>OU898281.1:35315543-35991730 GCA_918026665.1 Diabrotica balteata | reverse complement strand
TCAAGGAAAAACAAAGTTGATCTGAGTCAGAGCACAACGCTTAAAGATAAACGTTTCGAGTTGATATACAAACGGTCTCGAGACTCACGAAGTTGGTTAGTCAAGGACAGTAAGTCAAAATTCCTCGGGGTAAATTCCGAGCTTCGAGTTTGGAAATCCAATGCCCCATTAAGCGCATAATATCCTCTCTTAAGGAAGTTGAACAATGCGCTGATATTTTAGTAATGCAGTCACGTCTCCTTTATGTCGAGAGTGTACAATAAAATAAAATGAACTCGTGTTCGTATGTGACCATAAGCAAAAGTTATCTAACGGTTTAATTTCTGTTATAAACGCTACTACCCACGATGAAGTTGATGGTGAAGTTTGAATACATAATGAATTAAGGTGGGTCGGCATTTACAAATCACTTTTAATAATATATGTAAAATGTTTACCGTAAAAATCATTTAATAAGGCGATTTAAATGATGAACGTTCGGCTTATTTAAAAATTTAAGTGCTCATTTATTATCGAATGAGTATTTGTTTATAAGGAAAGATTCACATTTGTATGTCATTAAATTCACCTTTTTTCTAGTTTTTCTCCTGATCGATATATATTCCTGAACAATTAGTTTTTGTCTCTTCTACCGTGGTTGTTGGGTCCATGCAGGTGACTGGATAGTAGCCTTCGGATGTTGGTTACATGGATTGTAGCTACTGTGGTTGTTAACTTCAGACTCTGGCTTGAATGTAGTTGGATGTAATTTCAAGCAGATATTAAGTTTTTCATTGCAGTGTGCATGCTATTACAGCGTACTCCCGTGTGGTACCATGTGGTCCTCACCCAAAAAAGGTGGACAAAAATTTAAATTAGGCCACAAAAGTAAAATGAGAAATCTTGTGTTAGCGACTGCACATGTCTTAAAGATTTTCCTTGCCATACAAAAACAATTTTGTGAAATAACATGCTGTTGGCAAGGATAATTAAATGTAATTATTATTAAAATAAATTAGTACAAATAATTCAAATAAAGATCCTATATGCATGTTTATAAAGTTAAAATTACCCACGTGGGTTGGAGGTTATGTAAAAAACAGATCAAAAACACTAATAATCAAACACAAATTATACAAATTTAATACTTTACCCTTGCAAAAAAAATAGATATTCCGAATTATCATGTGATCAGATCTCTATAAACCCCTTGATGACCGTTATGTTCTTATACTATAAATAATGACAATAATCCTTGATTTTAACAACAACGTCCGCATTAAGCTATCGCAATGAGTTATTAGCTTGTTGAAGCTTGTTGAAGAAAAATATAAATTTACATGCAAAAATTATTCGTATAACAAATCGAAAACTCTAACACTTCTTTATTAAAATGTTATTTTCTATACAATAATAAATTCTCCGAAAATTGCAAATCCAAAAACCAAAATTCCCGGTAATTACAAATGCAAATAAATCATCTTCCAAAGTTTGGTCCCAATTCTCCCGGAATTGAACTCGCAATCGTGCATCTCTTTTTATATTCAAATATGGTTTCCTATGATTCCTATAGCACCGGTCGGGGAATGGATCTCGCGGTCGACAGCGTGATCGTCGATAAGATGAAACCTAGTTTTACCGCAAACCGATACATTGTTTTGATTATTTATTGCAACCATTTAAAATTAATAATTATTTGCACCTATGAGTTAAAGTTTATTCATCTCGCCAGGCTATCTAATGAAATATAGTTGATATTAATATATTGTTCTTCTTCTTCATGTGCCTTGTCCGTTCCGAACGTTGGCAAATCACTGGTATTCTGACTTTGTTTACGGCAGATCTGAATAGTTCAGCAGATGACCAATCCGAACCATTCCGCAAGTTTTGGAGCCACGAGTGTCTTCTCCTCCCTGGGACCCTTCTCTGTCTATTTTTCCTTGAACGATCAGCTGTAGTGCTCTATATTTATTATGTCTCATAAACGTGACCCAAGTATTCCAACTTTTCTTTTTTTATACTTATTCCTACCTCTCTTCTCTTTACCTATACGGCGTAGTACCTCTTCGTTAGTCACGTACTCAATCCAGGATATACGTAATATACGTCGGTAGCCCACATTTCGAATGCCTCTACTTTTTTTCATCAATGTTGCGGTCATTGTCCACGCCTCCATTCCATATAACAAAACGGGAATAAATAACATTTCAGAAGTCGAATTTTGAGAGGTAGGGTTGAGGCTTTTAGAGGTGAAAATTTGCTTCATGCTAGTGAACGATGCTCTTGCCTTTCTACTCTAATACGTATTCCTTCGCTTGATCCAATTTGAGTTACTGTTGTTAACTGTTGTTACCAAGTAGATGTACGAATCCACGTGTTCAATCTTTTATTGTCTAATATCAGTTGCTGTGGTGGTTTGTTGGTTTTGCTTACTAACATCCATTTGGTTTTTGTTATACTCGTATTTAGTCTGAGTTCCGCATTGTGCACTTGTTTTTTTGTATCTTGCTCATTAGGCAACTCAGTTCCTCATGCTACTTGTCTGAGAATCACAGTGTCATCACGTACCTTATGTTTTAATATTATTTCTCCATTTATCTTTATGCCTTCTGTGCTTTCCTCCAGCGTGTCTTAAATACTTCTTCTGAGTATATATTAAAGAGAATAGGAGACAAGATACAGCCTGTCGTACCCCTTTCTCTCTGACACATTTTATTGGTCAATGTAGATCCTACTTTCACTTTAACTGTTTGACTCCAATAATAGAGACTCGCTATTGTTCGAATTGTCTCTGTAGTCGACTCCGATCATTATGGAGAACTTCAATTATCTTTTTCGTGCTTTACGTTATCGAATGCTTTTTGCGTAGTCTATAAAGCATATGTACACGTCTTTGTTCATATCTCTGCAGCGCTGGATGAGTACCTGCAGACTAAAAAGTGTTTCTCTTGTCCAAGAGAATGCGAAACCCAAACTGCGAATCTCAATGTTATCCTCGCATTTTGTGCTTATTCTGTTGTAAATAACCTTGGTGTATGCCTTCGAATGTGGTTAATTGACTTATCATCCGATGTTGATCACAAGTCTTTGGCTTTTGGTTTTTTCGGTATGGCAACAAAAGTTGTATGCTAGCCAGTCTTCAGTAAACTCCCGCTGTTATAAATATTGTTAAAGAGTCTGACAAGTGAGTCTAGAAATTGCTGTTTGTTTCACATAGCATTTTCAATACTTCCCCGTATATTGTTATCGTTGCCTGGTCTTATTGTTATTTTTAAGACCCTCTATAACATTCTCCACTTCTGATTTTAGAATGAACGGGCCAATATCATCATTGCTCAGTGTATACCCACTAGGACGGTCATCATTAAACAGTTGTTTCCACATAAGTTTCCAGATTCTAACTATTTTGTCGGGGTCTAGTTGTAGATTTCCATTATCATCGCCAGCCCTTTCGATAAAATATTGTAGCTTTTCTTTGTTAGTGAGTTCCTCTATCTTCTTATGCATATTGTAATAGTCGTATACCTTTTCGCACTGTTCGATTTCTTAGCATCTCTCTCGAGAACCATTTCTCTAGTTTTTTTATCTCGGCTCTTATTCGTCTATGGGTTTCACCGGTATTTGGCAGTATCGTTAGTTTTATATATCCGTTTCTCTTCCATCATGTCAAGGATTTCTGCAGTGATCCAGTACAATATAATTGTAGCTTATTATATATTATTATTATAATCTCGTAATAGCTTATTGTTTGTTTAATTTGCCACAATCTCCTTCAGCCAAAAATTCAGGATCAGTTGTTTCCCAAAACCGTGTCATTAGTAAAGCAAAAAACTTACAGTTTTATCTCCGACTTATCTGTCTTTAACATATATTTCTGGACACGTAGAACAATACTTCCACTCACAAACTTTTTCTTTGTTAACTTAAAACTTTTTATCAGACTACGGCTTCTCCTACTGGCGATCTCACTTTTTTCAAAAATTTTATTCTAAGACTTCTTTTCTCATTTCTCCAAGCTTTCTATCTCCTCTTTACTCCTACTACCCTACTTCTTAACCAATCCTGGACGATTATTTTCCCGTCAAACCTTTAGAACAATTTCTTTTTTTTTTCTTCAGAAACCAAATTCCACCACATTTCCATGTAAATTAAACATTTAAGTATACGATTTTACGATACTGATTTTACTAGTTATCTACAAACGTTTTCTTCTAATATCTATACCAAACCGAAAACTATACATTGTCTAGTTCTTTCTCATAAACAAAAAACATTATTAATAAACCTTTACAGAAAACCGCATAAAAGAAAGTTCTTCTTCTTAAAGTGAGTATCCGTTCCGGATGTTGGTGACATCACGACTATCTTTACTTTGTTTACTGCAACGCGGAACAGTTCAGTGGTAGTCGTGTTATACCACTTTCGTAAATTTTGAAGCCAGGAAATGAATTTCTTCCCAGTCCTCTCTTACCATTTACCTTCCCTTGGGAATCAGCTGGAGAAGGCCGTAACGTCTTGATTTTTATTACATGTCCTACATATTCCAACTTTTTAGTTTTGACGGTCTTAGAAGTTCACATTCTTTCATCATTCTACGAAATGACCTCCACATTAGTAACTCTGTCAACCCAGGATATATGTAAGAAAAAGAAAGTTACTAGCAATACACAATTTGTCCTTGGTTTCTCCGAATAAATTAATCTCTAAATTACAATGTAAAACTACCTACTTATATAAAAACATCCCATTCCATTCAAGAGAAAACTGACATGACAGAAGCCAAAAGAGGGCAACTAAAACAAATATATTTTGTTACTTTGAAGTAGAGCATGAACATTATAGACATGTTACATATGTCTATGGCATAGAATATACGAGATATCAGCAGATACGAGATAACATTAGAAATTATTAATAGTACAACAGATAACTTTAGTAGGAATACAATTTGCAGGAATATAAATTAGATAGATCAGTAGTTACACTATAATTGAGATATTAGGGAAAACCTTAGGAAAGGAATTTTAGACTAAGAAGACCTAGTAGTAATGAAAAGAAGTCCAAAAAATAATAAATGAAAAAACACTGTATAAAAGGTAGTAAGAAGATAGATCTGACACAGATTTTCAAAATTACAAAGTTGCCAAAAAGCAACAGAAGTGTTTGAAAATCTATTCGATGAATTAACGAATAATTTGACATAAAACTAGAAGAACTAACGAATAAGTTCTTTAAGAAACTAAAAAAAATAAATAAATAAAACGGTTGCACCATATGATATCTCTGGTGAAGAATGTCCTTGCTAAAAATGAAGATATTATTAATTTGTCGAAAAGTGGAAATGGAAAAATAAAGTGGAAAAAGATTTCGACTGTATAATACTTTACATTAAAACTATTAATAATATGTAATCACCGCAAAGTAAAACTGTTTTACAGTAATCGAAATCTAAGATCATTCAACACAAAATTGAATTGAATTTTGAAATTTATTTTGAATACACCTAAAAATAACTTATCTGAAATTTAAAAGCCAATAATGTCTGATGTTATAATCTAACAATGAGCTTTCTTTTTGTAGAATTACCGCTATACAATCCCCGATTCTTATCTATCATAAAGAAATGAATTTTCACCCTCTCAAATAAAACAAAGGAGAAAATCAATGTCTTTTAGGCAAGCTATGAATCATCCAGTAGAAAAGAAAAGAAACACTCATCAAAACTGAGTTACTCTTTTAAAAGAAATGGATTTCGCTAGTTTGTTTCGTTCGTCCTTTGCTTGACCTTTATGACAGTACGTAAAAGAATACCGTAAAGAAATAACGTAAACTAATTTATAATACTTGTTTATGGAAATGTTCTGGTAAAAAATATCTTTTGGTTGGGTTTGACTAATGGTTTTTAGATGTTGAATAAAAACTCTAAAAAAAAGGAAAATTTTATGTATAATATAAGTAATAATAATAATAAATAAATATTATAATAAATTTCAACAATAGATACAATTTTTTTTTATTGGGTTAATGCCTCGACAACTATGATCATTGGCATGGTACAGTCAGGTACCTAGTGTGTGTGTGTGTGTGTGTGTGTGTGTGTGTGTGTGTGTGTGTGTGTAGAGTAATTGTCTTGATACTTAGCAAAGTCGACGTCATTGTCTTTGCTAAGAGACGCTAATTGTATCCGAACGTCTGCGGTCCCTCTGGTGAGTACCGATCGCACAAGGATAGAAATTATTTTCATTTATTAATTTTTAATAAACGAAATTTCCACCTAGATGAGATTCGAACTCACGACCTTTAGATTTAAAGGTAGGCGCTCTTACCACTGAGCCACAGAGGGGGTTAATAGATACAATTAATTACTATAGAATAGTAGAAATAACCTAAAAGACATCTCAGGATGTACAAAAATAAGGTTATTATTTCACATCTTATAATTATAACCACAGAAATTGGTGATCTCATAATAAAAAAGACTAATCAATATTTATTCTAGTTTAAAGGAGATCGAATTGATCACTACTCAATACGGCCAAAAACAGAAAACGCCCAATCAATACCGTCGTCGACGGGTAGGACGGTTGACCTTAGATCAATACTGCAAAACCCGGGTTAGGAGCTCTTACCAGATCAGTACGTACTTCAGCTTGAATTCTAGGAGCTGCTGGCGTTTGATCAATCCTCAAAGACCCGCGTTGGAGCTCTTAACAGACCAGTTCTCGGGCTCAAACTCCATTCTTTGTTCAAGATCCGGACGTTTTAACCTTGTTTAAGCTTGTGCTTTTTCAAGAAAGGACTGCTCCTTTTTTTGTGAAGCTTGAGGGTAGGAGTAAAGTCAGTTTGCGAGAATTTTGGGTTAGCCAATCAAGCCATGAGAATAAGGAACTTCCAGTGTTACCAGCCATACTAGGAATGCCTCTTGATTCAGCGTATTTGACTAGCAGTTATGTTCTGCTATATTTGAAGGGGATTGCTTATAGGACGTCAAAATACTCATCAGGAAGTTCGTTTTCAGTGTTGTGTAGAAGTTTGGTGGGAAAGAATGAAACTATATTTTGATGAGAAAGCCTTGTGAGTATTTGTCCCCGGCGATGGCAAGGGGTTTTTAAGGTTTGCTTTGCTCTGTTGTTGTAGCTAGCTTTTGTGTAGAATACGTATGTATTGATGGGGGTTCGGAGTCCTTAATAGATGGAATATATTGCCTGCTGGTATATTAATGCTGACGGATAATCTGCACGTTTCGTGATGCATTTTCTGAGGATATTTCTCTCAGTAGCCATGACGGCGTTTATTTGGCGAGTATTAAGTGAGGCGTAGACACACGCCTTGTATTCGCCTTGAGTTTTATTTTATGTATTTCCTAGTTTGCCAGACAGTGTTCCCAGGAATCGTGCTCTTTTTCATACCCTGTCCAGGGTGTTTAATGCCAATGTTCCAGTTCCTGCTAAAATGAACTCCCAAATAGGACAGCGAGTTTTTGAATTCAATATTTTCTCCTAAAAGGGTTGTCTGGTTCACTCCAGCACTGTGGCTGTGGGAGATCTGAATAAGATCATTTGAGTTTTTGAACCGTTTAGTGTTACTCTCTATCTGTTGCGTCACGTTATTTGATCCGGCAGTGAGGAGTAAAGTATCGTCGCAAAAAGCAACAGGGAGTTCGATCTATTTTGAGTGTGGGGGGTGTCACTGTTGTAGACTGTGTATAATATTGATGCTAGAATTGAGCGGATAGTGCTTTGGCAAGCTTGACCCAAATATGCCCAATTAAAGAGATAGGAATATACTATTTTTACGAAAAGGTGAAGCTTTTCGATCAGACCTGTGTGCCAGACCTGATCGAAGGCCTTCTGGACGTCAAGGAAGATGCCTAGGGCGTACCTACTTGTTTTGTTAATTGATTGTGATATGAATGTTGCTGATTAAATCAGAGCATTTTGTGTGGAATGTTCAGCTCTGAATCCGAATTGATAGTTTGTAATGGTGAAAAGAGCGTCTAGGTATTCTACGAGACTCTCCTTGAGTATCCTCTCGTAGACTTTACCTAGGGTGCTTAGTAGAGAGATAGGTCTGTAGGATTCAGGACTGGTTGAGGGTTCCTCTGGTTTGGAGCCATGACGGTGTTAGCCACCTTCCAAGAGGTAGGAAAGTAGTTCAACATAAGGCATGCATTATTATGTTGGTGAGCAGCGGGATTATATTCTCTGGCAGTTTTTTAAGAGATTTTCTATGAATTCCATCAGGGCCTCAGCTCCATCAGGCCTCAATGCCATCAGTTCTCGGTTGCAGTGGACGGCGTTTTATATCGCAGCAGGTGTTACATATCCAGCGCGCAGGTAGTGATATGTTGTCGGTGGGAGTGCGTGCGTACAGAAAAATGGCAAGCCGACGGTAAGCTAGCCACTCTTTATAGGGCTTTTAAGAATTTAAGTCACTCAATGCATGTTTTTTGCTGGTGTATACCCACCTCATGTTACTAATCATCTACCATTTCGAATTTCCTGTATCGTAGTTAATTTACCATGCATACGATGCATAGGAGTCGTCGGTTAACAGTATCAAGTCACCATCTCTGTGGCGCCTTCATTATTTTATTGCTTCAATAATTAAATTAGACAAAAGCCTGCTGTCAATGTTGCTAATGATTTTCTTCATACGAGTTTTTCTGTAGTTCGCGATACCGTAGAATTGTTCTGTAGCTTCAAATATTTCTCTAGGTATAAAGCCTTATTTTGTCAACGAGTCTACCTAGTTTCTTCCCTTTGAATTGTCATACCATGGCACCTATTATAGAGACATTTTATCTGGTATTAGTTTATTAAGAAGATGCTTACAGTTTTTACGAGCTGAGATTTCGAAAGTGGATTCTTTACTGACAAAACTGCAAATTCGCTGAGTTTGCTTTGCTGAATCATCCATGATCTCATTAATATAGGACAACAATTGTTTTTTAGTTGCTAAGATCGAGTTAATTTTTGATTCGAGATAGTTCTGGTATCATATCTGAGTTTATCTGAAAGATGGATTTCTCAAGTATGGCATCAGTAATGTGTGTTACTATTCACCACATGCGTGGGTTTGAATTTGTTATTTGTTCTTAGGATGCTTAAAAAGGATACCGATAAAATGTTTAATTCCAACGGCGGAGACACTGGAGACACTGACTGGACGGTTCTAATAATACAGTTTCTGTACTTTTCAGAGCTCTTCTGAAATTGAAGAACGCATGTCTTTGTACAATGGTAAGTACTGATCCATATGTTTCTGTTGGTCGTGATCATTGCTGTGTGAAACCAATAGGTCATCTTTGGTTTTAAACGCCAGGTTTTACCTAAAATTCTTCTGCTGCTAAAGTAGTTGTGTAGCCCTGTTAGTAATATTATTAATGTGAGTATTCCAAGTGAGCTAAGAATCCAAGGTACTTAGGTACAAGCTTAGAATGCAAGGTACAGATATTTATCCTCACTGGATTTATTTAGCTCACCTAGCTCTGGTAGCTTTCGTTTATTTGGGAACGCAACTAGTTTTGTTTTCTAAACGTTTACAAGGAAGTTCCCACTTTCCCACAATCAGTGATTAGAGATCAGATTATTAACAATTAAGCCAAACATTGCTAATGGTATTCCTCGTTAAGTATACAAGCATATATACACATGAGCCAGAAATATGGGAAGTTCGAAAGATAGATATATACATATTGCTATTCCTAGAAATAGAGTACTGGAGTAGTGACATGTCAGAAATGAAGAAATTAGAAGAATTATGAATGTAGAGGATAATATATAAAAGAAACAATAGAAAGGAAAATACTGATGTAGTATGGCCATTTAGAACTAATGTATGACACTATAGGGCTAAAAAAATATGGAGTTATCTCCCAGTAGAAATAAGGAAAGTTGTCAAAGAAGCAATGGAGAATATTTCCATGAAGGTGACTGGCAAGACTGAGAATTTTGGAAGGTGAGAAGTGAGAAACGGTTCAGACCGTAAAACACTTACATTGCTTAACGTTGCTTAAACGTTATCGGCTATTTGCTATTTTCAATTATTACTTTAATTATATAAATATTACTTAATACGATTCATATTTATGTCTGCACTGTTTACTAGTCTAGTTTTGCGATGGTATGCAAAAGTGATATTTTACCCTAAAGCTAAATGGTGCATTTACGAACATCTCAATTTATTAAGTTGTGATATATATTGGAAAAATCTTGCATATTGGTCGTATTATTAATACAATTTTGTATTTTTTTATGTGAATCATCTCCAATATACATCTTTTGTTGTAGTTTTGTTTTTTTAATATATACATTTTCAAAATCAAAAGAATAGCTATTTTCTATAGAATGCTTAGCTAAGGTTGTAGTTTTTAATTTGTTGGTTTATACACTATGCTTGTGTGCACCAAAAACAAAATTAAGATTAAATAACAGATATCTATATATCTATTAAAAGATGTGGAATAAAAATCCTATTTTAGCTACTTTACCATTTTCACAACCCTGTATAATTTTTGTACCAGTTTTATCTTTTATGAGGTCTGCAACATTGAAAGTTATCCCATCGTTTTCCAAATCGAATTGCAAGTGACGTTTGCATTTAAATTGGAACGTGTCTGTTGAGCATTTCATCGATTGCCGGGGTTCAATCCCTAGTGGGGTGGAAACAACAAAAAGATAATACCTATGTTCAATGTAAAGGGTAGCAGCTCTCCGCCGATTTAATTGAATATTTTCCATTGAAATTTGCAACATGAATAAAAGTGTAATGTAATTGTAGAATTCGTAGGAAAATTCATAATTAAAAATGCTATCTTCAATATATTTACATTAAGTAGACAGATTTTATGAAATGTATTAATCATCATCATCACAGTCATTAACATCTTAGTAGATGTGTTGTGGTTCATAATTGGGCTTCAGCAGCTCGGACAGTTTGATTGATAATATTTCTCCACTGGTCGAGGTCATCAGTTATATGTATTGCCTCAGTATACTGTTTATTGAGAAGCTTTTTAGTAATGTCCGCCCATCGCTGTGGAGATCTTCCGCGTTGGCGTTGAGTCTGAGGCCTTCCTTGGACCACCAACCGCTCCATTTTGTGATCACTTCGATGGATATGGCCAAAGAACTTTAAAATTCTAGAGTAAACGGTACTGGAGAGACGTTGATCCGGTTTAATTTCATCCAGAACCGAGATATTTGTACGGCGAGCCGTCCATGGAATTCGAAGCAGGCGTCTCCATGTCCACATTTCAAAGGCGTCTATACGTCGTCGATCTGATTCTTTGACTGTCCATGTTTCGCATGCATAGTAAAATATGGAAAAAGACCAGAGTTGAAACGAGTCTCTTTTTGTTTGTCATAGTAATGTGACGATCACGCCAGACCCCGTTTAGTTCACTCATTGCTGCTCTTGCTAGTTGAATGCGTCTACTAATTTCGGATTCACAACTGCCTATGTTGTTAACTAGAGCTCCAAGATATATCATAGATGAGACTACCTCGCATCCCGCAATAGTTTGAGTTTCAGGAAACTGTTATTGGCGATCAATAACCATGATTTTGGTTTTGTTGTAGTTAACCATGAGTCCAAATTTAGCACTTTCTACCTCGAGTTTTTTAATAATCTAGTAATTTCTTCTGGAGTAGAGGCTAGAAGTGTAGTGTCGTCTGCGAAACGCAAGTTAGATATTTTATGTATTAATATTGGTACGTTTTTATATTATCTAGATTGTATGATTTTGGTCTAGGTAGAAATATGTAATAATAAGGAGTAACATATCGACTTTAATTATATTAGCGATTAGAACGATGTAGTCTGCAATCTTAGATGACAGATATTTAGAGATTGCAATTGCTAGATCCAGCACCCAGCAATCCAGCGTTTTTTTATATGCAGCATGATTTGCTGGATCCAGCAGCGCGGATCCGCAAACTTGTCAAATTCGAAAAAAGTTACTTCATGTCTTCATTAGCCTCTTTATTCAAAGCAGCAACTTGCCATTCTATCGCGCTAGCAGGTACGACGTGCCACAAGTGCGTTTGAACTGCAACATCGCGTCGCCCTCTCTCTCTCTCTCTCTCTCTCTCTCTCTCTCTCTCTCTCTCTCTCTCTCTCTCGAGTGCACCGCCTACGCCTACCCATTAACTCTTAGACCTCTTCTATTTGCAAAAGAAAAAGAATGCAATGCGGCAAGAGATGAAAAATTTGTTAAGTCGTATAAATAAACAAGCAAGAGGACATAATGGAAGTAAAAGATATGCCAGCTAATCCGGACCCTGTGAATTTAGAATAAAAACTTGAGTTTGAACTGAAACAAGAGAGAGGAAACTTTTATAACAAAAAAGCTGGTTTTCAAAAAGATTACGAAAAGATTTTGAAAAAGGAAATGACCATTTGTGAGACCGTAGGAGTAAAAGGCAATCATTTATCCATGGTTTATGACTATTTGATGACCTTAAAACCGACCAGCAGTGGCCGAAAGGGGTTTCTCCGCAACCGGCTATATGTGCAGATCTGTGCGAAGTAGTTAGGCGATAAGACGATAGGTAAAATATGTTTTTTAAGGTCTCACTTCCAAAAAACTAAATATTTCATGTTTCTGTTGTTTATAAATTTAGGATACAGGCTGATTTTTATTATTATATCAACAAAAAAACTCGTCCTCAGTAAGCCATGGCAGAAAAACATATTACTTAACTTGTGTCAGTTCAAAATTGCCATCAATGAAATTTGCTTCAAATGATCTACTCTTACAACAAATAAGTTCATTTGGATAAAATTTCATTCGTGACAATTTTTAGCAGACACAAGCAAAGCCCTATGTTTTACTTCCACAGCTTACTGAGTACGAGTTTTTTTTTAATCTCATGATAATTGTGGCATTTGCTCTAGCCATTTTAAATTAAAGGGAGGTAAAATTGATTGCAAATTGCGACTGATTATTCGTCCTTATTTGATTATATACACCTAAGATAATTTTTATTTTGAGTTTTTATTTTATTAGTTTGTATTAAAAAGATGAACAAAAAAGGAAACAATAAAATCGCGTTTTTATTTTGATTCCATATTTTGCTGGATCCGCGCTGGATCCAGCTGGATTCAGGCAAATCTTGCAAAAATCCAGCTGGACTGAAAATGCTGCTGGATTGCAATCCCTAGATATTCTCCTATCATACAATACACTTTTATTGTGGAGTTATTGGAATGAAAAAAATGGTATTTAGTTACCATGGTTAAGTTAAAACCTAATTTATTGAAAGTTGAAATATTCGCTTCAGCTCCATCTGCAGTAATTGATTGTATTATGATCTTAAACATCTTAAACAAGTATGTAATTATTAAGTAGGATTTGCCATTACTGTACGTTGTACCCACCTGGGACCCATTCCTTTTGTTTTAGATATCGCCATATTCCTATTAGGAGATTTTTTTAGCCTTAAAACACCACGCTACTAGAAGGGTTGGTGAGTGATTTTATACAATCCCTAAAATCAAGGGATTTCCACTTCCGCCATTCACACCGAAGGTAATCTTTTCCACCGTGGCTGCCGTTGTTGGCTTTTTCCAAATACACCGCAATGTTTTAGTTATCAGTTTCCACTAATTTAAAATATTTTTCTTCTTAATAGCATTTATGTTTATTCTTCTTTTTAATATACCAATCTGCAATCACCATATACATAATATAATTTTAATTTCTTTTAATCTCCAATCCCCATATACATACTGTATTTTATAATTAATACTCTAATACTGATCACTGTATACTATATACTATGAACTGCTTGTACTGACCGACTGACTGACTGACTTCTTAATGAATTCACTAACTAACTGTTCTAATTTACTCTCATACTGTTATACTAACTGCCTAACTCCCATACTAACTGTCTCTATCCTCCAAACCACCGAGTATTTATATCTTTTCAGTGTTCAAGAATATTCTCAATAACAAATCATGTTCGAAATTGTTCTATTTCATAGATGTATGAATGTTCTCGAATAGTCTACCTCGCAAATAGAGTTAACTTCCTTATATTGACGTTTTCTAGAGAATTCTTTACACCTTCTATCGAGAATTTTATGGACATTTAGGCTTTACAGATCAGAATATAAACTTATATATATATTAAATATCTTAAATTAATAAATAACACTATTTTACATCCGTAATTATTATTCAAATGTCACTTTCTGTTGAAATTCACTCTTATGTCATAATAACAAAGACTCAATTCAGTGTATATTTGGTTGCCTATGCACATGGCTCACTTAATATATCTATTATTAAAATAAAAATAAAAAAAACTTTTTTAAACTTTTTAGAATATAACTCTCTAGTATATAACTTATAAATTATTTCTTTAATCACTATTTAAGTTTATTAATTAAAAATCATAATATGATTATGCTAATTTCTTCTATATTTATTATTATCTCAATATATATATATATATATATATATATATATATATATATATATATATATATAATATTATATATATATATATAATATATATATATATTGATAAACTGTATATATGAACCTTATTATAAGAGTAAACAAGGATTATACTTTGATTGATTAAGCTTAGGTATTGTATTTAAGTGTAATTCAATTAGTACAAACGTTTATAGTATGCAGGTCGTTGCAATACATGCTGTTCATTTAAAATCGATCAATATTGGATTTAATCAAATTTATAAATACCTATAATCGATTCCTGATACGTTCCTGTTGAAAACGGATGGTGCAATTCCCAACTTGAATACATTTGTTTACCAATCAAATGGCCATGCATAATTCATCGGGATTCTCTTGAATAAATGCATATAAAACTTCATTGGACCGAATCGATTATATTCTACCTATTTTTATAATTCTCTAGGCTACCGAGATATTATTAAATCTGAAATGTTAGTAATGGTTTCACGCTTTCAATTGTTGGTAATCAAGGGCAAATAGAGGACAAAGCGGTTAATTAAATCCAGTAATATAAATTTTTAAAATATATTTTATTATGAAAACGTTATATTTTTCAGTATTCAATGACAGGAAGAATAGAAATTATAAGTCAGTCTACAACGTTGCTTCGTAATTTTTTAATTGCCCTATTGACAGACGGTAAGCCTAAGAAGATATCTATTGAATTCTCTGACCGGTAGCGATGGGGGAAATCTTTTTTACACATCTAATTTCACGGAGCAAGACACCCTGGCATCTTCTGGCCGAATATTACATTATTCTAGAAGACCTCAGGATAATGCCAGTGTTTAAGTGTTCCTTAAAACCTTAGCAAGCGCTCCAGAGTAGTGTTTTTACCACTCAAAAAAAAAAAACAAAACTATATTATATTAAGGAAAACTTACAAGCTACCCATAACTATTACTATAAATAAAAAAATGGTTCAAGTAATGCCTTTTACCAAAAGAAAACAAAAGAAAGAAAATACTTCCGTGAGGCTTAATCTGATTTTGGTACTTACCAGTTCCTGGCTCTCGAGAAAAAATAAACAAGATTTCAGATCCCCGGTTCAATTTCCTCCTCTGTCTCCCTACTCCTTCTTCTTCATCGCCCCAGAGATCAGGACGCCTCTCGATTTGTTCACCCTTGGCAGTTAAAAAGATAGGCGTGAGCGTCTGGCACTATACAAACAGCACAATCTGCTAAAACAACTAACATGCCCGGTCAGAAACTGCGTTAGGAAGTAGTCCAGTTTCCTGAACTTACATTCGTATCATGGAGTCATGTCGGGAATTAGCTCCTTGGTCCATCTTGCTTTTCCGCTATCACTCGCCCATTCCCTCTACAACTCCTCAATCGTCTCTTTCTCTCTCTTCTTCATCTATATTTCGATCCATCCTCCTAGCATATACACTTACATGTACATACTGCATCGTAAATTTAATGATTGAGATTTGTACTAAAAGTTTATCATCATAATCATTATCATCATTGTACCATCAGTCGCATTTTCTGTGGTATATAAGCATTGGATGGTCGTTACCATCTTCTGCGGTTTTATGTGTCTTGCTACCTCTTCTTAGAATTACGTTTTTATAATCCTTCAATCCTTGCTTCGAATGTCTGTCTGGTATGTTTTATCTACGCTTATGTTCCCAGTTTCCATTTTATTTTTAGTTTTATTCGTGTTAAACGAATTTTAATAATTTCAACTATATGTTGCATCAAGTTTCACTTAATTGTTATGATAGTTCCACGTTTAATTCATTAAAAACGTTGTTTTGTACCTTTTAACTTCTGCTTTGATCAGAATAATATACTGACGTTTCTATGAACAGTGACAAAGTTAGTTGCGCTCTCATATCGAGCTACTGGGAATATTTCACGCTATAAACTCACTAACACCAACAAATGTTTCTTCAGCTATTTACGCTGACTCTTTAGCATCTGTCAACTTGAACAAAAAATATTTACACCAGGCACCCAATTGTTCAATATATCCATACCTCTGTCCATTTCGTCTGTCGCTCAAAAAATCTCTTTGACAATTATCTGAGTACCCTCCCATATCAGAAATACAAGGTAACGAAACCACAGTTCGTGCAGCAAATACAACGCTGTCATCAACCGCTGATCCTGAAAGTAAAACATTACTATATTAATCGTCCTATATTTAATTGCTCGCGAACTTACTGGAACAGGTGTCCATTTAATGTGAAAGAAGTCCAATATCAGATAAGTACATATGAAGCTCCGCAGATGTACAGAGAATCAAATGTAGTATTAAGAATAGAAATTTAGGAGGAAGGAGATAAATATAACAAACCTATAAATCATCAAGGTGAATGTATTTAAAAGTCACTAAGCAAACGAACTAGAAGAGTCCAGACCTGCATATCTCCAACAACCACTCTTCTTCTTATGGTGCCCTATCCAATTAGTGGATGTTGTGATTATTCTCTCATACTGCTCTCGACTTTGTGTGGCTCTAAAGATGCATGGGTATCGAGGTTTGTCCAATCCCTTATGTTTTTAAGCCATGAGTAGTTCTTTCTTCCGATGCCCCGTTTTCCTTCTATCATTCCTTCCATAATAAGCTTTAAGAACTGGTACTTGGAATTTCGAAATATATGACCCAGATAAGCAGTTTTTCTTCTTTTCTATTATTGGCAGCAATTCTCGTTCTCTGCCCATTGGATTTAATACTTCGATATTTGTTGTGTGATTTGTCCAGGGAATTTTAAGTGGTCTTCTAAATACTCACATTTCAAAGGCCTCCAATGGGTTCATCACATTGGTCTTTATGGTCCAGGTTTCTACACCATATAGCAATATGGAGTAAATGTAACATTTTACAAAGCATATCGAAGCGTTAAGTTAAGGCTTCTATTGCTTAGCAAGGTTCTCATATTAGTAAATGTTGTTCTGGCTTGCTCAATCCTGCTACGTATCTCTATGTCTGGATCTCTGAACTTGGGAACCTTTTGGATGTTCTTATTGTTTACTCTTATATATTTAATTGCGTATTTCGTGTTCTACTAACCACCATTACCTTCGTCTTGTTTATATTAATCTTTAAACCCAGTCGTTATCCTTCAGTGTTTATTCTATCTATTAGTCATTGTAGCGCTTCTTGGCTATCAGCTATTATGACTGTATCATCAGCATAACGAAGATTACTAATAGTCTGTCCGTTGATTTTGATTCTATCTTCAGTGTCACTTAAGCTAAAAAGAAGGGGTGACAGAACACAACCCTGTCGTACACCTTTTTCGATTGAGAAATATGATGTAGATTTCAGTCCTACTCTCACAGATTCCACTTGATTCATATAAAGGTTCTTCATGATTTTAAGGTCATTCTCATCTATCGAACGTTCCTGGAGCAATCTTATTAATTCTGAATGGTTAACACAATCGAAACTAACTAAATCGAAACAAACACTCAAAGATACCAAATCCATGGACCAGGAAGACACGGCCTATTCTTAGAACAAGTTTGCAAGAAGTTGGTTTAGATAGGAAGGACATTAAACTACTAAAAAACTTGTACTGGAACAAAAACTTCAGAGTAAGGATGTTTTGTCTCCACGGCTATTTAATATTTATTTAAAGTTTCTATTTAAAGAGGCACTGGAGGATTCCAAAGCTTAAGTCAAAGGGAATGGCGTAAATATCAACAACATAAGATACGGTATTTACTGCTGATTCCGACTTGGGTCTACAACGACTTATTGACAGGACCAAAATAAACATTAAAAAAACCAAAGTGATGTCAATCCAAAAAAACCAACGTTGCACAATAAACGGCCACATTTTAGAACAATTTCAAGTACCTGGGATGCTGGATCGATAGACTTTCAAATTCAGATTGATTTTAAAAAAATCAAAAGACTGCTATGTAGTACTCGAATAAAATTCAAAATTTGAGTACGCTTATCAAAATGCTACATCTGGTCGACTCTTCTCTATGGAATTAAAACACGGTAAATAAATTGGAAGCCTTTGAAATATGGATCTACCCAAGAATCCTCAAGATTTCATGGACATCGCATATCTCAAATGAAGAAGTGCTGCAGAGGATAGGCAAGGAAAAAAACTTTTTAACACAGTGAAAGTTGGAAAAATATCATACCTAGGCTACGTTCTTCTTCTTGTGCCCTGCTCGATTATCGTGCGTTAGCTATCAAATTGGCTATAATAATCTTGTTAACAGCAGCTCGGAAAAGGAATGCAGAGGATTTGTTAAACCAGATACTCAGAAATAATAAGTACCAATAGTGAAAGGAAAGATCGCGATGACTAGGAAGAAAGAGACTATCGTGATTAAGAACATCCGACAACGGGCAGGGCCACAGCCACCTTTACTTCCAAGCCATGAAGTAAAAAAGGCAACACCGCATTCTATGACGTCGGTAGTCCGATAATCAGCTGTAAGGTCTACCAGAATATTAAATTAATTTGAATTTTAGGAAACTGATATTTTGAAAACTTCAATTCATTACAGAAATATTTTTAGGGAAATTAAATTAATAAAACCTTATATATACCTAGTAAATATATATAAAGTTTTATTATTATTTAGGTTATATTATCAATAAAATATTCACTAGAGTAAAATTTATTGCACTTAAAATACAGTGTCAAACAGTTAATCTTACAATCAAATACAGTCAAGAATCTCTAGAAATTTTAAAACACAAAAACTTAGTGTAACTATTATGATTAAAAAATTCATCCTAAGAAATCAGACACAATATAAATATGGTTCTAAATTAATCTAATTGAAAATTAAATATTTTACTATTTACTTATAACTTTTGTTGAATTTTCATACTTAGATATACAAAAGTAGCAATTTTAAATATGAATAGGTTTGTTGTCATATAGACCAAGTTAAAAGAGGTATACATGAAAAACGTGTTGAATGTAACATACCATTTATAACTTATATCGATTTAAAATAGCCTATATTCTCAAAAGATTTTTGAATGTAATACTCAAATTTGTTATCACTTATCTAGAAAGCAGATCTAAATGAGAAAGTAAGTTCTTTAATTGTGACCATCTTGTTAATTTACTGTATTGTAAAATCCATTTCAAATCATTACCACTTAATCTATTCTTACCTACATTGACAATTACACTAAAATTACTGCTAACTATTACACTACATATTACACAAATATTATCACACTTGTGTCCCAACTGATTAATGTTTAATACATAGAAATATACACAGTCACTTGTAATTTTACTTGTCCAGTTTTTCAATGGGATATTATTGTCTAAGTCTAATTGACATAATTATGTTATCTCTTGTTCCCTCTTCTTATGCAAAAAGTTTCTTCAGTCTTCGGGATTCCTTCTTTCTTTAGTACGATGAACAGTTACATATGATGGTACTTCAGGAAATATATTAGGAACTGCATTGCCTTTTAATTTGGGAAATATTAACTTTTCAATGTGTACATTTCCATCTTTATCTTCTCATTGTTCAGTCCGCTGAATATCATCTTCATGAAAATGTTTGGCACATACTATGGAAGATTTGGTAATTGTACAGCCTTCTCTATGAATAGAGCATAACCCAGTATACCTTCTTTGGGGATCTTTGGGAAACAAAAACGTACTTTCTGCCTCTTTCGTTTTTAAAGTACTGGCATAATTGGTTTTGCAACCAGGTACACAACAATGCCAGAGCATCTGTAACAAAAATCAAAAGTATTATTATTGTTGTTTTTAGTTTACATATTTTGTAACAAGAAGCAAAAGTATTATTATTTTCAGTTTGTTTTGTAGGTTATATTTTTATACTTGCCTTTTAAATTGTAGTTAAGAATCTTCTAAAAGTTCTAAATTTAATGAAATTTCATTTATATTAATATTTTCTAATTGATGTAAACACAATTTACAAATAAAACATTCGAATAAAGTTAAAAAAACAATAAATTCAACAAACTTTACAAGCCTTCCTATATGAAATGTTAAACCAAAACAAACCACAGTCGGACTACCATGCGTTGTTGCCAAGTTTCTACTTCATGGCTTGGAAGTAAAGGTGGCTGTGGCAGGGCTAAATTTTGAACAGCTAATAAGAAAAACAGCTAAAGGCAGATAAGACCTTGCAATTGTAGTATAATTCTAATTGTAGATATATCCATACCCTCTTCACCGAGGGTAGTACATTATTATGTATTATTATCTATGTATTTAAAAAATATGACCTCTATATGCTGATCAGCTAATAATTAAAAATGAATCACCATTAAATTTTGTATAAACATTAGTAAATTAACCAATTATGTTTAAGACTTTTTATTCTTATCGCCGACACTGTTCAAACTTTCATTTCGAATACTCTGTTTGCCTTTCAAGGAGAAAATGGAAAATCTGTTTTTCACCGTTGGAAAACCCTACGGGAAACTCAAATTGATTTTAATTAAAGATCGACAATGGAGAGAGTTTGACAGGGTTCCGGTGCGGTATTTTCGGAATAAGATTAACAGGTTTTCCCGATACTAATGGAGTTTGATGGTAGTTTTGGGGTGATTTCACTGACACGGTTAGAACGTTGGATATCAGGTTTTTTATCGATCGGCGAATTTGTATTAAGTACAAAATGGTACGTAGACGGGTTCATGACTGGACAATTAGAATAAATTACATTCTGCACATAGAGAAGGTAAATCAATATATTTATTACAGAAACAACCTAATTTGACTTTGTAGACAGTGAAATCATAAACAAGAGGGAGACTAAATTATATGAGATCGATTCGACCGTTACTTGATGGAAATTAATTTTGTCTAACAATAAAACACTGAAAACTTTTGTTTTTAATATTTCCACAAAATTTATTTTAAATTATTATCACTACAGCTGTTTTGGCAGAGTGCATTTCTCAAGTGATCTATTTTTGGTATGCGTTTACAATTTATACTCTTTAACTGAATATCACTTATCATGGGCTGCTTCTGGTAAGTTGAGCTTCATTTTAAAAGACAGAAAAATCCCAATTCACTTAAAACGAAAAACCTATGACACTTGCACCAGTTGCAACTTATGGATGGGAAACTATGGCAATAACAAGAAAAATGGCAGAACAATTAAGAGTAACTCAACGGGCCATGGAGAGGGCCATGTTAAATATAAGCCTCAGAGACAAAATTCCTAACACCGAAATACGTCGAAGAACTAAAGTAACCGACATCATGGGAAAAATAGCGACATTGAGATGGCAATGGGTAGCACATGTAGCAAGACAAGACACCAACAGATGGTCTCATAAAGTGACATTCTGGAGACCTCGAGAAACAAAAAGAAGCGTGGGAAGACCTAAAAAGAGATGGATAGACGATATAACTGCTGTAGCTAGAAAGCAGTGGATGAGAATTGCAAAAGATAGGGAAGCGTGGAAGCAATTGGAGGAGGCCTATGTCCAACATTGGATAAATGAAGGCTGAAGAAGAAGAAGAAGAACTGAATAGGTTAAGGAGAGAACTGCTTGTCTCAAGTTATTCATTCAAGAAGAATTATGCTTTAAAAAGTGAAGTGCGTATGTAGAATCTGTTTTTCTATTTTAAAAAGGCCTTTTATGTTCTACTATACGTTTTACATATACGTTTTACGATACAGTTGCCACATTTAAATTTATATAAACCACTCTGTAAGTGCTTTTTCCTTTGCTCCTATTGTTCTTAAAATATTTGCCAAGTTGTTGTTTCTTCTGAAAGCTGGTGTTATTCCTCTTTTTTTGTGTTTGGCTATTTTTGTTAATATCTTATCCTGTATATGTAATCGAGCAAAAGGCAGAAGTTTAAATTCTTCACATTCAAAACAAAGACGCTAAGTTATCTTTATCAAAATCTATGGAAATTAACAAATTAAAAAACAGATATAATTGTAAATGACCAACTTGAGACAAACAGTTCTCCCCTTCTCAACCTGTTTCGTTAAAGACTATAAATTGTAAACACATCCAACAATAGATCACTTGAGAAAGGCACTCTGCCGAAACAGCTGTAGTGATAAGATATTATAATAAATTTTATGGTTTATGGTTATAGTTTTTATTTTATTTTATGGTCTAAAGTTTTGACCATACGAGACCATAATTAAACGAGAACGATACCCAACCACCGATGTCCTGTCTCAAAAACAAACGGAATACCAAAAAGAACTAAGCACAAGACTAAAATCAATAGAGACACTGAAACAATTGGATATAAACGGACTAGCCACTAAAATAAAAGTAACTGTAACAACATCGGTTAAGAAAATATGCTCAAACACGAAAACAGCCAAAACATCTAAACTCCAACCTAATAAAATTAAACTACTCCAAGAAAGACGAAACAGAACAGATCGAACTTCGGACAGCTTTAAAAGTTTAAACAAAAATGTGAAGAAAGAAATCAGGAACGATCATAGAAACTATAATAACAATCTAATAAAAAATATAATACAAGATAACTGCAACATGAAAGTACTCAAAGCAAAAAACTCAAGCGGAACAAAAATCATAGAAATAAAAAATGAGAAAAACGTCACCGTCAGAGACAGAAAGGAAATAAGCGAGGCCATTGAAAAATTCTACACTAAACTATACTCGATAAATACACAACCACAACAACGACGTACTCAACGAACAATAATTTAACACCGGCTCAGAAGAAATACCGGACATAACCGACTATGAAATAAGAATGGCCCTAAATCAACTTAAAACGAATAAATGTCCGGGAGAGGATAATATTACAGTTGAAATGTTGAAAATTGGTGGCAGAAAAATGGAACAGGTATTAAATGTTTTATTTAATAAAGTAATTGATGAAGGAAAGATTCCTCAAGAATGGTACAACTCCGAGGTCATTTTATTATTCAAGAAAGGAAACAGAGCAAACATCGAGAATTACCGACCAATATCCTTGCTATCACATCTGTATAAATTACTAACTAAAATCATAACCAACCGCCTAACACATAAGCTCGATTTCTATCAACCTATCGAGCAGGCTGGATTCAGAAAACATTTTAATACCATAGACCACTTGCACACCGTAAGAACACTGATAGAAAAATGCACCGAGTATAATGTTCCAATTCATATGGCGTTCGTCGATTTCCACAAAGCATTCGATTCCATCGAATTATGGCAGTAGCTTGAATCTCTAGAAAATGCACGCATAGATTCAAGATACATTAACATAATTAAAAACATATATGAAAATGCCACAATGCATATAAAACTGGACGAAAGCACAAAAACTAATCCCATAAGACTACAACGGGGAGTAAGACAAGGAGACACCATCTCTCCCAAACTATTTACTCTTGCTCTAGAAGATATTTTTAAGAAACTGGAATGGAACAATAAGGGTATCAACGTCGACGGATCATACTTAAACCATTTGAGATTCGCAGATGACATAGTTTTAATAGCCGATAATATCCAAGAACTAAATGATATGTTACAATAATTAAATGCAGTTTCAGGAGCGGTAGGCTTAAAAATGAATTACAGCAAAACAAAAATACTGAGCCGAGACCAGACAAATATAACAATACAAAATCATACCATAGAAAATGTGGAACATTATGTATATCTAGGTCATGTTATCAAACTAGGAAAACCAAATCAAGATGCTGAAATTAAAAGAAGAACACAACTGGCTTGGGGCGCTTTCGGCAAACTAGCACATATCTTGAAAAACACCTCCATTCCTATAAACTTAAAGAAAAAGGTGTATAACACATGCATACTACCTGTTTGTACCTACGGCTTGGAGACAGTAGCACTTACCAAAAAATCTGCCAAAAAATTAGAAACAACACAAAGAGCAATGGAACGAATCATGCTTGGAATATCACTAAGAGACAAGATTAGAAACACCGAGATACGACGTAGAACGAAGATTAGGGATATTGTGGAAGAAATTACAAAAATGAAATGGCGCTGGGCAGGTCACGAAGCCCGATATAATGACAACAGGTGGACACGGAGAATTCTAGAATGGAGACCAAGGACGACAACAAGAAGCATGGGAAGACCTCAAAAAAGATGGGTAGATGACATAAGAGCAGTGGCAGGCAAACAGTGGATTAGATTGGCGCAAGATAGAGAAAGATGGAAGCAATTGGGAGAGACCTACATTCAGGAGTGGATGGAAAATGGTTGACAAGAAGAAGAAGTTTGAAAACAAAGTTTTTAGTGTTTTACTGTTATATAATGATAATTTATTTGATTTATTTCGCTATGTATAATAATAATAAGATTCAAAAGTACATTTGAGAAAGGCAATCTGCCGAAACAGCTGTAGTGATCTTCTTCTTTTGGTGCCTATCTTCTGTGGATGATGACAATCACATTGGTCCATACAACTTTGTTAACAGCTGCTCTAAATAGATGTATGGTAGTCATTTCTGCCCACTGTCTGATGTTCTTCAACCACAATCTCCTTCTGCGCCCTTGAGATCTTTTGCCTTCTATCTTGCCTTGTCAAATTAGTTAAATTAGTTGATACTTCTCATTGCGCATAAAATGCCCTAAGTATGTCATCTTTCTAATTTTCACAATACGCATAATTTCCAGATCTTTATTCATACGTTGAATCACGGTGTTGTTTGTAAAATGGTGGATATAGAAAATTCTGAGCATGCGGTGGTATCACCACATTTCGAAGGCTTCTAATCGTTTGGATGTTGTCTCCGTCAAGGTCCAGGCTTTGACTCCATATAAAAGGTTAGAAAATACATAGCATCTCAAGACTCGTGTTCTTATATCAATGTTCAGGTGCATATCTACAATGTTCAGGTACATAAAATCTTCCTGAGGCGATTGAAGACAGCTCTCGCCTTTTCTATACATCTTATTTTCTGTGAGTGGTCCCATTCCTTATTTAGGCTGCATCCAAGATATGTAATTTTGTCGACTATTTTCAAGGGTTCATTATTAGCTGTGAATTGGTGTTCTATTACGTCGTTTTTACTTACTACAAGAATTTTGGTCTTCTTACAGTTTAATTCATGTCGTGTCCGTCACAGGCTTCCACTACACGGTCTATTAATGTTTGCAGATCCACATGTCCGAAAATCAAACCGGTTACACCTCACTAGTTGAGGTGGTACCTATCTGACCCCCAGGCTTTTCCTCCACCCCTCCTCAGCGTGTGACTTACGTGAGGAGCCTTATGATCTGAATGTTACGTAAGGTGTCTTGGTAATGAGACACCTTCTGTTTTTAATGACTGTGGTTAGGCCACCTAACTGTAGGGTAGCACACATGTCGCTTTTCTTCCTATTTAACTTTACTGACTCTATACAAGTTACTCTAGCTTTGCTTCGTGACTCATGTCCCTAAAAAAGAGCGTGTGTTCCAGACAGAGAGCCATCGGTCTAGACCGACAGCTCTCTGTCTGGAAAAGAATGTGTGTGCTGGTTCACTCAGTCGCTGATTTGACAAAATAAAAAATTTTGTTCTCCTAGCCGGCTGGGTGTTCGAGAAGTGAGTCCTGGCCACCAAGCCCATGCTTGCCGCACATGACCTCGATGCTCAGAGTCCGCGTTTGATCAATATTTGATCTGCCTGAAGGGCCTATGCCTGCTGGCTGGTATAGAGTGCCTGACGGCCTTTTATACATTCTTATTTGTGTTATGTAAATTTTTGTGATGTAACGGGTGTTCTTGTTTATCTTGAAGATGACATGACATTAATTAGACAGTGAGCGATTTTTGTTTTTTAAAAACTAAGTCTATCTATGCTAATACCTTAACTATGGAGTGTGCATTCCCAAGTGTATAACGCTCTCACACATTCCGTGTATATATTTTTTGTGTTTTTTGTTTCCCTATTCTAATCTAAACCTAATCTAACCTAAGTGTGCGTGTGTGGGGTGTGCATTCCCGGGTGTATAGTGCCTGCACACACCCCGGTGTATATTGTTTTTATATACTATATTTTTTTGGTGCTCACTGTCTAATATACTCTGTAGTCGGCTCTGTGTCTATCTCTTTCTTCATTTATCCTTCTTCTATATATCCAATAAGTTGTTGCTTTGGCCGTTTATGTACCGTTCTAGTGTTTATGTCGTACTTTGTCAACTCTCTTAATGTCCTGCTTGGATGATTTACGAGACCATTGAAAATGGTGTTTGCTCTTTCGTCCATTGTCCTTAGGATTCTTTTCTGTCCAGAGTCCCTGAATAAATACTTCAGTGGAACGTATTGAGGTAGGTTCAGTGCTTCTCTGATTATCCAGTTTTGTGTTGTTTGGATTTTCTTCCTATTCGTTTTACATGTGTGTCCCCATGCGGCAGGTGCATATGTTAGGGAGGGTAGTATTATACTATTAGCTACACTCATTTTTGTCTTAAAGCGAAGTTTGCTCTTTCTGCCGATTAGCGAAGAGAGTTGACTTCTTAGTGCTTTTGCTTTGTAGACAGTTTGTTTCACGTGTTCCATGAAAGTGAGCTTTCTGTCTAAAATGACTGCGAGGTATTTGGCCTTGTTCGTCCATTCTACTGGGGTGTTTCCTATAGTGATTTCCCTGTCTGGTCTCCTTCCCGAATTCTTGTGAGGTTTCGTTGTCATCAATACTAGATTCTTTCAGTATCTGAAATAATTTTTGATGTTAGCCAATCTGTAGGAAATTCTTCAATTTCATAGATTTTGTTCAGTAGACTCGTTAGGAGTTTAAGTTGATTGTTTTCAAAGAGTTTCAATATTTCAGTTTGTATGTTATCAGGTCCAGGTGCTTTGTTAGTTTTTATTCTTTTTGTTGAATATGTTACTTCACTGAGCATTATTTCTGGCCCTGAACATCCAAAAACACCGTCTGTCTCTTGCTCTTCCTTGAATAATTCTTCCATGTATTGCCTCCATCTCTCAAGTATTCTCTCATTTTCATAGAGAAGATTGTTATGCTCGCCTAGTATTAAGTTATGACTTCTTGATCCGTTTCCTCCCGTTAAATTTTTGACATTTTTATGTAGGTTCTTTTGCTTCTTTAATCTTTTTCTTAATAATTTTGTTTATTTCTTTGTACCTTTCCTGATTTTTATTTCTGTGATTTCTTCGTTCTTCCATTAGCTCTAATATTTCTTGTCTCATCCACAGCTGTTTCTTTATATGGTTTCTGGTTTAAGTTTATTATCTACCACTGAATTACAGATTTTTGATTTTATTCCACATATCATCCCACTTATGTTTTCTTGATTAATATCGGAGATTACCATGCTGTTTATTTTGTTATTGATTTCCTCTTTGACTTCGTCTCTTGTGGTTATATCTTTTAACTTCTGGATGTCCGGACGTTTTTGTGCTTTTCTTTTATCGACTTTTTTCATGTGGAGTTTGAAACGTAATAGTAAAATATTATGGTCTGATGGAACATCTGCTTCCGGTATGTTTTTGCGGATTTTACGGAATTCTGAAATCATTTGTTGATGATGATGTAGTCTATCTGGTTTATAATCATTTTTTGGACAGTCAGCTGGAGATTTTCAGATGTAGAGTCTTCAAGGTGATAATTGGTAAAAAGGTGTTCATTATTGTACTATCCGTTTCCTGGCAGAACTGAACAAGGCGGTCGGTCTCCTCTATCAATTCGCGTTGCTAGTCAATAGTGTCCCACAGTATTGCCAACACCTCCTTTGTCTACTTTGGCATTGAAATCTCCTAGCAGGATATTCACGTCTTGTTTTTTGGTATGTTTTAGGATTCTTTCAACTGTTCATAGAATATTTCTATTTCCTGCTCTGAGCTTTCCAAAGTTGGAGCATATGCTGAATAATGTTCACGTTAACTGGTAGTGATAATAAATTATAATAAATTTTGTGGAAGTTTTGAACACAAAAGTTTTCAGTGTATTATGTTTGTATTGTGTAACTACGTACTTGAATGACTTTAATATGTTTGAATATGGATCATGATAGATGCAAATATAATTCTTTTACTCGTAATATTCTCACGGATCTAATTTCTTTTACAATACTTGTATATATTTTATTTTATGTCCTCGTAAACAGTTCACACAATTAGTCTAATACCTTATTTCTTTAAACCCTTCACATAAATAATTCTCAAGTAATGGATAACTCTGCGAGGAACAAATAAACTGGGTTTCCTAGAACTATCTACTGGACTAAATGAAGCGAAATCCCAAGCGGTGTCTTAAAAACAACAATCCCAATGTCACATATTGTCTTTTTTCTCCTTTGTTGTTTTTTTTTTCAATTAAACCGTCCCTGCCTTATCAAGGTAGGCTTTAGT
The DNA here is from genome assembly GCA_918026665.1 of Diabrotica balteata. Taxonomy (NCBI): domain Eukaryota; kingdom Metazoa; phylum Arthropoda; class Insecta; order Coleoptera; family Chrysomelidae; genus Diabrotica; species Diabrotica balteata. Next base: position 35,963,007 of record OU898281.1, on the reverse strand, counting down.
GAACAATGTTTTGTGATGGTACCGTGTTTTAGGGGTTTATAGGCCGTAGTCTGAAATTATTTATTTCTAACGTTTCGTATGCAACTGCGCCAACTATAAACGAATATTAATACGATCGCAAATAAACTCCTTTTGCTTACGGATGGTCTTTCTTAATTATCTATTCTATGTGCACCCGTTGTGTACTCCATGGGATATAGGTATCGGTTGGCCCAGATGTGTAGTGGAAAGTGACAAGGTCTATCATTACATGGCTTGTTAAGTTATTCTGATCTTTCGCCAATGTGCATTTGTAAATGTCCATGACTGAGCTCCATATTGTTATACTTCTTTAAAATAATTTTATTCAAATTCCAGCTTGTTTACATTACTTTAACAGAATGACAACTATACACTTCAAAAACGCAATTACAACTATTATCCAAACAAGCAAGCAAGCAATTTGATTAAACCCAGCCTATGAGAAATGTTCACCCAGGTAGTACGATCGGGTGTAACAATTCATTGAGCAAGGTGTGTTAACTCGAGTTAAAAACAGGAATCACCCCACCGTGCTCCAATGCTCTAGACCATCCCTTTCCCCTCTATAGCAATCTGATTCGCTATAGAGGCACAACAATCAGCCAAATGCTCTTCATGTGGAGGTCCTGAGTAATAGAACCCCAACATGGTTTCCTAACCGAATGCAAAAACTCAGGACAGCGCATCTCCGCTATATTCCTGTTTATCTAAATGTGGCTTATCCGCGAACTAAAATTGCTTACTTGAGCCTCAGTCTCCGCTCTGAGTCCCGGCTCAGTTTGGCGACTTGGTGCTCAAGGGGTGGGGCCCTACGTGCCTGGGTTTTGGGGTTTTTGTTAATTTTTTTGGTGGCCGAAGCCGTTTTTGTGTTTTTTTTTGTAGTTTTTTTTGTACAAAAATTTGTGGACAAAAATCATAATTAGTATATAGTCTATATTATAATAAAGAAAATATATAAAATATTATACGATACCACAATACAGACTGCATCCTTATTTGAGCAGCTGGGCCCACCGTGTATGAGGCGATAAGCGATATTCTGGGTGATTTGAGCTACGAACTGTCTTCCTTGTGTGTGTGGTATGATTTGAAGTTTCTTCTCACTCTGGGCTTTTTGTTGAATTCTGTCCATCTAGGGGGGCTATTATCCAAACTGCCAAGAACATCTGTTAATATACATTTTTGACGTTCCAGACATTTCAGGATTTTTCGATGGCATCTTGACTATTCTATATTTTCTAATTCTTCTTCTTTTTTGTCAAGGAACTTCTTCTACGTGGGATAAAACTTACGGAACTTTCGTAACACTGCTCACTCTTTATAGTTATTCGCCTTGAATAACTGGTCTATCAAGGACCAAATAACGCCAACGGATGGAGCGGTAGATTAGATCGTTTATTTTTTGCGACGGTGTACGGGCCTTCCCAGTTTCATTGAAGTTTCGGACAAAGTGTGGGATTGTATAGCCATAACCTCTTTCGAAAGTTGTACCTGTAGCAAACATGTTGAGCCTGGCCTGGCTTTATACCTTTGAAGCTTCAAACTTTTACTAACAAATTCTTAGACTTTTCCAAATTTTTACGTCAGAGATGAATATTCTTCTTCGCTTGGAGGCAATCTTCTAAAAATACGATCTTGAGGAAGCTTAATTTCTCTTCTGGTGATCATCATCGATGGAGAATAACCAGTTTCTTCATGTTCGGAACTTCTATAGGCTAATAGATATAGAGGAATTAAAGTATCTCAATGTTTTTGATCAAAATGGATTCAGACCAAATAGAGCCACTAAGTACAGATACCATATTCATACTAAGAACGATACAAGAAAAAGCTTATGAATACGACATAGACCTATATAATATGTATATAGACTTTAAACAAGCTTTGTGTATATTTTGTATATAGACTTTAAACAAGACTCCCCTGTTTAACACATCAACATGGGAGTAAGACAGGGAGATGCCCTATCAACCATGCTATTCAACCTAGTTCTTGAGGCAGTCATCAGAAAAACCAATATAACCGGCCATATAAACACCAAGGCAGTACAAATTACTGCATATGCAGACGATGTAGCCATCATTAGTAGGAATAAGCCACGACTAATGGAAGTGTTCAAACAAATTGATCCTGAAGCAAGAAAAAGAGGTCTCAAAATAAACGAAGCAAAAACGAAGTATATAACAGTCAAAAGAATAACTGACAATGAAAATAATATCACAATAGACAACTATACTATCGAACGAGTGGATGCCTTTACATATCTCGGCACAAAAATCAATCAGAAGAACTCCGTAAGTAACGAAATTAATGCACGTATTTCCAGCGGGAATCGTACATACTATGCTAACAAAAGATTGATGACATCGAAATTATTAGACAAACGAACCAAAATGACTATCTACAGAACACTGATTAGACCCGTAGTAACCTATGGATGTGAAACTTGGGTAATGACGAAAAAAGATGAAGCTCAACTCAGGACATTCGCGAGAAAAATACTGAGGAAAGTATATGGCCCGGTACAAGAGGAAGATGGCACATGGGGAATCAGGAGAAACGACGAGGTTAATGAGTTAAATAAAGGTTATGACATTGTAATGAAAAGTCAAAGACTGTCATGGCTGGGACATGTGCAGAGACAAAACGATGAAAAAACAAGAAAGAAAATGTTACAATGGAAGCCCATAGGAAGGCGAAAAAAAGGAAGGCCCAGAACGAGATCGTTGGATGACGTAGAAGACGACCTGAAAACAATGAACATAAGACAATGGAGAAGAAGGGCACAACAGAGATCTGAATGGAAGGACATAGCCAGACAGGCAAAGACCCATCCAGGGTTATGATGCCAAAAGAAGAAGAAGAATCTTTTTGATTATCAGCGACAAACAATGAACGGTATTGAGAGGCGTAGTGTAATTTCAGGCCATTTTGAAAAATTATCCATTGCGAGTATTAAGTATTTTGATTGATATAAGGTTGAATGCTCGAATAAATGAACTTTGATCAAATGAAAGGCAGATATCGAGCACAGTTTTATTAATTAAATCTTGCCCAAGTACTTTCGCTTCCTAGATCATCTTCAGGGGCATTCATTTGATCAAAATTCATTAAGTATTTGTTTCATCTCTCTGTCTTTCAAAAGGCTCTCCGGAAAGATATTGTGTCATTTTACCACGGCCTATTGTTTTTACCACTTATTTGTTCTTCCTACTTTTGGTTCTATTTTTAAAAAATATTCCATCATGCATAGCTAAAAAAATTTATCACTACTTTCCAAGTAAAGTTTTATAAATAATCTTGATAACATTCTCACACACTTAACTGCTATTGTGTTAAATAATTACAGTTGTGGTTACTCAATTAAATCGAACAATTAAAAAATAATAAGAGCGTACTAATCAGAACTCTTGAAATACAAGAGTGAATGATTAAATGTAGAACTACTTCAATAATGAAGCATAATCTCAATTTAACAAAAAAAAATGAGTTTATGAGTAAAGATATACAGGTAATTTCAAGGTTATAACAATTACTATTCATTTAAGTACCGCATAACGTGATTGAAATAATTATATATTAAGAAGATAATAAATTACGTATATGAATCACTGTGACTTGACTAGATAATCTATAATGGATTGAATGCCAAAATTTTTATTTTTATTGTTTATTTTTTACTAAAAGTATTAATTGTTTATTTGTTATCTCAGGCTTAATTCTTATAATAGTTTAGAGATTTTTAAATTTTTATGCAACAAAAAATAAGTTAAATACTGTAGTTTAAGGTGAATTTTATCTCCGCGGTGAAATTGATCACTAAATCCTTTAACAACGCTTTCAAATGTAGCGCCAAAATTACTCGTTCGATTTTGTTCATGAACATCGGGTCGGGTTCGGGTTCTGCCATTAAAAGATTTGTGGTGGAATTCTCCGTAAATTTCGTTTATAAAAATTTGTTAAAATCAAACATATATAACAAAAATCTTTTGGACAGCCAAAACTTTCTCTGATAAGTTTTTTAAATTGTTTTAAAATACAAACTGTTCATACAAGCAAGTAACACTAAGCATTTTTGTTGAACGAGTTTCAGTCCAATGACTATTAATTCCTAGCAAGTTTATTAGGTTTACCTATTTTCTAAATGGTAAGTCAAGAGGAGTTCTAATGTTCAATTTATTTAGTGTGGAATTGTCCAGTAAATTTACTGCTAATTCGTTGGGGTGTTTTCCAGTCGTTTAAAATATTTATCACTGCTTTTAACAATCATTTGCTTCACTGTTTCGATCTTCAAGACCTTGTAAATGTCTGCATTTCTCATTAGAAACATCGTTTTATGACAAGAATTTTTGTTACTGTTTTTATATTATTTGTTAGTTCAATTTTAATACCTGTTCAGACGGAACGGAATCGACTTTTTGATCGAATCGGGAAAAGTGTCGATTTATTTATTGGCAAAGAGGCAGTTTTAAATGGTCGTATGACGATTTGCAATGTCAAAAATTTGACATTGCAAATCATATGCCGTGACTCAATAAAAAATTTGAATCAGGTCAGTGGCGCTTGCATTTTTCTTTATTATCTTACTTTTCATTGTATTACGCGATATTTTATTAACAAAAGTCCAAAGATCTTTGTTATTATCTTCTTTATCTAATAGTTTTTCAAATACTGAGAAGAACCTGACAGGCTGGCGGAACGTAATATTGTCACATTGGAATGGGTGCCAAGTCATTGGAGAATACATGGTGGTGAAAGAGCTCTTGAACTTGCAAGAAGAGGATGAACTAAAAAATACTTTAGTTCAGAGTCAGTTTTAAGGATGCCAAAAAGCACCATCTGAGACCGGAAAAAAGTCTGGATCTGAAGTGAAGTGCATGCCAAAATGTATATTGGACGGACCATGTGTTAAAAGGGTTGAAGTATTATGGAAAAGAAGCCTGAATTAGCTGAGAATCACAACAGACTTCCTTAGGACATGTGCCATGTGAACAGTCAAAGAAAATCTGCGTACAAAGGTCTATTTTATGAAGACTTAAGATGCATACTGTAGAAGCGTATAATGAGTCAAACAGACATGTATATTTTTTGAATATTTATCATTGTTTCACGTTGCTCAACTTGTAATGTTAGTGCAAATGTAAACTATTTCCTGAGTTAAAAATATGAAGTGTAAAAAGAAAATATTTAAGTCCCATATATCCCCCATGTTTTGTATAAAACTTTGAGGTCGCTGGTTAAATGAAATTAGAATAATAATCGAAGAAAAAATGCAATATTGTGACTGTAAATAAATTAGCGAAAAATAGCAACTATAACTGTGAATAAATTACGAGCATTAGCTGGCTTTAACTCATATTGTTATCTTTACAAAGAAAATAGGCCTACCTTTTAAAATATTGGTGTATTCGTAGCCGTGGAGTAGCGTTGGTACCACGTCGGAACGTCGGGGCTAGATAGGATGTAGCCGATACACTCGATGTTTTCAGTACTCTCTCTCAATGGAAGTGTTGTCTTGAGATGATCAGAACAAACCCTCTCGCCATCCTTAGGTAGTCTATGGGACAAGTGGTCCCCCATAAATCGACCCTATTGTAGGGCGCTTCTGAATAGCGACAATTCAATTCAATGAATGGTCACAGTAATACGATACTTTACACGTTTTGTGTATTAGCGACACAAAAATAACAAAAGAGAAAGTCAAATTCTCTTAACTTCTCTCTCTTCAATCCTGACCCCCCAGGGGAGTGTAGTGGTCGACGTAATGTCGTGTATTGTCCGTCTCCAGAGATTTCTGTCTCTGGTCATTTCTTTTAATTCATGCATAGGTCTTTGGCATATTCCTGTAATTTGATCTAATCCATCTTGTTGGGGATCTTCCTCGTGATCTTGGCCTTCTACCTTTCCTTGTATTATGAGTTTTTCCATGTTTTCTGTGTTTGCTCTCATAACATGCCCAAAATATTTTAATTGTTGGAGATGGACTTTACTAGAGAGTCGTTGGCTAATTTTTAGCTCTCTTAAAATTGAATTATTTGTTCTACGGTCGGTCCAAGAAATTCGTAACATTTGTCTCCAACAGAACATTTCAGTGGCGTCTATCTTTCTTCTCTCCGATTGTCTCAGAGTCCAAGATTCACATCCGTAGGTCAATATTGGGAATATTAAGCAGTTGATCAACCTCATCTTTATCGCTCTTGAAATTTGACAGTCCTTCCATATTTTGGTCATTTTGTGTGGCAACTTTTGCTAGATCACATCTACTAGATCACATCTGCTAAATCACATCTAGATGTGATCTCTTAACTTAAAACAGATAAATGAGCTAGCCAATTTAACAATGCGATTTTACTGAATACAGGAAACAATATATTTTAAAGCAAATAAGTTAGGATATACCCTTAAATTAGATCCATATTATAATACAGTAAAATAAAGTAAAAAAATAATAGACATGAAAAGATCGATATATTAATAAAGAATTAAGTAAGAATAAAATATGAATTGACGAATAAGCGGCGGTCATATTTTGACCACAGGACATTGTTGGATGCATCTGAAGCTGTGCTCAGTTTAACAACGCGTACATTGTCATCAATTAGAAAAGAATAGCGTCGAATCAGTAGAATTTTTTAACCTACTAAACTAGAAAGACTGTGTCAAACACAATCCCATTGGCCTTTTTTTCTATAAGAATTCCGTGAGGTGCGAAAAAACAAGAAGAAGAACAGCGTCGAAATCTCGGCGTGTATCTAATATCTAATGATATTTCGACGAGCTCCACGGTAGAAAAATGCCAGTTTGGTGAAAATTGTAACAATTGTGCCGTGATAAACACGACTAACACAATCAGAGAGGTTTTAATTAAAAGGCGTATAATGCCGAGTAGGTGTGGTATTAGTTCTTGTATGTGTTAATACGATTGACAATTTATGGGTAGAGAAGAGATGATTGCTGGCCATTGCCTAGCGAAAAACCATGCTGCTTTAAAAGCTACTCGCTAGTTTACTGCTTACTGCAGAAGGTGAGTAGATAAAGGACAATTACTTGTAGCGTGGTTCTGAAGGAAGGCCGTTGAGATGGTTGCTAGCCCATTGCCTAGCGAAAAACCATCGAGCTGTAAAAGCTAAGCGAGTGCTCACTGCAGAAGGTGAGTCAATACGAGAGTTACTCTTGTAGAGTTTTTAAGCGAAATAAAACGAAGAAGTGCCGTAAGTAAGGGTACGTAGTAAAAACTCTTGGAGATGTTTAAAAAAAGTCCGATCTCCAGAGAACCCCTTTTATAGTTCCAAAATTCCTTATTTACTTTAATTTGTCGATACATTTGCTTTATATCGCAAATAAAACAACAACGGAAATATCGAAAATTAAGTAAAGAACGAGATTTAGGACACTTTTAGGACCAGTATAAGAAGCGTCGATTAGCGACACACCTCAAACGTCATATAGACTGGCGTCGAAGCTAGAAGTTTGAAGAAAAGAAGCGAAAGAAAAATTTGTTTTTTGAAAAATGTGTGAGAGTTATAAGGAATAGTCGATTTAAAATCGGATTCAGGAACCGGCATCATATGTTGAGAAGTAATAAAATCTTCCATGAATGCAACATATGTCTCTTTGAGATTCGGGATTTACCTGAAGTGATTCTCTATAGCAAAAATCCACTAGGAAACTAAGTTCCTGTAGCTGGCTGTATACCATATATCACAAAAAAGTTATTTAAAATTCTTATAAAAGTACATAATAAAATGCCAAACGCTACACAAAGATAGTTGCAAAACGTTTTCGGATTATTAAATCCAACATCAGTGCAACGAGTATACATGCTATGAGCCACCAAAATATATGTCCAAACCCTTAAATGATAATATTTACATTTCATTTACATTATATGTGGTTACAAATTATGATGTTTACAGTTACCGTTAGAATTGGTAACATGCGACGTATGACCCTACATAGTAAAATGTCCTGAGACAAGTCTTCGAGGACCTGTTGATAACAACCGAAGTATGACCTACATAGGTAAAATGGTCCTGAGACCATTACAGTGTAGAGATTCGCCCTTATAGAACATAAAAAAATGTAAACATATGAAAATAAAATACTACATACTTTCCCAAACACCTCACATACCCAAAATTTAATGAAAAGGAATGAAATATGTGTATAAAAATTATTTTCAATAAATTTAACCATTTTTCAATTACGCGAAGTGCTTAAACACATCCTTAAACATAACTATTTTAGTATTACAAGACAATTTTTAGTCTGATACAGTCCTGTAGAAATCACATGTTTTTTGTTGAACTGACATTCGCTCTTGAAACTAGTCGAAACCGATTAAATGGGAAGATATAATAATTACAAATTGTCTAACGCGATTCCCATATTAAGAATGGAATAATTCTCCCACGTTCGCTTGATGAGAGTTGCGATGTGGTAAAAAAATTTCCGGTCCAATAGATTAAACACGTTTATTAAAAAACGTGCTTTGACATAAGGTCAGACATTATGTATTATACAATTATAAATCATTAGCGTTGGAATGTGCAGTTCAGTGTTCAAGGTCAGATTTAATTTATTTGTTGCCATAATCCGAGCAACCAACACAAATGCATGTTAATATGTATCTATTTATAACACAATACTAGCTTAATTACAAAAAAAATACCTTGGTACCTTAATAAAAAAATAATGTGTGCTTTAACGGAAATAATTAATATATGCAATAAATGTTACATTTTAAATAAACATAATGTTTAATTATTAATGTTATAGTTGCTGTAAGAAATATAGTAAGAAGGATTCTCACCACTGGTATATTTGGCCAATATTTGTCAATTCCTGTGTATGGTTTAACGTGAGCAATTATTTGTCACTGGTGCGTGCTGGCTGTTTTGGCATTTTCCCGTCGCCTTTCGGTAAAATATCTACAAGTCAAAAGGATCGCCAGTGTCGCGTACACTTGACAAGTCTGGTCTATATTTGTGTTTGTATTCACACGACGCGTCCAATCATTGTTGTTTTAGTTCGCTGCTACTATTCGTTTCGTATTTAGAAGCCGGTGGACAAGGTGTGCGGTCAAAAAATAATACACCTTCACAACTTTCACAGTGCTCTTCTTCATCATATTATTACGGGATTCAGCCATCTCCAGATCAAGCTTCCTATTCACGTCCAACCTCACAACTTTCATTAATGTATTCTTCATCGGAATCGTATCAATCCCAATTTTCTCCTCATCCAGTATTTCCGGCAACTAATGTATACAGCTGCAAATTCAGAACAAGAACCCAACACTATTTTGCCTGCTTTGTCACCTGGTTATTACGTTAAGCTGTAATGCAATAATTTTTTAAAAGAATAAAAACGATAAAAAGGTATTATTTGTACTTACTCTTATTTCATCGTGAAGAATTTTAACTAAGGCATCACACACATCAAAAACGCATTTGGAAACTATTTGAGTTACAAATTTAAAAAGGTAAGAGAGACTTTTAACACTATCACCAGTGGCAAAATATCTAAGTGCAACTCAAAATCTTTCTTGAACGGGATGGCCTTTCTCATATTGGTATCCGTTTTAGCTATTAGGAGTCTATTTTAGATAACAGAAACTCAAAATCAACAGGAGACATTTTCCAAAAATTCTGGAACTGCCCTGAAGGTTCTTGCTGTAGATATTGTAACTTGTGAGTGGCACTGTATCTACAAAAACGAATATAAGTAGTGAGTCTTCCAAAATGAAATAAAATTAAAATGGGAAATTATCTAGGGATACACATACCTTTCCCGACTTTTATTTAAAGAAACCATCCACCACCTTCTTTTCTTGTATATTTTTTTCTTTTTCAGTTTTAAATAGCTCACTACAATAAAAGCTGCAGAAGCCACGACAATATTTTCAGAATGGCCACTATCCATCGTGGTTCCTGGAATGTTCAATATTTAATAGTTTACTGGCAAATTTGTTGTTGGTGCAGTTGCCTCGCCAAGTACACCAGTATTGGTGTATTTGCCAAATACGCCACTCGTGAGAATCCGGCTTTAAAAGGAAATTTGATAGTTGTGCTTTAAGGCATAGTTCGGCGGCTGGTTGTTTGGTAATTAAAAATATTCATTTTTTACAACCCATTCATGCTAGAAATTTTTTTTCAGGATCTCTAAGTGTGGTCAATACGTAAATAAAAGCGATCCCAAATGGGTAAAAATTCGCAAATACCACCAACACTTTTTGAAAAGATGGTGTTGCAAAAGCGCAACACTGGGCACTTACGTTATAAAATAAATGCACAGGACAAGGATAAAAATATTCAAACATAGCACAGAAAAAATGACGCTAATTCTTATTTGTCACGAAATTTTATAAACCATTTTGGTGGAACGCAATGTTACACTTAATACATTTTTTGATTATTGTTGAGTGGCATAAACTAAAACGAATTCGTTTTACTTGAGGCCTTGTAAGATGCCCAACATTATTAAATCAGGTGTCAACCACCACAGTTCGTTTTACTGTTGAATGCAAATGTCCTGATGATATATAGCTATGTAAGAAAAGCTTCTGCGATATTTTGACTAAATTCCAACAAATTTAATTTACTTTAGTTTATATAATAGTTTTTCTCGTCTTTCTATACAGATGCCAAGCATTCTGTACATATACGTCCAAGCATCATATGAATAGTGGCCGTACCATTTCTGAGATCTTATGCTTGTTCTATAATATGAGACATTTTGATCCATCCTGTTGTTCACGTTATATATTTTTATCAAATCAGGCTGTGGAATTGTATTTATTTTCTTACTTTATGTGGAAGAATTCCTTGTAGCTTGAAAATCGGACTGACACCTTAACAATTTAAAGCAACAGTGACCATACTGTCATTCCATATACATAAAAATTATTCATTGGTTTATCTCTACTCTCTAATCAACTCAACTCTATTTGATCTAATGGTACCAACGTAACCTGTTCCACCTTTCTACAAGTGATCCACCAACTTGAGTAAAGTGAAATAATTATTTGCATAAATAACATGGGGTATTACTGTTCCATATTCAAATGTTGGCAAATTCTCCGAAAATTGCAGGATTATACCACTTCCTAAACAAAATTCTTTTTTATACTCATTTTGTTCTTTGGCCCCTTGATACACTTGAAAGTCAATCAAATAACCAGATCTTAGATTCTAACACCAAGACGTATCCAAACTTGATCTGTAATTAGTTTTAGCAGCAGTGTTTTTTCTGAGATGACTATCGGACATTTTCACGGCAAATTTCGGGAATAAAACATTTATTTTTAGGCGAGTAATGACAGTTTCACACACGGGTTATTCAAAAATGTATTTGACAAATTTCTTTTGGAAATTTTCAATATTACGCGTAGCAATTTTTATTTGAAATCAGATTAATGTTTCAGCTCATTGTCGGAAAATGCAACTTTAAAATATTCCATGGTAAATGTTATTGTCTCTTCTTTATCCTTATATCATTCAGGAATGTGTCCAACAACTCTGATCCATGAGGCCATGTTGAGAATACATCATCTACATATCTCCACCATACTGTGGGTTTTAAATTTTGTTTAGATATAATATTTGTTTCAAAATCTTCCATAAATATATCAGCTGATAATGGAGATAACTAGAGCCCATTTCTAGAACAAAATTTTGTTTATAGAATTCATTATTTAGTTGAAAATAGGTATTATCAGCACATAATGTCAATAACTCCATTAAAGCTGATATATTTAGTCTTGTTCTAGTTGCCAATGTATCATCATTCTCTACTTTTGTTTTGATTATATATAAAGTATTATCTGTCACATTTGTATCTATGGCACATTTGTAAATAAACTATTTATGTCAAAACTTACTAAAATATTATTTGAATTAAATTCAATATTCGATATATTTTTTTAAAATGTGTATTTTTTATAAATGTGTCATTTTAATTTACAAATGGTTGTAAAATATTTATTAAAAATTTTGACAGTTCACTACAAGGAGATTTCATGGTACTACAAATAGATCTAAGTGGTGTATTCGTTTTATGAACTTTTGGTACTCAATAAAAATGAGGTCTAATTAATCTTCTTTGATAATTTGTTAAATAAGTATTTTATAAAATTTATTATAAATAACTATTTTAATAATAAATTTTCCAAAGTGGAAATTACTTACTTTACTTTAACGTGTCCGGTCATTCATAAAATTTCGGCCCAGTATCGAGCTACGTCGGTTCCATCTATGTTGGCGAACCACAAATCTTCGAGGGTACATCGATGAGGACAGTTTCTGCATGTAAGAAGATGTTCCATATTCTGTGTTTCTCCACAGTCACAGTTCACATCATCTTGGTCGATTTTTCCCCATTTTGTCCATATTTTATTTTACTGGAGCCACCTCCGTCCTTATCCTATTCATAGGTTTCCATGTTTTAAAGTCTAGGGAGTGGCTGGTCCATTTAACCTGGGGAGAGAAAAATACTAAGGCGGTTCAGCCTGCACTGTTCTAAGGAAGCTTTTCCTAGATTTTATATAGGGCTTTTACGTAGCTGTGTATAGGGCACACCATACGTCCATGGGACACCGCTCTTCCGCGATATGTTTAATTTTCTCCATGCACTCTGCAACGTCTCTGCTTGTTGAGGGTTCTGCAAAACCCGCTGCTTTATGTAGATTTGAGAGTGGCATTGGTTTCATTCACTCCGTTACTATCCTGCATGTCTCATTTAGTGCAGTATCAACTTGTTGGTGTGGGCACGCATATTCAGCAGTTGAGAAACACAGTGCCTGTGCCGTTGTTCTTAAAACGCCAGGACGGCACCCCATTTACTTCCCGTAGTATGTTGTTTTCTTTCTGAGCTTTCTGAGTATGTTGTTCCTAGTTGAGTTACTTTCCCTCTCGTTTTTATGCAATGTTGTCTGTAGGTGAGAGACCGATCCAGAGTCGCAGTCCAGAGTCCAGTTTGCGCGAAGGTGGAAAGCGCAGTCTTGGGTTTTAGAGGGATTGGGTCTCATTGAATTCTGCAGGTATAAGCTGTCATTGTTTTAAGGCAGTTTTGAGTTTCTCTTCCACTTCTTGAAAACTTGTTTTTGCAGTAAGGAATATACGACTTTACCAGATGGTGGTCATTAAGAGTGTCGTATAATTTGTGAAGCAATGTTTTGTGTCTTACTGTGTCATAGGCTGCTGTCAAATCGACGAAAGCAGCCCCTGTTATATTTTTCTTCAAAGGACTCTTCAATATTTTCTGTTAGTGCAAGGACTTGAACGGTGCAAGATTTGTCGGGTCTCAACCCTCCTTGTTGTGGGTTGACGTGCTTGTCGACATTTTTTCTATTCTGGCGAGTATGAGTCTCTCGTATAGTTTGAAAAAGTGACACAACAGCGAAATAGGTCTGTAGCTACTGAGGTTTTCTGGGTCCTTTCCTGGTTGTAACAAGGCTATTACTTTAGATTTCCTATAAAATTTCAAGATCCAGTTTTTTGCTCCTTGGCCTAGATGCTTTATTTGTTCACTGTATATATCATCCACACCTGCAGCTTTCCCGTTTTTTACCCTGTTCATACCTCCTGGAGTTTTTTAGTGTAAAAGGTGGTTTTGTCTCCGAATACAATCTTCTTCTAGTATTTGGATCCTTATATCGGTTCGTAGTTCTTTCATCCATAAGGTTGAGCAGCGACTTGGTTTGCTGTAACCTTGCAAGGTGATTTATGTTCTTTTGGATCATCGCTAAGATTTTTTACAAGGTTCCATGCTATTTTGCTACTATGTGTCATGTTCGTTTTTTCCAGGTTTTAATCCACTTTTCCTGTCTGTTAGTTGTCCACTTAGCTGTTGGAGCAGTACTGCTCCGCACTCAACCGTTTCTTGGCTAAAAGAGTCAGTGGAATAGAGAGTTTCGTATGTTCTCATTAGTTATTTGGACTCGCTGGACATCCCGGAACATATGTGTCTATATCCTCTGGAATAGCTTTGCTAGACACATTTTTGAGTATCTCTACAAATTGTTTCTAGTTCTCTACTTTTGGTTCAAGACGTAGCAGCTCAGAATCTAGCATGTCTGCATACTTTTGCCAGTTTGCCTTTTTGAAGTTAAATCTCCTTCTGAAGGAATAGCTTGTGGTCTGACAATTGGAAAGATATTTATACCAATTGGTCTATGCTGAGTTTTTTGGTATGGGCCATATACTACTTTGGTACATCGACTTTTCAGGGCAGCAATCAAGAAAGTCAGAATAACCATATTAGTATCCAACATCCCTAACGGATAGGCACCATAAGAAGAAGACTTGAAAAACAGATATCCGGATTATATCCTCTTTTCCAAACTTTGCACTAAAAAGATGGTGGATCATGGATTAACGTGAGGCCACTCGTTTCGGTCCATGCGTCTACTGCGTCTCTATTTGCGTCCGAATCTGCATAGCCCCGAGTAAACTGTGACTGTTAAAGTATCCCAATACAAGCTGATTGGGTTGTGATTGGAAGTTATTTGGGGGTAAAAATATAAGAGGCTGGTTTGAGGGCTTGTATACCGAGGTTATTGTGCATTTTCCGATCCCAGTGGTTATTATCTCTATACCGTGTACATTTGTTGTTTCCACAGATGAGACTATGGTTTGAGTTCTCACAAATACCTCGCTACCATGCTTATAGTGTGATATCTCCGCAATCAGTTTCATACCGGAGACTTTTGGTCTCGCTGCAGTTAGATCTCTGTGGTTTTCTGAATTCACAATACCTCACATTTCGTGATCTTGCAGAATTCTGATAAGATATCTTGTTTGGCTGTAGTAGTGCTCTCGATATTTATGCTCGATTCTGTCAGTGTTGGCTCTGAGAAGAACTGTTGTGGCTTGATGTTTGCCATCTGATTTGGTTTGGTCCGGTGTTGGAAGGATTAGCCGTCTACTAGTAGACGTTTCCAGGGACGCCGTCAATAGTGTTTCTTTTGCAGTTGATGTGGCACTATTCATCTCGTGGAGGCTCCTTCCTTGTCTCCCAAGTGGAATTGAAATGTTAATAAACTTATTTTAAACTTTGCGGCTTATTCCTACTTAAAATTGTAACTGCTTTAAGATGCCACAAATAAATAGCTTCAGTACAATATCCACTATCGTCCAAAAGATATTCTGATAATTAAAACATCTTGTTTGACCTTATATTTTTATACTGCTCATTCAAGTGATGGTTAAACCATGTTTTTAAAGGTAAAAGTTTGGTACAATATGCTTTGCAAATAGTATCATTCCTCTGATGAAACCTTAGATTAATGAAACAATTTTTCTTCTAGTGAAATCATTATGAAGCGTGTTCATTAGAGTAAATGTTAACGTTATTGTCAATTCTACAGCATTCTGTAGCCTAGTTTGCGTTTAGTAAACTGTAATATTGAAAATTTCCGTAAATTCTCCAATTTAAAGTACATTCATCATTAAATCTATGAAAATTTAATTTAATCCATGTAATAATTATCGGGAGTTTTGCTAATGGTTCATTAATTTCCTGATGTAATTTGTGTGGAATAATAAATAAAATATATGGTATATGATTTACTATGCTTTGTATTGCTGTAAAATTGTAGAATATCATGAATAGTAAATTAATATTTTGCAGAGCATTAATTAATTATTTTGTTTCAGGTATGTAACAGGCTCATTTAGATTTATTTCTGGGTAAGTAATGTTGTTAAAATTGTATCATTGTTAGTATTTGTCCCCCCAGCTGGCTGACTTGATTGCTATAGTAATATCGTACTTCAAATATAAATAATTGAATTTTGTCAAGATATTTCTTGACAAAAGTCCTTCGTCTATTCCGGTTATACGAGCTGATGTATTTCTATTCTCAAAGAAATTTCGAACTGTGTTTGCATCAATTCTCAATATTACAATTGGTCATCAGAAAGGGGAGAGAATATATTTTGTTCAAATCCAGAACTCGCTGGTTTCCCTCATTCGCAATATTTAAAAATAAGTAAAATCTATCAACAAATTCATCACCCAACCCATTGTGTCCACTGTTGGACATAGGCCTCCCTCATTTTTGTCCATTGTGTCATTGTGTGGCTCTGTCTTAGGCACTTTTCATCCAATTTTTTGACACATTCTTGAGATCGTCAGTCCATCGTGCAGAGGGTCTTCCTCTACTTCTTTTGTCTAACCTCGGCCTCCACTCAAGCAACCTCTTCGTCCACCTTTCATCACTGATTCGGACAATTCGGATATGTAATAAACAAATTACATACATTTAATTACAACAACTCCTTTATACCTGCAACCTGCACACAAACCGCTTGTCTCCGGATGAAATAATAGTAAAATCAACAGTAAATACGCTAAAATGAATGTTTAATACGTAAAAAGTTTTTTTAAAAGTTCAAATCACGACATAATATGAAATAGCTAGTTCAGCACACAAGATGAATTTCTTAACAATATGCATATACCAGTAAACAGTACTCGATATGCAGCAATATGATGTTGGCAACAAATAATATAAGTTATGTACTTTAACCCATGAAATGACAGCACCAACCGCTATCGCGAAAAACGTCTTCAGCGACGTACAGGAACCACAAAAAAATTGATAATGCAACCTTACTGCATTTAAGGATTGTCTCGGTTACAAGACCGAAGCGAAGTGTTTCAGGTACTTTAACCCACACATGCACACACCTGTGTGGTTTAAGATATAAAACTAGATCATTTTGTAGATGGAATGCATCCCTTATCTCACACACACGTCTGGTGTTATTTCGCAAATGGCCCGTCTTGTAAATTAGTAGTTTTTAAAACAGCTGTATTTGTGTACATGAATACGGGAGAATTAAAACTACAACAAAGTCTGTTAATATTATATAAATGTTTATATATCGTTGCGAAACTGCAACATCAATAATACTGCCGAAACCGGGTTTTGTCATATCTATTCTATTCTGACAGATACCCCTGCGAGTCAATCTCCAGTGAGGGTGGCACGATAGCATATCTTGGGGCTCCACCCTCCCCCGCAGTACCGGGAAAACGCTGGTGGGATAACGGACCGCCAAGCACGTTTTACAGGTTGCTGCCGAGGAGCTTACTCCTCTACCACTCATCTCCAGCTACACGCACGTCTCACAGGCGCAAGTTTAGATTGGGACTGGTCGTATACAACCTGCAACACCTCCTATAGAGGTTATGTGGAACAAAATCAGAGTGGTCCCACATGAGCTCGTCTAGGATACTACGAACGCAACCCATTGACCAGTGCGACTTATGGACGCGTCTCGCTTCTAGCAGCCCTTAGACCGACTACTGATACCTTAAACAACGGCCACGTTACTGCTCCTACGTACGGGGCGTAAAAACTAGATCACGCCTTGTGCTCGTTGCTGCAGATTCCGAGACCTCAACTGACGGCTCAGCAACTCCCGTTCCATCCCATTGCTCGACTTTTAAGATCGATAGGGACTAGCACCCTAGCAGTATTCGGTTTGTCCTTTCGCTCCGAAGAGGTACTTGGACACGGCCGCTGCTAGATAGCCGAATATCCCATTGGTCGCCTCATACGACTGGTAGGGACTAGCACCCTAACAGTATTCTTTTCATCCGTGTTGCTCGTAGAAAGCTACAAGGAATAGGCCGCGCGCTAGGCAGCTAATTCTTTTTGAACCCTAGATTAGTTTCATTTTCTGTTTCACATTTTTGTCTTTTGCTTTGTGCGCTTGCAATTTTTGTGTCCCACTTTGATAGGATATATGTATGCAACATTCCAATCACCGACTCCATGCATGTAGAGTTGACAATCCTAGTTTGTATTAATTAGCGTTTAAGGCTGCATTTAACACTTCTTAATATCGTTTAACTTAGTGGTGTTCCGTTGCATAAGTAACAACGATGCAGAGATTTTGTTCCAGTGATGTTCCAACATTTCAGTCTGTTTTATATCTAATGTATTACTGTAGGTAGAAAAAAAGTTGGTTGAAAAAATCGGCCCGCTATTTCTATTACGGGAATTCAATAGTCAACCATTTAAATACCTTGTCGTAAGCAACTTATAGTGGACAATCTCTATAAAAAACTTTGTTTCCAGGATTTTTGGCCACGGTTTCAACATTTCCTCCCACTGTGCAGCATCATTAAAACTGTCGATCGGCTATGAACAAACATAAAACCAAAATTCTGCATTCGGATTTTCAAAAAATTTCTTAATATTCCTAAAAATATTCCTTGAGGGGAACAAAATGTTTCTAATGGATAATACACCAATCCATTCAAATTGTGATGATGGCAAAATAATATTATGCTTTTTCTTTCAGCGAATACAACTTCACTTCATCAATAATAGCCACAGCCATCACTATTCAATAACGAAACTGACTTCAAAAAGTATTATATTTAAAAATACTAATTTTTAGCTACATTAAATGTTTACTTGCCTTCTGTCTAAACAAATAATTAAAAAACGTTCAGATCCCATCATAAAAATGTAAAATAATGATCTTGGCAACAATAGCGAAAGAAAAACGTAAAGGCAGCTTACAAGGCAGAACAATAAAAATGAATACTTTGCATAATCATCGATTTTAATTGTTCTAGAAGAATTTCAAAGAGTGTTGTGGTCGACGTGAACTTTCCAAGTGGTTTTCGTTCGTCAAACATCGTTATTCTATTCGCGATTGTTCTGCTTTAACAATTGGGTTGTTAAACCGATGGCGAAATCGAAAGTTGATGCTTGCACACGATCTGTAATTTGAGTCATAACGGAAAAATCACTACCGTGGAAACTTTTTATGGCTCGCTATAAAACGTGTAATGTTTCGTGTATACACAGAATTATACACTGAGAAGGTACATAACCGTGTTTTTGTTCCGGTCTATTAATTCTTTTGAGATTATACCCGATAATATGTGAATCTTAACCTTCATAGTAATTTTTTTCCCAAATGGTCACTTTGGGCCTCATTATACTAAATTTTATGCTTTATGGAAGACAATAATTGTTTGTCCCTTGTTGTCTTTTTATCTATTTTATGACGTTAATTATTCCTGTTTTTCATATTAATAGTTTCTGGTTTATCCTAACTGCAATAGTTTTATTCCGACCCAAGAAAGTGGTTAATTACCCTATAGCGCTCGTCGTTGACAATGAATGCCTGGCCAACGTCGTTCCCAAAGAAATATGAACTGATGACGCCGCCAGCCCAAAATGCACATTAAATAGTGACTAATCGGAATGCATTGGACGCTCTCTGATCTCATTTGGATTGATCATCATCACCCAGCCCTTCATCCAATTTCTTGACATATTCTTGAGATCGTCAGTCCAACGTGTTTTGTCTAACCTCATTTGGATTGGTATCTTCCAAATTCGACAGCACTGTTTGTTGATGTATCCATTCTTTCAAAATAGGCATCATCGCTGAAGATTATTTTTCAATGAACATTACGTTTAGTTTCCCACTGCTCCAGAGCCCATTCAACGGACACACGTCGTTGTCTAAAGTCGTTTAACTTCAGCTCCTAGATCAGTTGAACTTTGTACGGCTGCAGGCCCTAGTCACGAAGAAAAATTCGCCAAGTTGTGTTCTTTCAAAGGTTCTTGACTGACATTTTGTTAAAGAATTTTTGTAGGTTGTGTTGTACGTTGTATCCATCCGTGGTGATTTGGCAAAACGGGCCGAATAGATGACAGCCCTTATGACAGATGTAGCTTCATTAGATCCAGCTTCAATAATCATTTGACTCTCCAAATTTACCATTGGATTTGTATTTCAGTATTCTAAATATTTTATCTTTTTTCTATTGACATTAAACCTGTCTTATGAAAATGTCTCGATTCTCCACAAATATACTGTTTTATATAACAATACGTTTTTACCCTCCAACCTCAGACCTTGAAATCGATATTCCCTTTAAGCGTAAATAAATAAAAAATTAATTGGAATTAACTCAAACATAAGAAAAAAATTAATTATCGTAATTCTCAAACAAACAAATGCCAACTTCTTTTTATTCTCGAAAATATTCTCATTTTCCTGCGGAAAGACTTTTCCTTTTTCTGCGTTTATCCTTTCAAATTTACCAAAAGGACGAAAATAACCGAGCAGTAAAGACTGACTAGCACTTCTGGGTAGCACTAATAAAATGTGATTGCTTCACAATTGACACAGACAAATAGCGGCGGTGGTTTTTGGGGCAGTTGTCAGCTTATCAGATTCAAAATTCATTTATTTTATAGATTTGGAAATTAATTTATTTACGATGCTTCCAGCCAAGGGTATAACTGTAGCAAACGCAATTTTAATATTTGTCTCCCATATTTTAATAAATCTGCATTTATTCCATATTGTCCTGTGGATGAGATGGGTTGATGACATTAAAAGAATAGCCGGAACAAATTGGAAATATGTTGCTCAGGATAAAGACCGATGGAAGGAGTTGGGAGAGGCCTATGTCCAAACATAGACGACAGAAGGCTAAGAAGAAGAAGAGTCCTGTGGATTTGCGTTTCTTGGTTTTTTAAAACGACTTGATGTGTTACGAGACCATGATGGTGGTCTTTGTCTGGTTCTTCGTATGGTCATACTCTGATTCTGGAATATTCATATGTTATAGTCTTCTAGAATGAATATTGTCCACTGGCCACATATTTCTCTGATTTATTAAGAAGTTGCATGATTTTCTTCGCCATAGGTTGTCTTCTGTTTACTTCGTTCTCGATTTTATGCTAAAATTATCCCAGCTTTCGTTACTAGCCTTTCTTGTTTTTTTCATTTGCTTTATGAATTTTCCTATTGGGTTTTTCCTTTATTTCTTGTCTTGTTTTGGAGATAAATTTGGTAGGCTTTTTAATTTTCTATAACTGCTTTTGCATTGTCTGCAGTCCATATTTTAGGCCCTCGTCTATTTGTTATTTTCTTCTTTCTGTCTGAACCTTTTAATACTGCCTTTTCAACGCAATTTTTTATATTGACCCACTCACGATTTACGTCATCTTGTGTTGTTACTGGCTGTGCTCCACTCATTGCTTGTGGCAGTTCCGATCCCCCAGCCGATCCAGGATCATTTCTCTGCGCCTTGAGCTGGTACTGATGATCGCTGCTGCCCTTCAGCAGGGCGAGATAGAGAAATAGGTAACTAGATTTTGGAAGGATCAAGGGGTGGGACATGATTCCTCTCAGGAATTGAGAGCAACGCATGGCTCGTGTGGGTAGATTCGCTTCTCTGAAGTAGACCTATTCTCTATCGGAATCGTAAAAAAATGTAAACTCACTACCCTCAGGTATCGGGTAGACACTGTTCTATATTTCGTTTCGTTCTACTGTTCTACAAGTTTATGAATGATCATGAGTTTACGTATATATCTAAAAGATTGACAACAGATAATTAGATGACACAGAAAATTCTGGACCTAATGGATATTCTACGCAAATATAAAAATAGAGACATATCAAACTCATAAAAAGAATTAAGCAAGCTAGAAGCTAAAGCTCGATAATTCCTGTGAAAAATTGAAGATCTCCACACGAAACTTCTTCTAAGTTCTACTAAAAAACAAATATACCTCCTGGCTTAGAAAACCAACAAATGCTTACTTACTTAAAGATGTAGACGGAAATATTTGTGATCACGAATGATAATTTGGGGAATGGTAGAGATACACCATACAAATGTTTGAAAACGAGATAGACCAGGGTCCCAGTATATCGAAATCAGAAGTCAGAAATGAAATACAGCAATCCAAAATAATAAGGCACCTGAACCACATGAAATCCCTGCAAAGCTTTTGTATAAGGAAAAGCTTTACCTATTTAACTGCTTTTTAATATAATTTTCAGCGAATAAACAGTACCAGATGATTGGTTGTAGTCGCTGATCATAATCCCACCAAAGAAAAAATGGGTAATAAGCAATGTGAGTTTAGAAATGACTTAGGAACCAGGGAGGCACTGCTTTTATGTTTGTTGCCTTCTGCGCTTGTGGGATGGCCTCTATTTGGGACGTCAGAAAAGGTTCTGGATATACACGTTCAGGCTAGTGACCCGCTACGCATTCTTAGCAACGATGCCCAGAGCGTAGCAGGGATACCTGGCGTAGAACAAAAACTGACACCTGGCAGTAGGTATAAAATACACACCAATGGAAATAGTGATAAAAAATGTATGTTTAGATTCACTGGTGAATTCACAGGTGAATACATTCGAGGAGTAGGAAGTAGAAAAGTAATCAAAAGGCTGAAGAAATAATGCTGAATAGTTCAAACACTCACGATATGACCCAGAAAACAACACAGTTGTTGTCAACAAATCATGGACACATTAAAACAAAATCTGTATTTATTCAGGCCCTTTACGGAGATACAAAGGATACATGGTGGACCAAACAATAACTAAGAAAAAATTTTGTTAAACAAAACATCTTTCTCAGATTTATCTTTCGAAGTAGAAAAAAAGAAGCGGATTCTGACATAGAAGAATTAAACCAAAAACAGTATGAAGCACTGGCATATGTCAGTGGTTATATGAGCAAAAATTAGATCTGCCTGACACTAAGGATACTTCCACTTACACATGGATTGATCAAGTATCTGAAGACGGCCTAACGAAAACTCCAGAAAAATTGGTGGCAAAAATGCATGAGCTAAATATCATATTTAATATAATTTCAGTTTGACTGAACTTTAATTAAAGTCAGGAAAAAATTATTTACAAAGACTGATTGACTTATCTGGGAAAATTGAATGTGACTACAAAATCAAACATCTGTTCTTTCGATCTCGAATGTGTAGAAGAAATCAAACCTAACACTTGAAGAAGATATGAGGAATAAGAGAAAATTAGAGAAAATTGTAACTTATTGTTTTTTATTTGTTTTGCGATTTTATTTTAGAAAATTAATGATTAAATAATTTTCATTTGTTTGCATACAACCAGACGAAGGCTCCATTCCTCCTCGACACTGTCGTCAAATAAGACAAGCTATAGTTTATTTTTATGAACGAGAGAGTAATTAGCATAATTTTAACTGGTACCTTCGACCACTCCATGGGCGTGCTCAAGATTAATTGAAAAATTACTTTGAATAATTGTAAAAAATAAATGAATTATTTCAGTGTTATAAAGTGTTATGTGTATGTAAACAAAAGTGACCTCTTTTATCACACACTATATTAGAACTGACTGGCCTACATTAAAAAGGGTTTTAAAAAATTCACATTTTTTTTTATTTTTAAAAATTACAAAAGAGGAAAAAGAGTTTTTAAAACCGTCTAAGGTATGTTAAATAGATGAATAAAAATATTAATATAAAACTTACAGCTACTTGTTACAAATCCAAATCAGATTCAGAAGATGAACTTTCAGAACCAAGATTTATAATAACTGGCTCGATCATTTTATCAGCAATATTGTCCAGCTTCCACATTTTTTCCTCTTCTTTAATAGTGTGATTTACTGCCTTTTCCCAGTTTTCAGGTTTACATTATTTACGGCCTCCAAAAACAACTGTTTAACATCATGAATTTTAAAAGTGGTATTTTTTCTTGAAACTTCACTTTTTATCTGTGCCCATACCAGTTCAATCGGGTTTAATTCACAATGATATGGTGGGGATCTAATACTGTCATTCCACGATTTTTGGCAATTTCATCAATTTCGTATTTTTTAAATTTTTATTATTTACGGCCTCCAAAAACAACTGTTTAACATCATGAATTTTAAAAGTGGTATTTTTTCTTGAAACTTCACTCTTTATCTGTGCCCATACCAGTTCAATCGGGTTTAATTCACAATGATATGGTGGGGATCTAAGTACTGTCATTCCACGATTTTTGGCAATTTCATCAATTTCGTATTTTTTAAATTTTTCTTTATGAAGGGCACACAACGAATAAAGTTCCTTTCTTATAGATCCGGGATGGTACGTAATATTTTTTGAACTCAGCCAATTCTGCAAGTCTTTTTTTAACCACTTGGTTGTGGGCAGTCCTTCTATAAGTCTGGAGTGATAACTTGCATTATCCATTACTATTACACAGTTCTTAGGAAGAAGATCTATCATTTGTTCGAACCATTCTTGAAAGACATCAGCGTTCATGTCTTCATGGTAGTCACCGGTACGAGTTGATTCAAAAGTTAATAAACCACCTTCAACAAAACCGTCTGAACTGCCAATGTGTACTATTATCAGCCTGCGTCCCTTTCCTGATGGTGGGTTTAAACCAGTAGATAAGTTATTTACAAAGCGTGCCTTTGACTTGTAACAGTTTCATCCTGCCAAAATTTATTTGGTGTATGACCCTCGTTGATCCATGTTTCATCAAGATAAAATATTTTTCTTTTTTGGTTTCTCATTTCCTTTATGGTTCTTAGAAAATGTCTTCTCCATATGACAATATCGCTTCTTTCTAATAAAATAGACTTTCTGGGATTCTTTTTCCAGCGGAAGCCTATTTCTTTTAAAAGTTTCATAACGTACTTCGACTCATTTCTGGGTAATCCTTATCATCTCGAACTGAGACAAGAACTTTATCCAATGTTGGAAATTCTTGTCTAAAGAAGAATTCATGCACTTTCCGTCGAAGTCCTTCTTTAAAATGATATTCTATTTGAAATTTTGGTTTCCCTGGAGCATTACGTGGCATTTGAAAACTACCACATTTCTCTTCTTTAATAACTCTGTAAATCGTAGATTTCCCTACACCAAGTGTACTGCTAACTAACTCAACGGTCTCATCAACACTTTCACATAAACGTTTGTCTGTAAATGATTAAAAACAATTAAATATTAATGTTTTTTCATTAATTGTTAAAGGACCAATTTTTCGGCGTTTACACGGCACTTCCAAATTTTCCATAACACTAGTATACACAATAAACTGCACCTTGCAACTGAAGTACCTACTTTTAGTGAACTGTTAAGAATTTTGAATACGCCACTTGGACCTTCCTACAAAATGGAAAAACCCACTATCACATTTTCTGTGGAATAAGTTTAGAAGGTAATTATCTAGTCAATTACTGTCGTAGATTCCTGGAATTAAAGAATTAAATGTTTGATTGTTGAAACCCTTACTTCGTGGAATGCACTCATTTCAGATAAAATAAAACGTTTTATTTTATCTAAAGAATTAAACTTTATTTTGCAAATAGGTAGGTACTTATTAAACTTTTATTGGTTATATATAACCAATAAAATAAACATCTTACATTTCTTGCAAATTCATTAGTACCTGTTAACCTCCATCACTCCGACACTGGCAACCTTATTTAGGGATTAGTAACCCTCACAACTATTGTATTCTATTCTGCTCCAACCTTTATACCTGGTGGTCATACTCAATTTAAAATTGTTTTCCTATATACTTCTGTAAACTTGTTGACAAATATCTGTTTTTCATTGAGTCACCCGTATCAACAGTTTAGGGATTTGCATACATAATTTATTGTTTTATTACTCTCTCATACATAAAAATACACTATAATCAAAACCGAGCTCCTAAAATTTACGCAGGTTGCCTTTCTATGTAAAGCGAAGAATACAAAAAAAAGTTGTAAATAAATCTCACAAATTTATTTTACAGATTCATACGTTATGAAATTAATAAAACACCTATATTTCAATAAATCCGAAATAGTTATAAATCAAATTTAATCTATTAAAATGACTTTTTATGGCCAATTAAAAATTAATGTACTCTGTTCCGAGCACCGATGTTCGAAATATGCTTATGGAAATATTTAAAATCACTCTCATTGTGACGTCATGCGCGAAATCATCCCAAATTCTTTGTCTCATGGGTCCTCCATTTATCTTAATACCTCATATTTATTTAATCACCTAGTATTAAATTGGTTATCTTCCATTTGCTCGAACTTCGATCCTAGTTTACAAAATAATAATTTTATAACAAAAATGTGCCCATCCTATCTATTACAGCATTTGGGGTAGTATTTCTTCAAAAGTGTGCCTGTACAATATGTCATTTGCACGTAATATTTTTTATCAACAGATTTCAACATTGTATTTAAATATGGAAAATCTCTTGTATACAGTAAAAAGTGTTACTACACTTAAGGGCTTTGCATGTTAAGTTGCATTGCGAATAGTCCTCTTCCATTATAGGACCTATTTTCAACCTCTACATTATTTTCAACTACTTCCTTCCACATTCTTTCTATAAAATATCAAGCAGTGCATTTTACTTGCTTTATATGTAAGACACAAAGTCAAATGTAATAAAAGTAACGTCATTCAAGACGTCCTTCACTATAAAAATCGCTCTTCACTTCTAATAAACGATGCACACACAACAGCATTGTATCCAAAATGACTCTTGGGGTGCGAATGCATGCAAAGCAAAGTCGGTAACCATGGCGACGCTCCCATTTGTCCCCATCGGGATGACGTGGAGATGAGAACGACGAGACGATAACTTTCCCGTCCTGGTGATATGACGTCGCTATAATTTAGAGCGCAACGAAATCGATTTACATTTACACACAAAACAAGTAACAAGGAGGCATAATAATTACCATCTGTCTGTCCTGCTTATATTTCGGTGGATAAACAGTAGTTACGATTGCGCAAATTGCTATTTTATCACTTGTACCTTGTACATCTCTATCGCAATCGTAGATCACTTCCTCTGGGATTCATCCAGACCTTTGCAATCATCAATTGAATGTAAACTTCATTCATGGCAGTTTGAAATCGTTGACGTTGTCACAAACTACTTACGTAAGTTAGCCAGCTAGGTGATTCTTGGCCTGTCGTCAATTTTGCTCGAATAATAACTTAGAGTCACCCATACGTTTCTTTCAATTAATAATTTGTATTGAAATTATTAAAATTATTGAAATTATTCCTTTCGACTTTTTATAAGTTCCGCTATAGTGTATTTTTATGTATGAGAGAGTAATAAAACAATAAATTATGTATGCAAATCCCTAAACTGTTGATACGGGTGACTCAATGAAAAACAGATATTTGTCAACAAGTTTACAGAAGTATATAGGAAAAAATTTTAAATTGAGTATGACCACCAGGTATAAAGGTTGGAGCAGAATAGAATACAATAGTTGTGAGGGTTACTAATCCCTAAATAAGGTGCCAGTGTCGGAGTGATGGAGGTTAACAGGTACTAATGAATTTGCAAGAAATGTAAGATGTTTATTTTATTGGTTATATATAACCAATAAAAGTTTAATAAGTACCTACCTATTTGCAAAATAAAGTTTAATTCTTTAGATAAAATAAAACGTTTTATTTTATCTGAAATGAGTGCATTCCACGAAGTAAGGGTTTCAACAATCAAACATTTAATTCTTTAATTCCAGGAATCTACGACAGTAATTGACTAGATAATTACCTTCTAAACTTATTCCACAGAAAATGTGATAGTGGGTTTTTCCATTTTGTAGGAAGGTCCAAGTGGCGTATTCAAAATTCTTAACAGTTCACTAAAAGTAGGTACTTCAGTTGCAAGGTGCAGTTTATTGTGTATACTAGTGTTATGGAAAATTTGGAAGTGCCGTGTAAACGCCGAAAAATTGGTCCTTTAACAGTTAATGAAAAAACATTAATATTTAATTGTTTTAAATCATTTACAGACAAACGTTTATGTGAAAGTGTTGATGAGACCGTTGAGTTAGTTAGCGGTACACTTGGTGTTGGGAAATCAACGATTTACAGAGTTATTAAAGAAGAGAAATGTGGTAGTTTTCAAATGCCACGTAATGCTCCAGGGAAACCAAAATTTCAAATAGAATATCATTTTAAAGAAGGACTTCGACGGAAAGTGCATGAATTCTTTTTTAGACAAGAATTTCCAACATTGGATAAAGTTCTTGTCTCAGTTCGAGATGATAAGGATTACCCAGAAATGAGTCGAAGTACGTTATGGAAACTTTTAAAAGAAATAAGCTTCCGCTGGAAAAAGAATTCCAGAAAGTCTATTTTATTAGAAAGAAGCGATATTGTCATATGGAGAAGACATTTTCTAAGAACCATAAAGGAAATGAGAAACCAAAAAAGAAAAATATTTTATCTTGATGAAACATGGATCAACGAGGGTCATACAGCAAATAAATTTTGGCAGGATGAAACTGTTACAAGTCAAAGGCACGCTTTTGTAAATAACTTATCTACTGGTTTAAACCCACCATCAGGAAAGGGACGCAGGCTGATAATAGTACACATTGGCAGTTCAGACGGTTTTGTTGAAGGTGGTTTATTAACTTTTGAATCAACTCGTACCGGTGACTACCATGAAGACATGAACGCTGATGTCTTTCAAGAATGGTTCGAACAAATGATAGATGTTCTTCCTAAGAACTGTGTAATAGTAATGGATAATGCAAGTTATCACTCCAGACTTATAGAAGGACTGCCCACAACCAAGTGGTTAAAAAAATACTTGCAGAATTGGCTGAGTTCAAAAAATATTACGTACCATCCGGATCTATAAGAAAGGAACTTTATTCGTTGTGTGCCCTTCATAAAGAAAAATTTAAAAAATACGAAATTGATGAAATTGCCAAAAATCGTGGAATGACAGTACTTAGATCCCCACCATATCATTGTGAATTAAACCCGATTGAACTGGCATGGGCACAGATAAAGAGTGAAGTTTCAAGAAAAAATACCACTTTTAAAATTCATGATGTTAAACAGTTGTTTTTGGAGGCCGTAAATAATGTAAAACCTGAAAACTGGGAAAAGGCAGTAAATCACACTATTAAAGAAGAGGAAAAAATGTGAAAGCTGGACAATAATACTGATAAAATGATCGAGCCAGTTATTATAAATCTTGGTTCTGAAAGTTCATCTTCTGAATCTGATTTGGATTTGTAACAAGTAGCTGTAAGTTTTATATTAATATTTTTATTCATCTATTTAACATACCTTAGACGGTTTTAAAAACTCTTTTTCTCTTTTGTAATTTTTAAAAATTAAAAAAAAATGTGAATTTTTTTAAAACCCTTTTTAATGTAGGCCAGTCAGTTCTAATATAGTGTGTGATAAAAGAGGTCACTTTTGTTTACATACACATAACACTTTATAACACTGAAATAATTCATTTATTTTTTACAATTATTCAAAGTAATTTTTCAATTAATCTTGAGCACACCCATGGAGTGGTCTGAGATCTTCTTAGGGATAATTTGATGGGCCCACACGAACTCTTATAAATACCTACATTTTAAACGCTTGTTTCATCTTCTCCATTGCATTTGATAAGTTACACGCCTCAACAACGTTCGATAAAACAGAATAAAAATAACATTGGAAAAGGTGTTTTTTAAGTTGTAAGCTTAGATCTTTGCTACACAGTAAGTTCTTCATATCAAAAAATGCAGATCTGGCTCCTTGGATTCCACATTTTTTTTTAATAAATATTCCTTCAACGTCCTTCGTTTCCAAACGTACTCATTCTCTTCTTAAGGTGCCGTGTCCATATATAGACGTTGGCCATTTACAATTTACCTAAGTCAATGAAAGAGACGTAGACATTCTTTCAAAATGTACAATTATTTTGTAAAAGGATAACACATTTCACAACTTAAAATATTTGAAGTATTTCTAATTCGTACTAGCAACCTCATAATGTATGAAAACATTAACAGGCAATAAAAGCAAAAATAAGAATAGCAAAAAATGAATGGCTTAAACAACAATGTATCGATCTAGAACATTTACAAAGACAGCACGACGACCGTAATTTACATAAAAAACTTAAGGAGACTGCTGGAATATACAGAAAACGAAGACCAACTACCATAGTTAATCAGGATAACCAGATAGTGCTGTGTGAAAAGGAGAAAATTGATATATGGGAAAATTATATCCAGGAGCTCTTCCATGACGAAAGACCCATGAGTGAAGTTTATACAGACGACCAGCTGACTGGCCCTTCAATCACCAAAGAGGAGATAGAAAAAGCAATATTAAATTCAAAAAACAATAAGGCACCTGGACCAGATGAGATCCCGTCAGAAATACTCAAATTACTAGATGAAAGGGGAATTTCAGCACTACACAAAATATTTAATTTAATTTATGAAACTGGCTGCTATCCTCAACAGTGGTTACGCTCTACCTTTATTCCCCTGTCCAAGAAAGTCAATGCAAAAAGATGTGAGGATCACAGACTCATTAGCCTGATGAGTCACACTTTAAAGATATTCTTAAAAATACTACATCAAAGATTATAACAAAAAATGTGAATGGGACATCAGTGATTCCCAGTTCGGGTTTAGGCAAGGTTTAGGAACACGAGAAGCAATAGTAGCAACACAGGTGCTTGTCCAAAATTGTTACGATCAGAGGAAGGATGTGTTCCTATGCTTTTTAGATTACCAAAAAGCGTTTGATCGTGTCCAACACCACAAGTTAATGCAGATTCTCAAGAAAGTTGATATAGACCAAAAAGACATAAGATGCATTGAAAACTTGTACTGGCATCAAACGGCACAGCTAAAAATAGACAATTCTATATCCAAGCCCATACATATAAGAAGAGGCGTTCGACAGGGATGTGTGCTTTCCCCTCTTTTATTTAACATTTATTCGGAAGCCATATTTCAAGAGTCTTTGGAGGATGCAGAGATGGGAATCAAGGTGAATGGATTGATCAACAACATACGATATGCTGATGATGGTGTCTTAATTTGTGACAACATAGTCGATCTTCAACAACTTGTCACTATAATCGGAGAATACAGTGAGCGAATGGGACTAGAGATTAATACCAAAAAGACCAAATTCATGATCATCTCCAGAAACTTGGATGCACTTGAAAACTCCACCATAACACTGAATAGTAAATTCATAGAAAGAGTGAGTAAATTTAAATACCTGGGATCGTGGCTTTTTGAAGACTGGGCATCGGACAGGGAAGTAAAATGTCGCATTGAGCAAGCTCGACAAGCTTTCGTAAAATTCAAGAAGGTACTGACTTGTTCAGAGTTCGATCTTCAACTGAGACTAAGGTTTACTAAGTGTTACGTATGGTCAGTGCTGCTATATGGCGTAGAGGGCTGGACACTCAAAACGAGGGATATAAACAGATTGGAAGCTTTCGAAATGTGGCTTTATCGCCGTATCCTAAAAATACCATGGACAGCAAAAATCACAAATATAGATGTCCTTAAAAGAATAAACCAAGAACGACAACTTTTGAAACCATCAAGAAAAGGAAAACGGCGTATCTAGGTCACATCATGCGAAATGAAAAATACCAGTTCCTCCAACTTATAATCGAGGGTAAAATTGATGGCAAGAGAGGAATGGGACGCAAGAAAATGACCTGGCTCCGAAACATAAGGCAATGGACAGGGATTAACGACATACAATCTCTGATACATATTGCAAGAAATAGAGAATTAATGGAAAATGTGATCGCTAACATCCATTAGTGGATTTGCATCTGAAGAAGAAGAACCTCATAATAGACCCTACATAATAGACGTCGCGCGTCGTAGTAAGACCCAAATGCGGGGAGATTATTACCAAGTTCAACAAATAAGCGACATTAGCGCTAATAGTGCTATCCACCTACATTGCGGCGATGAAGAGATCACTAAGAAGAATATTTCTTTTGATTTTTGACCGTCGAACAGAAAGAACATGATTAATTAATAATAAACTCATGAACATTACAAAACTTTTTTAGACATAAGTTTTGAACTTCGTATGCTCCAGGAGATTTCCTATTATGAAGTTCTTTGATTATGTTCGAGACTTCTCTGTGGTACGACTAATTTGATTTTCTACAATCGAATTGAGTTAACCTACAGAACGCCTTCTCTGAATGCTCCCAAAAATTTTGTTGTGTTGTCTCCAGAAGTGGGTTGTCCAGAATTTGTTGAGCTGTGTTGTTTTCTGGGTCATATTGTGAGTGGCTTTGAAGTGTTCAGCATTATTTCTTCAGCCTTTTGATTACTTTTCTACTTCCTACTCCTCGAAAATATTCCTTAATTTGTCAAATATTTCTACGCAGTAATTTAATCTTCCACAGCAGTCGTTTTTCCCAGGGTGCACTTTTGTTATCAGTCCTTCCATTATTAATACCCCGTCGTCTTCTGATTTTAATGGCCATAACATTAGCAGTTTCTGTGCTGCAAAACAACATCTAGTAGCGCATCTAGTTTCTTATAGAGTTTATTCTTGATAGAGGTGGTGTGCTCAGTGGGTTTATTCCGTTGAACTCATGTACGACAAGTGGCATTTCGCTTAAAAGACTATCGTGCAACTCATTGTTGTACTGCTGTGTATTATGAGGTTGAGTTTGATGTGTGACAACCTCAGAAATCTGTTCATATATTTCATTGAAAACTTGATCTACAACTGTTTCTTGGTGGTGTATCTCCCATTCGCCTTTACTTCTGATGGTAACGCGTCTGTCTCTGGGTTAAGATTGTTTTTTATAATTACCCGGTATTGATGTACTACTTACTATTCAGATACTTGAATTTCTATGTGCTCCTTGCAAAATTTGGCATACAGATGCAGTCGGTAACCGATCGTTTCTTGACTTAGGTTTGTCACCTTATAATAGAAACGCAAAATATTTTCATTCAGGGACACAGTCAAATTCATGCGATGTCTCGGCTGTGTCGCTTGAGTGAGCTCCGGCTGATGTTCCAGGGCAGCATCTGCTACGAATGAAGCTCTTGTTGTTGTTTGTCTCACTTGTGCTTGTTGGGCTCTAGCTAATTGTATGATAGGGGTCCACTTCCTCAAAAGCCTGCCACCGACGTCCCGCTTGCTGCCACGTCCAGCGCCGACTCTAGACCTACCCTGGCGATGCCCAGGCAGCTAACCTAAACATAAATTATTTATCATTATTTCCGTTGGGAGCATTTTATACCTACTGCCAGGTGTACGTTTTTGTTCTACGACAGGTATCCCTGCTACGCTCTGGGCATCGTTACTAAGAATGGGTAGCGGGTCTCTAGATGGAACGTGTATACCCAGAACCTTTTCTGACTTCCCACATAGGGGCTATCCCACAAGCGCAGAACGCAACAAACATAAGAACAGTGCCTACCTGGTTCTCAAGTAATTTCTAAACTCACTCACTCATGGAGGAACAATGGTTTTTTTACTTTGACTATCTATTTCAACTTGCCCCAAGCATACCAGCACTGTAAAAATAGTCTACTTTAACAGCTACTGCAAAAAGTATAATGTTGATTGATATTTTTTTGTAATTTAAGATACTGCGTAAATTCCTGCCGTAACTAGTAGCTATAGGAAACCATAACAGATTACCTTACAATATCAAACATGCGAATATAAACTAATCTATATTTCACTGGTTGCTGACCTACGAAATACGAAACACTATTGACATTGTTCACCTTTTGCCATGTCACAATACTTAACGGTCGAGCAGTTCATTTCGTATTACAAAACAAAGCAATAATACAAAAAAAACTGGATTTCTGGTACGGCCCACTAAGAACTAGTTACCTTAGCTCAGGGGCGTAACAGTACCTTTAATTAAAAATACAAATATTTCAATAACGACGCGACGTACATAATTATAAACAAAAATTAATTAATTAATAATTAATTTCTAACAAGAAAGATTTCCGCGGTTAGTACAATTAAACTTAAAGCTAATAATACTATTATTATAAAAATTAATATTAAACTCGCCTGGCTTCCGGCTTAAACCGCATCGATTTTCTCTACACAGAGTTTTCAACATCTACTCTGATGTCTTCTTTAGAGCTTCCGGAGGTCACACTCTCCTAAGCCTCCAGATCTCTTCACTACAGTGTTGGTGTTGATGCTGTTGACTGAGGTCTGAAATTGAATCAGAATTGCGAACAGAAATGAAATGTTAATTAATCATGTTTTGTTGGAGTTGAGTTGGAGGAGAAAAAGGTTTTTATGGGGGGGGGGGGAATAATATTTTTTGATGTTAGGAAGAAAACCTTTCGTGTGATGAGAGTCTGCATCTTTGGGTTGAGCCTGATCGGGAGATTAATGCTTGTGCATGCTCATCTTAATGTGAATTTCGCAGTAACAATTTTGAACAAGGTCTTGTTTAAAAGAAGAGAGCCTCAACAGATCTATTTGCATAATGGCAAAGCATAAATAGACAAGCATTTTAATAACTGAATTAATTTGTGACGGTGGGTGATGGAAGTAGGCATATAAGTAGCGGTTGGTATAAGTGGGTTTTTTGAAAACGGAGTGATGAAAATCTTTGGTTTGTTTTGAGAAGCGGTGATGATAAATCCGCGTACATCTCCATTGTAAACTGAATACTATGAATTATACCATTCAGGTGGGTTTGAAAAGATACCAAAGCTTGCTTGATTTTTACTTTACTGAACTTTACTTTCCTTAGTGGGTACAGTACCAAATATTTTAGGACCATGGACTGTTAAAGAGTTTCCTTCTATATATGTAAGCAGATTTCAAGGCGATGATTCCTTATGTGTTTGGTTTGATAGGTTTGTATTAGTGAAAAATAAAGCGTAATTAATCGATACTACACATTTAATAATTAGAGAATATTTACAAAAGCACTATTACTAATTACTGAGTTTGCTTTAACACATTGTTCATTGTTATACTGGCGTTTTAGGGGAGCGCGAACATAGTGAAAACAAATGCACTTTTTCACTGCATTTTGGAGGCGAAGAAATAGGTACCGGCGAGAGACTCATAATCATATCTGCGATAGTTTTGGCTTGAATTTTTATCTAAAAGTGTGGACCGGTCGGCGTCAATGGTTACAACCCAAAACCCTTATAAGCTATTTATGGCAGAAATACCCTGCAAGCAAAAAGTACAGTCTGTCGCATAAGATCCAAGCTAATATTTGCGAGAATAAAAAATAAACTAAAATTAATATAAAATGTTGTTTTACAACCAACAAGACACTATTGAAATGCCAATATTGTTCCTCCCCGAGCGATGTGATGAGCTGTAACAGATTCGAAGAAATAAAACGTTTCTTGCATTTCAATAAAGTCAGCCATATTCTGAGCCAAATCAAAGAACGGCAAACCATGGTTCCGAAAAAAGAATTTCTAGCTGTAGATGAACAGATTATACCAACAAAAGCGCGAAGCCAGCTAATGCACTATAATCCAAAAAACCACATAAGTGGGGCTTCAAAAACTTTGTGCTGAGTGGTATTTCGAGATTTAGCTATGATTTTGATTTGCTTGCTGGTGTAGAAAAAGGGTGTACATATGTGGGAAATTATTAGTATAATTTCCGTGTATGTGGACTGTATTATATAGGGCTGGTTCAATAAAATTAGGATATGTAATAAAAGGTATACAGAACAATAGCAAATTAAGTGTATAGAAAAGTCTTACCAATATTTTTTTCTGCTCTACACTCTCACGGGTGTTTCCAGTCTTCACTCGTGGTTATTCTTCACACCGCGAAATCTGTCCGATGCACCGGTTTTTGAACACGAGAATGAAAGAGAGAGAGCGTTTGGCTCTAGCGATGGCCAAACTAAGAGAGTGTTGTCCTTATCGACAGCTGATAATCAAGAGAGTGTCTTTCTTCTTTGCTATCTTAAACTGTCTGTATTTCTAATGGAGAGGGGGGTAAAATGTAAGTAGAAAGGTTATTAAGGGTTGGACTAAGGTGTTGATTGTAAAATTGTGATAAAAGGATAGTTAATAATACAGGCGAAAAAATGACATGGTTTTTTGGCATGTGAAAAAATTTAACAGCTGGTTTCCAATGTAATATTGTACCTCCAGGAGCACACAATAAGTAGCAGTGAGGTTGTCAAATTAGCAGATTCGATACCAAAACCTCAACATTAGAAGTTGTTTTTTGACAATTGGTTCACCAGCATACCTCTTTTGACCAAATATATTTATATTTATCAAGAGATTTTTACCTTTGAAAATAGTAGGACTAAATAATGTTCCTGGAGTTGGGATGCTAGCTGATAAAGAAATGAAGAAGCGCAGCAGAGGTCATATGGTAGATAACATAGCCAATACAGACAATGTGTGATGTAGTGTCCTGGTTTGATAATAAAATCGTTATTACAATGCCAACATATGCTGGAAGGGAACCAAAAGGAGAAAAAAAAATTTTCAAACAAGAAGGTACACATAAAATGTTACCTTAACCTTATCCTAATAGTATCCTTATCTACTAAAGTATATGGGAGGTTTATATCTCCTTATTTCCATGTTAAGATTTTATCGTACAAAAATCAGGTCGAAAAAATATTATTTACGAATATTTTTTTATTTCATTGACATGACAGCCGTGAACTGTTGGTTATTAGCCAGAATATCGAAGAAATTTGATTGATCGCTTTTGGATACCAAACTTGCAATAGCCGATGTTCTATGCTAAGCGGGAAAACCAAGTAAACAGAACAGAGTAGGAAGACCGTCAAGTAGTAGCCTTGAGTCCCAAAAAAGAGACCCACTAAAGAAATACTCCAAGAAGACATCCATAAATACAAGTTTGATCATCTTCCCTATTGGAATGAGAGCACTAGGTCAAGATGTAAATTTGCAGGTTGTACAGGGAAAACATATAATGTGCACAAAATTCACAATACCATAGTGTCTTAATAAAGAAAGAAACTGTTTCTTGTAGTTTTATACTGCATAGTGTATACTGCAGCTTCAAACTAGTTTGACTAATATTATTATTGCATGATGTTCCATATTTGGAACCAATTTGTTTGTCAATAAGTTATCCTCGTAGCTAGATTTTTTTCAATATTTTTACGTGACAATAGAATTAAAATTCTTATCTGAGAATTTATTTTTGACAAAAAACAAAAATTCATAATGTAGAGGGTTAAACACATCTGCTTTTCTAAAATGAATTTCCTTGTCCGTTAAGTGTTTTTAAGATTTCCTCATTACATTCCTGTTCAGGTTGCCTTATACTAACTAAGAATTTTGTACAGGTGTTGCATATATCCTTTATTGGATATCCAAATGAAATGTTAAAATTTTCATGTGTAGTATATAGCTAAAAATGCTTTATGACATAAAGACACTTCTCCATTTTCGAAATTGTTATTAACCTTGTCGAAAAAAACTGTAATACTTCCTGATTGCTCTTTATTACGTACGTTTATTACGTACATTTTTTTCAACATGGGTAAATAAACTACGGTACTTTTCTAAAATATTTGCTTGCTCTAAATCATTTAGCTTAGTTTTTTAGCCTATTAATATAAAAATAATTTTATATTATGATCTACAAATTTTTACAAAAAAATTTAGTCAGTTTATTGCTTTTTGTTGACTTACCTTACAATATTTAATTTTTCTAAAGGTACGCCTATGTCTACCTTGATCGTTGTGTTTCGGATGAAAAAACGCAGGTAAAAAAATATTACTTTTAACCGCATTCTTCACCTTGATTATCCTACAATATACAAATAGGATACGTAAAGATCTTACGACTTTTTTTGTTCTCAGAAATGCTATCATGCGGAATTATCTTACCTAACCCAATGTAGGTAGATTTAGTAGGTGTGGATATAATATAATATACTCGTTGGATATAGGAGCCGTGACGTGGTATTATTATTACAAACAATTTAGATCCAGAGATTAAATTTCCCACTTATATGTTTTAGTTTTGATTTGAAGTTTGAATTGTTATTTCTCGCTTATTAGAAGCTTGATCAAATCGAATACAATTATTGCGGTATATTATTTTATGAACTACTTTCACCCCAAGAGATCTCTTGATTATAATATTCATGTACTTATTGCTTGCTCATAGCAGTTTTATTCGATTACAATTCAGCAATGAAGGCTGAATGATCCAATTTAATTCGTTCTCGGTTTGGACAGTCAAAAAACTATTTAAATAAATATGTGGAGCATATCCACATCTTAATTTATTGGTCAGTCATAGGAAAATGACTGACTGATAAATTATAAAGATTAATAAGGATCAGAAGGTTCATAGGAAAACACGAGAATAGATACAATTTTTTTTTTTATTGCGTTAATGCCTCGACAACTATGATCATTGGCATGGTACATTCAGGTACCTAGTGTAGTGTGTGTGTATGTGTAGAGTAATTGTCTTGATACTTAGCAAAGTCGACGTCATTGTCTTTGCTAAGAGACGCTAATTGTATCCGAACGTCTGCGGTCCCTCCGGTGAGTACCGATCGCACATGGATAGAAATTATTTTCATTCATTAATTTTTAATAAACGAAAATTTTCT
The DNA here is from genome assembly GCA_918026665.1 of Diabrotica balteata. Classification (NCBI taxonomy): domain Eukaryota; kingdom Metazoa; phylum Arthropoda; class Insecta; order Coleoptera; family Chrysomelidae; genus Diabrotica; species Diabrotica balteata. Next base: position 35,924,775 of record OU898281.1, on the reverse strand, counting down.
CTACCCAGATGGGATTCGAACTCACGACCTTTAGGTTTAAAGGTAGGCGCTCTTACCACTGAGCCACAGAGGGGGTAGATACAAAAATTAAATCTCATAAAAAATGAAAATTTCAACAATTCTATATAGTACCGAAACGTGGACCCTAACAAAAAAATATTAAAGTAAAATCAAGGCTGCCGATATGAGATTTTTGAGAAGTATAGATAAGTAGAGTATATACGAGGGATGAGCGAATAACAAATCAACAAATTACACAAAAATTGAATATATTCGCCCTTAATGACAAAATTGCGAGAATATCGAAATAACTGGAAAGGCCACCTGGAAGAAGAATGAATGATGAACGGTTACCGAAACTAGCATATAACGAAAGGTAAAACAAATGTTAAAAGACTTAGGAAGAGGTGGAAGGAATGAAGGTACGGAACCCGTAAAGGCTGATGATGATGATGCTTTTTTTCTCTGCTATTTTCAACTCAGATACATCCAATCTGGCACAAAACCTAACTGCTAAATTAATTAAAATATGGAAAAACCAAACAATAACAAGGAATATTAAGCGCAACTGGCCATTGCCCTTATTTTTTCCATTGCTACGTTGAAACATGGACTCTCAAAAAATGATAGAATAGATCGACCTTGGAAATGTGGGTCTACACAAGAATTCTATGCGTGTCCTGGACAGAACACAGAACCATCCTATCAATATGAAGAGCTTCATATAAAAGACAGACTATTAAAAAACGTAAACCGAGCATCTCTAAATTACTTCTGTCACTTGGCCAGAAGAGCGGGAACTATAGAACTATTAGTAGAAGGAAAAATAAAGCCAAAGACAAAGAGGATCTCCAACACAATGGGCAGATCAAATAAATACTCTGGTGGAAAAATCTCTACATGAAGCCATCCATCTGGCACACGATCGCAATCAATGGAGACAGCAAGCTTATTATTAGACTGTCACCACACTCTGACAAGTGTAAAGTCAACGAATGAGGAGGAGGAAGAACATCTAATCTGAATAATCTTCTTTTTACCTGACCTGGTATCAAATTCATCGTATAGATTTTTATAATTTTTGCTTTTGCTTTAACTTATGGTTTACCTTTTACGACAATTCGTTTAGGTTCCTTTTTGACAACCTTACAATTTTGTAGATCTGTGTTAGACCTAATGTCTTCTTTATGCAGTTTTTTCTTTTGTTATATGTTTACTTGAACTTCGTTTGGGGATGACCAGTTTTTTTTCTCAATTTCATTTCTTCTGATTTTTGTAACTATTTCAATTGCACTATTTAATAATACTAGTCACATTTCCCCAAATTGTATTAGGTCTCCATTTATTTCTCCGCTTATTTTGTTTTCTAGTTTTGCTCTGAATACACTTTATTTCTCACCTTTTAACTTAAACTATTTAATTCTTTGTGGTCCTCTTCTATATTTTGGTTTAGATTTGCTTCTTACTTTAATCTCCATGCTTAAAGGTTGCGTACAGTTTCACTATTACTCCTCACCACCACTCTTGTCCGCAGTAGAACCCATGGTTTTACTGCGGATAAATATGTAGAATTAATAAAAAATGGATCTAGGAAAGTTATCCCTAGGAGATGTAGACAACAATATGTTCCTGAAATGTCCAGCGAGTCCAAAGAACTATCGAAATCCTGAAAAAAACATGACATATAGTAGCAAAATAGCATGGAACCTTGGAAAAAGTTACAGATACTAAAAACCGATATGAGTAAAGACCGAAAAACTAAAAAAAGACTGAATCCGAAGGCAAACCATCTAGGAACTCCATTTATAGTGTTTGAACTACACCTTGAACCAAGAACAAATAAATCACCTAGACCAAGGAGCAAAAATGGATCTCGCAGCTCTATAACACGTGCTGTAATGAATGCGAAATTCCAAAATCATGGAGAAAATCTAAAATAATAGCCTCTTAAAACCAGGAAGGACCCAAAAAATCCCAGCAGCTACAGACCTATTTGCATGTGTCACTTTTTGAAACTATACGAGAAACTCATCTTGGCCAGATAAAAAAAAAATGTTGACAAGCACCTTATTCCATAACAAGGAGTATTCAGACTCTTGGCAAATCCCTCACCGACCAAATCTTTGCACTAATAAAACGCATTGAAGAGGCCCTTGAAGAAAACTTATAACAGGGACTGCTCTCGTAGATCTAACAGCACCCTATGACTCAGTAAGGATAACACAATTTAGTTAGGATCGTGCATTTTTTGCTACAAGACATACCTTTTTTCGTCATGCTGGATGGCAAAGTAAGTAAGTGGAGAGTTCAAACGAACCAGGCCAACTGAAACCAAGCACTTTCCATATGCTGAAGATCTTTCAATATGTGTCAAGGAAAAGTTTTGAAGAAATAGAAGAGAAACCAGAAACTGCTTTAAACACAATGTGTATACTTGCAGAATTTCCTGAGACCCAATCCTTCTAAAACCTTCCAAGTTAAGCGAAAGCTACAAATTGCGTGTAATGGCAATACATTAGAACATATAGGTCAATCTAAATATCTTCAAGTAACTCTGGACCGGTCCCACAGACAATACTGCATAAAAACGAGAGGGAAAGTAACATCTGGGAACAGCATACTTAGGAAGCTACCTGAAAGTAAAAAGTCAATGGTGTAAATGCCCTGGTGTTTTAAGACCAGCGGCATAGGCACTGATTATTTCAACTGCTGAATATATGCGTGCCCATTTGGAACAGATCTGCACACACCAAAAAAGTGGATACCACGCTAAATAAGACGTGCAGGACATTAACGGAATGCATGAAATCGATGCTACTCTCAAATCTATATAAATCAGAGGTTTTGCAGATTCCTCAACACGCATAAATGTAAAGGAACAAATACAGAAAATTAAACAAATCGCAGATGAGCGGCATGCTCTATACAGAGCTGGAATATCACGAAAGCGACTAAAATCCAGAAGAAGCTTGGAACAGTGCAGCATGAACCTCCCAAATATTTTCCTCTTTCAAAGGTTCAATGTCTAGACTTTAAAACGTGGAAAACTATAATAGGGTAAGAATGGGAGTGGCTTCAGTAAAATTAAACACATGATAAATACGGGAAAATAGACCAAGATGATGTAAACTGTGACTATGGAGAAATACAAAATGTGGAACATCTTCTAACATGCAAAAAAAGTCCCCATAGTGTATTCTCGAAGTGACTCGCCAACAAAAATAATTTTGTCTACTTTTGTATGAGATAAGTTGACTTTTTTTATTTGGAAACTGTGTGCTAACAATTGACCTAATTATTACTGACAGAATATTGCCTCAACATATTATATCTCTCAACATCATTTATAATTCTTCCTCTTCTATTTTCTTTTGCATTTACCCTGAGATTAAAATTACCACCTCTTATTACCATCTTCTCTGTTGGAATATCTCCAAGTATGTGTCCTAATTAAACATTTAATGCTTTTCTTTAAGTCTCTCCCAATCCAAGAGGAATAGACATACATAATATTTTGCACTGTATTTAGTAATAATAATAAGTACAAATTTTACTGACATTATCTTATTATTAGTTCTTATAAGATCTGGGATGTTCCCTTTCTTTTATTTATCATCAATTTATAAATTACATTACCTCCGTGTATATATATATATAGTATTTTTTCATTGTTTTTATTATAATGTATATCAATTAACTACAAAAGAATCCTTATTGACCGAATGCCCAATTAAACCAGTTTTATTAAGGCTATAAATACTCTTGTTTAAGTATAAAAACACGCTGCCTACAATGTTATTCCGATATATGGCGAGTTTTGACCAAAAAGCGATTCTCAAGGTGAAACCATCATTACTATTCCCAGAAATCTCGTTTATTTCGTAATCATACATTATTCATACCGCCATTAACATTTTTTCAGCGGAGAATTACAAGGCTCAAGGTGAAACTTGACGAAAAAAATCGATTTTCTATGCCAGCTAATCGCAGTTCGGGTTCACTGAACTAGATTTCTAATTTTGTAACGATATTTATGCTAAGTGAGCAGGCACGACTGTTAACTACTTGTTTATTGTAATTTTTTATTTTGATTATATTGTCTGATAATTTTTGTTGATGGATACATAATGCAGCATGTGATTAACATAAATATTTATATGTTACATACATAGACTATATTTTTAATTTATTTGTTTATTTGCTTTACATGAATGAATTTTGTTTTATTTGTTGAAGTAAAAGACTCAACAAATACGATATAAATGTACTTTTTAGGTGTTACAACTTATTAGTATTGCACTTCCAAAAAAAAAACAGGAGCCAAAAAATGCGAAGATTACGGTACTATAAGCCTCATGAGTCATCTCCTAAAATTGTTCCTAAAGATAATTTATAAGAGAATCTACAAGCTGTATGAAAGTCCTGTTGGTACTAGAGAGGCTTTGTTCGCAGTACAAGTCTTATTCCAGAGATACAGTAGACGTCAACTGCGACGTATACGTATGTCTGGTTGATTACGAAAAAGCGTTTGATCGAGTACAACACGCCAAGATGATGCAAATAGTTAAAGAAGCAGGAATTAACATCATCATCATCATCATTGGCTTTTACAATTCTTCGTGAGTTTTTGCCGCGTTTACTATTGCCTTCCATTGATTCCGATCCTGTGCTATTATTTCCATGGCCTTACTTCCATCTTCTCCAGGTCTTCCCTGACTGCGTCTTTCCACCTTTTTCTAGGCCTTCCTGTCGATCTTTTACCATCTGGTCTTTCCCAAAAGACATTGCTTATCAGTCTGTCGTCATCACTCCGTACCACTATTGGCTTTTATGTATCTTACGATGTTTCCTTTCCCGAAGACGAAGAGAGTCTCTATTTCATTGTTGTTTCTGCTCCTCCATTCATTTGTCACGCTGTCCCTGCAAGGACCAATATATAATTCGCAGGATTTTGCGTTCCCATACTAATAGCTTATTGATTTCTTTCTTTCTCAATGTCCATGTTTCACTTCCATATGCCACTGCTGGTCGTATTATGTTTTGTACATTTGGATTTTGGCACGCCTTGAGAGAAGCTTTGACCTCATTAGATGTTGAATGGCAAAGAATGATTTATTCCCGCCAGTATTCGTATTTCAACCTCCCGTTCTCCTGTGTTTTCACTGGTAATAGGAATTAACAAACAAGATCTGAAAATAATTAGAAATCTTTACTGGAAGCAGACAGCAAATATCAGAGTTGAAAGTGAACACACTGACTATATGAAAATCATGCGTGGAGTGAGGCAAGGCTGTATTTTGTCTCCTCTAATCTTCAATCTGTACTCTGAAATAATATTTATCGAAGCATTGCACGAAACTGAAAAAGGTATTCTACTAAAAGGTTATCGGCAAAACAACATCAGATATGCAGATGACACCATAGTATTGGCGAACAACGTAGAGGACCTACAAGTTCTTATGAACAAAATTACGTATTACAGTCAACAATATGGACTCAATATGAACGTTAAGAAGACAAAACTTATGATAATTAGCAAGAAAAGGATAACAGAAGGTCAACTCTACGTCAACCAATCCCCTGTAGAAAGAGTGACGCACTACAACTACCTCGGCACCATAAATGAAGAATGGACCAACAACCAGAAGATAAGAGCACGCATCGGAAAAGCTAGATCCACCTTCAATCGGATGGAGGCCTTCTTCAAGAGTCACAATCTCTCTCTTGATACAAAACTAAGAATGCTGCGATGCTACGTCTTCTCTGTCCTTTTTTATGGTGTTGAACCGTGGACCTTGAACGAAGATATGTGCAGAAAACTGGAAGCATTTGAGATGTGGCTATATCGGCAAATACTTAAGATCCCGTGGACTGACCGAGTCACAAATGAGGAGGTCCTCAGAAGAATGAATATTAGAACCGAAAGGTACTGACCACCATGAAATCTCGAAAGTTACAATTCTTCGGACATATTATGCGAAATGAATCCAGATATGGTCTCCTTTAACCCATCCTACAAGGAAAAATATTTGGAAAACGAGGTCCAGAAAGAAAGAACCTCAGAATCTCGTTGCAATATAACATCTGTGCAGCTTTTCCGCGCTGCTGTAGATAAGATAAAAATTTCCGTGATGATCGCCAATTTGTAACGGATAGGCACATCAAGAAGAAAAGATCAACGTACAAGGGCGGAATATCAATATTTATATTCAAAAAATACTCTTCTTCTTGCTTGGGAACTCTTTAATGCTCAGTTTGGGCGTCGTCGAGTGATATTTTCATATTTTTTGTACCCATCCTCTTCCATCCCTTTCAGTACCTAGCTAGTTCTTTCATTTGTTGAAATGATTTTCCTTTTTGTCTGCCTATTTTCAGTGATTGTTCCAACCATCCTATCCTTCGGTCTTCCCTTTCTTCTCTTCCGCATCTCTTGGATTCCATTACTCTTCTTACTAGTCTGCTATATTCAATCCTAATAATGTGTCCAAACCATTTTCTTCTTATGATTTTAGATCCTATAGGATCCTTCTTCAAATCGTTTCTTATGTAATCATTTCTGATATGATCCATTTTTGTGACACCAGCTATTTTTCTTAGTTGTTTCATTTCCGCTACGTTCAGCGTGCTGTCCATTTTGGTGTTATTGACTCATGTGTCTACAACAGTGTTGGTATTGTTATTGTATTATACACCTTGAGCTCAACTTCTCTTTCTATTTCTTCTTTTCCAACAAATCGTGTTGTTCAGAGCGTAGTAAATTTTGTTTGCTTTACGCCTTTTTAGAACATTTGTATTATACACTATTGTTTGATCTGCAGTTATAACAGAAGCAATAATTGCAGCCACATTTAGCGATCCCTAAAATGTTATTATTGTCCATCTTCTAGTTGCCCTGGCTACCCTGGTTCACTTAAGTATTCCTAATTTGTGCTCACTGCTCAAAAAACTAAACAAGTAACAACAATTTCACTTTATCAAAATAGACGCTATGTCACTCGTTACGAAAACAATAGCCTAAATAACTTTTCTTACCATTATAAATGAATTTTTAAAGAACTGGAAATCCACAGAACTCGGTTATTGCACCGTCTCCTTTCGAAGGTTGGCGATCCAAATGGCAATTGTAGATTTGAAAACTTCTGCATGAAAGATTTCTGTAGATTAGCGGTCAAATCATCTCCTCAGGTCTTTCAGCCATGAGTTGTGGAGTCTTCCTGATCTTTTGCCCTGTATTTTACCTTCCAATATGATTTGGAATAATTCATATCGTTCACCTCCCAACACATGACCCAAGTATTGTATTTTCCTTTTTTTGATTATGCTGAGTAATTCTTTTTGTACCGAAGTATGCGCCGAAGTACCTCACCAGTAATTTTTTGTACCCATGGAATTCTCAGCATCCGTTTGTATATATTCATTTCAAAGGTATCTCTTCTTTTTTCTGTCTGAGTCCATTGTCCAATTTTCACTTGTCATTTTCATCCTCGCTTGTTCGATTCTTGATAGGATTTCTTTTTTGGGTTACACTACCTGTTGATATTTGTTCCCAAATATTTTATAGAAATTACCTGTTCTATTATTTGTCCCTTGGCACCAATTTAATATAACCGCCAGAAAATTTAACATGTTAATTTCTCCATCAAAGACAAAATGCACGGTTACAACAGCAAATTTACTAAGATGTAAATTGGAGCTGAAAGTCAGAATAGAACAAGTGATGGAGTTTAAATATCTAGGCATCACATTATCTAGCTACGGAAAGCTCGAAACCGAAGTGGAAGATCAAGTGAATAGATCAAACAGAGCCGCAGGCTGCCTAAATGAAACAATATGGAGAAATAAAAATATCGGGAAGGAAACGAAAGGCAGAATTTACAAAAGTTATCAGACCAATAATGACATACGCGGCAGGAACAGGACCTGACACAGAGAGGACAAAAAACAGCAGAGATGAAAATACAGAAAAATTGATGGTAAGACACTATGGGACAGAGCTAGAAGTACAGATATACGCCATAGATGTAAGGTGGAGAACATCAAAACTGGGTAAGAAATGGAAGAGTAGAATGGAACGATCATATAAGCCGAATGACAACAAATAGAGTAGTAAAGACGGCAAGAGACGGTTCCCCAATAGGAAGACGATCAGTAGGAAGACCACAAAACGATGGAATGACAACTTACTGGGGGCACATGAAAAACAGACAGAGTCATGTCTATAAAAAAAGAAGAAGAAGAAGAGCATACAAATGTTCGTTTGTTGGTATCTTTGAAAATACTAGAATTTTAGTTTTGGAAATATTTAGATGTAAACCGAACATTTAGCTATGACGAACTACCGCAAGAACTTCCCCTTTGTGATTCAGCTTCGTCTTTGAACACGCAGTTAGGAAAGCAAAATCAGACTTAACCAAGAATTATTGAGAAGAAAACTTAACTGAGATCGAATGATGAAAGATTACCTTCTGAGAAAGGCCCAAAGGCAGAAGGTCAGTTGATCGCCAAAAAAAATATTGAGAGATGCAGTAACGAGTAATATACGTAAGATGGGGTACAACAATTTAAGATTACTTCACAATACCGGCAAGCTTGAAGGAAACGCGAGTAAACGTGGACAAGATTCTCTTAGAGTTGTAGAACTAAGAAAGAAAAAGTTATTTAAAGGAATATTCACAAAATTTATTTTAAAACTAAATAGGTGCTGAAACGTACAGGCGCATATCTAACAGAAATGGGGCGAAATTGGGGTTAATTTGAGCCCCGCCTGTGGTTAAAAAAGGGGAAAAGTGGGAAAAGAGTATCTCGCACTCTATCTCTCTCCAACGAGTAATTGTTATCTCAAAGGGGTTGAAGTGGTAATTAAATAATTTTATTCAGGAAGTGTATTTATAGAAATAAAATCGACCTTTTCAAGGATTTTTGTTAAAAAGGAATAAAAAAGCTAATGAGATATATATTCTATAAATATGGAGCATACTAAATAAAAATTCTTCCTAAATAAAAGCTGAATCGATCACGTTACTTTTATAAAAATAATATGCAATAAATAAATAACCCTCTGCAATTTATGTCTGCAGTGGGCGGAATTTTTATCATTTTGATACGACAGCTTTGGCATGCATATTTTATATTGCAGTCACTGTGGGTTTCAATTTTCCCACGATTTTTAATAATTGACAATCTTTTCTCTCCGTTATTCTATAGCGAGATCTATATTGCTGAAACTAAGATATTGCTTCCTTGAATTGTATTTATAAATAAATGTCTTGTTACAGGTATGTAATACGAGTATGATTTTATGCAGTTTTGATGGGTAAGTTACTTTATTTGTATATAATAATTATACAGAGTGGCCCAAAAGTTTGGAAACGGCTAATTATCTCGTAAAATGCTATTCATAATTGTACAAAATTTGAGGTACACCTATTTTGGAATACGGAGATTCCCATATTTGATATTTACAATGTTGCCAGACTTGCCGTTTTTCTTATATTATTAGTAACTTTGGTTTTTCAAATACATTACCCTGTATATTCAGTCATTATTGGAATCTCCTATTCAATACGAGTTCAACCATATGTAACACTTATGATTTTATGTAATCTGGAAGGTCATAAAGACATAAAACCGAAGTCTGGCCAACGCCTAAATTGTTTCAATAAGTTTTTTAATACTAACTATTTTCAAATACATTCTTCTTCTTAAGATGCCGTGCATTTCTGCGTAGGCGTCCACCGTACATCGTCTTGTCAGGTGAGATGTTAAATATTCTGGATTAAATAATTCTGTTTTTAGCAGCATTGCGAAGCATTTCATAAATACATTAAAACGTAACAATTGATAGTTTAGAATATTTTTTAACATAGTAGCTATGAGAGTAACATAGTAGTTACTCAATTTGTGAGTTGACAGCACCCTAATCGATGGTAGAAGGCGTCTACCACATTTCTCCAGGATTGTCTAGAAATTATTCGAGATTCATTGATAATTCGTTGCCTTAGCTCTGCAAGACTTACTGGTTAAGTTTTGTAAACTGAATTTTTCAAGTATCCCTAATAAAAATAATCTTTAGGATTGAAATCGGGTGAACTTGGAGGCCATTCAATTCTACCTTGTCTACCAATTTATCGACAAGGAAATATCTCATCTAAATATCGCTGAACATTTACACCAACTATCTGACGTTAAATTTCTTTCGACAAAAAAATGACCCAATTGAATAAGTAACTACTATATCTGACCATACATTTAATTTTTGTGGTCTTTGAGTATGGTTTTCACGCATTCAGTCTCCAGTGTAAATTTACGTCACACACCAGTACCTTAAATTGTGTCGATTTACACTTCCACACAGTGTAAAAGTTGCTTCATCGGAAAAACATATTCTGTTAACGAAATTTTAATAATTTTCAATTTTATCCATCATTACCTCAGTAAACTCTAATCTACGACCAAAGTCATCTTCACTTAATTCTTGCAATAAGTTAATTTTGTATGATTTAAATTTATTTTTACGTAATAAACGTAAGACTAAAGAATGACCTACATCATGTACTTGTGCAACCCTGCCTGGGGATGTATATGGATCTTCAACAAAACTTTGCTTATATCTGAAGTTTTGTTGTCATTGATAACTCGTTTCGGTCAACCTGATCGGTATCTATCTTTTACTTCTCCAGATTCCTCAAATCGCCTTACAGTTTTTTGTACCGTCGTCTTATGAATAGGAGAACGGTTTAGAGAACGGTATTTTAGAGAAGCAATTTAAATTGCAGAACTTTTTGAACCACAACTACTGTCAATTTTAGTTCATAATTTAAATAGTGAACAAATGTCAAAATCACAGCATTCTCCATTTAAATATTTAAATTTATTAAAATCTACATATTTTGCACTGTTTCACACTGAACTCGTGTGAAATTCACACTGAATGCGTGGAAAACCATACTCAAAGACCACAAAAATTAAATGTATGGTCAGTTATAGTAGTTACTTATTTAATTGGCCATTTTTTATCGAAAGAAATTTAACGTCAGATAGTTGGTGTAAATGATCGGCGTTATTTAGATGAGATATTTCCCGGACGATAAATTGGTAGACAAGGTAGAATTGAATGGCCTCCACGTTCACCCGATCTCAATCCTAAAGAATATTTTTATTAGAGATACTTGAAAAATTCAGTTTACAAAACTTAACCAGCAAGTCTTGCATAGCTAAGGCAATGAATTATCGATGAATCTCGAATAATTTCTAGACAATCATGGAGAAATGTGGTAGACGGATTCCACCATCGATTAGAATGCTGTCAACTCACAAATGGAGCACATTTTGAACACTTAATAACGTAACTATTATGTTAAAAAATATTCTAAACTATCAATTGTTACGTTTTAATGTATTTGAAAATAGTTAGTATTAAAAAATGTATTGAAACGATTTAGGCGTTGCCAGACTTCTGTTTTATGTATTTAAGACCTTCCAGACTACATAAAATCATAAGTGTTACATATGGTTGAACTCGTATTTAATAGGAGATTCCAATAATGACTGAATATACAGGGTGATGCATTTGAAAAACCAAAGTTACTAGTAATATAAGAGAAACTGAGAATCTGGCAACATTGCAAATACCAAATATGGAATCTCCGTATACCAAAATAGGCGTATCTCAAATTTTGTATAACAATTTACGAGATAATTAGCCGTTTCCAGACTTTTGGGCCACTGCGTATAATATGTATATAATCAAATCAAGTCAGTAAATATTAATTAATTACTATTCCCAGTATAATAGTAAATTAAGTCAGTAAAGTTATATGGTCACCTAAGTTCGCCTATAATCACCCCTTTATTATTATATCATCACCCGTCATTATTTTTGTTCTTGTCATATTCATTTTTATGCCGATGTATTGGTAGCTCTCCACCATAGTTTTAATTTCTCGAATGTGGTCGCTAAAATGACGATGTTTTCAGCGAATCTGAGGTGGTTTAACTTGTTTCCATTAACGTTGATGCCATTTATGTTGACCAATTTTTAGTTTTTTGATACGTCTTCTAGAGCTAAATCAAACAGCTTCCTAACCAGATCAAACAGATCTACCAGGTGGTATCTATTTTGTGGGTCAACCGGTTGTTAATATTAACAAGTTATTTAGATATAATGATATGACAAAATGACGAAAGGAAAATGTGCGACAAATAATAATTGATCAAAACGCAACACTCTTCATTCCAGATTTAGAATGCGAAAGCACTTATACATCACCAGAACAAGAAACAATTAAATATTGTAAAATAAGAACAATAAGAACCTGGAAGTATGTGGAATAGGTGCAGAAATATTGAACTGGTATATACTAAAATTAATAAGAAAACATTATTTGAAGCTATAAATCAACTGGCTAACTCAAGTATCCCAAGTAAGTTAGTAAGGCTAACAAAGCTTAAGTAGAACTAGAAACGAAATTATGTGAAATGGGTTAAGATCAGAGATTTTTGAAATTAAAAGGGAGCTAAGTATTTGGGGAGCTATCGACAACTTTGTTCAATGAACTTCTGTAAACGGTAATAAGAAACAGTGATTTATAAAGAAATGTAACAAATTATAGCAAGCAGCACCAATGCCTAGATTCTGCGAATGATTTAACGCTTCTGGCTAAGACAATGATATAATTAATGAGGGTATCTAAAATTAGAAAGAGAAGCAAGAAAGTATGGCCTTAAAATTAATATTAAAAAAGTAAAATAGGTTATTATGGGCAGGGACCAAGATGAAGAAGAATAAAATTTGAAGATAAAAATAGAAGATGGTTAAGTTAATGAATTTTAAAATTTCAACAAGGGACTCATTTTAGACGACTTGAGAAGACCGAGATTATCGCAAAACGGTCAAAAGGTAACAGGTAATATTGAAGTCCAGGAAGGTTATTATTAGAGTTTCTATCCCGAAAAAAAAGCTGAGAATATAGCGAACCATAGTAAAACCAACTAGTAAATATGCATGCGAAACGTCGGTACTCAATAAAACTGAAAAGAGCTGCTAGAAAGTGGGAACGTTAAATGCTGATGAGCATTTTGGGAGGGATAAAAAGTGAGGAAGGATAGAGAAGAATAAACAACCAGAGAACTACAAACACAGTGTTGATACTTTTCTAAAACAACCGAGAAATGTATGATCAGTAAAAGGATCTTCAACTACAATGTATGTCAAGGCAGAAAGAAAGACAGTCTGAAGAATCCTAAAAATTGTCTTATTTGGAAATAGAAGGATATTAAGGCCGAGGACAAGATGGTTAGAAAATATTGCAAGTGACTTAAAGGAAGTAGGTATCTTGGACCGGAGAAGAGAAACAGAAGGTAAAAGAAGATGGAGAAGCATTACAAAAAACTTTGTTGAAAAAAATTACTTTAGGTGATACAAATCAAACTTTTTGCCCTATTCCTACAAGATTTAGGATGGTTTTACCTACCTTTATCACATGAAAATTTTAAACCACCGCGAAAGGTCGAATGGTCGCGCCCTTGATTGTTGTCGGTTACCGATTTTTTTTTTTGTTATTGTTAATAGATTTTGCAGTATACTCGTATTTTAAAGAGTGCATTCAAGGCTCCATAGTTTTCGCATTACTATTTTCACGGATATTTAGAGCCAATTAATTAAAGAAAATAAACTTCCACTGACGCATAATTGACATCTCCTGTACAAATTGTAACAAAAGTGCTTTGTGCTGTGGCACGCCAATGTAACAAAACGTGTAGGATAATGGAAATGATAACATATAGTTTAAGCTGGCTAGCAGAAGGTGCCGGAGAGTGACTACTTGACACTCAAAGGAGAATTCGGCCAATTTGCATGCCCTACAGAGACCGTAGAATTAGAAGATGAATGACGAGTTAGTAAAAAAAACTATAGGTATACAAATAAGATAAATAAAAATGATTATAGAAGTTGCTCCAAAATGTGAGTGGGCGCCAGGAAAGTATTTACATAAACTTTCCAAGGTATCTTGTAAAGCTGTTTGCTAAAATAAAGAAAGGATATAGGTATGAATTGAAATATATAGTTGTTGGCTTTCATCCTCGTAAAGAAATAAAATTTGATGTTATTATAAAAATTTATTACTTGTAATCTGTTTAGGTATTTATGAAATGAATGAAATAGTACATAGAAGATAGCAGATAGATAGATAGGTGGATCAGACTATATTTTGAGAGAGGATTATAAATGGATTTAAATTTCACCAACAATGGCGGATGATAGGACGTGTTTTTACATATAATTTATTTGTAATTTAACTTACCGACTGAGAGTGATCCCAACTTAATGTATTTTCACCAAAAACCAAAAACAAAATAAAATAACCAACTGGGTTTTCTTCCACAAAATAATAGTTTCTTCCAAATAAAATAAAACTTAAACCAAACTCTTAAACGAGGGACTCTCAGTCGCCTGAATACGCCTGTTCAACTCAAGGAATTCCAAGCAAGTGCCGGTCTGATGGCGCTAACGCTGTTACCACGATCAGAGGCGTAGACAGAGGGCGTGATTTATTGCCAACTTTTAAAAAATAAAATTTACTGGAGTTATTTAAATTTTTGGTTTAAGAATATTTCGAAATGAATTTAATTTGTAATTAAATTAAAGGATTCCAGTGACAAAGCAGTAAATGGGTATTCAAGTAACGGACTCGTTACAAAATTAGAATGCAATAAAAACAGCAAACTGATTGAGTCAATGAATTCAAGATATCCAAATCACCGACTAGATGTTCACACATCGTTTACTCCCACATTTAATCAATTGTTATTCGATGTAAGGTAGACAGGATGTGTACGCTTTGCATGTGTAAGTAATTTTTAACGAGAAGACTGGTAGTACAATAGAAATCGGTTTTTGTGGAAGGCATTAATCAATTAATTTGTTTTTATTCAATAAATCTGTTCATCTATCTTCTACTTTACAGTAGATGCACTATTTCTTGTACTACTAGTATTTCATTCTATTTTTTTGTCTCTGATGTGTATTTAATATTCAAGTTTATATATTTTATTTACTTGATGGTTTAAGTTTAAAACATTTAACAGGTACATCTAAAATCCTAATGGCGGTACCACACTTCGCTATGTGTTATTTGTTATTCGGCTTCGTTGTATTCGCCAAATATTTGTTATTCGTCAGATGGAAGTGTGTACCCCATTTAATGATAAATATCCAGAAAGAAATTTCGAGAAACTGGTACGGCTGAAAATGCATGCAAATCAGGTCGTCCCTCTGTAAATTAGGATACATTAGATGTTCTACTTGCTTGTAAAGAAGATGCGCACACTTCTGTTCATAAGGTTAGTCGTGATCTCGATGTGTGCAAAACAACGGTACACAAAGTAATAAAACTTAAAAATGGCACCCCTTAAGATGCACACTTGTACAAGAATTAAAACGAGGATGATCTAGATAAAAGAATAAAATTTTGCAAAACAATGATGGATAACTGCCACCGAAACCCTCTCTTGGTTCAAAATAATTTTTTTTCTGATGAGGCTACATTCACATTAAATGGTGAAGTCAACCGTCAGAATTGTAGAAACTTAGCAAAAAAAAATCCCAACTGAACATCATACACAATACCCGCAAAAGGTAAACGTATGGGCTGACATTGTAAGAAATATAATCATCGGACCCTACAATTTCGAAGGTAATTTAAACGGGCCAGTATACCTTCAGTTTTTAAGTGAATATCTCGTACCTACTTCAGTTCATTTATTCCCCAGTATAATTAATTCTGGAGGTTTTGATAAAAGTTTATGGTTTCAACAGGATGGTTTGCCTCCTCATTATGCTGTAGATGCTCAAAGGTACTTAAACGAAAGTTTTCCGAATAGGTGGATTGGAAGACGTGGACATATTGAATGGCCAGCGAGGTCGCCAGACCTCAATCCTTTGGATTATTTTATGTGGGGTCATTGGAAGAATGTTGTTTATAAAACGAAACCTGCAAATATTAAAGACTTAAAAACAAGAATTCGCAAAGTAATAAACAATATTTCTCAAGAAACTATAAGGGCTACAATTCGAACTTTTAAGATAAAGTCATGTATTAATTACTGAATTACTTTTAAGTTATTTATTATAATTTATTTATAATTTAATAATATTAGAAATTAATAAAAATTAATTTTCTAAGCACATATCTTCAAATTATATCCGTTAGACCCCCAGTATTATACTTTTTTGTAATCAGCTCATTTTTATCGATCTAAAAATGTCCTAAAATACAGGGTGTTACATTTAAAAGAAGAGCCGATGACTTCATAATCTTAATGTATATCACCTTGTATAATGAAATTTTATTGTAAATGTAGAAGAATAAACTTAAAAATCGGCGTGTTTTAGATTTTTTTAAAAAGGCTTTTCATTTAGAAAATATCGAATTTATTCCATACTTTAGGCTAGATCGCCTAGAGTTAGTATAGTTTAGAGAAAGTTTATCGTATCAAATTTTTTAAGTTTTGTATAAAACAATTTTTGTACTAGTTTTTTTGCACCCCTGTTATCACGTTTAACATCATGTTGCCTCACTTTTGGTTAGACAGTATGTGAAAAATAATCTTTTTTATATAAAATTTACAATTGTATTATACCCTACAATATTAAATTGGGTAAAAATAATAGAAAACTTTAAAACATTGTTTTACGTTGTTTTTTCAACGTTGCTTAGTGATTGGCGAGGCGTGTGTTAATGTCGTCTGCCCAGTGCCAGTGAGTGAACAAGCGCGATAGTGGCGCGGTAGCAGCGGGGCGTCAGCGTTGTAGCTTTACGGAATCGACATTCCTGGTCGACATCACCATCACGGTATTATTTAAGTCGCGTTCGACGGGACGGGACCGGTTTTAGTTGCGGTTTTTAACTACATATAGCAGCAATGGATGTTGAACGTTTAATAGAGTGTGTGAGGAAACAAGTATTTCTTTATGATGTGAGCCATAAAGATTATAAGAATACAACACTGAAAAATTTAGTTTGGACGAATATAGGAAAGGAGCTTAATGAAAGTAGTAAGTATATTAAAATTGTATTTGTCTACAACAGATTATGGTTAGTTCAATTATCTCATTTTAACGACACTTTAACTCAATATTGCTTGTCACAATCTAAAATTTTGGGTTATATGAGAAAGAGTTAATAAAAAATGTTACACAAACGGTAAGTAACGTCAAATAAAGGGTGTTTTTTTAAAGGTATCTTTGAAATGGAATAAAACAAAGATGATTTTTATAAATTAACTTGAAATTGGCTTTATACATCGGCAATAAACGCGGCGAATGTTGTCCTGCAAGTGGTCAATCGTTGCATGTGTATCGGTCTAGCAGTGTTAAATCACACGATCTTGGAGGCCAATTCACGGTCCTAAATGTGAAAACATTTCCTTCAATAAATCAATTGTGGCACGAACTGCGTGACATGTTGCGCTATATTATTGAAACAATAGCTCTTGCGCATCATGGTTGTTCAATTGAGGAATGAAAAAGGCAGTAATTATATCTCTATAGCTGTCACCATTGACTGTAACGTTCTGGTTGGAAACAATAGCTCTTGCGCATCATGGTTGTTCAATTGGGGAATGAAAAAGGCAGTAATTATATCTCTATAGCGGTCACCATTGACTGTAACGTTCTGGTCAGCATCGTTTTTGAAGAAGTACATTCCAATGATTAAACCAGACCATAAAGCACACCAAACAGTCAGTTTTTTTAAATGTAATGCTTAAAAGTAAGCTTTTGGTTAAACGCTAAACAAAATTTGCTTATGAAAATCTGAATCAACGGCAATCTCGTTTTGGACCCTCGCACCAAATCTACGCCTTGCTAGGTGATGATGTACCTTCAATTCTGGCATGAGTTGAATTTTGTAAGCACGTAAAGCAAGATTTTTACGCACGATGACAGATAGGCTGATTCAGGTCTTCCTGTATGATACGCTCTACAGTAGCAACAACTTCTTCCGTACGCACTGTACGACGTATCTGTGGATGCATATTATCATTTACAGTAAACTTGGTGCAAAAACGTTCCATAGTTAATCGAATTACTTGGTCTCATGGACTATTATGTAGATCATAAAAGTGACGTAGTGCGCGGACGTATTTCAAACAGAACCACAATTTTTAAAATAAAGTTGTACAATTTAGAAACGTTGTTCAAGTGTCAAGTATATTTATACAGAAATGCCAAACCAAACTTAACATAAATCACTTGACAGCTGCCAAAATTACCGACAGTTAAAAATTGTTACCAACTTACAACCTCTAAAAACACCCTTTAGATGTGTTAATTTTACTTGGAGAAAACTAGAGCTTCCGCCACCGTTTGTTCTTGATCAGATTTTTCAGTGATTTTAATCTGGTATTATCTCATTGTTTTCTTATATTTCTTCTTCCTGTATGTTCTCTTTCTATAAGTCACTACCGTTTCCACTATATCTATGGAGTTAAATGCCATATTCTTTGCTTTGGATGCAACGGCTTAATATCTAAACTTATTTACTTCGATCGTTTAAATGTTTTGGTTTTTTTAGTACCGTCCTAGAACTGTTCAAGCTCGTAATGCGGGCTTTGCATCCGGGAAGTTTCTGAACAGCTTGAAGTATGTTCATTCTCTTATTTACTAGGTTTCTTTCTTTCTTTCCCCATCTCACTCGTTTATCTTCTGTAGTCTAGCCCTGTTGAACACCGACCAAGATACCTCTACCAGACTGAATCCCCGACTAATATTTTTCTTTGTGTAAACCTCCCTTTTTTTATAAAGAGGGTACTAGCTGTAAAATTCTGTTATAATAATCAAATTTAAAAATCTTCTCTTTAACTTAGTAATGGTATTGATTAAAAACTACTATACATACGTGTAGTTTTTAACCAATGGTAATGAAGAAAATCATAGAAAAAAATTTAACAGGAAAGATAAGGACGCAATCCTGATCTCAGATGACGAAGGTAATCTACGGAGAATGGTGGAAATATTCAAAATAGTGGCTGAAACATACAATATGAGAACCCAAAAATTCTAAACAACAGGGTACTTTTGAAATAGAAATGTAGAACAACCCTGGAATAGGTCTGTAAATTTTATTACGGCAACAGTATGTGGAGTATTAAATAACAAATAATAAAAAGCTAACTGCTTGGTGGTCTGAACAAAATAAAGAAGTTAAAATTAAGGAAAACTTAGGGAAAAAGTACTTAATAAATAAAACAGAATATAACAACTGATGAATATCAGAATCAAATAAAACTGGGGAAGGAAATGGTATTCCAAACAAAAATTTAGAACGATATAGTAAAGGGAATATGCAATATAGATATTATATAGATATGTCTTATAGATTATAAAACACGGAAAATGAAAGATAGGCGAATCTATCATATCCCAAGAAACTTTAATAATGAAAAGATGGAAGTAATACTTTCAGAACTTATGCCTTCAAAATGACCTAATCAAGATAAAGACCTAGATATCGTAGAAGCTCTATTACCAACAGAAACTAGAAAAATCAAAGAACGACAAAAAGAATCAATTGAGAAATTAAAAACAAAACAAAAGCTCTTGGTCACGACAAAAATACTGTTGGTTGTAAGGCGAATATTTTTAAGTATATGTAAAGAAACTTGCCGTGAATTAAAAATACGTGAAGATTGGGAAGTTGCTATAATTTTTGCTGTGCATGCAGAAGGATAAGACTAGTAATTACAAAGGAATAACACTTTTAAGCTCGACCTTGAAAGTTTATGAACAAATTTTAGAGACACGTCTGTTACGACTTTACTCTAAAATTGGAAAAATATGTGAGAGATGGAGTGAGTATGAGGAAAATTTGGATAGAGTTGGGGAATTAATTGAATAATTAATAATCAAATACCGGGATGGTAACGCGATAAATACTCCCAAGAACGTGACGTGTTGCATTGACTGAGGCCTGGTGTATTGTCGGATTCTTCGCAGGAGATCTGGTGGTTAATTCGATACAAACATTAATCTGGGATACATCCTAAAAACGATGATTCCTTCCAGAACCTGTTGAGCTTTTTATATTAAAATTTGCGGAGGGTAGCTGGACCAAATTCCTCACCTAGGACAGGTATCGTTGTGCAATGAGATTAGTAAATGTCAGAAAACCAATCTTTCCCTGTGCTTTAATGTCACTGAATGAGACTCTTACGAGTAAAGGCGAGGGCATCTACTTTTCAGGATTGAGAGTAAAGGATATTTGAATCCGTAGGATAAAGACCTGAAAAGTGGGTGCCCTCTGGCGAGTAAAGCCTCAAGGCTGGGGGAGGGCCTGTAATCTCCCTCAAAGCATGTGTCTTGTTAGGGTGGTTATAACGGTATTTGGTAGCGGATTCGGGTAAATGTTTGGTAAACGGTGTTGTAGGCCTACGTAGAAATTGCATGGCCGTATATGTTATGGGCGATCTCGTTACAGAGATGAGCGTTGTCATTCATTTTTTACGGAAAAATGAGTGATTTGAATAGAACAGTGAGTTGAAAAACATGATAGACCTGAAGAAAATTATCAACGTTATATACCAGAAAAGTTCTTATATGAGAATTAGTTTAACTGTAGTGACGAGTTATGTTTGCTAGGATGTGACAGAAGACGTTTTCAGTGGATGGAAGTTGGAGAGTATAACCTCCTGACTGGAAGTGTAGATTCTAGAGACCTCTTCATTGTAGCAGCTTTTGGAGTGAGGTCAGGGAACAATAGATGTTGTTGTTGGCCCATATGATTTGTGGTGTGGTAGTCCCTTTACTGAAGGCAGTGGGGTGTGAATAAAGGATGTAAATTTAAGACTAACAATTGAATCAAAACATAGAACTAACATTAGTAAAATCCCAAAGCGGTTTTAGTAATGAGAAATTAAAATAACAAATTAATTTTAAAAAACGCAGTAACACTCCAAAAACAAATTAATAATAATGGCGTATTTCATATTTATACACATATTTATAACAGACATACACTGTGGAAGGTAATGGTGGAAGTGGGAGTACCCAGAAAGGCAGGATTGGGATTATTGAAGGAATTGCAGGATTCATCTTCATGTATCACTATTAGCAGCAGTACCTCAGATGAGTTTTAAATCGAAACGGGTCTAAGACAAGGCGACACACTTTCCCCTTTGTTATTCAACTTCGCTTTAAAACACGCAGTAAGCACATCCAGAATTAATAAATTGCTTCGCTACCCAGGGAACGAAAGTACTCTTAGCTTTTGCTAACAATGTCAAAACAATTGCATAATCCGCCAGGAATGCGAAAGAAGTTCTTACCCTTTTTGAAAGCGGGTCAGGAAATAGGCCCTAAGGTCAATGAAGATAAGACTAAGTACATGATATTTACCAAAAAGCCAAGACTAAGAATGAGACAAAAATTCAGCAAAGCAGTGATAACAGCCGAAAATACTAATGAAAAAGGTGTAGCGGCTAGAATCGTGACAGGAAATAGAGCGTATTATTCCCTAGAGACACTACTTAAATTTGGGCCTAGTGGAGACGATATAACAAGAAAAACGGGGCTAAGAGTCACTTATATACAGTTTTAGAACCAAGAAAAAAAAAGATAGTTATACATGATTCTATACCGAACGGGTATTCAAAGGTATTTGTGTAGTGTTTATCAGTCAACTGGAGTGGAATAGAAAAACAAGGGTAATTCTACTTCATTTTTTAATGGAAAACGTTTCTTATATGAATTTATACACATAATCAGTTCCAATCTACAATTAAAATTACATATATAGAGAACAAAAGTGTACAAACTTCCGAGAATATGTTAGTTAACATTAGTTAACAACGTACAAAAGACGTTAATAAAATATTCCATAAGCAAAGTCAAAAAACTTACTGGAAATCGAAACGAAAAATGAAATTTTCAATACAATCAATAATTGTGGTTTAATCCCAAATAAAATAATCTTTAAAATCAATAAACAATTACAAAAAATTCTGATTTTGAATTTTACTTTAGGAGATATATGAAAAATAGTAAGTAAAATAATAGTAAGTTATTTAAAATAAATTTAAAAGCAGCTTACAAAAATATTTTCATACCACGCCAACATACCTATGGTACATTCATAATAGTGAAACATTCATTTATGTTGCTTAGTAAAACCAGTACAGTACATTCAACCAATTAACACCTCTGCTCCTAGAATATTTACGAGTTGTTTTCTTGTCTTCGGGATACTCAGTCACAGTAAGATCTTCTTGAGAATGTCTGACAGTCCTCATTACAGTTTTTAGGTACTTTCACTTATCCCGAGTGCGTCACAAACGCGTTGATTTATATATAATGATGACTTTAAAAGTCCGCCATTGTCTCTTTCCATGGTAAAGTATTTATGCACATTTGCAATTAATACATCAATATACAACTTACGTCTAGGCATGATGGTCACTTGAAACTATACTGAATTAGAATATACTAAGTTTAGGTCAATATGACAGAAACTTTCTAACTGTTGTGCTTGAGAGGTAAAATATAATATATTCGCTTACAAAGATCCTAAACACATTAAGCAAATTAACCTAATGATCATTAGAAAGGCCGATTGTAATTTAATTATGTTTAATAAAAAGTTTAGAAATGGTTGGAAACTGTACATAAACAAATTAAAATGTTTGCCACAATTATTTTGTCTTCAGTGCAAAGTATTTTCATTTGAAAATAAAAAGTTAAATATATTCACCAAAACCCTAACTTTAACCTGTAATCGCAGACGCCTCAAAAACGATACACTCTAACATCCATATGGTAGATCTAACCACCACTATTTAAATTGAAAAAAGTTCTAGTTTACTCCGAAGTATTTTTTAACAAAAATTAAAAGTGATATTTTAATACCTTGTATATCTACTTTGAATATAAATGATCCTTAGCACGGTAGTATTTGTTTTAGAAAAAAAATTATTAAACAAGTAGGTGAAAGAAATTTACGTTAAATAACATTATGCAAGGATACTATTTATTAAAAAAAAATGTAACAAAAAATTCAAAACTATGAACAACGGTTTAATGACACATATATTTATTTTACACATATTTATTTTACACAGATGGAAAGAATACTGTGGACGACTGATGATGGAGGAAAGCACAGACGCCCCATCACAACAAGAAGATGCCAGTTTTGCGACGGAACCTGACGTACTCAAAAGTGAAGTTGAAGCAGCAATTATGAGGCAAAAAAGTCAAAAAGCTGCCGGTCCAGATAACATACCTATTGAAATGATTTGGGCCCTAGATGACGTTGGAGTGGATATAATACATCAAATTTGTCAAAGAGTGTGGGAGACAGGTAAATGGCCTGAGGACTGGACACAATCACTATATATTCCCATACATAAAAAGGGAGCGAAAGATTTATGTAGCAACTATCGCACAATTGCTCTAATTGCGCATTGCAGTAAGATACACATAATTCTCGAGAGGATAAAGCCCTTTTTACTACCTAACATTGCGGTGGAACAAGCAGGTTTCGTCCCAGGACGTGGTACTAGAGAACAAATTTTAAACGTACGGCAGATTGTAGAAAAATCCAGAGAATTCAACATCACAACATATTTGTGCTTCATAGATTATAGTAAAGCTTTCGATTTGGTCAACTGGAGTAAAATGTGGCAGGTTTTGTCTGAAATGGGAGTCCCTAATCATCTGATACTGCTAATTAAAAGCCTGTACAATAACAATTATGCCAGAGTTAGAATAAATGGGGAACTAACTGACAGTTTCAGGGTCACAAAGGGCGTGAGACAAGGCTGCATACTAAGCCCAATTTTATTTAACATCTATGGTGAATGGATAATGCGGAAAGCTACTGAGGACTGGAACGGTGGCATCACCATTGGCGGGAAGAAGATTTGCAACTTGAGATATGCAGATGATACTACTATCCTCGCTAGTTCTGAAACTGAATTGATTCACCTGCTACAACGGATAGAAGACGTAAGCTTAACGATGGGCCTTAAAATAAACAGGGATAAAACGAGAATCATGATAATTGACAGAGCTAACAACAATCAAAATCATCTGGTTAGGATAAACAATATCGCTGTTGTAGATAAATTTGTGTATCTGGGCTCATTAATAACCAACAAAGGAGGCTGTACTGAAGAAATAAAGCGGCGGTCAGCAATCGCAAAAAGCGCTATGGCAAAATTAACAAAAATTTGGAAAAGCCATGAAATTACTACCGATACAAAAATGAGACTAGTAAGAAGTCTAGTTTTTCCAGTTTTTACTTATGCATCGGAATGCTGGAGCCTTACTGAGAAAGACAAAAAGAACTTAGATGTATTTGAGATGTACTGCTGGAGACGAATGCTGAGAATACCATGGGTGGCCCGAAAAACAAATGAATCCATACTGGTCCAGCTTACATAAAGAAAAAGACTAAGAACACAAATAACAGAACAGATAATAAGCTATTTTGGACATGTGCTTCGAAGAAATGGTCTTGAAAAACTTACCATCCAGGGAAAAGTAGAAGGCAAAAGAAGTAGAGGTAGATCTCCTATACGATACACGGACCATATTGTTGCTACCATTGGCGCTCCATTGTCAGAATGTGCTAGATTGGCAGAAGATAGAAAAACGTGGAGGAACATTGGAAAAAATTACCTAACAGCTTCATGATATCACGATACCTGCATCAGGTTAACGACTAAGAAGAAGAAGAAGAATATTTATTTTATATCTAAAATTTATCAAACTTTTAAACATTATGGAGAGCACCAATGCAGTTTACCGTGCCTTTTACTAGAACGAAAAGTTTTCTGCGAATTCCGTTAATCGTTTAGAGGTGTAAGTTGGTTGAATGTACTGTACAACTCAGCTACATATTCTTGTAAGTTTGTACTGCACTTCACAGTTCTTGTCATGTGTGTATTCATCACATCACACACCACGAAAGTTGATAAAAGGCAATATTTATATGCCACAAATATAGATGAAAGACGAAACCGAATATATTCATATATAGTTGTATTTGTTTGAATTTGCGACGAACGATAGATAGATCGAGGTAAATTTACAGTCTGACCATCACCAGTGTATGTCGACAAGCACCGGTATGCCTATGCGGTGCGGGGAGGTGAAATGAAATGCGGGTTTCCATAGAGAAACGACAGTCTGGCGCGGGTTTTGTCCAAATGAGGTCACGTTGCATCTCTTTGTTATAATACGACTGTTGTTTCAATATTAGGATTATCGTGTAAAATATTTTTTTATTATGGAGATTTACGAAGGAATGGATACTGACGTTGATCGTGACGTTTTTTTCGAAACATTACAAGCATTAATTGCGACTAAACGGGAAGACAATTGTTTTTATTTTTCTAAAGAAAGGTACTCAAAAACAATTTCCGAAGTGATTTCTGCCAAAACTAAGTGCAGCACACCTTTAGACTATAGACGATTAAAACGTTTTGACGTTTTAAAAGTTGACGACGAAGAAAAATTAATTGTACCTTTAAAACCAGGAGAAACGAATGCACAGTATTATGTTATCAATGATGAGTTGTTTACTATACTATCTGAAACTCACACCAGAATTGGTCACGGGGGAAGAACACGCATGCTTAAAGAATTGCAAGTAAAATACAAAAACGTTACACATGAAGTTGTAATGTTGTATTTAAATTTGTGTAAATATTGTCGAATGAAAAATAATGTACTTATAAGGGGTAAGTTTTTTATTATTGATAAATAAGAACATTTAGCAAATATTTCGGAAATTTACCTAATATTTGAATAGGAAGCTTGATATTTACCAGGTAATGTCGACATTCTCCAGATTTTTTATTTTAATATAAAGGTATCTCTTCTCCTGAACGTGCTTAGTTCCCTTAACGATTAGGCGATTAACATGGTACGACTATATCTGTCTTCAGCTATTCTGACCGGTTGTTCTACACTTCGTATTCCGGTCCATTCTCTGATATTTATCAACCACGAGGCTTATTTTCTACCCATTCCTCCGCGTCCTTTGATTTTACCCATTATAAAGGTATATACAAAAGTCAAAGACAATGATGGTGATGATTCCTCTGCCTAAACATGTTCATATCTGCAGCAGCATTCTTCTTGTTCAGTGCCTTATCTGGTCCGAATGTTGGCGATCATCAACGCTATCATGGTTTTGTTGACTGCTCTGCGATACAGTTCCGCGGAGGTCATCCCAAACCATTGTCGGAGGTTTTTTAACCAAGAGATACGACGGCGTCCCGGTTCTCTCCTGCCAAATACTTTACCCTGCATAACTAATTAAAGAATTCGATATTTTTCTTCGTTCCTCATCACGTGCCCGAGGTACTCAAGCTTACGTTGTTTCACTAAATTTAGCACTTCTTTTTCTTTTTTCATGTGCTGTAGGACCTCAACGTTGGTGACATGGTCCACATATGATATTTTTAGTATCCTTCTGTATATCCACATCTCGAAGGCTTCAATCCGATTTTCTGTGGCTTGCGTCAGTATCCAGGCTTCACCTCCATATAGTAACACTGGAAGAATGTAGCACCTCACGATCCGCATCTTGGTTCCCAAACTGAGATCACTGCAGTACAGCAAGGATCTCAACTTGATAAATGTAGACCGTGTTATTTCAATTCTGGATCTAATCTCTTGAGCGTAGTCCCATTGTGAGTTGAGGGTAGTTCGCATGACGTCTTTGATATAACTCCATTTTTGTTCTACACTCTGTTCTTGTTGTTTAGCGGTTTCTAGTTTTTCTCTCATTACATCTCTTACGTTCTGACGAACTACGGGGTCTTTTAGAGTGTCATAATCCAGGTTCTGTTTAGGTTTAATTATTATGAGTTTCAGTTTATTCGTCTTCCGGGTTTGGACCGTGTCATTTGTGAGTGACCCAAAAGTGGGTTCATCTCGACGTTTCGCTACAATTGTATGTAGCTTCTTCAGGAGAACAAAGAAAAAGAAAACAAAAGACAGGAAGATGAGTAGTTAGCAACGGTAACTCAGTTACTCAACACAACCAGAGGCGAATACTAACTACCAAGATGGGCATTTGGTCACAGTAACTCAACTACTCAACGCAGCCAGAGGTGAAAACCAAATGCCAGGACAGGGATTCACGTCCAACAACTCAGAACACTAACGCGTCGAGAGGCGTGGAGTGAATCCGACGATTACTCCGCTACCGCTCTATTTATAGTCGCGGTGACCTGTCGTGTCGGGACGTATCGGCACACTTCGTGGCGCGAACGTCAAGAAGCGCGCGCTGGCCAATCATGTGGATGCATCGTGGTGGCGGGACCGGACGGTGGCTCTAGACTGAGATTCCAGATGGGAGACAAGTAGTATCCTTCCTCTCGATTGATATTGTGGGATTTTTTCCGGATCTCTAGAGATTCGCGGATTTTCCTGGAATAAAAGAAGGGGCTCTTAGAGATAATATGGGTTTTTTTCGAACAATATGGAATGACCGGTTTCTTGGCAGTGTTCTGCAACCGCAGAATGGGAGAAAAGACCTGATCGAATGCATCTTTGATGCTCTTGAATCCGAGTTTTAACGGAACGACCAGTTTCGCCAATATACACATGTCCACATGAACAAGGAATAGAATAGACACCACAGGAAGATAGGGGCGGTAATGGGTCCTTAGAAGAGGGTAGATATTGTGAGATTTTCTTGGGTGGTCGAAAAGTAGTCCTGATACCTTCTTTGCGAAGAATTTTGCCAATCCTATCAGTGACATTTCGAATATACGGAAGAAAAGCCACAGGAGTATTACCCGAAGATTCTGAATTTGTCGTCCTAGGGTGTAAGGGGGGATGTAGATGTCGGTGTGTAATATTTTGAATTGTGGACTTGTAGTAACCGTTGGCGACAAGGGTTTTTTGCAGATGGCCAAGTTCTTCTCTAAGGTTGTCGGGTTCAGAAATCGAAATGGCCCGATGGATGAGAGAGTTGATCACAGAATTCTTTTGGGCAGGATGGTGGTGTGATGAAGCATGTAGGTAACGATTCGTGTGAGTCTTTTTTCTATAAACAGAGTGACCCAATCGGCCATTGGGCTTGGAGGTGACTAACACATCAAGAAAGGGAAGGGACCGATTATTTTCTACTTCCATTGTGAATTTTATACTCAGATGTTGTGAGTTAAGATGATCTAGGAAGGCAGAAAGGGTATGTTGACCATGGGGCCAGATGATAAAATGTATCATCAACGTAGCGGAACCAGACTTTTGGTTTTAAGGGGTAAGATTCTAGGGCTAAAGACTCAAAGGCTTCCATGAAAATGTCAGCAATGACAGGGGAAAGGGGAGAACCCATACATGACTCTCTAGTTATTCTGCGAGATCACTTGACCAATGATAACAAGTCTTTGATTTTGGCAGATCTTGCGGAAAAATGCCTCCTTTCAACATATTTTTCTTTTAGAGGCAATTTCTACAAACAAATATCTGGAACACCAATGGGTTCTCCCCTTTCCCCTGTCATTGCTGACATTTTCATGGAAGCCTTTGAGTCTTTAGCCCTAGAATCTTACCCCTTAAAACCAAAAGTCTGGTTCCGCTACGTTGATGATACATTTATCATCTGGCCCATGGTCAACATACCCTTTCCCCAACATACAAATCGTTGCGAGCATCACAATTTGACCATTTCTTGGTTATCGTTAATCCTAGAATATTTTACAATGTACTATTTTAAAGTACAGAAAATAACTTAAATGAGAAATTAAGTTAAAAGTAGAAACATTTGAAAAACCATATCTTGCTTAAAGTTCTTCTTCTTAGAGTGTCGTCTCCCTACGGAGGTTGGGATTAATCATAATGGCTATTTTTATTTTAGAACTTCCTGCTCTAAACAAATCAGTCGATCTACATTGATACCAATCACGTAGATTCTTTAACCATGAGTTCTGCCTTCGGCCAACAGATCTTCATTAAATCTTTCCCTGTATTATCAGTCTCAAAATTTCATATTTAGGTCCGCTCATCACGTGGCCTAGGTATTCCAGTTTTCTGGTTTGTAAAGTGGTGATTAGTTCTGTTTCTTTACCAACCCTCTCCAGTACTTCTTTATTTGTAATTCTATCAGTCCATGATATTTTCAATACTCTGCGGTATAACCAGAGTTCGAAGGCCTCGATTCTTTTTAAATTACATTTTTTTAATGTCCAAGTCCCAGCTTCATATAATAATCTTGAAAATATATAACAGCGAATGGTACGTAGTCTGATCTCCAAATTTAGATTTTTGCACGTTAGGAGTGGCTTCATTCGTATAAATGCTGATCTGCTTAAAATTAGTCCTAAATAATTATATAATAGACCATTTTAAAGGTAATTGATTTGTCTTTCTATTAAATGTACCACAGCACATACGTAAAATTGCGTAGAGAAATGTTATAGAACAATGTTTGGGAAAAATCGGGAAAAATGGCCAAAAAATGGTGTGAGTGGCGACTTTGAAAAATCGTATCTGGTATATTGTAAACTATAAAGCCTTCTACCAAACGTCATTTTGAAGAGAAAGCGTAAAAGTTTTTTTCTGTTAAGTAATGCCTATATCTATATCCCCGTGAAAAAAAAGTTATGGCTCAAAAAGAAAAATCGTGTGATTTCATGTTTTTTTTGCATCGTTTTTTGAATATGCCTGGTGGTGAATCGTCAAACGGGCCATAGGAAACTCAATGGGAAATTTTAAATTGTTGAATTGCTGCATCCCTAATTATTTTAGATCAAAAGTCATAAAAGACTATTTGTAGAGGACTAAATTCTAAATTAAAAACAAATGTTAAAACCGTTCTACGAATCAAATGTACTTCAAAATTTTGCAAAATTATAATAGATTTTAAGAGCACCCCTAAAAGTTATTCTACACGTAATACAAGAATATATTTATAACGTGTCAGATGTTTGACAATTTGAATTGTCAATTTTTTTTATTTTATGATTAAAATTATAAACAATGAATTACAATGAATTACAAATACTACTACTACTGAACAATATTACTTTGTGAACAATAAATTATATTGTTTACAAATCGATTAATATAATGAAATGTACTCAGTTGACGAAAAATCGCATAATGTTGTATTCAGGCAATAGCGCGAACCTTTTCCTGTCACTACGGATCTTTATTTAACGTAAAATATTCTAATACACTAAAATTTAATTCCATGTGAAGTTATACAACTCAATGAATTCCAATATACTGTTACTGTGATCTTTATTCCTAATAATAATATACGATAATTTCTAAACATAAAACTATAACAAATGTTATAACAAAACATGAATAAAACATTTTTATTATTGCTCTTTTCTCCTTAACTGAGTACATTTTTTGATCAACCTAATTTTTCTTTTAAATAATAAATCGCAAAATTTTGACCATTTAAATCATAGATAAATATAATATAGTTGATTTAAATATTGTCAAATATTAGAAACGTCAATATGACAAAACGCAACACGTAATACACATTCTGTTCACGGCGTCTAGCCTGACTTTTAGGGGTATCCTGAAAAATTATATTTTATATATATTATATTTTAGCAAAATTTTGGAATACGTTGAAGTCGTAGAACAATTGTTTTCGATACATATTTGAGTCCTCTACAAATAGTTTCCCATGACTTTTGGTGTAAAATAATTAGGGAAGCAGGAATTCAACAATTTAGAATCTCTCATTGAGTTTCCTATGGTCCGTTTGACGATTCACCACCCTGTATATTTTTTATGCATCTTACTGCATTTACTTTCTTTTCCATAGAGCTTGAGCTACATTCTCATGTGTTATTTTGGTCATCATTTTTGTTATTATATCTCCTCGTTTTACTGATTTTTCGTCATTAAAGTCTTAAAATGTTCTCATTCTTAAATATCTCTTTATTTTTTTTATTGCTTTAAGCGAATTATGTCTTAAAAACAAATATCTATCAATAATGTTTTTTTAGTTAATTCCTTATGTAAAGTTACCAGTAGGACTGCTTTGGCAAATCAAATATCATAATCGATTTGTTCATTTCATGTACTTATTCTCATTAGCTTTAGTTTATTTTCATTTGATAAATTTCAACGTAGGAAATATAAATAAAACTAGATCGATGTTAAATTATTGCTATGGCAGTTGCGTGAAAGCGTTGATTGAATAACCCAAATAGATCTGCAGCCGTACACAAATTAAACGTAGCAACTATTCTGTTCTCAAAAACCGTGTCGCCATCTATGTTCGAGAGCGAAAATTACACTACGGTTAAACATAAAAGATTTCTTCTCTTCATATTACCTCCCCTTAATTCTCAACGTAGATATTGGTTCCCCACTTAAATTCCTAAATAAAATCATACATTCAAACTGCGCAGTTTGAAATTTGTATTGTAATTTATTTGTGTCCTAGTCGATTGATTTTGTTGGTGAAAAATGAATTCTTCTAAAATTACAACGACACGTTGTGTGTATAAAAATTGTAATCTCTCGAGAAAAGATGGTGTGGTGTTATTTAAATTTCCTGTTAAAAATCTAGATAGGTGTAAAAAGTGGATGGAGAATTGTGGAAATGAAAATGTGCAAACCTATTTAACTGAAGACTTAAAACTATATCATATTTGTGAAAATCATTTTCAATCTACATCTTTTTATGATGCAACAGTGAAATCTAAAAAACTACTAAAAAGTGCAGTTCCTTTTAAATACCTATCGAGTGGTAAGTATTTATTTTATGTATACTTTTTTGTTTTTGGCAAAATCGCTTTCTTGTAAAATAATGATTTCTAACACAATTAATAAAATCTATTTTAATATCTTAGGCTATTGATTATATACGTTAGAAAGGAACTACAACGATCTAGGGGATTTATTGTTTCATATGGTCAATGGACCACAAGCAAAAAAACACGAAAGAAAGAATTTTGTTTTTTGCCTTATAACTTTTTTCACGGAGATATAAATAAAGGTATTGATTGACATAAAAAAAACTCATCCTTTCTCTTTAAAATGACGTTTGGTCGAAATCTTTATGATTTATAGTTTTAGAAATATGATTTTTGAAAGATCGCCACTCACAGCATTTTTGGGCCATTTCCCTTATTATTTCGCAAACATTGTTCTATAACTTTTTTCTACGAACCTTTAGGTAGATAGAATGGTACATTTTATAGGAAGAGAGGTCAATTACCGTTACGGTTGTATTCTATTGTACGAGGTTGTACGAGTATTTTTAAGCAATTTATGGTTTTTCAAAGTTTATACTTTTAACGATTCTTGATATTTTTCACGATTATTTTTTAAAATTCGCATTATACTTTTTTTCTGGTACCTTTGAGTATATACCTGACTCAAAAATTTTTATTCAGCAATGTATATATGTACCTAAAGTTACATCATCATTTGGGTTATTCAATCAACGGTGAAAGTAATAGCTCTTAAATTAGTACACAAACACCAAGTTTTGTATCTTTATTGGTGGAAGTTAGGTTATGGTAGGTCAGGAATAAAATATATTAAAATAGATTTTGTTGATAGGTCAATTCGATATTCGGTACATATATTTAAAACATTAGCATTATAAAGGACACTTCTTTATTTTACTTTAAACATCCAATACAATCGGTTACTGGGTAGCGGTTAGAAGTGAACCTTTTAAACCATAACATAAAAACTGATAGTCGCGCCGTAATGCGCCAGCCGTATTCTCTCGTCTCGAAGAGTGAAGCCAACATAAAACGATTCACACAGCTGTGGGTGACGTCAGTTTGCGGCAGAAACGGTAGAGATTAGAAGTGTTTATACGCGTTGTAAACTTTCGAATACGAAAGTGTTCCAAGTTAAAAATTTTCCAATACATTAATATTTTAATTATGGTGGCATCTTGCAGTGCATTTAATTGTGTGCAGCGACAAAATAAAGAGACAGATATATCATTTCATGGGTAAGTAAAGTCACAAATTAAACTTGAAAAACATACCAGAAATTTAGCACCTATTATTTTACTTTTTCCTCCCAAAGTGTTTAAAATAGATACATATCAGAGAGAGTCTTTAATTTTCATTTTATAATTAGATTGAAAACTAAAGAATTAAGTAAATAAATTGTTTTAGATTTCCTAAAGATTCATCATTGCAAAAAAAATGGATTATAGCGATGCGCCGTGAAAATTTTAAACCAACAAAGAGTTCTAAAATTTGCTCCAAACATTTCACAGCGGATTCGTATATTACTAGCGGTTGGAGTTCAAAAAAACAACTAAAAAAAGATGCTGTACCCAGCATTTTCGATTTTCCAAACCATTTAATTAAGCAAGTTACAACTAGAAAAATTCCAAAAAAAAGAGAAACTGTTTCAGTCAAACCAACAGGATCTAAAAGGGAAAATGTAAATATAACGAGTGAATCTACCACCATAAAGACTCCAGTAGAAATTTCAGACGAAACTACCTTAGAACCTACCTTGAAAAAGCGAAGACATTATCTTGGTGACTTTAAACAAGGATCATCTTACAGAGGCCAGGGATATAAAGTAGTAGTAAACAAATTAATTCAAAAGAAAAACAACCAAATCAAAATGTTGCAACAACAAAATAGAAGGCTTAGTAAAAAAGTAAATACCTTAAAATCTTTATTAGAACATCTTAAAGAAAAACAGATGATCGATGAAGATTCTCTCTGAAACTTTCGGTAAGGAAAATTAATAATATTTCTTATTAGTGATCTATTTAGCTTTGGCATGTATAACAGTTTATTTGATATTGTTTGTAGTTAGTCGAACAAGTTTTTATTATTGCTTTTTATTTTATTAGGATACGATGCATGCTTCTGCAAAAACTATCTTTAAGCAGCTACTTAAATCTCAGAGCACTTAAATATATTAAGCGGAGTTAAAAAGCTTTGCTCTCACTCTTAATTTCTATTCACCAAAATCTTATTTGTTTGTCAGAAAAACTTTTCCTAACATGTTGCATCCACGAACTCTTTAAAAGTGGTATCAAGTAGCAGCTTGTGAGCCTGGATTCCAAAAAGAAGCAATGAATGATGAACGGGTTGGGGGGGGGGGGGGATTTGACGGGAATAATAAAGCGAATAAATGGGAATATTTGCAAAAATTAGTAGACATTCAAGAAAAGGAAGGCCTTCATCTTGCAACTAGGATACCGCGAAGGCATTTAAATTGGTATAAGGAAAAAATGAAAGTGAAAACATGGCGAAGCTACTCAAAATTTTATTGAACATATCAATGATATTTTTAATATTTTAAATAGCCGAAATTTATTGGCAAAACACCTCAAATCTAGTTTACAGCAATATAATAAACAAGTGATTTTTCAAAAAACTGAAGAATCTATAAAATATCTTAGTTCACTTAAGTGTTCCAAAAATGTGAACCCCTATATCTAAGCCAAAGAAAGACGGGTTTTATTCGTATGATCATTAGTTTAAAGTCACTAATGGGAATTTGAAAAAATTACGTGGAGGATATGGATGGAGGTCTGAAGTATCTTCCGGCCTATAAACTTTCTCAAGATCACGTAGAAGTTTTCTTTCGTTCTATTAGGAGTCATGGAGGTTACAACAACAACCCAACGGCAAAACAATTTAAAGCTGCATATAAAAGACTCTTAATGCACACAAGTGTTACAGGATCTACCCAGGCTAATTGTATAGAACTGACCCTTCCATAATATTAGCAATGAGCACAACAAATACTGTGAAAAAGAAAACTGTTAATCATCAACTCATTGACAACTTTATAACTGATGAAAATAATAGGGAAACAATAACTAGTAACCAGGATCAGGATTATACTGTAAATAATTTAAGTTTTTCAAGAACATTGTCATCTTATGTTTGTGATGTTGTTGACTATATCGCTGGGTTTGCCGTTAAGAATGTTAAGAAAACATTAGATTGTGACATATGTTTGTGTGCAATTGAATGTGATAATTTACAATCTCCATTCATAAGACACAAAAATTATAGCATATCAAAAATTTTTTTAATTCAACCTTCTAAAGACGTCATTCATATTTGCAAATTTGCTGAAAGCGAAATTAAATTTGTGTACAATTCAAAAAAATTAAACGATTCCAAAATAATGACAAAATTGATCTTAAATGTCATGAGTAACGTGCATGGTTCTGTGTTTAACGCATACAAAGAACATTATGTTTGATCATGATTTTGAAACAAACCATTTGTTTAATCTAATAAAGATAATTTGTTTCCATTACTGCAACATTAGATTGTGCCACGAAGGTGAAAAACTAAATAATGTAATAAGAGTTAGAAGTAAGTTAACAAAAGCTATTTTGTTTTGTGGTCAATAAATTAATAGATTTCCTACATATTTTTTTACCTAACCTGAAAGTTTCACCCAAAAGAAAATTACTCTCCTTTAAATTTATTTTTGAATATCAAACAAGAAGAGATATACAAACGATACATATAATAATATATGTAGGTATGTACTTTCAAATAAAACATTTATTTTTACAATTTAAGGCAAAAATATTTATGAATTACTTTGCTAAATAGTTTATCTACCTAATTTTTTATAAAATATTGAAGTTATATTAAAATTAATCTAAAATTGGGTAATTATACTAGTGCTTTGCTAAGAATCCAAGCGGGCTCTTACCGCATTGTGACGTCACTTTCGCGGAAGGTCTTTGCTTCAACGGTTCGGTACAAGGCGTGTCTATCAGTTTTTATGGTCTAAGAAGTGGACAATGTTAATGCAAAAAACGCAATTTTCGGTCCTATCACCCATAACAAATAAATTCGGTCACGCTACTGCTACTGTGAGGCTGTTCGTAAATTAATGGAATACACGTGAATGGGCGTGAACGTGAGCGATGGAGGGTGAGCGTGAGTCACGATAATTCGCGATTGGACGATCCTCCGCCCATTGCATCTGTTACGGCGCTTCACGTTATGGAACTAATCTCAGTATTCGAGCGCTGTTGCAGTATTACGTGTACTCGAGGTTTGAACATTCGACGGTTTTGTATTTTGTATTTTATTGTCGCGTTGTTAGAATGAAAACTAAAGAGGAAATTGAAAAAGACTTGGAAAGGAATATTTCTGACGAGAGATATAAATTTTTTAAGCATAAAAATGCAAAAAGTGATGTGTGGGTGAATTTTGAATTAATAGAGTTTGAAGGAGCTGTTCAAGATTTTGCACGGTGTAATCACTGTACAAAGATACTGCGATATGTTTCCAAAACCGGAACAGCAAGTCTCTTAAGACATAAGTGTTCTCCTTATTCTCTTGCCAGTAAAAGCAAAACAAACAGTGAACAACAATCAAATGTTATTGATGCAAATGACCTTTCACTGAATGTAACAGAAGGTAAATTTTATTTATATTTTTTATAACCTATTTTCTCCTTACAGAACTTCTTAGGTGAGCGATTCATTACATCTTTTTAAGACTTAATCAATTGGTTAAGTTAGGTAAGGTGGATGAGGTAAAGTGGTTTTTTACTCTATCTAAATATGTAGGTACTTGGAAATCGCCAGTATTAAGGTACAGAAATTTACTAAAATTTTAAAAGAGATGGAGATGGAGCGAAAGATAAACTTTCAAAAGATATAATTGTTAGACAATGGCTTGAATGTTCTAGCTTTTCGGCTTTACACGTGTCTGTTAGATTCGAGTTCAACAGACAAACTGTCTAAATCTTGAAAACAGCATGTAACGACGAGATAGAATTCAATATATAGAAATTCAGAATATACTAATTGATACATCCCTGAAAGGAATGATATTAGTAGACAGGTAGTTTACACCTTGTTACCTTAAAAATGAACTGAACTGAACCTGAAATTCTGCTGTCCGAGATTGAAGAAGCTGTAACTCACCTCAAGAAGAATAAATCCCCTGGCTGCGATGATATCACGGAGAGCTCCTTCAGAAC
This sequence comes from Diabrotica balteata, assembly GCA_918026665.1. Classification (NCBI taxonomy): domain Eukaryota; kingdom Metazoa; phylum Arthropoda; class Insecta; order Coleoptera; family Chrysomelidae; genus Diabrotica; species Diabrotica balteata. The sequence goes on along the minus strand of OU898281.1, from coordinate 35,887,826 downwards.
ATGGGAGACAAAGGATGTTACATAATGTGGAAACTTTGTAATAAAATTTGGAGATGCGGAAAGTGGCCCAGCGAATGGCGCACATCATTGTGCATACCAATCCATAAAAAAGGAACAACTACAAAGTGTAGTAATTATCGTACCATCTCACTGATTTCCCATCCAAGCAAAATATTACTAAGAATCATTAAACGCCGTTTGCAACAGTACTTAGACAACCAAATTCCCCAAGAACAAGCAGGCTTTGTCAAAGGGAAGGGTACGAGAGAGCAAATCCTTAATATGCGGCAGCTCATAGAAAAGGCCCGCGAATTTAAAATTCCAATAATAATCGTTTTCTAGACTACCAAAAGGCATTTGATTGTGTAAAGTGGGAAGTTCTCTGGACAGTTCTTCATGAGATGGGAGTTCCAGATCATTTGGCAATATTAATTAAAAACTTATACGAAGATAACTCAGTTAAAATAAGAATTGAAAACCAGCAATCTGATACCTTCAAAACCAGCAGAGGTGTACGACAAGGCTGCATACTATCTCCAGACCTGTTCAATTTATATGGAGAATACATAATGAGGAACGCACTCGATGGATGGAGAGGCGGCATCTCCATTGCAGGGAAAAAGATCTCAAACTTAAGATTCGCAGACGATACAACACTGATAGCAACATCTGAAGAGGAGATGTCGAGACTGATAAAGAGAGTAGAAACCGAAAGCAACAAGTGTGGGCTCAAGATTAATAATCAGAAAACAAAAATCATGATTGTGGACCACGCGAATATCCTCCAAACAACAGGCGCCCTAAATCAATTCGAGAAAGTAGACGAGTTCACGTATCTAGGATCTTCCTTAAGCAATGCAGCCTCCTGCCATACGGAAATTCGCAGAAGAATAGGAATGGCCAAGAACGCGATGAGTCGACTGTCAAAAATATGGAAGGACCGCTCTTTGTCCAAAAAACTCAAAATGAGACTGGTAAGGACACTCGTTTTTTCAATCTTTAGTTACGGTGCCGAAACATGGACAATAAAATCAGAGGATAGGAAAAGGATTGACGCATTCGAAATGTGGTGCTGGAGACGAATGCTACGCGTCTCGTGGACGGAGCACAGATCCAATCAGTCGATTCTCGAAGAGCTAAACATTCAGACCAGACTCTCCTCTCAGTGTCTTGCAAATGTTTTAAAGTTTTTTGGCCACATTGCGAGAAGAGACAATGACAACTTAGAAAGACTAATTGTGTGCGGAAACGTAGAAGGACGTAGAGGCCGAGGACGCTCACCTATCCGATGGTCAGATCAGTACAGAAAGCCACTGGAGAGACGTTTTCCGAGTCCATGAGAGCAGCCCAAAATCGCAAGAGATGGAGAGAATTGACAGCCCGCATTGTAGGGAATCACGATCCTCAGCAATGAGGAAACGACAAGAGAGAGAGACCTTAAAAATGTTGATAATTTAAATTCAATTTTACATCGTAAACAGATTCGTTTTGTGGAAGTAAAAGCTTAATAAGCATTGCCAAGTGAAACCCGATGTTTCGGTTTTGGTTAAAAAATTAAAAATACAAAGAAAATGCATTGAAAGAGCATTTCAACCTCACATATTTATGAGGCTTTATTCTTGGATCCTAATTTTAAAACAATAAAATTTCTCATTGAGTCAAGACAGATGAACAGTAAGGAATCGGTAAAGGCTTAAGCAAGTATTTTGATTGACCCAGTCTGAGAGACTTGCACATCCCTTAAAATGACATTCGGGTGTTACAATTCATTGGAGCGAGGTGTATTGATTTGTGATATCAGGAACCACTACATGCGCTCTAATGCTCCAGGCCATTCCTTTCCCCCTATAGCACTTTGATGCACGATAGGGGCACAATTATCAGTCAAATGCTTTTCGTGTGGAAGTCCTGGGTACAAGAACTCCAACACGATATCCTAACCCGATCAATGCAGGCTAACGTGAGGCGCTTTTTTCCTGCTTTTTCTAGTGACGTATCATCGAACTAAAATTGCTTACTCGGGCCTTGAGTCTCCGCTTCCCGCTGAGCCTAGTTCAGCGACTCGGTGGCAGGGGATGTGGGCCCTTCGTGACCAGATTTTGTGGTTTTATTAATTTTTTGGATGGCTGTCGCCTTCTTTTTAGTATTTATTGATTTTTTTGATGGTCAAAGCCTTTATTTATTTATTATTATTATTGTTTGAAGGTTGTTCTCAAAATAAACATCAATTAATAAAATTTCCAGTGCTGCATGCTGAGGCTTCTTCTGTTGGTAGAGTTACGAATTATCTAGACTTTATGTGTTTACCAGGATTTGCTGTTTTGGTCTTTTGTGCTACCATCGATGGAACGCATCATATCTTATTATTATTCGCAGGATCTTGCTTGGATGATTCTCTAATTCTGCAAACCTAATTCTGGTTTTTTCTGCCATTTTATCTATCGCTCTTACTTGTTGCAGTTCTCTTAACAGAAAGCGTTCAGCGACGTATCTGGGTACATTTGCCGCTTCTCCGAGGATGTTATTGTTTGCTGCTTGTATTTTTTTATTTGAATTGCTTATGTGTCCCCATGCGAGAGATGCATATGTGATTATTGGAAGTGTGATGCTGTTTATCAGTCTCATTTTTGTTTTTATGTACAGTTTTCTTTTCTACCTGTGTGTCCTCTTATTGCTGCTCTGGCTGTTGCTGTTATTTGGATGGTTGTATCCACGTGTTGCGTGAAGGTTAAGCCTTGGTCCATAGTGACTCCTAGGTATTTAGTTTTTATTTTTGAATATGATTGCTTGTGTCTTCTCTGAATTGATTGCTATTTTACATTGGATAATACCATGTTAAACAACGCTGTCTGCAGTTTGTTGACAGCTACTTCAACAAATACTTCACATTTGGTGGATTTCCGATGATACTGGAACACCACCATTTCAAAATGTTATAGAACAAAGATGCGCAACCGCACAATACTGATGCGTAATCCGACAGACAGCAGTAAAACTGTCGGACATGAAGTCGGGGCGATAGGGGATTAGTGCCGCGTGTAATGTGGAATCGTTCTTAACTTTCTAGACGACTCTCGTACATTCTTCATATTTCACTGATAAGGTGTAATACATATTTCACTGATAAGGTGTAAATAAATACAAATTATTTTATAATAAATACAGTAAATTACTGGAAATATATGTGTTGATGCATTCAAAATAGTATTTATGTCGTATAATTGAAAACTGTATCACAAATGGTAAAATAGTTTCGAAACACAATTCAGATTTCTGCTTTATAATCTGAGCCTTCTAAGAATTGCAAGGCAAACAGACGTTGATAAAAGATGTTAAAAGAGACATGGGGAATCTAAAATTTGCATTCCACGACATGTCTTTTACAACTAAGCAGAAATCCTTAGCGAATTGTGCTTAGTTGTAAAAGACATGTCGTGGAATGCAAATTTTAGATTCCCCATGTCTCTTTTAACATCTTTTATCAACGTCTGTTTGCCTTGCAATTCTTAGAAGGCTCAGATTATAAAGCAGAAATCTGAATTGTGTTTCGAAACTATTTTACCATTGTTTAATTAGATGTCGCTAGTGCGTCCGTATTGAAGCCATGTTATTGTTGCTTCTTAAAAGGCAGAAAATATTGATTTTTCACGTTGAGAACCCCTAAGAATAGATCTTTTGACGAGACCTATTAGGTCGAAATACGTATCAAGAGATACATAGGATTTGTTTGCGTGAAATCAAATATTTGCTGCCTTTTCTCATTGTATCACAAATGTTAAAAAAATTATTTTAATCAATATTCGACATATAAAAAATTAATTCATTTTCTTTTAGATGAATCCGTTAAAACTAAGTGGAAGACTTTAAGAGATGGCTACAATAAATATAAAAAACAGGTAAAACGAGATATTTCCCATGGAAAAAAAAGTCACCAGTATATCTGGAGCTCCCAGTTAAGTTTTTTAGACGATGTTAATGCTTCACATGCTACAACTTCCAGCAACACATCCTCAGAAAACAAACCATTACAATCTTCAAGAGAACCCACACCTTCTCTAGAGTCAAATGATTCACATAGCTTTGTAGAACTACAATCATTTAACTTGCCTGAGGAAGAAACGCCACTACAATCATTCAACTTGCCTCAAGAAGAAAAGTCACCGTCTTCAGTGGATATCGCGGCGTCTACATCCCAAGCTCCGGTAGAGACAAAGCAACCAAATCGCAAAAAACGACCCATACAGGGAGATGTAGATAAAGTTTTAGACTATTTACACGATAAAAAGAAAATAAAGCAAGATGGAATAGATCATTTATTTTTGAGCTATGCAGATACGTTTAGAAAATTGCCTCCAAGACACCAAATTCATATAAAGCTTGAATTAGCAAAATTGTTTGCGGATGCTGAGTTAGAATGCTTAGAAGAAACTGAAGAACCTGAAGAAACTGAAGATGTGAAACCGTCATTCATAGAAATATCATCACCGTGCCATCCTACAATAAGTTCCAGTAGTGTTAATCCGTCACAGCAACAATCGGAACAGCATAATTTATTTCAAGAGGTAGACCAACCTGAATACTATTTACCTGATAATTGTTAATATTTGTGTAATAAATAAATTTGTTTTAATATAATAATAAAAAATGCCCTTTAAATATATTCTTCTGAATCCCTTTTTGAATCTGTTCTTTGGTTCAATTACTTGTGAATCAAGCTTTTAACAACTAACAACCACAGTAGAAATAACTAATAATAGTGATAATAAGAAATCTATAATGGATAATAATAAAATAACAATTGAGATACCAATACGGAGATAATAGAGAATTGAAAGTATTCAGACGATACCTATTACTCTATGGCTGGTGTCATTCCCAAGAATCTTCTGGACAACATTGAATAGCTGCATCTTAGTGAAAATTTCTATAACATCATGCAAAAGGTGGTTCTTTTCGCGTCATCCAGAAGCGATTATCTTTTGGAAGATAATTCAGTATACTCTAGGGCTCCTTAACATGGAAAGAGCGTCTCCCGAATTCAATCCTTTTGATACCACAGGTATATGGGAGAAGTGAATTTTCTCCTTAGAGGAAGTGAAATCTTTATGGCTTAAATCTCATTAAAATAAAATAGAACTAAGCACTGGAATAAGAGATCAGTGGAGAGACAGCTCAAAATAGAGTAAAAAAGAACCCAATACTGCTTTTCCGATTAACAAAGCTGTATTAGAGGAGATGTGCTTATCTTGAATAATTAACAACGTAAAGACAAGAGAAACTGAGATCCTACCTCGAACTGTCTAAGTCTCTCCTCGAAATGATAAAAAATAATATTAAATTTGCCATAGATCGTCTCTCAGATCTCTTATACATATATTAAAACATGAGCCGAGTTGTAGGTGACTGCCATTTGTCGGTAACATCAAAGACCTTAACCATTATCGTGACACAAAGGACTGAAAGTTGAAAATGAACTGACCGAGGGTATCCAGATTCGCCATGGGGTCCGCCAAGGGTGTATTTTATCACCCTTGTTATTCAATTTATACAGTGAAGCTATCTCAGAATTAGCGCTTGCCGAGATCAGTGAGGGCCTTATAATAAACTGTGAGCCACTTAATAACATAAAATATGCTAACGAAACGGTCCTTCTGGCACTAGAAGAACTGCAACACCTGGCTGAACAACTAAATATATATATTGCAATGATTATGGACTAAAAAAAAATTGGAAGTTCATAGTATTTACAAAAGCACAAAACAACAAAGTTAAGCTAGTACTAGATAATACAGAAATTGAACAAATATCTTCGTACAAATACCTTGGAGCATGGATCACAGAAGATACTGATCAGACAAAAGAAATAAGTAGTCGCATTGAAATTGCACGGTCAACTTTTAATAGAATGAGAAAACTTTTTTGTAATCGCGATATCAATATATCGATAAGAATGCTTCGATGTTATATTTTCTTTACCCTTTTGTATGAGGTTGAAGCTTGGACACTTAAAAAATCCAACATTAAAAACCTAGAAGCATTCGAAATGTGGTGTTACCGACGTATTTTGAAAATATCATGGATGGATCGCAAAACAAACGAACAAGTTCTTGAACAACTAGGAAAACAATGCGAAGTTTTAAATTCCATAAAAATCAGGAAATTGGAATACTTGGGACACATCATGAGAGCTGAAAAATACGAACTACTAAGGAATATAATGCAGGGTAAAATTAATGGCAGAAGCGTAGGAAGACTTAAAATCTCGTGGCTACGCAATCTCCATGAATGGTTTGGATGCAGTTCAATTGAACTATATAGGCGCGTAACCAACAAAATTATAATTGCCAGAATGATCTTCAATCTGCGATAGTAGTGGAACTTGAAAAAGTAGAAGAAAAGACTGAAGTTACTGCATAATTTTTCCTTGCACGCTTAAATATAAAAATTATAGCTCCCAGGGAACCTGGATACCTAGATTGCTTATACTTACGAATAAGGCAATAGATGTCCAGACCATCAATAATGGTATATGGTATGGTATTATACCAGCGTCAACTAGGAGTGGCAACGTCTGCCTTATTTAATGGAATATTTATAATAATTAATGGGAATAGTTCCACGATTTCTCCCCCAATCGCTAAACTATGGCAGCTTAAAATATACAAAGAGGCTCAAAAATCAGTAATAAAAAATATAAAACATACTATAACAAAATCAGCACTAATTAGTTTGTTCTACATATGAGGTAGAGCTATAGCAAACTCCAAAGAAGAATAAAATATAGAAAGACTTTTGATGAAAAAGAGACAAATATCTTCAATGTAGTGTTTCAAAGAGATGTAAGGTAAGTCTCATAGGCGGACAAAATTAATTCATCTTTTAAATCAGGTAAATATCAATAAACAAAGTAGGTATATTTTGGATTAGGGTAAGTAGTAGTATATTATCATAGATCCGGTCTAGTAAGAAAAATGTTTCAAAAAACTTCAATAAATCATAAAAATGATTCTATAAATATGTGTGAATAAAGACTACCAAAATATTAGATATAGTGATTTAAATAACTGGTTCCAATAAATAGGTTTGAATATTTCTAGTCAAAAGCGTCTTCTTCTTCTTCCTCTTTATAAGCAATCCTACTTGTTCATTGGGGGATTAATACCTGCCTCTATGGAAGGTTGTCTATTTTGACGACACGGATCTCCTCCATTCCGCTTATGTGTTTATTTCATACTTTTTTTTTTATTTTTGTGTCCATTAATTTATAAACTGAACGTTAGATTTTCTTATAATGTCTTCACTTCTCTTTCGATCTCTCAGCGAATTTCCTGTAATTCGTCTCAGTACTCTCATCTCAGCTTTTGCGTTGTGGGTGTGTCGGGTCTTGTTTCTGAGGCATATGTCATTATTGGTCTTAAACTGGCTTTATAAATTATTGTGAGAAATCTAGTGATTTCTCAGTAATTTGCTTTATAACGAATTTTGCATCTGCACACGATCTTCCACGACGCAGACCCTGTTGTTCATTTGTTAAACTTATCCTCTGATTTATACTTGTAAAATTTTAGTTGTAACTTTAAGAGTAGTGTTTAACAAGCTTATATCTCTATAGTTTTCTGGCTGTTTTTTATCTCCTTTTTTGAATAGTTGAATTAGTTTGCTCGTTTTCCATTCTTACGGTATTTTATTGTGTTTTATAATTTTATTAATTAATGGTGTTAATTGATCTGTCATTGCTACTCCACAATATTTCAGTAATTCGTTTGATATCCCGTCTTTACCTGCTGCTTTTCTGTTCTTCAGCTTTTCAAGTATTTTACGAACTTCCTATACATTTATATTAAGTTTTTTATTTGTGGTAATTTCTGGTGTTTCCGATTCTTTCTAGCATTGTTTGTTATTCCCCTGCATAGAGCTTTTTTAAGTAATTAATCCACGTATCCTTTTCTATGTTTTTTGGTTCTATTAGTTCCTTTACCTCCATTCTTTAACCTCTTATGAAGCGCCATATTTCCTTTTGCAAACCGTAGAAATCATGTTTAATTTTTTTCGAAAAGCGGTTCCAGTGATCATTTTGTATTTTTGTTATAAGTGCATGTGTTTCTTTTCTAATTGTCTTGTTTTGTCAATTCAGAGGTTTGACATCCAGTTTAACTTTTACACTTACTATTCTTCCAGAGGTATATTTACATTCTTTTACCTGGTGTAAAAATTTTACGAATAGGGTGACTCCTTCTTTGGCTTTGACCCTTTCGTCTCTTGTAATGCGCATATGGCTCTATTTTTTTCTACAACCTCTTTTGTCAAAAACAAAGATAAAGTTTGTTTAGCAGAAAATAGTTGACTTCAATTATAGTTTATTTTTATGAACGAGAGAGTAATTAGCATAATTTTAACTGGTACCTTCGACCACTCCATGGGCGTGCTCAAGATTAATTGAAAAATTACTTTGAATAATTGTAAAAAATAAATGAATTATTCAGTGTTATAAGTGTTATGTGTATGTAAACAAAAGTGACCTCTTTTATCACACACTATATTAGAACTGACTGGCCTACATTAAAAAGGGTTTTAAAAAATTCACATTTTTTTTAATTTTTAAAAATTACAAAAGAGAAAAAGAGTTTTTAAAACAGTCTAAGGTATGTTAAATAGATGAATAAAAATATTAATATAAAACTTACAGCTACTTGTTACAAATCCAAATCAGATTCAGAAGATGAACTTTCAGAACCAAGATTTATAATAACTGGCTCGATCATTTTATCAGTAATATTGTCCAGCTTCCACATTTTTTCCTCTTCTTTAATATTGTGATTTACTGCCTTTTCCCAGTTTTCAGGTTTTACATTATTTACGGCCTCCAAAAACAACTGTTTAACATCATGAATTTTAAAAGTGGTATTTTTTCTTGAAACTTCACTCTTTATCTGTGCCCATACCAGTTCAATCGGATTTAATTCACAATGATATGGTGGGGTTCTAAGTACTGTCATTCCACGATTTTTGGCAATTTCATCAATTTCGTATTTTTTAAATTTTTCTTTATGAAGGGCACACAACGAATAAAGTTCCTTTCTTATAGATCCGGGATGGTACGTAATATTTTTTGAACTCAGCCAATTCTGCAAGTCTTTTTTTAACCACTTGGTTGTGGGCAGTCCTTCTATAAGTCTGGAGTGATAACTTGCATTATCCATTACTATTTCACAGTTCTTAGGAAGAAGATCTATCATTTGTTCGAACCATTCTTGAAAGACATCAGCGTTCATGTCTTCATGGTAGTCACCGGTACGAGTTGATTCAAAAGTTAATAAACCACCTTCAACAAAACCGTCTGAACTGCCAATGTGTACTAGTATCAGCCTGCGTCCCTTTCCTGATGGTGGGTTTAAACCAGTAGATAAGTTATTTACAAAAGCGTGCCTTTGACTTGTAACAGTTTCATCCTGCCAAAATTTATTTGGTGTATGACCCTCGTTGATCCATGTTTCATCAAGATAAAATATTTTTCTTTTTTGGTTTCTCATTTCCTTTATGGTTCTTAGAAAATGTCTTCTCCATATGACAATATCGCTTCTTTCTAATAAAATAGACTTTCTGGGATTCTTTTTCCAGCGGAAGCCTATTTCTTTTAAAACTTTCCATAACGTACTTCGACTCATTTCTGGGTAATCCTTATCATCTTGAACTGAGACAAGAACTTTATCCAATGTTGGAAATTCTTGTCTAAAGAAGAATTCATGCACTTTCCGTCGAAGTCCTTCTTTAAAATGATATTCTATTTGAAATTTTGGTTTCCCTGGAGCATTACGTGGCATTTGAAAACTACCACATTTCTCTTCTTTAATAACTCTGTAAATCGTAGATTTCCCAACACCAAGTGTACTGCTAACTAACTCAACGGACTCATCAACACTTTCACATAAACGTTTGTCTGTAAATGATTTAAAACAATTAAATATTAATGTTTTTTCATTAACTGTTAAAGGACCAATTTTTCGGCGTTTACACGGCACTTCCAAATTTTCCATAACACTAGTATACACAATAAACTGCACCTTGCAACTGAAGTACCTACTTTTAGTGAACTGTTAAGAATTTTGAATACGCCACTTGGACCTTCCTACAAAATGGAAAAACGCACTATCACATTTTCTGTGGAATAAGTTTAGAAGGTAATTATCTAGTCAATTACTGTCGTAGATTCCTGGAATTAAAGAATTAAATGTTTGATTGTTGAAACCCTTACTTCGTGGAATGCACTTATTTCAGATAAAATAAAACGTTTTATTTTATCTAAAGAATTAAACTTTATTTTGCAAATAGGTAGGTACTTATTAAACTTTTATTGGTTATATATAACCAATAAAATAAACATCTTACATTTCTTGCAAATTCATTAGTACCTGTTAACCTCCATCACTCCGACACTGGCAACCTTATTTAGGAATTAGTAACCCTCACAACTATTGTATTCTATTCTGCTCCAACCTTTATACCTGGTGGTCATACTCAATTTAAAATTGTTTTCCTATATACTTCTGTAAACTTGTTGACAAATATCTGTTTTTCATTGAGTCACCCGTATCAACAGTTTAGGGATTTGCATACATAATTTATTGTTTTATTCCTCTCTCATACATAAAAATACACTATAGTGCGGTCGTAAATATTATTAAATTTATCTGACTTGGCCCATTGTTAGGACCTTGTGCCTCAGGTAAACCATTATTATCTGAAACCGGGCCTTTTATACTATTATCGGTTAACCCAGGATGTTTATAGTCGATACTAAATGAAGTCAACCAATTACTGCTAAACAAACTTTACATATTTAGAAACTTACTAAATGATGAAAGTTTGTGCCATCAAAAAAATCAAAAATATGTTTTAGTACTGTGTATTAAGTAATAGCCCATATTTATATTTTGTTGAAAATTCTTTTAAAAATATAAAGACTTATGTGACACTCAAAATTAAATGTTTTAATAATTTGAATAACAATCATAAAGAAAACATCACATAATTCTAGCATATTACGTTTATGTAACCAAAAGTTTGTATCGTAATTCGATTGTACTAACTCATCAATACGACGATGGGACGATGCGGATATCAGTTTGCTTGTGGGTTGCGAGTTAGAACAGGAAGCTGATGCCTCAGAATGGATAATAAATGGTTTATGCGAGCGAATACCTCGTTGGGTACTAATTTACAACTATCGATGAGAAAACAATACCGCATTAAATGTGTTTTGATTAATAAACCGACAAAAGCAGTACGCACGCCAGTCATTTATGTTGCTATAAATAGTTTTTCGTTGAAAGTCACGTATGCACTGTAAATAAATGAAATATACTTTGGTGTTTACATTTTTTTATTACTAAAAAAACGGTCTAGGAAGGTCCCAGTAAAATCTGGTAAAAAAGTAATAAATTCCTCGTTCTGATTAATATAACAACCAAATACAATATGATCATACAGACCGATTTCTTTACGCAATAAACCTTGGGTTTTGCAACCACCTTACTGAATTGTGATTTTTTTCTATTAAATCTCAATCTCTTGTAAAGCTTTTGAAAATCGTCAAAAGATACTGCGTACTCAAATCCCCATTACAATTTTCCTTGTTAGTTAAAATTTCTCCTTTTACCTAGCCAAACTTATCATCATCATCAGCCGTTTTGAGTGCACTGCTGGACATAGGCCTCCTGTAAATAATTACAATGCATTCTATCTTGAGCACCCTGAATAGGGTGCTATAGGCTGCAAGTACACATTGATCAAAGACCTTCATTTTCAGGCACAGGAGAATATCCTGATCTAAACACTTCTCTCATTTTTCCGTAAGCCGCCCATACCAGCCCTATTCTCCTGTTTAGCTCCGTTGTTTGATTATCTCTTCCTAATCTAATCTCGTGGCCCAGATATTTATAGCTATACTGCTATACCTGTTCAATTTGCGTGCCGTTAGTTAAAATGTTTTTCGCCAGTACAAGGTTGGTCATATATTGTGTTTTGGAAAAATTAATTTTAAGTCCAACTCGTGTACACGAGCTCTGAAGGTCTTGAAGAAGCTGGCAGGCATGATCTACCCGGTCTGCAATAAGGACTATGTCTTCTGCAAATCTCAAGTTGTTCAGAAACTCTCCATTTATGTTGACTCCAATATTCTTCCAATTATTGTTTCTCATAGCACTCTGCAACAAAGCGGTGAATAGCTTAGGAGAGATTGTATCTCCTTGCCTAATGCCCCTCTCGAAGGGAAATGTATTTGTGTTGCCATAATACATTCTAACTGCAGCTTTTGCGCTATTATATATATTCCGAAGAAGAGTTGTGTATCTATGATCAATACTGCACTCTGTAAGAGCTTTTAACGTGGAGCTATGCTGGACTGAGTCAAACGCTATCTTAAAGTCTACAAATAATAATATCAATGGCTGGTTGTATTCTGTAACTTTCTCTATTAAGGATTTTATTACTTGTAGATGGTCATTCGTTCCAAAGCCACTCCTAAATCCGGCCTGCTCTAATGGTTGGTGAAAATCGAGCTTAGGTTACAGTCTGTTAGTAATTATTCTCATAAAGAGTTTGTATAAATGTGATAACAAACTGATAGGTCTGTAGTTTCTAATTTCTGTTACATCTCCTTTTTTGTGCAATATTATCATAATGGCACCATTCTATTTTTCTGGTGTAACTCCTTCAAAGAGACAGGCATTATAAAGGGTTTTTAAAGCTTTTATGAAACATTCGCCTCCTAATTTTAGCATTTCGCTTACAATGCCATCTTCTCCAGGTGATTTGCAGTTCTTTATACCTTTCAACGCTGATCTCTTCGGTTATATCTGGAAGTTCCTCTGATCCTTGATTTTGTATGACTGTGATTTTCACCTCTGGAATGCGAGCATCTCAACGATATAATGTTCTGTAGTACTCTTCCACAATTTTCATAATTTCTTGTTGTTCATATACAGCATGTCCTTGTCTATTTTTTAGCTTATAAATGTTCCTGGTTCAACTTTCGTTTTAGAACTTTAAGGCTTTTATTTTGTTCTATGGTATAGTTGTTTCCTTAGTGTTAAAATCCCTAATGTCTTTCCTAACAGCTTTTGAAATGGTTTTATTTAAATTCCTTAGCTCTGCGATGTTCACTGTCTGCTTATCTTTCATTTTCCTTCTTTTTTGCATTAGGTTCTTTGTGCCTTCTGTAAGTGTTTCATTTTTTCTTGTTTGCCTAATTTGACAGTTCTTCTGTGCCTTCCTTAGAGCGTCCACCAACCTTTCGTTAAGCTGTTCAATATCGGTTTCATCTTGCTCGTCATTCTGAACGTTTCTATCTATTTCTTCCTGGTATGCCCTTGTGTTAGTAATCGCAGTGAACGTAACATTTTTAGTCCTTGTTACCATATTTCTTCGTTTCTTCTTTACGTTCAAGACTACCTTCGCTCTAACCATTCTATGGTTACTTCCGGTTGAAAATTGATTTATTACAGTTACGTCTTGAACAGCATCTTTTTTGTTAGTAAAGATAAAGTCAATTTCGTTCTTGTTCAAGCCATTTGGTGATTGCCAAGTCCACTTTCTTTGGGGGCTTTTTTTAAAATGGGTGTTCATGACATATAGTCTGTGTTGCAGAAGAAATTCTATAAGAGTTTGTCCCCTTTCGTTTCTGTCGCAATATCCGTGAGGTCCAAGTAAAAACTCAGAGTCATCCTGCTTATGCCCTATTTTTGCGTTTAGGTCTCCCATCAGTATGGTATAGTTGGTGGTTACCTCTTCTAGCCCAGTGTTAACTTCATCGTATAACCATTCAACTTCTTCGTCTATGTGGGCACTGGTAGGTGCGTATACCTGAATGATCTTTAATCGAATTTTTTCGTTTACTTTGTAGATTAGATAATTAAATCTACCACTTATACTTTCAATTGTAAGTATATTCTTCGTGTGTTTTTTATTTATCATAAATTATACTCCACCATTAGAAGATTCTTCTCTATAGTGAAATAGATTTCCTGACGAAAGTACCATTTGTTCTTCGCCTTTTCGCCGTACTTCAGATAATCCAAGTATATCCCATTTTATATGCTTCAACTCGTTTTCAAGTTCCTTAAGTTTTTCGTCCTCCATCAATGTTATGGTGTTATATGTTGCCATAAACCATATTCTTTGCCGTTGTCGTTTGTATAGGTAGCCTGGTCCACTCCGGAGATTCTTAGCACCCTCTGTCCCTCTACCTCCGTGACTGCTACCATAGCCTAGTTTCAAGGGACTGCCGGAGACTGAGGGCCTTGCGTCTTCATCGTTTCTCATTTTACGGGGGTTCATGGCCGTTTCTCTACCACGCTGGCCTGTGCGGGTTGGTAGACGGATGTTAGGATGGGTTAGGAAATTTTAGAGTCTTTGACAAGGATGATAGGTTGGGACGTGATACCTTCTCGGTTAAAGGGAGTGAGAGTAAACCAAGGCTCACGTAGGCAGGGCAGGGTCGCGAACCTGTAGTAGACCTAACTTTACCGGGATTGTAAAGTGTATCTACCTGTTACCCGTCTTGCCAAACTAAACCTTAGTCTTATTACCTTTATACCTGGTTACGATAAAGATTGTCATACTAATCGTCAAATATTACCGCCTATATTTCGATAAATACCATTATCTAGATTTTTAGCTACCTTCGTACATAACTGAACTAATGTTCAGTCTATCTTTATAGTGATGATATCTAAGAAGAATACACATACTTACTGATAGGATGTTATTTAACCTAATGTGTCTTACGTTAACAATATCACAACGAATTCACTCTCTCGTTCATTGTTTAACGATCTCCATATTACCATGCGTAAATCAATGTAATCTATAGTTTGGTAGATGTTTTCACAGCTAATCCAAATAGACCGTATTCCAATCGATCTTTTCGGATAAACGCCTATCTGTCCTTCCTCATCCTGTGAAGGTACCACATTTTTACATGTTGCCTTGTTTGCCTTACGTGTCCTGCTTTGCTGTAATAATATTGAGCGGATACCCTTTTACGTTTTTGACACATATACATGTGTATATGTGTTGTAACGGTACTAAAGATTCATCGTTTTCTTTCTCGTTCTTAAAATATTCATTTTTACATTTTTGTTATTGCACCAAGTTAAAAGTTTCTAAAACTATCACTGTAGGTTGATATGCACAAAAAGTACTTTATAATTATAATTGATTTCACACGCACTGATAATTAAACAGATTGAAGGACGATATTAGACAACATACAATACCGCTATTTAATTTAAATGAAATCATTTAAAAAACGAGCCGTAGATGACGGCTACTATAATACTTACAGAAATGTGAATAAATACAATATAAATATAAAATAATACAATATAAAATGTAAATACTTCCGTATGGAATATTTTTTATTTACCGGTGAAACTAGATGTAGTAGGTGCTGAATTTAAAAAACATAAAAAAATAAAATTCCAACTTGTCTGTAAGTGACAGAGATGTAACTCCATTAGGATTTCATTTATTAGACAAAATCCGTGAAATGAATTATATACGAGAAGCTTTTATTAAAAAGAAGCCTTTCGTAGAAGCCAAAGATTTAATTCCATCACACTAATTTGGATTTACAGAACTCCATTTTTATTTCTCATATCCAATATTATAAGCTATGAAGTCATGTATGCGTAAACCTATTTTCCACAATGTTATTCTCTTAATTTCATTAATGGATTTTCCATGTTTTTGATTTCTTTTTGTTTTTTCTTACACATAAGGATAATATTTTATCGTATTTGTAAAAGAAAACATGCAAGAAGATTAACTATATGACATAAGTTATTCTGTTATATTCATAAACTTCGTATATTTGCAAACTCAACTATGTCTACATATATTACCTTGACTCTCTTAATAGGTATGAGGAACAGAGTTCAATGTTCACCGAATTGAAAACACCTAGAGTCAGCCGCATTACTAAGCAGGCTATTTCATTTAAAATTCCAATTGGATTGGGTATAACGTACATGCAGGAAATATCAGCATGATTTATGTTCGAAATGTAAATATGAGGTAACTATAAGATTTCTATTTCGTCGTTTTGGAATTTTAAGCAGGTCTCACACGCAAATCGCTAAATTCATGCCAGCAATTTAAAACAGCTTTGTAAATTATCGAGTATTTATCTAATTTGTAACCTAAATCCATTTTGTTTTTAAAACGAGTTTAAATATACGGTTATATAATTTGATTTTTTGAAAAATACAGTTTTTAACTCATAAATTCTGATGTTTTCAAACAAAATTTAAATATGTTTCTTTTTTTTTAATGAAAAGAACAAAACTACCAAGATCGTTATTTAAGAATCAGAGAATGATGATTTAATTATGAAGTAGATCAAGATAAAAGATCTAGTTCAATTAGTTTATATGTAGATATAGATATTAGTTTATATGTCAGACAATCGTCTGACAGCAGAATTGCCAATAAAAAGAGGAGTTCATCAGGGCTGTGTACTTTCTCCACTGTTATTTAATATATATTCCGAAAAGATGTTTCAAAATGCCCTCGAAAATATTGAAGAAGGAATAAAAATCAACGGAGAATACGTAAACAACTTTAAGATACGCAGACGACACCGTCAATATTGCGGACAGTGCTGAGGGTTTACAACGACTTTTGAATGTCATAACCAGAGAGGGAGATAGCTTGGGACTAAATATAAACACAAATAAAACAAAAGTAGTGGCCGTTACACGTGCACCAAATGTCGACATTAATACGCGTATCTATTACAAACATATAGAACCAGTACAAAGATTCCAGTATCTTGGTTGCTGGATAACAAATGATCTTGACCGCGAGGTCGAAATACGTACTCTTATATAATATGCTAGGTCCGCATTTCAACGAATAAAAAAAGTCCTAATGAACTCTACGTTATCGTTGGATATCCGATACCAGTTTGTAAAAACGTTTATTTATTCCATATTGCTATACGGAGTGGAAACATGGACCCCCGGAATTACAAGTATGAGGCGTATAGAAGCCTCTGAGATGTGGGTTTTTTAAGGATGCTGAAGATCTCTTGGACAGAGCACGTGACCAACAACAAGGTGCCAAGAAGAATGGGTACTGAGAGTGAATTCCTAAATATTGTAAAAAACAGAAAAACGAGTTATATAGGACATATTTACAGAGGAGAAAAATACAACTTTCTACAACTTCCACGAAAGTGGAAGGAAGAAGAGGTCCAGGAAGAATAAAATGCTCCTGGTTGAAGAATGTAACAGACTGAACAGGTATGGACACACATTCGATACTAAAAACAGCTCAAGATAGAGAGCAATTTACTGTAGTTATAGCCAACCTTCAGTAATGGAGAAGGCATCTTAAGAAGAAATAGATACAGTTAAAAAATGTAATTTCTACAGAAAGTACTAAAACTATAATATCAATGGAACCAAAAAAAATGTAATTTTTTGTTAATAACAACAAAAAAAAACAATATTTGGGAATCAAACGAGACGTCTAAATGAAACGGTAGGGAGAAACAAACGGTCCTGTTTTTGAGCTTGACTCTCTATGTTCCCTTAAAGTGAAATGCTGTAACTTTGACATCGTGTCACAACTTTTTTAAAATTTAATGTTTTTAAAGGTTAGACCTTGATTTGGGGCTAGTGGCTACTTTTAAGATGTTTTCACTGATGATGGTCTGATAGGACCGAAAACGTTCTGAACTTGCTTCTAAAAGAAAACTTCTAGATTGAAGGATAAATCAAAAGCAACTGGACTGAAAATAAACCATAAAAACAGAAGTATTAACAGAGAAAACTATATACTTAAACGAAAAACAAATGAGGATAAGAGTTCTGCAATATAGGAACCTTGTTAAATACAATAAGTGACTTCAAGAGTGCATATGACTTGTGAAAAGTTCTTTTAACTCACTACGAAAAGTCTGATATTCAAATAACGTCGGTAAAAGAATAAAACTGGGAGTTACTATAGTATGTAGTCTACCGTCACGTTTCTGCTATAGCTTGGAACAAACTGTTGGCAGGCAAAATGTTGCTAAGTAGAAATAAACATTTTTAGGAATATATAATAAACTTGTTTCTTTACTATTATATAAAAACACCATAATACTTTCCCAGAAGGATTTGCGCAAACAACAACCCCTCTTTTAAAAAAAGAATGGCCTGTTAGATTTACAAAAATTATTTAAGTCTTGACTGTCAACAACACAATATATGGAACGAGAATGTTGCTGAAAGACTTTTACAGAAGCGCGATTTTACCAAAGCAATGGGCTGTGGCATTTCTTCAACAACACAGACTTTTTGACAAAGATGATGCTCAACCTTGCCATCGTTGTGGAAGTGACATTTAGGAGAAGACATGAAGAGATCGAGGTGGAGAACCAAGGCCAGCTTTGCGTTGTCCTCGTAAAGGTTGCCAAGCAATACGGTCTGTTCGTCAGAGTAATGAATTTTTTCATTCCACCGATCTCAACAATAGGATCAATTCGAAGCTTTCCCTATGCCATACTTTGAAAATAGTGTTTTTCTTCGTGAAAGATATTCCATTAACCATGATAGTTCATCTAACGGGTTAGTGGGGAAGTCGGCGAATACGGTAACCGACTGGTACAACATGTACCGAGAAGTTTGTATAGTGATCGTATCGAGAAGAGACCCGATGATAGGAACAAACAAGAGCCCCATTCAAATTTATGAAGCGAGATTCGCTGGTCGTCATGGCCATGCTGGAAGGAGGTGGTGCTGGTGGAAAAACCAATGGAATTACGGATGGCGTTCCGTCATCTTTATCTCACCCGATAACCAAAATATCAACATCCACATTTGTGGTTAACTTCAGTTTAGTAATGAAGATGATATGTTTTTGTTTAAGAAAGTCGTAGGCCAGAACCGTTACGATCATACAGAAAGGTGAAATTTAATCCAAAAGCGAAAAAGATTTTTACATTGTATATCAGATATGGTATCTAAATTAAAGCGGCCATATAGTCGTTCAAGATGTGGAAAAGAAGCGGATTTTCTATGTCCTCGTCTTCTTCATTATCAATGATGGCACCTACATTTATTATTGCGTCCATCTCCAAAATTAAAAATTTTTTAAAAAATATTTGTTATTTATTTTTAATATTAAAAATGGGGTTAAGTGACAAGGACAAGGACAGGCACTGACATCTTACTAGTTCATCATAATTCGATGAGGGCAACACCATCGTTACGTTACGTGCAGAACTTTAACTCTCAATTTAACGTCCATCTTCTTCGACACGTTAGTTCTTTACGTATAGGAAGATACGTTACGTTAGGTAGTTACAAAAACTCCCTACTATAATAGAGCTGTATGCACAGGTAGACCGATCGCATCCTCGGGGTAGACCGCATACTATAGTGGTACCCAAAACTGTGTCTTTTCTAATCCAACGTGAAATTAGTTTTACTGTATGAAGCTGAAATATAAAAATATCAGAAGAAACTGTTGTTTAGTTTATAAAATTATATAGTTTAAAATTATATAGTAACTTTGAAGGTAATAGGGGAACATGCTGTACCTAGGGACGGTTGTACCTAGGGACAGGCTAAATTAACGCCATACAAAACATCAGACAAACCTTAGATTTACAAAACATATCGGCAACAGTGTCCCTCTCTATGGTATTCAGTTGTGCACATGTTCGTGAAGTGTTAACACAAGCTGTGGTCATTTTGAAATTTTTGACGTCCAAAGTAAGTATTTTTACCGCTGTTTCGTCTTATTCCAAATTATCAATTTGACTGTTGTAAATAATCAGGGTGATAGTAATCGTAATCTACACTACCTAATCCACTAATCAAAACTTTGTATTTATTGTGGCTAACGACTTATTCGACTGCTTTTATACATGGAGTCCCCCTATTGTACCTAGGAACATGCATTTTGTTGTACCTGGGGCCGTCCCCAGGTACATTATTAAAAGTATTAGTACCAAACAATGTTTTGTTTCAGGAGCTCATTATGCCAAGAAGTAAAGAAAAGAAGAGAAAACCGGGACCTTTAAAAGTCAATGTAGAGAATGCTGTTCGTGAAGCTTTAAATTCAAGTCTTTCAATTCATGCCGCAGCGAGCCAATTTGGAATTGCAAAGTCTGCATTAGCAAGACACATTAAAAATTTTAAAACATCAGGTCAAAACAATTTTATATACAGTCCGAATTATAAAGTCAAGCAAGCTTTTAATGAAGCCGAGGAAACGGAGCTAATAAACTATTTAAAAACAGCTGCTAGAATGCATTATCGCCTAAGTTTGATAAACGTTAAAAAACTAGCATATGAATATGCAAAGCAAAATAAAAAAAAATATTCTGCTTGCTGGGACGATACAAAAGAAGCAGAAAATAATTGGCTTAGAGGTTTCCGAAATAGACATTCTGCATCTCTGTCACTTAGAAAATCCGAGGGTACAAGTTTGGCCAGAGCAACTGCATTCAATAAAGAAACAGTTGTTATTTTTTTTAATCATTAAAAATGCGTTGAATAAGGGAAACTTTGAACCATCAAAAATTTTTAACGTCGATGAGACGGGTATTACTACTGTGTAGCAACCTCCTAAAATTTTAGCACCAAAAGGACAAAGGCAAATAGGAGGAATGACATCTGGAGAAAGAGGTGTTCTAGTTACTGAGATATGTTGTATTAATGCTGCTGGAAATACTGTGCCGCCTCTATTTGTGTTTACGAGAGTGAATTTTAAAAGTCACATGTTGAAAGTGGCACCACCTAGAGCAATAGGAGCTGCAAATCCGAGTGGATGGTCCAATGAAGATCTATTTTTTAAATTCGTAGAACATTTCATATCACATGTTAAACCTACTTTGCAGGATAAGGTTATTTTATTGTTAGATAACCATGAAAGCCATGTTTCCATACCCACTATTAACTTGGCAAAACGTTCGGAAGTCATTTTAGTTACTTTTCATCCCCATACATCACACCGATTGCAACCTCCCGATTTATCTGTTTTTGGACCGTTTAAGTCTTTCTACAATAATGCAATGACTAATTGGATGAGTTCTCCTGGCAACGCAGGGAAACCAGTTACCATTTACGACGTAGCAGAGGTGGCAAATACGGCATACTTGAAGGCATTTAGTTTAAACAATATAATCAAGGGCTTTCAAGTATCAGGTCTATACCACTTAAACAGTGATATTTTTACTGAACAAGACTTTTTGCCATCTAACATAACCGATCGAGAGGATCCACATTTACACAACCTTTTATCAACCCTTCCTGGTTATTCTGACCCCGATCCACCGCATTTGGATTGTGCTTCCGAAACAGACCCTAAGCTTTCATGTTCTGGTTTCACGTCATCTTCCACACCAGAAGCTAAGTTGGATTTTCAAGAACCAATTCCTGTTATGTCAAGTTTTATTTCACCATATGAGGTTCGTGCCATTCCAAAAGCTTTGCCGCGCAAAGGGAATGTTTCTAAGGGGTGCAAAAAAGGAAGGTCTCGCATTCTTACCGACATCCCAGAATTTAATAAAATAAAAAAAAGTAAGAAAGACAGTATGGAAAAGAAGCTCAAAAAGGAACTGCAAAAGACAAAAAAAAATAAAACGTAAATATTGAAGAAACGTCGCCAGAGGAAGATCAAATTGATTTTGAGATTAGAAGTGACAGCAGTAATTGTAATGATAATTCTTTGTCAGATTTAGAAATTGATTTCATTCAATTTACTCCAGATTATCATCAGAAAGGTGATTTCATTTTGGTGCACTTAAAAGGAAAAAAGCATTCAGGATATTTTGTAGAGGCAATATCAGGAAAGGTGAACGAAACAAAGTTCCAAATAAAATATTTAAAGAAAGCTCATTCCTTTGCACATGGCTATACATTTACGGTTGAAGATGAAAAGGAATATACAACTAACATCAGCGATATTATACAAAAACTTCCTCAACCACGTACAGCAGGTTCATCCTCGCGACAATCAAAAACATTTATCTTTCCAATATCTTTTGATAAAATTAATTTAAGGTAGTCTGTGTATTATTAGCAGTTTATATTTTTAAAATTTTTACTAATATTAGGAAGTATTTTTGTTTTACACATTAAATTCTGGTTGTACAGGTACTTCAACTCGTGTCCCTAGGTACAACTTTTCGTGTCCGTAGGTACAACAGACTGGTTGTTTCTAGGGACACGTACATACATACAAAAAAGTGATAAATGTGTCGAAATATATAATTGATGGATTCGACCGTTACTTGATGGAAATTCATTTTATGTAACAATAAAACACTGAAAACTTTGTTTTCAAACTTCCACAAAATTTATTTTAAATATTATCACTACAGCTGTTTCGGCTGATTGCCTTTCTCAAGTGACCTATTTTGGCTTGGGTTTACAAATTTATAGTCTCTAATGAAATAGGTTGAGGAGGGAGAACTGTTTGTCTCAAGTTGGTCATTCAGAATTATATCTGTGTTTTTTAATTTGTTGATTTCCATAGATTCTAACAAAGATAGCTTAAGGCCTTTATTTTGAATGTGAAGAATTTTAAATTTGTCATAATCATTCTTTTAATGACAAATTTAAAATTCTTCACATTCAAAATAAAGGCCTTAAGCTATCTTTGTTAGAATCTATGGAAATCAACAAATTAAAAAACACAGATATAATTCTGAATGGCCAACTTGAGACAAACAGTTCTCCCCTCCTCAACCTATTTCATTAGAGACTATAAAATTTGTAAACCCAAGCCAAAATAGATCACTTGAGAAAGGCAATCAGCCGAAACAGCTGTAGTGATAATATTTAAAATAAATTTTGTGAAAGTTTGAAAACAAAGTTTTCAGTGTTTTATTGTTACGAAATATATAAGTTGAAAAAATTGGCATTTTCGAATTAGCTTTACAAAGGTATGATTAACTGTCCAGATTTTATTTTTTAATGGATCATCCAGTATATTTGTATTTTTCGTCAGAAAACGCACAGCAACTATGTTCAAAATTCGAAGTGTCCCTGCCTGTATTATAATTTACGAAAATAAATATAAAAATAATTATATTGACACTTTATTATAATATAACAACAATATTCGATAATAAGACCAAGGTTGAGATACGAAAAGAAGTGAATAAAGAAATTATGAAAGTAATAATTTAAGCGGGACTACGTCTTATATAATATCAAAACTGGTATCAAATTGGAACCATTGGCAGCCAAAAATTTTACCCAAACAACCAACGTTACACAATATTATTATCTTTTCTTTTTTGGATTATTATATTTCTTTTGTCGTAAAATAATTTTGGAGGCAACGGACCATTTTTGTTGGTGATACTGACCTGTATGGCATTCCTATTTGGTAATTCGTCGGCATTTGGTATGCAAACGAGACTCATTTGGAAATCGGCTGAGCTGTTGCTGTTGGTGGATGCCGCTTCGTTTATATCAAGGACGACTCGATTTTGCATGCGTGTGCTACTCGGATCACCGTCATCACCATCGCCATGCCAGCCGCTTCGACGTCGCGTCGCTCGTTTGGATATCAGTGACCCACTATGTGGCATTTTCTATTATAATAAACCTTGTTTCTTGTTTGTTGTTTTTCTCTAACTATTTTCGTTGCTAAAATTAGATCACTAAAAATAATCTTTATGGCAACGATCGCGTCATTACTTTTTTATTATTATTAGAAAAAATAGTATTTTAATATTTGTGGAGTATTAAATATTATTTTTATCAATTAAAAAGTATGTAGAGTAGAATATCAATTATTGTAGCGATACAAACGGATTAAGAGGCTAATTACTTGATGTAAGAGCTTCACTTTCATTAAATTGATCTATAATGTCTACGGTGACAATACCTGCTAACTTCAAATTTGCAGGAGTTTTGCAGAAAGTGTTGCAGAAATCACCAAAAAGCTCTTTTTAGGTGACCATCTAGCGTCATACAAAAAATTTCATTTTAGTTTTCTAGTAAATATTTGTACAAATTGGTTGAAGGGGTAAATACCTTCACTCAAAATTCTAAAATTAATTTATTAAATTGTACATACGGAAAAGAGTCATAATAGGCATGGCAATTTTCCTTCCTTAGTTTTAATTTTTCCCCATAGATTTTTGGATACTGTTCAGTGCGTGTCATTTTCTTCATTCTGCAAGGAAGATTGAGTCAATGGATATCTGTATCAAAATTCTCCTGGATAACTCGCGTTAACGTCATAATCTTAGCAGTTTCTTTCAATGGCAGTATATCCTTCGTTCAGGGCAGTTATAGTAATTAATAAAGCTGCTATGGCATCATCATCGTCGCTGCCCAATCCATTCGGAATATTGCTTACGCTTTCGCGTATTATCTATCATGTTCTGGATAATGATAGTGGATTGTCATACTTATCCTCTCTATTTTGGTTACAACTTATTGTGTGACCTAGCAGATTTTGTTTTGTACTTTCATTTTTTTATTTCCTTGTTTTTATTTTGTTCACATCATCCCACCATCTTATTTTCGCTCTCCCTTGGCTCCGTTGTTGGATTGTTTACCTTCCAATTGAAATCTAATGATCAAATGATTTTCCTTTTCCTCAATCATTTCTCTTTTTGGCCAGAAACCCTTCTTGTTACTGTTTATATGTTACAATCAGTTTATAACGTTCTACGCCGTCTTTTGATTTCCAGTCTTCATTTCCAGTGTCCATACCATCTTAGTTGAATTATTCTGATGTCCTCTGCTATATTGTGCTTAACACCCATAATTCTCTCGTATTCTTTCGTTTCTAACTCTGTCTAATCTTCATTTTTCAGCCGCTTTTCTCCAGAAGTCCATTTCTATTGCTTCTAAGGCTTTTCCTTTCAATGGCCATACCTCACTTCCATATGTATAAATGCTTTTTATAACGCTGTTATAAATTTTGTGTTTGTTTTTTTTTTGAGGTTGTTTTGTCCCACAGTACACTGTTTAATTGCCTAATGGCTTGTCTTTTGTGGTTATTTCTATGTTTAATTTCTTCGTCTAATTTGCTATCCTTGGTTATTTGCATGCCTAAATATTTGTATTTTTGACAGTGATTTATTTCTCGCTGTATTTCTTCCAAGATTAGATAAGATCAAAATTAGAAAGACGTCATATCTAGGACACATAATGCGCCATAGGGAATTTGAGCAGCTCCAGGTAATATTAGAAGGCAAGATTGAAGGTAAAAGGGGCATAGGACGAAAGAAAAAATCATGGCTACGAAACATCAAAGATTGGACCCACACAAGAGGAAATGAATTAATTAATCAAGCACAGAACAGAGAGAAATTTGCCATATTCATCGCCAACGTCAACAGAGAAGGCACTTAGGAGGAGGAGAAGAGGATTGTATTCTGTAGAAGTATTTGGCGTTGGCGAGAAAGATTGAGAAGTAATATCGATTTAGAAAACAAGCGATCAAAGAAAAACAAGCAATTTGCTTTAATAGAGAGATGAAAGAATAATAAGCAAGTTGAAAAATAGGTTGACCAAGAAACAGTACATCAACTTGAGAATTGCACTGTTAATTATTCATTCGCTGTACAAACATTACGTAATCTATCCTAATTATCTTTCGTTGTTTGTCGAATAACATGTCGTTGTGCAGAGAATATCCAAAACTTACTATGAAGCACCATTTATCAAAGTCTTGAATGTGATTTCAAACGCTTACTTGTTAAATTACCGGCTGTACTAAAACGAAAACAGTTATTACTTTATTGTATGTAGCCCGCTTGACGGTCTGCAATTTATTCGTTCTCGAACGCAAAACATAAACACCATAATTTCATGGGTTTGAAATGGCATTGCTCCAATGAAAAGACGTGATGCCTCGAGGAAGTGACCGAGTCTGCTGCTGCTGATGACGATGATAATGATGATGATGGGTGGATGCCATCGAGTTGGCCAATTCGTTCGTCGTGTATAAAGAGCCAAGACGTTTCAAGGTTATTGTTGAATAATGAAAACAGAAATGGTTACAAATAATAAATGTTACCTGAGGCACAATCAGTTTTTCTTAATGAAGGATCAAGGTGAATATTGTTATATATTTATACAGGGTATTTAAGAAATACGAAGTATTCAAAGAATTGGCGGAAAGAAAAATAGATATAATATGTATTCTCACCGAGACCAAGAAAAAGAGAAAAGGGAATGAAGAGATAGGAGAATATATACATATCTACAGTGAAGTCAGTAAAGATAACAGAGCTAAGAGAGAAGTCTCTATTAGTCATTCGAAAAAATCTTAAAAACAATATTAAATCATGAACCGAAGTAAATGAATAACTGCTAATATTGGAAATGAAAAAGAATGGGCACAACATCGTAATTGTCGGAGTGTATGCCGCAAATGACGATGTAGATCCAGAAAGTAAATACGATTTCTACAAGATGAATGAAATACTCTCTGAAGTTAAGGAAAACTGTGAAATCTTTGCACTAGGGGAACTTAGTAGGAATCTGCGCTCGACTATGTAATTCAACTTCAAACTTTCCAGCTGAAAACAACTGATGTAAGGGTATACCGTGGATCAGAATGTGGATCCGACCATTGTTTACTTATGTCCAACGTGATAGTTAACTATAGCAAAACAATATCACTCAGGTACAGAATATAGAAAAGAGGTCAAGAAGTAACATCCACTAAATATAACCTAGAAAGCTCAAAAGAAGATTCAACGAAATTGTTTTCCAAATTACGACTGGCCACAAAATTACAAAATGTGGATCGAGAAAATATATCAGCGGAAGAATTATACCAGCAACTTAAAAAATGCATTCATGAGGCTGCAAGTGAAGCTTTGGGGTATCTATCTTACAGTTAATAGATCTAAAACAGTGGAAACACCATTATGAGGTCTTACTGACAGGGAATAGATGTAAATTTCCAAGAAATCGAGATGGAAGACATATCCGAACATACACAAATAATTGAGATAACAACCCGATAGTTAAGCGATAACCTCAAAAGATCGAAAAACGGTAAAGCAGTAGTAACTGGAGACATCCCAATTGAGTTAGTAAAGTATGGACGAAAAATATTACATGAGAGGTTGGTTCAACTATTTAACAAATGCTTAAAAGGACAAATATCCCTGGTGATTGGAATATTGGATAGATCAGCTCAATATTCAAGAAAGGAGATAAACGCAAATGCTTATATTCCTTATAGGGGAATAACTGTTATCAACTCAGTGGGGAGGTTGTAAGGTCGAATAATAAAAGAAATAATGGAATCAGAATACGAAGACATAGAACAAAATGGATTTCATGCAGGAAGATCGTGTACTGATGGTATATTCGTCTGCAGTAGGTAATCGAAAAACGGAAGGCAAGGAATCTATCTACCCACCTATTGTTTGTAGATTTAAAGAAGGCATATATTACGGTACCTTTGAAAAGCATTAAGATATTGACTACATGTTTAGAAAACTAAATAAAGAATATGAAAAATGGAGCCTCAATATGAATATGTCAAAGACAGAGTATCTTAAAATAGGAGATGATGAAGAAGATCCACAGTTAGAAATTAGAAACACAAAAACATGTAATGAATATAAATATCTCGGATCTATAACATCTAAAGAAGGCACTACCAAAAGAGACATCGAAAACAGAACGCGCAGAGAAAAAAAAGCGGTAAACATTGTAAACTCTCTACTATGGTCTAAAAATATTAAACAAGAAACGAAATGGACAATCTATCGAACCTTGGTAGAGCCTATTATGACTTATGGGGCAGAAGTTTGGCAGATCACGAAAAGAATAGAAGTAGTAAAAATGGATAAATTAGAAATGGATTTAATAAATACGACTTATTAGAGTAAAAAATAAATTCAAAAATACTGAAAAGACTTCTTAGTAGACAATACTACTTTTAGGGCATTACATGCCACATAGTGAGGCATGTATAAGTTCTCCACTGTTCCGCAAGCAAGAAATTTAATTAAACCCAGCCTGTGAGAAATGTTCACCCCAAAGAATTACTTTCGGGTGTAAAAATTCATTGGAGCGAGGTGTATCAACTCGAGTAAAACCAGGAGTCACTCCACCGCGCTCCAATGCTCCAGACCATCCCTTTTCCCAGTATAGCTCTCTGATGTGCGATAGGGGTACAACTATCAGCCAAATGCTCCTCATGTGGGAATCCTGGGTAATAGAACTCCAACATGGTTTCCTAACCGAATCAAACTCGGGACAGCGCATTGTCGCTATGATCCGGTCAGTAGCGCACCTAGAATTTCCCTCTGGGGGGGTTTTGGTTGGGCACTGAACCCCCCGACTCTTTTCGGAGTTTAAAGCTATTTTCTATTTTAAACTTCATTCTTCTACGTCATCTAACGCTGTTTGTAGGTTATTTATCGCGATGTCTATGTTTCTGTGTTTGACCGCTATTGCTGTGTCATCGGCATATAGACTTAGTAATGTACCTGGTGTTCTAGGTATGTCTGCTGTGTATATTGTGTACAGTAGAGGTGACAGTATCGCCCCCTGTGGTACTCCCGCCTCCGGGTTTCCGAGTTCGGAGCAGGACTTATCCTATTAACTACGATTGCTTAAGAACGAAGAGATTAGTCCTGTCATTGCTCCACTGTAACCGTATTCTCTCATTTTATAAATCAGTCGTTTATGCCAGACTCTGTGGAAAGCTTTGCTTACGTCTAGGAAGGCAGCTCCTGTGTATTGTTTGTCGGTAAATCCAGCTCTTGTGTACTCAAAAATGAGTTACTTCGGTCACATACTAAGAAATAAAAGATATGGGTTGATGCGATTGGTGATACAAGGGAAAGTGGAAGGAACTAGAGGACTGGGGAGACGACGCAAGTACTGGTTGATAAATTTAAAGCAGTGGTGTGGAAAAACAACAATAGAACTCTTCAGAATTGCTGCAGGCAGAGTAAAATGGGCCGTCATGATTGTCAATGTCCTTTAATGGTGAGGCACACGAAAAAGTTAAAAGGTTTATGAAAACGGTTGGGAAACCTACACGAATAATAATTTTTGGCAAGAATTGTTAGATAATTTCGGTAAGCTGACTTGAACATAGTCCAAATGAAGATAATATGAGGTCTCCCAATAAGAATGTTCTGATGTTTTTTTTTAAACGAAAACCGTAAAAATTGCTATAAATAAAAAAAAATTTATTGCAAAATATAGTAGATAACAATTATGTTCCGAATAACACATCATTTAAATATCCACCGCGACTACGTTTGCAGGAGCGAATCCAATGAACAAAATTTTCGGTCACTTTATGCAAAATATCCGCATTAATCTCACGAATGGTGTGCTCTATGTTCCTCTTCAAGTCTTCAATAGATTGTGGTTTGTTCACATAGACCAATGACTTAACATAGCCCCATAAAAAATAATCCAACGGTGTTAAATCGCAGCTTCTTGGAGGCCAAGCATCTGGTCGAAGTTGCTGAATTCTCCGGGATCTCTGGCATCAAGGGAAATCAATGTTTACGGGATCTTTTCCTTCAATAAATCAATGGTTGGGGCAGTAGTGTGACATGTGGTACCGTCCTGTTGGAAAAACATGCCATCCAAATGCATTTCATCCAACTGAGGCCACAAAAAATCCATTAACATCGTTCGATACCTTTCACGGTTGACTGTTACACCATGTTCGAAAAAATAAAGTTCAATGATGCCACCATGCCATAAACCACACCAGACAGTGATTTTCTGGATGCAAATGCTTCTTAAGAATCTCATGTGGATTATTTTTACTCCATAAATGACAATTTAGCTTATTCACAAAACTGTTTAACCGAAAATGAGCTCAATCGGAAAAGATTATTTTTTTGAAAAAATCGCCATCATTTTCGAGTTTGTCTAGAGCCCAATCAGCGAATAAACGACGCTTATGATGGTCAAGTGGCTTCAGTTCTTGAGTCAAAACAATCTTGTAAGGGTGTAGGCCTAAATCTTTTCTCAGAATTCAACTAGTTGTCATTTTGGTGAGTCCAAGTTCTTGAGAACGACGATTTACGGACACGTTTTCATTCTCCGCTACACTGGCTCTTACAGCAGCAATTATCTAGTTCTTGCATTTCGGCGTCTAGTTGGTCATTTCGTATCGTGCAGAGTAAATTTACGTTCAAACTTTTCCACGATTCGAACGAATTACACGCACATCAGGACGATGATTTGGTCCATAACTTTTCCAAAACTGTTTCCAAAAGAACGATTATTATCATAAAATTTTAGGATAATTTATAAACGTTGTTCAAGCGTATATCTTGCCATGGTAATTTGTTACAGTATACTAAGTACAAACGTCAACAAGTGACAGTTCTACCATTTTCAAAATGGCTGCTGACATTTCAAAAACAGGACGTTCCTATTGGGAAACCCATGACAAGTTTTGACAAAGTTCTATTTCAATGAGTGACATTGATCAGCTATCGGTTTTTGTATAATGGTTTTTATATCACCATTACTAATTGTATGTACAATATAATTATTATAATTGTATAACTGTTGAATTAAATTTCAATAAAATTTCGTTTTTTTGCTAATGCAGCCTGTTAATTTTTTCTAAAACCATATGTCTCATACGCTATTAAAAAAAACAGTCACTACTATTTAATTTAATACAGATAGAACCTTAATGAACATTAATATAAAACCCCATTCATTTTCTTCTACTCGGAGAAAACATTTCCGATTAGAGTTTCGTATTATTAAACACAAAGTTTCTGACTCGAAGTTCCCTGTATTCAAATACCTACTCATTTTATCATTCCAAAAGATAAACGCAAACACAATCCAAAGCTGCTCCCTAGTCCCCTCTCGCCAACCCGTGTCTATTTGCATTGTAAATGGTCTCAAAATCTCGCAAGTTCCCAAAACAAAAGCTCGAAAAAGCACACAGAAACTCAGACGGTTTTAAAGAAATAAAACGAGGCTGAATGGTAAATGGTAAGAGATTAAAAGAAAAGAAACGTTACCCGGCATCTGAAAGGGATCTCGCGACCGAGTGCAGGTAAAACATTCCTTTGCTAAATTATTTTTATTCTGTTTGTTTTTTTTTTCATTGTCTGTAACAGAGTTTTATAAAGCTATTATATTAGATAATTGCTGGTAGGTATAAGCTGCTAATAAAAACTATTTTATTATTAGGGTCAAGCAGTATTGCTGCGACGAGACATTTCGCATTAGCTCTAATCTTTTAGAATGATGTAATTAAAGAAAATCTGATCGGGATAATAATAATCTTCTTCTTGTTAAGGTGTCGTCTTCTTTCAAAGGTTGGCGATTATTAGGATTATTTGGATTATGTTTATAGTTGCTCTGAAGAGATAGTTAGATAAGTAGTTGAACATTTTCTCATATTTCGGAGCCAAGACATTGTCTCTACATTTTCCCATGACTTTTAACTATAGAATTTTTCATATAAAAATGATTGCATGTCATTCAATATTTACGACGTCAGAACCTCAAAGTGTTGCCAAGAATAGTTAGTAAGTCAGGAAGTTTTAAAATGTCAACTATTTGTCAAACTATTATATTAACAGTAAATACACTTAGTTTTAAATTGATATAAGGTTGAATGCTCGAATAAATGAACTTTGATCAAATAAAAGGCAGATATCGAGCACAGTTTTAATAATTTAATCTTACCCAAGTACTTTCGCTCCCTAGAGCATCTTCAGGGGCATTTCGTCAATTGTGGCCTATTCAACAAGAATAAAATGTTATAAACAAAATTAAACATCACACTACACTACACAAGGACAAACACTTTAAAATTTTTAAAATAGGCGAAGTTACATTATGTATGGAAACCGGAGACAGAAAGAAGAAACTTAGTTTTAAGACTACAGCAACACAATAAAATACATAAGAAAACATTTTAATATTCTAAATTTTAAACTTACCTCTTTTAGAGCATTAATAGTAAAAACGTTATTATTTTTTGTTCAAAATATTCTATCTTATATGAAATCTTGTCAGCTTTCTACAGACTATTTAGTTGTTTTGGCATAGCACAATCACAATACACAACAATAATTAGTTTTTAAAGCTATTAATCTAAATTTAATATGTATTTATAAATACAATTTATTAATATCTAATATATTATGATCAAATTGTGTAAGAAATCAAAACATAAACAAAATTCTTACTCTCAAAAAAGCGGCAACACTTTAAACAATTTTGCCACACGTTGAACTGTCATTGAAATTTGAAGTATTCCCGTGTCAGTTGCGTTATATTATCTAATCTATTTAATTAAAATTATTATTTTGTGAAATATTAGACTTAAAGAGTTATTTCATAAAATTTATAATATTAATAATAACAAATGTTTTTGATTATGTAATCAATATAAATCTAAAATTCCCAATTTAATCATGATTACATTTTTCTGATTATTATACCATGTTGGGTTTCGTATTATTAGCTGTGTTGGGAAAATTTGAACTCTAAGGTTGACGTTCTGGAAATTTTAAATATAAGTGACGTCACTTTATATAAATTGTGACGTGCTACGATTTTACTTTGAAAAATGGTATATATAATAACTTGTAACTTGTATCCTGATCCTTTTATTACGTGGTGAAGATATTGGATTTACGTATCTTTATTTCATCAAATGATCGTTTCTTTTGATAGTCTTCGTAACACTTATCCACGTTCAATATTTTCATCAGTCTTCTATAAAGGCATATCTTCTATTTTTTCATTATGGATTTGGCGACTGTGATTGTTGGTGATTAACTAACTTTTTGGTGAATACAAGACAATTAGTTTTAGCCGTAATAAAATATAATAAAATAAATGTACCTTTGTTTAAAATTTATTATAGCACTAGTAGAATCGCTGCCTAAAGCTTGTTTTTTTTAATTAGAAGTTAATTATGACTTCCGATAGAAATCTGATCTGTTTGAGTCTGATCTAATTGAGTATCAGGATAGAGTCTGTATATTACCACCATCTTGAATGCTTTTGTCCCGTTGTTATATTTCCTAGTCTGCTGGTTAGTGCTCCTAGATTTGTAGCTACTCTTTGTTGTGGAATGGTCATAATATTTCCGTCGAGGTCTTTTTTTTACCCTCCTTAAAGAATTTTGTAACGTAGCTATAGGTATTGTCCCGTTATACCCTCGCATTTTACCAGTTCCTCTCCTCTTTGTCCACGTCCCACCAGCTATTTTTCGTATGTCGTGATCTCCTGAAGCCCCAGATAGGCCTTTAGTCATAGTTAACTCAGAGTCTGTTTCTCTTGGGACAAGTTGTAGCTTAATATTTGGAGCTGAGACAGAGTTCACTACCGGAGTCTTCTTTCTGCTCGTTCCGTTATGTCTTTATTTCTATACTTCTATCCTCTTTTTCCATTTGTTCCGTTTTTGTTCCCACGGCTGACGTCATTATCTGAACTGAGTCATTACTGTGCTAAGAATCCCCCAGAAGTCGCCAGCTCTCTGGGGCATTGTTTAAGTGCCTACACCATATATTCCCTGGCAACGATGGTGTTACACCTCGGGATTTGGAAGCGCAGTAGTGGCAAAATATACCTCAGCATATGATGACCTAGTTGTGTACCGTTATTTCTTTCTGGTCCTTACAATTTTTGTTAGTGTTTTACACCGTATCTGAGCTCCCATCTCATTAATTTTGTCTGAAAAAAAGGTATGAAACACACAAATGCCCATAATACGATTAAGTATTAGTTTTTTTGTTACAATGGCTGCTGACGTTAAAATACGGGTGTGTGATCGAGAACTCGCAATTTAAGCGGTAAGTCTGTGTTATTCTTGTTTTTAAATCATAGAATATAGAAAGATTTTCTTATCTTCGTAGAGTTCTTTCCCTGGACTAGCATTCAGTAGCCATACACATCAACGTATCCATCATCTAGAATCTAGAGATATTGAGGTTGGATAACTGGAGGAGAGCAGCCAATGATGCTTGGAGGCGGATGCTGGAGGAGATCAGGGTTGTAGCGCCATAGAAGACAGAAGAGTTGTACATGGTCGGCAGAGTGATATAAATCAAATAAATAAATATTTTTTCATATTTATTCATTTCATCTGTTATTTTTTATTTTCAACTGCAGTTCATTTAGTATTTCTAGGAAAAACCTTGATTTCAAATATCACATAAACTAGATAAAACTAAAAAATTAAATCATATTAATCATATAGAAACATAATTACTACAGTTCGT
Source organism: Diabrotica balteata (assembly GCA_918026665.1). Taxonomy (NCBI): domain Eukaryota; kingdom Metazoa; phylum Arthropoda; class Insecta; order Coleoptera; family Chrysomelidae; genus Diabrotica; species Diabrotica balteata. The sequence goes on along the minus strand of OU898281.1, from coordinate 35,853,595 downwards.
TGAAACCACATCATGATTTTTCTTTCTTACGCATTCAGGATGTGGCAAAATGTGCGAATTTCCGGCACAACTGGTTATTTTGCTCGGTTGTTTTAAAACGGTAGAAAAAATTATCATCAGCGTATAATTAGATCGTTTTTATGGCATTTTACACTCAGTTTCTCATTCTTGTTGATCTTAAATAAATAAACCGGATACAAAAAAAAATTAATGAGGATAAAATGCTAAGGGTTCCTAAAAATTTTTTAATGACTAAAACATTTTTGTATAAGGAAAGATCGACGACACTTTTTTATTTGTACGCATAAAGGTCCGTATTAATTGTTGAGATTTATTAGCGGAGAATATACAGGGTTGCAAATCCAAGAAATAGACCATATTTATCTTGCCACGCAGAAAATGTTCAACATTATTTTTTGGAAAATTTGTTTTGAAATATTTTCTGCCACACCTTTCACATTTAAAATCTTTATCACTAGACTAAAACTAAAAACATTAGACTTAGGCAAATAAGTAAAAAAAGTGAACAATATGCTCATGAATATGTACTAATTTACCCAAAAATACGCATTTCAAATGCGTAGCACTATATGCAGAACGGATAGTAGGAAAATACCAGACCGATTTCAGAGGTGGTAAATTAACAATTTATCAGATTGCAAATCTGAAACAAATTAAAGAAAAACACTGAAATATGGCATTAATACTCATCACATAGTTATAGACTACAAAGCAGCCTATGACTCTGTGAATAGAAGAGAAATGTTCAAAACAATGAAAGAGTTAGGAATACCAAATCAATTAGTAAATTTACCAAAACTAACTCTTGACTGTCTGAACTTTTTAAAACAAATAACAGGCTGCGCCAGGAAGACCCTCTCTCTATTATTGTTGGGAGAACGGAAAACGCTGTACGAGAGGCATACAACAACAACATCAATGGTGCTACAGCCCTATGAAAGAGCCTCGACCTTCCCAAGTCTATTACGCCAGGCAGTCCTATACATTGCCAACCGTTGCCAGTTTGCTGCGCCTATCTTTCTACCATCCTCATCTACACCATCCTTCCATCTGAGTTTTGGCCTACCCCTTTTTCTGCTTCCCACGGGTTGTGACATAAGGATTCTTCTAGGAGGATAGTTCTGCTGTGATCTTGCTAGATGTCCTGCCCTCTTAATCTTCTATTCTTATAAGAGATACTATGTCTTTACCACCAAATATTTGTTTATATCTGTGGTATACCTCGTAGTTGTATCTCCTCCTCCAAACACCATTTTCACAGATGCCACCAAATATTCCTCTCAGGATCCTTCGTTCAAATATAAGCAAAAGGTCTTCGTCTGCCTTGGAGATGGTCCATGTGTCCGATCCATATGTCAACACTGGCTGTATAAGGATTTTGTATATGGTTATTTTTGTTTTTTGGCTTAAGTTTCTACTTCTCATATGTCTACTCAGTCCAAATAGCATCTGTTTGCCATTACTATCCTTCGCTTGATTTATTCCGTTATGGCGTTCTCTTTGGTGATCAGGGAGCCTAAGTATGTGAATTTGTCAACCACTTCAAAGGTAGAGTTATCAACCGTGAATTGGGGACCGATGTTCCTGGCTCTATTGTTGGGTGTTGACGCCATTATCTTACGAGACGTACGAGAGGCATATGTAGCATTAAAAAAGTCGAAACAGATGCTAATTTGGGCTCAATCTCCTCCTTAAATCCACAATTATATTGAGAAATACAAATAATAAAACTTTACAAAACGCCCAGTCCTAACATATGGCTCAGATACCTGGACTCTTACAAAAAGTAATGAAAACAGGTTAGGATGTTTTGATAGAAAAGTACTAAGGCGAATCTATGGAGCAGTGAATGCCAATGAAGTGTCGAGAAGACGATACAGTTTCGAACTTTATAGAATATACCAGAAACCAGATATAGTAAAACATGTTAATATAGGACGTCTGAGGTGAATAATGCGGATGAAACAAAATGACCCAACTAGAAAAACGCTCCTTAATAGATCTATTGGTCAGAGAAGAAGAAGAAGACTCAGAACAAGATTCCTTATAACATTGATAAAGACATGAGAAATATGGGAATACGTGTTTGGTGGAGGAAGGCGATAGATAGGGACGACTGGAGAAAAATTCTTGAGGAGGCTAGGTCCGACGCAGGGTTGGGAAGCCAGATTGATGATGATGATGAAAAAAAGTAAAATACAACATCAGTATAGAAGCTTCGCTTCAAAAATGCAGTTTTAAGGGCACAGTTGCAAATAGATATTGCTCCGATCGAGCAAGTGAGAACATTGAAATACTTGCGAATGATGGTGAATACCCTCCGCATGAAATAAAATGCCGAACTAACAAGACAAGCCTTTGTTAAATTTAAATCGCTACTATGTAGTAATATTTTTTTAATCTCTGCTACAGAATGGTTAAATGCTATGTGTGATCCATATTGTTATAAGGGAGGAGACATGGACGTTGAAAATATCCAAATAAGTTGAAGACTTTCGAAACGTGGCTAGAATAGGGCTAGAAACGAAGAAGTCTTAAGAAGGGCAAATACTGAAAAAGAATTGCTCAACTTAATGAAGGTACGAAATATTGGATACCTGGACCATACACTGAAAGGGAAAAGATAAGCAATCCATCAACTAAAAAAAGGAAACTACCTAAGGAAAGATTGAAGCTAAAAGTGCAGTGGGTGGTAAATAAATGTCAAGAATTGGACAGGCATAAATAATACTGGCGAGCTCTGTCATGCCACGAACGATAGACGCCTGGCCTTAAGATTATCCACCAATAAACTATAGTTAGATGGCACTATAAGAAGAAGATTGATAAGGATGAACTAAAAGAAATAAACCAGAACCTAGCCTGCTCGCTTAAAATTATTTTCCAGGAAATTGTGAATAAAACTAGAGAAAAGCTGTATCTTTTTCGTACGCTTTAGTTTTGATATTGTTTGTTAGTTTTTTTTTGTTTTAATAAAACACCTTCATATTTTAAACATTTTCAAGCAAGATAATTATCAAAAAAGGGCTAGTTCGTTCAGGCTACTTCCATAATTCTAAGCATGATCCAATTGTGGTTTTTATTATCACATTGTGGTGAAAGTTGATAGTGTTTTTATATATCTTTAGAATAATTGTGTATCATTATGCAGGACTTACACTGACCTTCTTTTTTTGCTGTTATTAACTGTAAATTGTTGTGGTTTGAAACCGCACCATCTTGAGCACTGTTTATGATTCATCTAATAAGGTATGATGAGTAAACACTTATATGTAATTTGCAACAGTGTTAATCTTTCGCGGCCGAAGGTGTTGTTATTGATTTTATTTAATACGAACGTTAGTCATCAGTGTGATCATAAATCTGTATATTTTTTATATTCAAACATAATCACGTATACATTTTCTAACACGCCTACCTATCATAAACAATAATAATTATTTAAACTGATTCATACCATCTTAACATGTTATTTGTTATTTTTTGCAACTCTTATTGTAGGAGGTGATAGAAATTGCCGATTTATTTATATTGCCTACTTCTAGAAGTAACCGATGGAACGACAACTTACTGGAGGCACATTGAAAAACAGACAGAGTCATGTCTATATAAAAAGAAATAAGAAGACTTCTAGAAGTTTTTTTCCATCTTCTCTCGAAGGTTGAAAATCATCATGTTATGGATAACAAAGGCAAATAGTAGGGTGGAATGAAAACTGATCCTTAAATACGTTAACAATGGATTATGGAACCAGTGAATATTTCTGGTTCATTTCCTATCATTATATATAACCACGTTTGAAACTCTTCTTGCACATGCTATTTGTAGGATTCTTCTGTAACACAAAACTCGAGAGCGGTTATTTTATTTGGATATATTTGTTTTGGGGTTCACACCCCCACATCATAAAGAAGTGGAGAAAACAGCATTTTACGTCAACTCATTTATCCGTCTGAGCTTTCCAAATTGACTATCCTATTTTCTGGTACTCACAAGTTGCGCAGCTGTGATTCTTTTTATCAAATTTTATTGTAAAGCTTTGCGCTAGTCTACAGCTAGTCTACATCTAGTAGAAACTCTTCTAAAGTAACATAATGTATTTTAAAGTTAACTAGACACTATATGAGATAGTAGTTGGGTGACAGATCCTAACAAATTTGGGATAATTTGAATTTACAAAGCAAGAGAAATTTCACCAAAAGTGGGCTTAAGATGCAGAAAAATAGAAAAATAAAAGAAAGAGGTAGGTAGAGAAACTCAAAAGCGAATCACATCGATGTATTCAAAGGAATATTCAAACTACTTATGTTATATATGTTAACTAAAGAGTTGAAATCTTTCTTGATTAACTTTTTAGACATATTTATAGAGTTATTAAACAATCAGTTAACAAAAATAGTGCTTTCAATGGTCTTATACATATTATATTAGTAGATACCATAAAACATATGTCAATTGATTGATAATAACTGGTTACATTCCTTGCCTTCAACAAATAAGGACCAATAATGCCATGTGCAGACACATCACACCAAATGTTTTTGTATATAGGTTATTACAACGGCATCTGGGAGTTCAGATTCAAGAAATCCTCACCATTCGTTGAGACGGTACAACCTTGTTACAGACGTGGTCTTGATTATTGTTGTTAAAACTGTTCTTCGACTGCCAGAAAAGCCATTGTCTTGATACAACACTTTTACATTTTAATAAGGTCCACTTAATAGGGTCTTCTTTATTAAAGTTCTAATTATGGTAATATTTTAATACTAGTGCAATGGATAAAGCAGATTCAAAGCCATCTTGTGTCTCGAATCCACAAAAGTGTCGTGGGTTGGGATTTTAGGCGCTTCCACTGACAAATATATAATTCAAATATGTTATACATAATTTAACATTTTTACAATTTTTCTGCTTTCTTTAAAAACATTTTAAAAAAATGTAAAGGTCTAAAACATATTTATTTTTGGATCCCTTTATGATATATGCATGAGAATTATTTGCCAGGAATGTAGTAAAACTTAAGAAACAAGGTCATTTAAAGTGAAACCTTATTTATTCTTTGTCTGGTCAAGTTTAAATATTTAAAATCACTTCTGCAGGGTATTTGGATATCAGCTCTGATATTCTGCTTCTTCCTAGAAGTTTGTTAAAAAGGCTGCGCTGAAAGGAACCACCGTAACCTAGGGATTTCACAGCGCCCGTTGATATTGAAACCTAACCTTCTTACGTTTCTCTTTCCTTCGAACTTTTCAATAATTAGTTGGAGCAAGGTGTATCTCTCTCCACGTATAAAAATATTTGCACTGTCTGATGCGAAGTTATTTTATACCAGTAACATGGGAGTATACGTTGGCAAAAACCAAGTGGGTCTATACTACCTAGACACTAGTACCAAAGCAGTTGCGGAACGTACCTGTCAACATCTCCTTGGATCTAAGAGAAACGTTACCACGACAATTGGTACACCAGTGTTGATCTTGGTATAAGCTTGAAGGAAAATAGTTTAACTCTCTTGGGAATAATAAAAGTATATAGAAGAGACTGTCTGCATATTTCTCCATTATTATTGTTGTATACCACAATGCAATTCAGTTTCCAATAAAACTGATAATGTTTAAATTTCATAAATTCCCCTTGAATACAGCTTTACAAACATGATGGTTGATTGCTATCAGGTCTGAAAAAAGTATCAGCAAGCACACAAAAATCTCTTTCAGACCCTTATCAGATGAAAGTTATACCTTTACAAGTTTGGATAAGTTAAAAAATACTTATCTAAATTTATTGCATTGTCATTGTCTTGTTTTTCTAGGACAATGGAGGATCCTTAAAAAATATGCAGTACCTTCTTAAATTTGCCGAAAAGAAAGTTGGAGACTCAAATTTAAAAAAAAAATCGATAGATTATATTATTGCAAAGTTGAAAATGTTGAAAATATCCTATTATTAATAGCTAATAACACGAAGTTATCAAGCACACCATTTTGTACATGATAAGTATTTTGTTTAAAATAAAATAAATATAAACGCACCTACATCCAATTTGTATAGAAACAAACAATATAAAGACAAACCCTTTAGGGAAAGAATCAATCAAAAAGGATTCAATTGCAATGAATTCAAATTATCCATAACCACAAAATTAGACTTCCCTCCATGGCTTACCTATCATCGATTTAACTTTAACACAGTACCCAAAAAATACCACAAATCCTAACCTTCTCATTAATGCACTCAAAGAAATTATGGAGAAGTATCCAAATCACCACATAATATACACAGATACATCAAAAACTGAAAATGGTCATGCTGCAGCCTTCACAAATAAAAATTACAAATGTGCCATTAGAATTCCACAGCACTGTAGCATTTACACCGGGGAAACCACAGCAATATTAGAAGCTATCAAAAACTCGTCTTCAACGACTGAAAATAATATTTTAATCATCAAAGATTCAATCAGCACAATTCATGGAATTAATCAACTTTACCCTAGCCATCCTATTGCACAAAATATAAGAAATGAACTTAATGCACTACACCATATAAATAAAAAGGTTACATTTATCAGGATACCTACACACATTGGCATTAAAGGCAACGAGGAAGTTGATCAATTGGCATTAAAATCCATCAAAAATGAAAATGTTCCAGAAATTACTAAATATCCCCACACCGACCATAAACGACAGTCCATGAATCATATAATAAATTTATGGCAAGCAACCTGGGAAGCAACAGACTGTAAGTTGAAAACAATAAAGCCTCGAGTAGACGCCAGCCTACCACAACAAGGAAAAAGAAGAGATCAAGTAATCGCAAATCGTCTTCGAATCGTTCACACAATACTAACACACCAACATCTAAATAAAGAACCAGCTCCAATTTGTACCTACTGCTCTACTCAACACACCGTGAAACATCTGATAGTCGATCGACTGTCCGCAGTTCCAACCTGACGAGGAATTAGTGGAAACCTGAGATGTGCGCTTACGACAAATATCTCGGATTTATTGCAGTTTCTAAAAGATATAAACATTTATAATAAACTTTAATTTATCAAACTGTACTACTGTGTATGTCCCCCACTAATAACCCTTGGTGGTTGATGTGGGTTTTAAAAATAATATATACACTGAGACTTCTTAAAATTTTAATAAAATAGACAAATGCAAGTTTATCCATTTCCTCACCGCAGTATTCTTTAGAAAAATGCTGTAGGATAAAATATCGCGTTAACTTTTTTATTATAGTGGAAAGTTTTGCCAGTAGGCTTATTATACCCACTAACTTCAAAAAGTCCAATAGATCACAAAATAAGTTTTCTTAGATATTTATTGGAACAGTTTAAAATATTTTTTCTGATCTATAGATTAAATAATTCACAAATTTTAAACATTGTGTAACTATGGCTGAAAATTAGCAAAAATTTATTGAAATGTGTATCTAAATCTAGAGGAATAATATGAGGTTACGATTTAATACCAAACCTCGGCATAAGCGCCTTTACGTATATTTTTTAACTGACTTAGCATGTGATCTATTCATTCTTGAGTTGAAAACAACCATTCGCCACTTGCTTATAGATCTGTACGAAATTAATATTCGATAAGTTTTGGTTTTACTCTGTTGAATACTTTTACATTAACAAATATAACCGCTCACCGTATTCGTAGCCATTAGTTATATTCTCATGAATGCTATAAAATATATTCATTTAATTTTTTTCTGTTGCAGGTAAGAGACATAAATTTTAAACCGACGTTTATTATGGTGAGTAAAAAGTATACATTTAATCCAGAACCTCAAAAACTACCGAGAACCTCCTAAACCACAAACGAAATTCAAAATCAACGATGCTGAAACTTTACCATAATGGGCTTTTGTGTAACGAACAACAATAGTAGATTTAAGTGGAAGACGTCAATGAAAATAATTCTTGTAAAACAACAAGACTCTTTGTGTAATGCAGTAAATAAACATTTTTAAGGTGCCCATATACAGTTAAACCATTTATGACTAACAACAATGTTGCCATTGGTGTTTAAATGTTATAAAAATAAATCTGTTAACCAAGAAGGTCATTTTAAGGTCATTGATGTTTTTAAATATTTTACAAGCCATTTTTAGATTTCGAATTCTGTAGGTTATGAACGGAAGTGTCACTCACTAATAATATAGAAAAATATTTGTACAAATTAGATGATATTTCAAACAAGTTCTGCACATGTTTCGTTGTAGGTATATCGAGAACTCTCATGTCTCTTGGCAAGTATTTTTCGAGTTAAATTTATTAATTTTTAATTATTTGGTTTGTTGTTAATAGTGTATGCTTTCGCAACAGTCGTACAACATTTGTCTTATGTCTCACACATACATTATTCAATTTGCACTATGGTGGGATAATGGTATTGATTTTAATATTATTTTATACGGAATGAAACCACGATTGTAATAAAAATTACGTTGTACATTTGTTTTTTACGTTTCGATTTCCAATCCTTAGTAGGTCAGGAACCACTCCACCTCGCCCAAATGCTCTAGGCCATCCTCCACCCCTAACAGCCCGCTGATACGCTATAGAGGCTAGAGGTTACAAATCTGCAAAATGCTTGTCACATGGGAGTCCTGGGCACTCCGCGCTCGAGAGTTGGGTCCCTCCGTCCTGCTTTTTGTTATTAGTAATTTTTTTGTGGCTTCGCCTTCTTGTTAGTTTTTTTTTCGGATTTTTATTTGTTTTTTATATTCCATTTTTTTGAGGGTGTGTCTTAATCTATTTATTTTCCTGATGCCTGGCTCTGATTAAAGTGTTTATCTTCTTGCGATTGAGCTTCATGGACTTTTCAGACACAACTACATAGTTATTTTGTCATCTTCTTATTTGTTTAAAATTATTTGCTATTATTTGTTGCTTTGGTCTTCTGTGTTTCTCATATATGGAATACATCATACCCTATTAATCTCACGGGATCTAGTTTGGGTGATTTCAAGCTCACCTAATTCTTCCCTGGCTTTTTCTTTCATTATCTCCAGTACTCTTATTTGCCACTAATTGCTTTTTCTTTTTGAGAGTCCTCTGATAGTCGCTGTTGCTGCTTCGTCCTTTTGGATAGTTGCGTATACATGTGGTGTAAACGTTACGCTTTTATTCAATGTGACTCCTAAGTATTTGGCTTCGTTTTTCCATTCGATGGGTCTGTCTTAGACTATTAGTTGTCTTTTGGGTCATCCCTTCTCTTTTTGAAGATAACCGCTTGTGTCTTCCCTGTATTTACTGCTTTTTTTCATTAGACACACCAGTTTTCTATTGTATCCATTGCCGTCTGCAGGTTTCTCACGGCTTCATCCAGGTCTATCCAGATTCCCCCGCTATAGCAATGGTGTCTGCATATAGGCTGAGAAGAGTTTCGGTTGTTCCTGAAACGTCATCTGCGTATATGCTCTACAATAGGGGTAACAACACTGAACCCTGTGGTACTCCGGCCTTCGGGACACCATGTTCAAACAGGACTTGTTCTATTCGAACACTAAACCTCCAGTCGTCAAGGTACGAGGTGACTAGTCTTGTCATGGCGCCACTGTATCCATATTATCTCATATCTCATTTCATATACTAGCTCTTGATGCCATACTCTATCAAAGGATTTGCTTACATCCAGGAAGGCAGCTCCTGTATATTGTTTATTGTTGAATCCAGCTGCAATGTAATCGGTTAATCGGAGTACTTGATGTTCGCTGGAGTGCTGTGCTCCAAAGCCAAATTGTGCTTCAGGAATTATGGCAAGTTGGTCTGTCTCTGTTTAGAACCTGGATTGTATGACTCTTTCCACTATTTTGCTGACTGCTCGAAGTAAATTAATTGGACTGTAATTTTGCGGGAAAATGCTGTTCTTTCCTAGTTTGTGAATCATTATCACGTGGGTTTCTTTCCATCGATTTAGGAAGAGCCGGTATATGAATATTGCATTTGTAATATTTGATAATTAAACTATGGCTTAGATTGAGGGATATGTTAGAGCTCGGTTTGTTATTGCCTCTGGTCCAGGTGCTTTTTTTTATGAACTTTTCCTACATAACTCACTTCTTTGTGATAATTTAATGTACACAGTCTCTCTCGAGAATCCTTCTCATCACATGTTTTGTTCACAGAGTACACGATTTCGTTTTCACCGTGGAGTGGTGGATTTATTTTTTTATCATTCCCTCATATTCTGTGTAGCCTCCATATTTCTTTTATCTTCTATTCTCGTTCTTTTATTTTATCTTCTATAAACATAGTCTGTTTGACTTGTCGATATAGTCGGATTGACCCGAATTCGTGTTCTTTTAGCTCTTCTTCTGGCTTTTTTTATTTCCCTTATTTTTTCTCTTACTTCAGATTTTATTGGTCTAAACCTACCCCTATGGATCGTATGTTCTTCTTCTGTGGTACTTTTTCTAAAAGCTTCTTTTATAATATTTTCAAACTCTAGGACTTTTTCTTCTAGATCTCGTGGATTTTATATTGTTGAACATATTTTCAATTTATTCGCTCTAAAATCTGCTTTTCCTTGTTGTTGGGCGTTTCAGTTCTCGTGTTCCTATTTCTAGCAGTATGGGATTGTGACTTCACGTAACTTCGTCTATCGACTATAATTTTGTTTGTAGCGCTAGATTTTTGGCCAATACTAAGTCCAGATCGGTAAGGTATTTCCATACTAGTACTGGATGGGCCCAATCACCATGATATCTTTTCTATTTTCAATATTGTTGTTTAGTATTCTTCCATTTCTGTTTATAACTCTATCTTTCCAATTTGGGGATGTGGCGTTTAGGTCTCCTATGGTTATGGATTGCTCTTCCGTGATTAAAGAACTCATCCAGGCCGGCTTCATTCTAGGTCATCGCCATTATCAACTGATGCTTTGTGGCAGCCAATTTGACAGTTCACTTATTTGGCTTCGATCTTGCAGGAATATTTTAAGTTGAAGTTCTGAGGGTGATGTATCCTCGAATTTATTTTTATGTACTTCTGACTTCTTCCTTTACTATTGGAAACCAGATCCCGTTACAGTCTGTTAATGAGTTTGCTACACATTTTTTATTCTTCTTTGATTTTTTTCTTTTTGCTGTCTGTTTCTTTTATGACTATTGATGCATTTTTCCATTGTACATTTTACTCAAATCACTGTCCTTTGTACAATTGACACTTTTACAAATAAATTGGTATTAAAGTGCTTTAAATATGTAAAAGTAAATAAGGTGGATTAGTCGCAAGTTTTACTAGATTAAATCCCGAATAATTTTCATAAATCTTCATAGGGTTTTGTATTTACAATGACAGGAATTATAATTCCTGTCATAGTTTTCTGGACGACGAGGTACTAGCCTATAAACAAGTAAGCCTAAGGAATGGTAACTTGACAGTAATTTATTACTATCTCTTAGTACCAATTATAATGTAATTATCAGTAGTAATATCCCTAGGACATTAATAACAGACGAGATAATTCATGACAATCGAAAGCTCGTTCCTTGGTAACAGCACGAAGCCGAAGGCTGAGTGCTGTTACCAAGCAACGAGCTTGAGAAATTTGTCATGAAATTATAAGGCATTCATCAATGTCCGAGGGATATTCGGCGGATAATTTTTCGAAAAAAAAAATCATAACTCAACATAACGAAACATTTATTTATTAAAAGTACAGTTAGTGAACGTACAATTATTAAAATTTAAGTTAACATTAGATTCGTTGCTGTTCTCTACTATAGAAGATCTATTACCACGAATAATATTTATAATCTTGTTGTGGTGTTCTTGATCGAGATTCAAGTATGGTTTTATAGAAACGTGACATTTTGAAATTTATTTGGATGAAGTTGTCAAACTCGAGTCGTGTTGTCATAGGGATTGAAAATTGCACTGAATGCAATTATCAGTCTAATGTTGACATGATTGGGTGAAATTGTTCCCCATGACACAAAATGACGAAATTTGAATGGTTGTTAGAACAGTCGAAAAATTATCAATACAATTTAATTTTGCCAAAAACGCATATACAAACGCATAAACGCATAAACATACGCAGTCACATATATAACATTAAATAAGAAAAATAATTTGAAGTTTGGAAAACATTTCTATTCACTGCTTAGTATTCTCTGATGTTGCCAGCTATTCGCAACACACAATTGGTGAAAAATCGATAAAATGTAACCCTTTAATGGAGACACATCTGGCAATCTGTTGATTTTTGTTTATTTTTAACTGCTGGCCAGATATACAATCGTTCATTTTCCATTATTCCTTTATTTCATTCTCTCAGTTGATTCCCTACAGGGACCTCTCTGCTAGATTAGTTTATCCCCTTTCCAATACTCTACTGTCAGTTCACCATTTCGATATTCGCTTTAGACTTTTCAATTCAGCTCTTTGATGTCACGGTAACCCTACCAGAAAATAGAGGTTTATTTGGGAATCTAGAATGGGAAAATACAATCAATCTATAGAACCTAGTGGACATCACTGGATTTATGTTTTTTTTTTGTAAAGGAAAATACAGGTAAAATCATTTTTACCTAGCGTAAATAAAATTTTGAAATTTATTGTTAGGATTTTTTAAAATAACAAGTGCAAAGATGTTTATTTGACGTTGTGGGTCACATTTTAAATTAAATGCTGTTTTTTACGTAAAAATGTCACTATCTAAAGTAGGTCTAAAAAGTTTGAATTTTTTTAAGTGTTCTAATCAATTGCATCAATTATCCTCATTAACCCCCTCTGTGGCTCAGTGGTAAGGTATAAACCTAAAGGTCGTGAGTTCGAATCTCATCTGGTTGGAGAAATTTTCGTTTATTAAAAATTAATGAATGAAAATAATTTCTATCCTTGTGCGGTCGGTACTCACGCAGACGTTCGGATACAATTAGAGTCTCTTAGCAAAGACAATGACGTCGACTTTGCTAAGTATCAAGACAATTACTCTACACACACACACACACACTACACTAGGTACCTGACTGTACCATGCCAATGATCTTAGTTGTCGAGGCATTAACTCAATAATAAAAAAAATTATCCTAATCAATTAGCGAGATAACAATTTTGTGTAGTCTGTATGTGTTTATTTGTGTGTTGGGTAAGTACTGTGTTATTAGGTAAAGTCAGCTGCATTGTCTTTTCAAAGACATCAAAGAATTGTTTATTATATCTGAACAATGTCTATGTTAAACAAGTACCGATCAGATGAACAAGAGAATTTTGTATAGAAAAATTTCCATGCTCAACACATTGCTCGAGCCATAACCGATATTATAAAGGAAGCATTTCCGGGTCGCTTAAGATCGATTCAGACACATCAGTCCCGTCACAGTCCCGACGCCGAACCGGTCCTGTTTGGTCACAGAACTATCAACTATCTGACAGCTGGCAAACTGTTCGTCGCCTGATGAATGTGAATTCCGGCGCCATATTTCTATTAAAGAATATTTTGTATGACGGATTGTTCGGTTCGGCGCCAGGACTGTGACGAGACGTGACTGATGTGTCTGAACGCTTTTCGAAAGAAATGGAATATGGTTTTTACGGTCTGCAAAAGGAAATTTGGCGCTTCATAAGAGGTCAAAGAACGGAATTAAAGGAACTAATAGAACCAAAACACATAGAGAAAAGGATATGTGGATTGGCTACCTAAAAAAGCTCTATGCAGAGGAAGAACAAACGGCGCTAGAACCGGAAACACTAGAAATGATCACAAATGAAGAACTTAATATAAATGTACAGGAAGTTCGGAAAATACTTGAAAACTTTGAAAATAAGGCTATAATCGAGCACAAGTTAATTAAATCTAGCCCAAGTACTTTCGCTTAAAATAGCATCTTCAGGGGCATTTCGTCAAAGTCGAAATACTTGAAAAGCTGAAAAACAGTAAAACAATTAGTGCTAATAAATTAGAGGGTAAGTTTCGCAGATCAACAGGGTTTTCGTAGTGAAAGATCGTGTACAGATGCAATATTCGTTATAAAGCAAATCACTCAGAAATCACTAGAGTATAATAGACCAGTATTTCTGTGTCTGATTGACCTAAAGAAAGCGTTTGACAGAGTAAGACTCAAAGATCGATCTTCAGTATAATAGATGTTTCCCTAAATATTTTAAAAATTATCGAAAACATCTACCAAAACTACAAAATGAAAGTCAGAGTAGATGGACAACTTACAGAACCTATAGAAATAGACAGCGGAATAAGACAAGGGGATTCATGGAGCCCCATGCTCTTCAATTTAAAACAAAGGAAGAGGATACGGAATGGGAAACAAAGAAATAAAAATACTCTGTTACGCAGAACGACGCAATATTGATAGTCCAAGATGAACATAGTCTTCAAAGACTAATCTACAGATTTAACATAAGAGCAGAAAAAGTTAATATGACAATCTCATCTCAGATAACTAAAACAATAGTAGTCAGCAAAGGACCTTTCTTAATCTTGTAGTGCCTATCCGTTTCGGATGTTGGCGACCATCATGGCAATCTGCACTTTGCACACTGCTGCTCTAAAAAGATGTGTTGTGGTTGAACCACGTTCGTAGATTTTTCAGCCAGGAAATCTTTCGCCTTCCTGGTCCCTTCCCTTCCTTCTACTTTTCCCTGCAAGATTAGTTGCAGTAGTTCATATCTTTCGCTGTTCCTCATGATGTGACCGAGGTATTCGATTTTGGCTGTTTTTATTGTGGTTAACAGCTCTTTTTCTTTTTTCATTCTCAACAGAACACCCTCATTAGTAACGTGGTCGGTATACGATATCTTCAGGATGCGACGATAAAGCCACATTTCAAAAGCCTCAATTTTCTTGCAGGTGGCGTCTGTGAGAGTCCATGACTCAACTCCGTACAACAGTATAGGAAAGATGTAACATCGTAGTAACCTGATTTTTATGGGCATTGATAAATCATGACATTTGAATAACTTAGCCATTTTTTGAAATGCAGATCTTGCTTTCTCTATTCTACATTTGATTTCTATGGAATGGTCCCAATTTTCATTGACGTTCGTACCAAGGTACGTTTTACTCTGCTAAGTTTAAGTATGTTTTTACTCTTTCTATTTGTTGACCGTTTACACTGATTTGTCCAAATTGCTGTTCCTTCTTAGAGATCATCATGCATTTTGTTTTCTTAGTGTTTAGTGAAAGTCCGTATCTCTGACTGACCTCTGTGATTCTGTTCATTAACTCCTGGAGGGTTTCAGAACTGTCAGCGAATACTACCGTGTCGTCCGCGTATCTAATGTTATTGATAGATTCTCCGTTGATTCGAATTCCGGCTTCAACATCACCCACTGCTTCTTGAAAGATTTCCTCAGAGTATATGTTAAACAACAGTGGTGATAGTATACATCCTGACAGGACGCCACGTTTGATTTTGATATCGTCGGATTCTCCTGCCTCTGTCCGGATAGATGATGTTTGATTCCAGTACAGATTGCTGACAATTCTTAAATCACAGGTGTTTATTCCAATATTGGTTAATATCTCCATCAGCTTGTCGTGCTTTACTGTATCGAACGCTTTATGGTAGTCAATGAAGCACGCATAAATGTCGCAGTTTACATCTCTACATCGTTGAAATAGCACTTGTATACTAAAGAGAGCCTCTCTCGTACCCACTGCATTCCGAAAACCAAACTGTGTACGGCTGATTTTTTCTTCGCACAGTCTATATATCCTTTGATGTATGATTTTTAGAAATAATTTTAAAATATGACTCATTAAGCTGATGGTTCGGAAATCACTGCAGGATACGGATTTTGTTTTCTTTGGTAAAGCAATAAAGGTCGACTTCAGCCATATTCTTGGTATTACTCCGCTTAAATATATGTCATTAAATACTTTTGTTAGGTGTTGAATACCGTCGGTGTTAAATAGTTTAATGAGCTCATCATATGCATTGTCAGGTCCAGGAGCTTTGCCATCTTTTAGTTGTAATATGGCTTTTTGCACTTCATCTGATGTGATTGGTAAGTGGTCATCACATATGTAGGATGGAGGTTGTTCGGATCTAGTATTTTTTGAAATGCAGATCTTGCTTTCTCTATTCTACATTGGATTTCTATGGAATAGTCCCAATTTTTATTGACGTTCGTACCAAGGTACGTTTTTACTCTTTCTAAGTCTTTAAGTTCTTAAAGTATGTTTTTACTCTTTCTATTTGTTGACCGTTTACACTGATTTGTCCAAATTGCTGTTCCTTCTTAGAGATCATCATGCATTTTGTTTTCTTAGTGTTTAGTGAAAGTCCGTATCTCTGACTGACCTCTGTGATTCTGTTCATTAACTCCTGGAGGGTTTCAGAACTGTCAGCGAATACTACCGTGTCGTCCGCGTATCTAATGTTATTGATAGATTCTCCGTTGATTCGAATTCCGGCTTCAACATCACCCACTGCTTCTTGAAAGATTTCCTCAGAGTATATGTTAAACAACAGTGGTGATAGTATACATCCCTGACAGACGCCACGTTTGATTTTGATAATTTGATTCTCCTGCCTCTGTCCGGATAGATGATGTTTGATTCCAGTACAGATTGCTGACAATTCTTAAATCACAGGTGTTTATTCCAATATTGGTTAATATCTCCATCAGCTTGTCGTGCTTTACTGTATCGAACGCTTTATGGTAGTCAATGAAGCACGCATAAATGTCGCAGTTCACATCTCTACATCGTTGAAATAGCACTTGTATACTAAAGAGAGCCTCTCTCGTACCCACTGCATTCCGAAAACCAAACTGTGTACGGCTGATTTTTTCTTCGCACAGTCTATATATCCTTTGATGTATGATTTTTAGAAATAATTTTAAAATATGACTCATTAAGCTGATGGTTCGGAAATCACTGCAGGATACGGATTTTGTTTTCTTTGGTAAAGCAATAAAGGTTGACTTCAGCCATATTCTTGGTATTACTCCGCTTAAATATATGTCATTAAATACTTTTGTTAGGTGTTGAATACCGTCGGTGTTAAATAGTTTAATGAGCTCATCATATGCATTGTCAGGTCCAGGAGCTTTGCCATCTTTTAGTTGTAATATGGCTTTTTGCACTTCATCTGATGTGATTGGTAAGTGGTCATCACATATGTAGGATGGAGGTTGTTCGGATCTAGTATCATCAAAGAGTTGTATGTATTTTGTCCATATGCGGATTTCTTGATTTTTGTCTGTGATGATATTCCCCTGTTGGTCTCGCAGTTTGTTAGCTGTTTGGATTTCTGAAGACCAGCTGCTTGTTTTACCTTTTTATGCATGTTAAACGTATCATGTTTTTGTTCTAACAACTCTATCTCTTCACACTGTGATTTTAACCAATTTTCTTTGGCCTTTCGTATTTCGGTTCTTATTTAGCAAAGAACCAACCAGATGTAAAATAGAAATTGATGGGATCAGTATTGAACATGTAATGGAAATAAAATACCTGGGAATTACACTATCCAGCTATGGAGACCAGGACAAAGAAGTGAGAGACCAAGTACAAAGAGCTAATAAACTTGCAGGATACCTTAATAACACTATATGTCGAAACAGACACATTAACACTGAGATGAAGTCAATAATTTATAAAGTCAGTGTAAACCAATAATGATATATGCCTCAGAAACAAGACCCGACACAGCCACAACACAAAGGCTACTGGAATCAGCAGAGATAAACGTACTGAGAAGAATTACAGGAAATACGCTGAGAGATCGAAAGAGATGTGAAGACAGAAGAAAATGTAACGTACAGTGTATAAATCAATGGACACAAAATAAAAAAAGAATGGAATAACCACATAAGCAGAATGAAGGAGGTCCGTGTCGTCAAAATAGCAAGAGATTGGTACCTTACCAATCGACAGAAGAAGTATCGGACGACCACGCATAAGATGGAGTGACAACCTTCCATAGAGGTATTAATCCACCAATGAACAAGCAGAATTGCTTATAAAGAGGATGAAGAAGAAGACTTCTTTTTATAAAATTTTTTGAAGTCGCTGGTTTAAAAACGCAACAAGCCTCCGACTTTTGAAGCCCTTAAGAAGAATGCCCAACAGGAAAGCGAGAACTTGTCGAGCGAAGCTCTGTCAAGATTGATGAAAAATGCCATAAAACGGGCCCGTATGGCCAATAACTCTGGCGGCGGCCCCTTGGTTGATATCATTTTCTTGATTGATGGAGTAAATTTTATTTGATTATATAATCAAATTTCACAATCAGAATCTAAGTTTATCATTAAAAAAAATATATCAAATGAACGTAGTTTGATTACTACTTTTGTCTTACCTTGTATATTCTATATTGCAATGGAGACTTATGCTGGGTAAAAGAAGCTCTCTTCTTGTGTACAAAGGATGTACAAGTTAATAGTTTAACTTAAATTAGGATTAGCACTTGTTTTGAAAAGTGGTTTGGTAGTACTCTTGTCGTTTTCCCCATTACTGAGGATCGTGATTTTTTCCAATATTCTTAACAATTTTTCTCGATTGGTCTCTATCTTCAGCTGCTCTGAGAGCATCGCAAAATGAGTTTCCAACTGAATTCTTAATTTGGTCGCACCATCTAGTTGGTGATCGGATCTTCTCCCTGGAAGATCTTTCCTATTCTTCTCCAGTACCACATCTTAACGGCTTCAATTTTTTGGCGCTCACGTCCGCGAAGAGTCTAGGTCTCTGCCCCTATTATACTAGACCCGAGATACACAAAACTGTCCACTATCTGGTATTCCTGTAACATGTTAGTCAGTTAAATAGTGTGGAATCTGTCGACCACCATTATTTTTGGTCTTGGCTTTATTGATTTTTCAGACCAACTTTATTGCTTTCGTACTCAACTCTTCGCAGGAGATTAAACATTTTTTTTCTCATTTGCTGCTATAAGTGTGGCGTCATCAGCAAATCTTAAATCGGAGATTTTCTTACCAGCCTGGGGATTAATTTCTCTTTAGAGATAGATAAGGCTAGTAAGACAGTAGGTTCTCTAGCGTAGTCAAGGGGCTATTGATTTTCGGCTGGTACCTCGTTATTTTTATATAGTTCACCACAATAGTTTCGCCATGTTTCCAATATTTCGACAGTATCTCTCTTTAGATTACCTTCCTTATTTATTACATACCACGTTTGAGATGTAAATTCTCTGATAAGGAGTTTGATCTTCTGAAATAAATCCCTCGGTTTATTTCGACAGCCATGTTCCTCTATCTCTCTGCATATTTGTAATCAGCTTTGTCTTTGCGGCACTGGTTTCTGATTTCTTTCTGATTTCTTTCGATAACGCTCTGTATTCATTGTTTATTCCGTATCTATTTTTATGTTCTTTTCTGCGTTAAATCACAGACCACGTATTATCAGATATCCACGGCTTACGGCCCGTGGAAACCGCTGCCTCACAGTCTTTCAGGATCAATATCTACTTGGTCTAAAGAAAGAGCTTCTTGTAGATTTTGTTGGAAGTCATTGATTTATGACTGATTTAGAGACATGACTTTTCTTAGAGGTGTTCTTTAGGGGACTTTAAAATGAAGTCGAACAGTCTGCGCCAGTATACGTTTTACAGTTGATGGCCGACGACTTCCATCTTGATCTTGTTAGGATGTAGTTAGTCTATTTGATTTCTTGTTCGTCCATCTGGGCTGCGCCATGTGTATAATCTCCGTGGATGATGTTGGTAGAGTGTATTTGTAATTGTAAGATGTTGTTCTTCACAGAAATCCACTAGACGGTCGTTATTCTCATTTCTCTGTCCCAGTCCATTTTTGCCCAGCACGGTCCTTCAATATTTTCATTAGACGACCCCACTTTGGCGTTAAAGTTTCCTAAAATTATGATTAGTTCACGATTCGGAATAGCGCTAACACTTTCTTTTAGGCGACCATAGAACCTGTTGATGTCTTCTTCTTATGTAGCTGCTGTAGGAGCATGTAGCTGGAGAAAAGTGTAGAGTGTTGGTGGATATTCTGATTTTAATATCTCTACACAGTCGTTGAGTGTACAATTATTGTGACTCCATTTCTACTTGTGTTATCTGGGCCTGAAAAATAGACGACGTTGCCAGTAGTTGTTTTAAAATGCTCTTTACCTCTCTAGTGAGTTTCTGAGAGTCCCAGTACCGAAAGATTGTGGTCTGCAATTCTTTTTCAATTATGTGTAGCTTTCCAGGATTTTGGATCAATTCATGGACGTTCCATGTACCAATTCGCTAACAGTTTGTAGCACAATTTCTACCAGATGCCTGGTCCCTTACACCTTGGCAGCCGGTAGCATATTTCACGAAACAGATACGCCGAGCGTGAGTCGAGTCGCTACACATCCCATCTTCACTTACTGAAATTGTCATCGTTATGGGAAGAAATTCTCTAGGGAAAATAGTGCAGTGATTTCCCATTGCCTTCTGCACCGCTGTATAAATAATTAATATAAAAAGTCATAGATACCGACTCATATCATTCCCAGTTGATATGAACAAAAAAAAATAGTAATTCTATTAAATCCTTGATTCACGAATTTCTCATGGAGAATGATATATTTTTAACGAAGATGACACAAAACAGTTGCTAGAACAACATCGCTAATTACTATTCTTTTACTTGCGAAATACTTGTAATGATGTAATGCAGGGGTGATCAAACTTGAACTGCTGGCGATCTACTCAATATTTTTAGACTACTTACGATCGACTCTGAGAGACTGCAAGTGTGTGTCATGCAGGGTTGTCGTACATACACGACACACCCTACCTTTCCTAGGTAGGGCGTACCGTAGCATATATAGATATTAGCTTTCTGCACAATATAGGTACATTATTTTAGTCAAGGTTTGGGTTAGGTTTAGTTAGGTTCTTCTCTACAATATCAATGAAAAAACTCATAGTTATTCAAAATTGCGAGTTTATTTGTTGTTACAAAACAAAAGAGTTACATATGGTGTTAAACTTAACTAAGGAGTGGCTTTGGATGTTGAAGCGTGGCACTGCATGTCCTCAGCATACTTTTCATAAGATGGTACGTAACCACTGAGTGCTAATCGCAAGCATGATGTCATATGATCGTCAGTTAGTCGATTGCGATATTTTGACTTAATTATCTTCATTTCAGAAAATGCAGATTCGCACAAGTAAGTTGACCCAAAAAATGCCGTCATTTGAAGGCGATTTGCCTTACATTCGGATATTTATCTTCAGATATAAAACGCCAGAAATTTGTATCAGATACTGTAGCTTTGAGATGTATATCTGATATAATCTGCACCAACTCATTTTCAATAGAACATGAGTTCATATTAAACTGACTTGCTATTTCAGTAGCTAATTCCTCAATGTTTTTACATGAAAAAGGATAACTCTATAAATGATGCTATATTTTCCAATTTACTGCAATCATAAAAACGCATTTCGAATTGTCCCAAAATATTTGATAATTCAGCCTCATGCGTATCATAATTCAACTGAGGAATCCTTGCTTTCAAAGACGGAAAATGTTTCAGATCCTTTCTTTTCAGTTGATCTATCATAAGTTGCAATTTACTTTTGAATGCGTTTACTGCGCTAATCATCTCAATAATAGTTTTTCCTTTACCTTGAAGCTCCAAGTTAACGGTGTTTAAGTGCATTGTGATGTCAGTCAAAAATGCCAAATCATTTAGCCATTTTTCGTTTTTCAAAATCTGAGTGTCATCACCTCTTTCGTCTAGAAAAGCTGTTATTTCGGGCAATAATTCTTGAAACCTTTCTAGGAATTTTCCGCGACTCAACCACCTGACGTCCGTGTGAAGAACTAAATCAGTGTGTTCAGCTGACTCCCTATCTTCCAACTGCAACTGAAAGAGCCGCCGTTGCAAGCTACGTGCACGGATGGAATTCACAATTTTTGTTGCAATGCACATAATTTCCTCCGTGTTTAAAACTTTTGAACACAAAACTTGTTGATGTATAATGCAATGGAATGAAAAAAATGAAGGGAATTCTTCATTAGCTCGAACACAATGCCACAAAACCGTTTTTGTTTCCAGTCATTGCTGGTGCTCCATCGGTTGTAATGCACATTAATTTATATATTGGTAGCTCGTAGTTTTTTACAAAATTTAAGAAAACGTCATATATATCTTCGCCACGGGTCTTCCCCTTCAGAGGAATGATTGTCAAAAATTCTTTATTAGCCAACATGTTATTGAATACCATCCGAATAAAAATACACAGCTGGGCAGTGTCTGTCATATCGATGGATTCGTCGAACTGTAAAGAAAAGTATGTACATTCCATGATATCACGACCAATCACCATACCAATAAACCATTTCTGTTTTATTTTTAAAATCTCCAAATAAAGTCTCACCCGCTTCAATAAATGCTTCCTTCACCACCGATCCATCTTCAAATGGTTTCTTGTGTTTCGCCAAAATATGAGATATTTTAAATTACGCGATCGTAGCAGCTTTTGATTGTTTGGCTGGTCTTGTGAACATGGATTGTTCTTTTTTCAAACAAGATATCAAATCACTTACTTTTCGTTTTCTTAATTCACTCTGTGCGGAAAATCCTTTTCATAGTTTTTATGAAGCGTTTTATGATGCATCTCTAAGTTACCACGCTTAGGTATTGCAACTGACGCACGACAAATAACACAAATGCACTTATCCTTCACCATAGAAAAGAAAAATTCTTCCTCCCAATCCTTATTAAAATGATACGTTTTAGATTTCTTCACTGCACTCATTTTCCACTATTTAATAATAAACTTTGTATCGACGTAGGATCGCTATCAAGTTACAATTCAGAATAACTCCAATTCCTGCAGGCGCAACATTTATATCGGCGTGAACGAAAGTCTCGAATGTTCCCGTCAAACGAGCCGCCCGAAACTAGACTGTACTGTCTCTCGTCTAGAAACAACACGGCTTTTCTTTGACAAGTGCCGCGCGTTCCTTTGATAAAGCCACCTTTTGCCGCAAGCAGTGTTATTTTATTACGTAATACATTTTTGTAGTTGATAGAATATCATCCCAAATTTGATTAATAATTATAATAAATATTGAATTAATAAAATAATTAGTTAATATATGTAAATATAAAATATGCTGTGTGAACAGTATTTTCTTGTCCCCACTTCTTTGAATTGCAATGATACTTAGTCAAGCATTCTATGTATTTGTATAGTTCAGTATTATTAAAAACGTTTAACTCTGCTGACAGTAGTTTAGTTACCTACCTACTTATTAAATTTTTTTTTCTTCTCGAGAGCTACCCAAAAAGCACTCGCGATCGACCAGTCGATCGCGATCGACCGTTTGAGCACCCCTGATGTAATGAAATCAATAACCCAAAAACTTAACACTGGAAAAAAATTTTACCCTAAAAATATTCCCTTTTATTGCATAATTATTATTAATCCTTCTTATAATGTTATCTTTTAATTTTATTATAAAGTTATGTTAATCATTAAAAAAAATACGTGACCCGAAAAAGACTCTCCCAGAGCGAATGACATTTTTATAGAATTCCGAAATAGCTAGTAAAACTACCTAATCACCTACCCGCAACTAATCTATGAGAATAATCTTAAATTTATTAGACTATTATATGAATTTATTTTTATTACACCCACGCAATAGCGTTCCTTTAGTTGAGTCATGTTTTTTTCTGTTCATATGGATTTTCAACGTACGCCCATGTTTGTTTTTCCTCGAACTCATCGATTTATTTGCTCAACCGGGAAAGGAAAAACATTTAAAAGGAAGTTATGGTTTATTTTTATGTTCTCAGGGTTTTCCTTCCATTGAAAATTGTTTTCCTAATAACTAAAGATATTTGTGTGGTGGTAGTCTTATCGAAAAACATTATTATCCTTTATTTTGCTGGCTAAGCAAACTAAAAGGGTGAAATTTTTGTTTGTTCCTAGATTTGTTTTTAATTGTATTTTAGTGGGTTTTAATTATTTATAGTAGGTACAAAAGAAATGTGATCAAACACGTTGATATGATGGTTTAATTTATTTATGTAGGTACGTACATACCATAATTATTTATGAACAAATAATGTTAACATTATAATTACGGAAATTGTGATATTTTAAAGTAGCAAACAAATAAATGAAAGGCAGAAAATCATCAGGAACATTTTAAAAGTACCTTTGAAGCTGTTAGTTCTACACCAGTAGTACTGCAGCCAATTGACTTATTGTACAACTTCAATTGACTACTATATAAGTCTTCGAGACTTCAGCAGATCTGCTATATGTAAGCTTTCCTCCAACACTCGATGGAGCCTTTTTTGGCATTGGTATAATCAATGCTTTTGCATCCACACGATAGAGAACCATCCTTTACCATTAAGTAGGTAAGTGCTGTAAAATGCCATTCTGCCATTTAGAGAGTCATAGTTTCGACCGCACGAGGGGCCTGGTGAGCTCTCCAGAGCACAAATGCCCGATTTTCCGAGACGGGTGTAGCCGTCTTTAGTACTTTCAACTTGCTAGCAAACCGCCGTTTTGGTACCGGCAAACTGCAGTTTGCCGGTTACACCAGTGCACAGACTCACTCACCCTTTACGGGATTGCTGCTTGGCGGAATTGAAAGGCGGCATCACTACTTGGATTACATTTCACAGGGCACTAATAAACTTAAATACTACGTGATCGTGTGGCCTAGTTGTAGACCCGTCATCAACGCCTGCGCACCGGGCGGGATTTGAAGTCCACAGAACCCACTAAAACCAGGACCTTTTACCCCTTAAGGAAACCGTGTCAAGACAAATGGATAATGACGATTCCCTCCCGCCTGGTGAAGGCTGGGCACTACCGAATACCGACGACCCAATAAGAGAACTTGTAGAGCAGGCGCATAAACGGTATAGCCAGCATCCGAGAGGAAGTATATTTTATTCTAGCAGAACCAATGCCCCAAGAACCAAGAACCAAGAGCCCGTGTCCAGTGAGGATGACACGATAGCCATATCGTGGAGCTCCACCTTCCACGCTGTACCTGTGTTGTCATACACTGCCCGTGATCCCTGTAAGGGTGAGCAGTTGCACGCTGGTAGGATAACGGACTACCAAGCACGTTTCACAGGTTGCCGCCGAGGAGCCTATTCCTCTACCACTCATCTCTAGCTACAGGCACGTTTCACAGGCGCACGTTCAGATTGGGACTGATCGTATTGAATCTGCAAAAGGTCCTGCAGATGTTATGTGGAACGAAAGCAGAGTGGTCCCACATGACCTGAGATACTAGGAACGCAACCCGTTGACCAGTGCGACTTATGGACTCGTCTTGCTTCTAGCAGCCCTCATACCGACTACCGATACCTTAAAAGACGGCCACGTTACTGTTTCTACGTACCTACGGTACTGGTAGAGACCAGCATCCTACTAGTATACGGTTCGCCCTTTCGCTCCGAAGAGTTACTTGGACTTGGCCGCTACTAGACAGCTAGACATCCCATTGGATGTTCCCGCCTCTTCAGACTGCTAGGGACCAGCACCCTAGCGTATTTTCTTTTCGTCCGTTCGCTCGTAGGAAGCTACTGGGACTAGGCCGCATACTATACGGCCGTAAGGCACATCAGTGCGCCCATGCTGTGCCAAGATAAGGGTACATCGTCTGGGTACGATGATGTTACACCTTGGAACTGGACAGCACGGTATCTTGGGTCTATGCATGTGTGTATGTGTATTTTGTTTATGGATATGTGTGTGTATGCGTGTGTATGTGCTGCGCATATTTGTTTGTGTTAATGTGTTATGTTTAATTAACAATAATATACTTAATGCTGCAGCCCGTATATTATGTTCTAAGTTGACATCTGGGTGTTAATTTTTTATACCTTATTCACACCTGTCCTTTAGTCCTATAGACACATAAGGACAACCCTATTAACCATTGAAACGCAAGTGTCCATAATTTGTGTCCACTAGAGGCGAACTCAGGCTCAGAGTTTCAAATCGGCATGTAGTAACGATCCAAAAAATCTATATATTTTTTATATTTTTACTTAATTCAGACCGCAGTAACTTTTATGCGCTCCCTGTAAACTTATTTTCGTTTTAAATAATGTAAACATGAAAATTGTTTTGGTCAAAGGATCTTTAAGGTATGACACAAATTTGTTCTTTTCTATTGATCGGATTTAATCATACGATTCAACGACAAAATTCCGTGGGAAAGGAACGCAGTTCGCCAAAAGGAGCGCGTCATTCTGTTTATGCCCACAAGAAGTCCGTCAGGTGAGTTGTTATAATTTTTCTATAAGCTATGTTCTACCGGTTTTAATGTAGATAGGGTGTTAACAACTTCTTCTTTCACTTCTTTACAGAAGGAAACAATTAGTGGTCTTTCCCTTCAAATAATAGACTACTCTGTTATTCTTGATATTCTATTAATCTTACATTTTTATTTTTGTCTTTGTTGGAATGGAAATAAGCAGTAAATTCTAGTTGAGGTTCCTTCTGAAGAACTGAGTAAAACCGAATGACTGAGTAAGGCTTATGGATAATTGAATAGGATTTATAGAGAACTAAGTTGGATTATGGATGATCATTTACTGAATCATGGATTATCTTTGACTGGAAATATGTAACTATTAAATCCTATTTCATATCATCATTTCTCTTTTCGATCCAGTGCCTGCCTACTTCAGGAAGAGAGAATTAAAAAAAAATGATATTTCTTAAGTTTATATTAACTTTCGGATTTTTTTTTAAATTTTTCTTATTTAAAGAAAGTTTATTTTTTATGAAAGCCGTATATGTTATTATTTATTAATTTTTATTTAAAATTTTACACTATGTAAGAATGCTTGGTTTGGAGAGAAAAATTCTAAGGAAAATATATGGAGCAGTCCAAAACAGGGTTTGTGGCTCTACAACTTTGAGTTATACAGAAGTTTTGGGAACCTGACGTTGTAAAATGCATTAAATTATTATGCCTTCGATGGAAGGACATGTAATTAGGCGAGATGAAGATGCGACGATCAGAAAAATTTTCGACCGAGAGGACCAGTGGGAAGACGAGCCAGTGGAATACCAAAACTTAAATATCAAGATAACATAGAGGATGATCTAAAATCCATCGGAGTTAAAGCATGGAGAAGAGTGGCCAGAGACAGGGGCGAATGGAAGAATGTTCTGAAGAAGGCTTTGGCCCATAACGAGCTGTAATGCCACTGATGATGATGAAGAATGCTTGTTTGCCCAGGTAATCAACGTTTAAAATTGAAATTAATCGTGTAGATTTTACAAATATAGGTCAAATATTTCTCTTCAAATAAATTTGTTAACACATCCAATAAGTGTTAATTATTTAAGATTCTCTAATTGGCACTATAATAGATAGTTCATTTTGTGTACCTTAAACACTGTTTATCGTTTGTTGTCTAGTACTATTTCGTACACAGTAACTAAAACAAAGATATTAAGAATCTTAGTTTAAAACGAGTAATGGAATATTATAGTGTACGAGAGTGGATATGATCGAGAACTTCATACCTAAACTTCGAACTCGACAGTATTAGTAATCCATTTAAGTTATACAGTTTATTTTTCTTCGACCACAACCTTAAGAAAGATAAGAAACTGAACAAACGTTATCATAATATTACATAATTTGAGGTTAGATGTTTTATAATAAAGTCAGTGGTTTCATATAAATACAGAAATAAATAGAAAATCGTTTTTATAATTTATTTATTTATACAAAATCGAAATTTAAATATACACAAAGAAGAGTTTTTCGATGTATACAAAAGCGAATGTAAATTTATATTAAATAAATAAATTTTCATAAATCAGACACTTTTGTATATATTATTGAACCAGAATGATATCAGACCGTCTTTTATCGGTATAAAAAACAATTTGAATTAAAAGCTGCATTTTTTATTGTTGTCTTCTAACTAAACGGATTTTTAATAGCCAGTTGTAAAATAGTTTATTGCTTTTGAATTTGCAAAACTATAATGCCATAAAAAGATCGTAAAAACTCTCCCCTTGCTTAAAATCTCTATAAGATGCTAGTGTACCTACGCGAAAAATTAGAATATTCTCGTTCCTCAGTAGGACAATCATATCTCTAAGTCTCTACGCATATTATCTCGTGTTCTACGCAGAATATATCTCATCTTACTTTTCGTATACACAATCACGTCGCAATTCTCACTATATAATCATATCGCTCTGTATACGTTTACGTACATACTCGTTTTACATAGCAAAAGTAGTTTTTAAACTTAATTATTTTAATAGAAGTTCTATCTATCTATACAGCCCTAAACATCCATCCTTGGATATAGGCCTCCTCCCCTTCTTCCATGCCTCTCTATCTTGGTCAATTTGCATCCATTTTGACCCGGCGTGTTTCTTCAGGTTATCTGACCATCGCATTTGTGGCCTTCCCCTTTTTCGTTTGTGATTCCATGGTCTTCAATGTATAGTCTTAGTCCATCTTTCATCTTTCTGCCTTAGGGTGTGTCCGGCGAACTTCCATTTAAGCTTTGCTACTTGGGTTGAGACATCTTTAAGACAAGTTAATGTAATAAAAAACATCGAACTATACCTTGTTTAGACAAAGATTAATTAATGGACGTCTTTCATAATCAACCAATATTGAAGTTTTGGTTTCTGTCTTATGTTGGAGGAGACGGACATCCATAACAGTTATGCAAATAACATTGAAAATTTAAGAAGTAGATTAAATAGCAAAATAACTTGGAGTTATGTTGGATCGAATGTGGATTTTCTAATTTAAAACCTTCTTCTTCTTCGTGCGACTAGGATTACTCCTGTTTGTCAGCCTCTTATTCTGTTTCATTATCTTTCCACCTTTTTGGCTGCCTTCCAACGGGTCTTCTCCTATACGGTTTGTTGTTTTTACAGATGTTAGCTAATCTATCTGGTCCCATTCGGTTTACATGTTCGTTCCAGTTTTTTTTCTTGTTTTTATCCACCTGTTAATATTTTGAATTTTGCATTGTTCGCGTATACTTCTGTTGGTTTGTCTGTCTCTTAATGATATGCCCGCTATTGATCTTAATACTTTCATTTCATTTCAGCCACTTACTCTTGCCGCTTTTGAGGCTTGCCTTGTGGTCTATTCTATATCCTGTCACTAGTGATCTCTACTCCTAGGCAATTGATTTATTACTGTTCTACATTTTGCCGTCTATTTCTAGTTTGCACCTACGCGGCTCTTTACTGATCACTAACATTTAGTTTTTTCTACTGATATTCTCATATTAAGTTTGTTTGCTGTGATATATGGTAAGGTGTGGAGCTGCCTTTGTAGGTCATCTTCGTTATCAGCAATTAGTACTGCATCATCGGCATAGCACAGTATCGTGATTCTATGCGCTCCCATGTGATATCCGTGTCGTTTTCTTACTTCGTGAATTATTTGATTCATCACCATATTGAGTAACAATGGGCTGAGCGAGTCTCCTTGACGGATTCCTCATTTTAGTTATATGCATTCTGTTTCTCCTGTTGGCATTATAACTCTGGTCTTGTTGTTCTTGTTAATTTCATTAATTGTCCTTATTATCTTATGGTCTATTTGTTCAGCTTGTAATAAATTTAAGATGTCATTTCGCTTCACCTTGTCAAAAACACTTTTTAAATCTACAAAGCACATGTATGCTGGTTTTCCATATTCAATAGACTTCTCTATTATTTGTCTGATAATAAAAATTGCGTCTATTGTGCTGCGGTTTTTCCGGAAGCCTTGTTGTTCATCTGTCATGTTCGCTTTTTCCTCGATTTTATCTTTTATGACTGCCGTTAACAATTTTAATGTACTATTCATCAGACTAATGCCTCTATAATTTTCAGGATTTCTCGAGTCTCCCTTTTTAAGTATCGGTAACAGGAGACTTTCCTTCTATTCCGCTGGTACTACTCCGGTATTTATTATATCGACGAATAATTTTAGGAGCCATTTGCGTAGTATTGTTCCTCCATATTTTAGCAGTTCATTATTTATCTTATTAGGACCAGTGCTTTTCTGTTTTTTAATTTTTTTATTCGTTCTTGTAGCTCTTCTTCGTATATTATAGTGTATTTTTATGTATGAGAGAGTAATAAAACAATAAATTATGTATGCAAATCCCTAAACTGTTGATACGGGTGACTCAATGAAAAACAGATATTTGTCAACAAATTTACAGAAGTATATAGGAAAACAATTTTAAATTGAGTATGACCACCAGGTATAAATGTTGGAGCAGAATAGAATACAATAGTTGTGAGGGTTACTAATCCCTAAATAAGGTTGCCAGTGTCGGAGTGATGGAGGTTAACAGGTACTAATGAATTTGCAAGAAATGTAAGATGTTTATTTTATTGGTTATATATAACCAATAAAAGTTTAATAAGTACCTACCTATTTGCAAAATAAAGTTTAATTCTTTAGATAAAATAAAACGTTTTATTTTATCTGAAATGAGTGCATTCCACGAAGTAAGGGTTTCAACAATCAAACATTTAATTCTTTAATTCCAGGAATCTACGACAGTAATTGACTAGATAATTACCTTCTAAACTTATTCCACAGAAAATGTGATAGTGGGTTTTTTCCATTTTGTAGGAAGGTCCAAGTGGCGTATTCAAAATTCTTAACAGTTCACTAAAAGTAGGTACTTCAGTTTCAAGGTGCAGTTTATTGTGTATTAAAAACATTAATATTTAATTGTTTTAAATCATTTACAGACAAACGTTTATGTGAAAGTGTTGATGAGACCGTTGAGTTAGTTAGCAGTACACTTGGTGTTGGGAAATTTACGATTTACAGAGTTATTAAAGAAGAGAAATGTGGTAGTTTTCAAATGCCACGTAATGCTCCAGGGAAACCAAAATTTCAAATAGAATATCATTTTAAAGAAGGACTTCGACGGAAAGTGCATGAATTCTTCTTTAGACAAGAATTTCTAACATTCGATAAAGTTCTTGTCTCAGTTCGAGATGATAAGGATTACCCAGAAATGAGTCGAAGTACGTTATGGAAACTTTTAAAAGAAATAAGCTTCCGCTGGAAAAAGAATCCCAGAAAGTCTATTTTATTAGAAAGAAGTGATATTGTCATATGGAGAAGACATTTTCTAAGAACCATAAAGGAAATGAGAAACCAAAAAAGAAAAATATTTTATCTTGATGAAACATGGATCAACGAGGGTCATACACCAAATAAATTTTGGCAGGATGAAACTGTTACAAGTCAAAGGCACGCTTTTGTAAATAACTTATCTACTGGTTTAAACCCACCATCAGGAAAGGGACGCAGGCTGATAATAGTACACATTGGCAGTTCAGACGGTTTTGTTGAAGGTGGTTTATTAACTTTTGAATCAACTCGTACCGGTGACTACCATGAAGACATGAACGCTGATGTCTTTCAAGAATGGTTCGAACAAATGATAGATCTTCTTCCTAAGAACTGTGTAATAGTAATGGATAATGCAAGTTATCACTCCAGACTTATAGAAGGACTGCCCACAACCAAGTGGTTAAAAAAAGACTTGCATAATTGGCTGAGTTCAAAAAATATTACGTACCATCCCGGATCTATAAGAAAGGAACTTTATTCGTTGTGTGCCCTTCATAAAGAAAAAATTTTAAAAATACGAAATTGATGAAATTGCCAAAAATCGTGGAATGACAGTACTTAGATCCCCACCATATCATTGTGAATTAAACCCGATTGAACTGGTATGGGCACAGATAAAGAGTGAAGTTTCAAGAAAAAATACCACTTTTAAAATTCGTGATGTTGAACAGTTGTTTTTGGAGGCCGTAAATAATGTAAAACCTGAAAACTAGGAAAAGGCAGTAAATCACACTATTAAAGAAGAGGAAAAAATGTGGAAGCTGGACAATATTACTGATAAAATGATCGAGCCAGTTATTATAAATCTTGGTTCTGAAAGTTCATCTTCTGAATCTGATTTGGATTTGTAATAAGTAGCTGTAAGTTTTATATTAATATTTTTATTCATCTATTTAACATACCTTAGACGGTTTTAAAAACTCTTTTTCTCTTTTGTAATTTTTAAAAATTAAAAAAAATGTGAATTTTTTAAAACCCTTTTTAATGTAGGCCAGTCAGTTCTAATATAGTGTGTGATAAAAGAGGTCACTTTTGTTTACATACACATAAACACTTTATAACACTGAAATAATTCATTTATTTTTTACAATTATTCAAAGTAATTTTTCAATTAATCTTGAGCACGCCCATGGAGTGGTCGGAGGTACCAGTTAAAATTATGCTAATTACTCTCTCGTTCATAAAAATAAACTATAGTACTCTATCGTGGGTTTCGTTAATGATTATTTCTGTGTTCTCTTCCTCTCCTTCTACATATAATTTCATGAAATGCAGTCCATTGTTCCACCGTAATGTTATCTATGCGTACAAATTCATTCATTTCTGTTTTTTGTCTCCTTCATCTTCCACACCTTTTTCTGGGATCCATAGAGGTAGTATTCCATATCTTTGGTAAAAAAACCCATTAAATTAATCTGGGATCAAACGAAGGATATGTCGCGAGAACCAATATCAAATCACAGAGTAAACAGTTTCTTTCTGTGGCATATTTCCTTTAATCCAAAATATAATACACTTCAACTTACTTTGAAGAATAAAATCCTGAGCTGTGGAAGTGTCGGAGGCCATAGAATTTTCTGTAGTTAGGACTGAATTTGGCGGAATTGATCCGCACCAAAGGAGTTATTGAATAGTACATTACAGTTTGGTAAAAAAAAATTAAATAGGAAGGAAACTGTTCTTGGTCCAAAGACATAGGGAAGTAGATATGTGCTAAGGACACCACGGAACTTAACCAATATAAGATACTTATACCTGATCTTCAATAATTGAAAAGGCAAACAAAACAGAAGGTATTTTCGGTTTAAAAATAAAAAGTCATATTTTTATTTTAAAACTCATTTTGACTTACATTATTAAGAACGTAAAAAAGAAAGAAATCATCGATTTGTGTAACACAAAATATCTGTTTATTAAAACGTTTAATAAATCGTTCTCGCCATTTTTTTAACTGATTTATTTGGTTTGCAAGAACTATTCCCACAAGATAACCAAGGTCTTCTTTATTTGCCTATAATTTTCCAGAATAATAGTCCGTTTTATAAAAAAAAGTATTCGCGACGGCCCCGTAAATCACACAAGAAACACGATATGTATTATTCTGACAGTTGCCATGGGGAATGTTAGTTACCGCCATCTAGATTGTTTTGCTGCCGCTTGCAGACGGCAAGAGTTACAGGAAGTCCTGCCTGAAATCTGGAGTGGGAGGGGATGATAATAGCATAGTCTTTCATGACTATATAATGAATTGCAGCGGCATTTCTCTTAGTTCTCGTAATTCTTTATAAATATCTCAGAATCGTGTGTTAAATCTTGTTTGCGTGTTGCTGTGTCATTATTTATTAGAGCTGTTTGCTCCCTGACCTTGTTTTATAATGGGAGAAGAAAATTCTGAAGAGTTACATTCAGTAACAAAACAATTAAATGGGCAAATATATTTCAAGGAAGTACGGATTTGAAGGGCATATTCCTAAATAATAAAATGAAAATAATACATGTTTTCCGATACATTCGATAAATCGCTGAAACTGGTACAGAAAATAAAAAAATAGGAATGAATGAAATGTGAAGGTCTTGCAAAAACAATGTGATATAATATTGTTAAAAATTTAAAATACCGACAAATGACTTTAAAGTATGACATTTTTAGTGCTACTTTCATAAGCGTGAATCGTGAACTAACAAATATATGAAAGCTAGAGCAAGCTGGACGTTCCATAAACAAGTAACCAATGGGTAGACATAGTGCAAACACTCCTGACCATGGAACTGCGTGAAGGCAGAGTCAAAATTCATGTTCTATTGTAAGTGGAATTATGCTAACCAAATTGAAACGTTCTACCATTCACGTTGCATAGTACAGTGCATTTCGCATGGAAGTGGGGACTAAACCAAATTTCGTCTACTGCGCCACGGTCAGGAGAGTACCTAACTGGGTAAATAAGTACTCTAATAGCGGCTTCCCACGGTCGGCGATATTACGGACGTAAGCGGACCAGCACGCACCACGCACCGTGGGAAGGGTCTCGTCCGTGGTAGCGCAGGCACGTCTGTGCTGGTCCGTCCTATCCATCTAGAGTCGGTAACATCAAAGGTGCGGTACATGATCGTGCGACGCGATCCTAGCGCGTCTGTGTTTTAACAGACGACAAGTGCAAGTCAGAAGTTTTTCATTCGCTGACACGAGTAGCTGTCTGTAGTGTTGTCAAAGTTGTTTTGCACTTTTTTGCTAAAAAATGGAATGGACGAAACGAAGTTATTTTTGATTTTTTAAATTTGTATCAAAATGAAACAAATTTATGGAATTCTACGGCACCAGAGCATAAGAAACGGAACCGATATATACGATGTATGGAACCGAATAAAAAATCAATTGAAGAATAGTACTATTTCGATTAAAGAATTGAAAAAGAAGAGAAATAATTTAATGCCGAATTTAATGTTTACAAGCCTGAGTAGCCTTTTTATGATATAATCAAACAATACTGTTACGGACCTACACAGACTGTCACGGACCGTAGGAAGAGCTCTGTCTGCGGTGCGTTCTCGTCCGTGCTGATCGGCTGTCCGCGATGATCTGTAGAATCGCCGATCGTGGGAAGCCACTGTAATACTCTAAGGTATTTAAATGTACTACATTATGAAAGGAAAATTGCGATTACTACATACGCCATTGTATTGAGGAGTGTATTGAGCAGCAGAATATCAAGTATTCCATTTTTCTTGAAGGTCTTCTCAAAAAAATTCTTCTTCTTCTTCTTTTTATGTAGACATGACTCTGTCTGTTTTTCAATGTTTTTCCAGCAAGTTGTCGTTCCATTGTTTTCGTGGTCTTCCTAATGATCGTTTTCCTATTGGGAAACCGTCCCTACTACTCTTTTTGTTGTTTTTCAGCTTACCTTTCTATTTCTTACCCAGTTCTCTCTTCTCTTACTCACCTTGCATCTACGTCGTTTATCTGTACTTCTAGCCCCACTATTCTGTCCCATAGGGTCTTACCATGTTGAAGTGTTTTCATCTCTGCTGTTTCTAACGTTCTTTTTATAAATAGGTAAAAAGAAATAAAATAAGACTTACTCAATTTAATTTTACTACCAAGACGACCGGTTTCGCTTTCTAATATTTGCAAAGCATCGTCAGGTCAATCGGTACAAAGTAAATGAAATGCTGAAATTATAAAAAGCCCATATTAGGGTACTGTCTTATAAAGATAAAGATACAATTACAGTAATGATGCCAATATTACATGTCTGTGTTTTAATATGAATAAAATTGTTTAAGCTGGTATAAGATAGATCTATTAAATTGTAATAAATTAGTAAATTTACTACTTCTATTTCTTTTAGCACTTGGTTTATTTCTTGGTCCCTTGAGTTGAGCGATCTGATATCCAAGTAGTAATTCTCATCTAGATTTTGGATATTTTTAGCTTATCCTTATTTCTAGCCGTGGTCGTCTTCATAGTAGCAATCCGGTCCTGAGGCTGTACATTGTTCATTTGAGCAGTATTGGTAGGTTGCTAACCTTGCCAATCATTCTCCACACTTTATCCAGGCTTGGGACCGGCTATGGTAATAGTAGAACTACTCGATCCACCCCCAATCACACCAGACAGTGTTCCTCAAAAATTCGAACAACGTTATTAATTTCCATCTTTATAGAGCCCACGAAGCAGTTAAGCTGACTACATCAGTCTAGTTGCTTATCAGAGAATTAGTTAGAATATGCTACAAACGTATGGCTTAATAAGGAATAGAGAGGTTACCAGTAGAAGCAAGTAAACGTGGAGCGTACCTACTGTACTAATATAAAATTATGATAATTTAATTAAATATGACCAAAACAAATAGGGAATAATTGGTATATATCATAAATTTTTTTCCACGCTTTATATCATAAAAGTTTCCGAAGAGGTTTTTCATTAAACATTCCTAATTGCGTCTTGAGATCTTCGAAGAGAAGCACTTTGAAAATTGTATCTCAAAATTTCGAACGAGAATCAGCAAATACAATCGTTTATTAACTTTGGCAAATACTGCTAAGCAAAATCAAATAGCCGGCTGAAAGAATTTTACCAGCTTGAGATCTTCGAGACATTATATAGGCTTATTCTGGCGGTGGTCCAGTTTAGATCGCGGTGAGCGTTTTCTGAATCATCACCGCTTTGTCAATATAGGTGTTGGCAGTTTTTGTGATTTTATTTTTAAGAAATCCATTTAGATTTCCTTAATTTCCGTTTTTCTCTTGGTCACAAGATGATAAAACATGTTCAACTGTCTGCTTATGGGAATGCAATTAAAGCAGCTTTTGAAAGACATCAACTTATTTGCTGGTAAGCAATTCATGCAGTTATTCTTTATTAAAACAACAAGCAAAGTCTGCAGTCAAAGTGTATAGTGAAACAACCCAAAATTCACTTTATACTTTTGGTATTTCTGCGAAAGAAAAATAAAAAATTACAAGAGCTGAAATTTCCTTAATGTCTTCTTCTTGCTTTGCCTATCCGTTCCGGATATTGTCGATCAGCACAGCTATCCTAACTTTTCTTGCAGCCATTCGGATAGTCCGGTTTAAGATGTATTGAACCACTTCCTTAGGTTTTAAAGCCAAGATATTCTTCTTCTGTCTTCCAAGAATGGATTGCAATAAGCCATATCTGTGTTCATTTCTCATAACATGGTCAAGATATTTTAATTTGTGCTCTTTGATTGTATTAGTGATCTCTCATTCCTTGCCCATTCTACGTAGGACCTCAATATTAGTCACACGATCCACCCATGAAATTCGTAAGATGCTTCTGTAACACCACATCTCGAAGGCATCGAGCTTTCCTAAAGAAGCTTCAGAGAGCGTCCGTGCCTCCACTCCGTGTAATAATGTAGAACATACATAGCGTCTCATGATAGAGATTTTGGTACTGTGGTAAATCGTGACTTCTGAAAAGAGACTTCATCTTTACGAACGCTGATCTTGCTTTCCCTATGCGTTGTTTTATTTCAGTAAAGTGGTCCCATTGTCTGTTTATCATAGTACCAAGATATGTGTAGCTGTTTACCTTGTCAATTGGCTGTTGGTTTACCAAAAAATGTGTATTTAATATTTCTCGTTTACTAACTACCAGGTACTTTGTTTTGTTCGTATTAAGATCCAGCCCATATTCTCGACTTATAACTGTAAACCATCTCGGCTCTAGGTTATCTGCAAAAACTACTGCGTCGTCAGCATAGTTTTATATTTTTATTAATTCTAATTTATAGTTCTTAATTTAATTTATTAAAGGTTGTATTTATAACACTCACAAATTTATTAAAGTCTTTATTAATACTAATTTATTTTACAATAATTTATTTCGACGTACATTTAAATACGCGAGCCCCGAATTTATCTTTCTTACTAACTGGCTACAATAAAAATCCTGTATTTATACGAAATGTCGTCAGCATAGGATCCCTCTGTAGCAGACGGAAGTTAACCTGAATAGTCTCGAACTGGTTTTTTATAGCGGCCTGTTTCCAGAAAGGTCAATTGGTAGTTGACCGCTTTCATATCGGAGGGGGACGCATCGTGTCAGGTAGGTTTTACCTGGAATTTCTACCATCAGGTCAAATCTAGAACATATAAGAATTAAACAACATGTTTACAGGTTCTTTTTTTGTAAATATGACTAATTTTCACGTAACAATAGCTAATGTTGCTTAGACGCACACCCAACAGCCAACTTACAAAATTATTTAACAGGAAAAACAAATGTGCTATAGCTAGAAGATTCCAAAAAGGACAAAGGAAAAATAATTTTAGGAAATTCGTAGAAGGCTTAATAGAAACTCGCCAATCAAGACAATATGAGAAAAAGTTAGAAAAATAGCTGGATATGGTAATAGCCAAATTAACTCCCGTCACGATCCTATTATAGCACCAGAAATACTAAATTCCTTGTATTCATTTACATGAATAAAGTATACAACCAAGCAATACAACGTCCTTTTTTACCTTTAATGAATACAAATACATAATTAATTCTAAAAAAAGAATCTGCTACGGGACTTGACTTAATTTCATACTCTATTATGATTAAAAATCCACCTCAGAATTACTATCCTTACTCTACATATTCATATCATTACAAATTTTTAACAAAT
This sequence comes from Diabrotica balteata, assembly GCA_918026665.1. Classification (NCBI taxonomy): domain Eukaryota; kingdom Metazoa; phylum Arthropoda; class Insecta; order Coleoptera; family Chrysomelidae; genus Diabrotica; species Diabrotica balteata. Next base: position 35,815,342 of record OU898281.1, on the reverse strand, counting down.
GCTTAAGTCATTAATTATTCCAATTCTTATGACTATGAAATATAAACTAACGGCAACTAATATACAATAGGAATATTCTTAGAATCCAGTCAACATATGATAATGTTAGTATTGACAAACTGTACTCTACATTAGTACTGTTTGATATACCACATGATTTAGACGTTAACTAAGACGCCTTCCTGTAGTTGCCCCAGTGCTTGCTCGAAGATACGCTTCGAGTACTTGTTAAATAGCACTGGAGACAGAATGCATCCTTGTCTCACTCCTCTATCTATGGTGATTGTCTCTGTCAACTGGTCATCCACTTGAATGTTGGCAGTTTGAGTGTAATATAAATTATATATAATTCGCAAGTCTCTATCATTAAAGCTCGCTTCTTTCAAGATGAGTATGAGCTTGCCATGTTCTACTCTATCAAATGCCTTTTGTAGTCGATAAAACAAATATATACATCACAGTTGACATCTCTGCACCTCTGGATAAGCACTTGTATAGCGAATAGAGCTTCTCGTGTGCCTAAGGTATCGCGGAGTAAGAAGAAATCCTTAATGTGCCCTTTTAAAATGTACAGTGGTCAATGATATCTCTGTACTATCCTTACCTTCGCTTGGACAACAAATAAATAATTCTAATAATTTTTAATAAAGACCATTTAAGGTAAGTGAACACAACATCGTACAGCTTTTATCTACCTGACACCTTATTTTAACATAACACTAAGTATTGTGATTTAAAATAGCATATTTACAGTTTTTAATGAACTGGTGTATAAATCATCCAAAAACAACTATGAACATATTTCAAACAATAAAAATGTTGTTGTTGATTTCAAAGTCCGAAACACTGATTAAATATAAATCAACTTCCCTCTCCAGTTAACGACCGACAACGATAAAACCATTAATAATACGAATGCAGGAAAAGACATAACGTCTAGGGGTGAAATGCCAACTAGGTCAAATGCGCAAACCTCAGAACAAGAACAAAACGAAAACCGAAAAGTCAGTAAGAGAAGAACAAAGTTTCCAGGATTGATGTGGAAGGTAAATTGTTGGGATAGTTTTTTTTAATTTAGTGGAAAAGTTCCAATCGGCTGTTGGTTGAAAGTTTCTTTGTGTAACTCGTGTTGGCTTTCTGTTTCAAAGATAGTTGTCTGTCTGTAAATACATCGACTTATTTTTAAGTAAGAATAAGAATTTAAATAAGAAGTTTAAATAAGAATAAAACTTCCTCACAATCTATTTATTCTGCCACCAACGACCGGTTTCGCATACTATAATTTGCTATAAATATTCAGGTCTTCAGGTGACACACTTTAACCTACAATTACTTGTCAATTTTACGTCTTAAAAATCTATTAGACAACAAAAAACTGGTCTTTTTGCCAGTTCCTCTCCTTAGAAGTGATGTAGTGCCCTCAAGTGTCCCCCTTTTAAATTACATGTCTGTTGTGTCTTTTTGGATGTGTTCTGTTTGTCCCTAAGGGTGCGTTCATAACGGAGACCATGGCATCGTATCTCGCCTAGAGCATAGCACTGACGGTGAACGCTCGCATTTAAAATAATGCATTTATTTTATCGAAAATCGATAAGATGATACCATCCCATGGTCCGAGCGATCCCATCCCATGGTGATGATACCTAAGTGTCCTTAAGTGTTTTTAATTTTTACTTTAAATTTATTTGACATCACGACAATTCTGCCCTAATATAGACCAAAACAATTTATCATAATTTGATAATTACAGGTTGAAGTTATTGCACACCCACAAATTATACATCTACCTTAATTTATTATCATAGAGCTGTTTGTTCTAAATAAATAATTTAATAAATTAACACCATTTCCAAAATATACCTATTGAATAAATGTAAATAACTTTTAAATAATATAACACATCACATTCATTTCAACAAACAATCTACACAATACCTACTTCCTAGTTTATTTGTTAGTGTCTTTCCCCTCAAGAACTTTTCCTCTAATTGTTAATTAGTTACAATAAAATCGATGATCACTCGTCACCAGTTTACCAGGATAGTTTGAATTATGTTTTCTAAAACACTAAATAATAATCCTTGTATCGGCATGTTAGCAGTATTTAATAGTTATTTATTTATTTATTTTCAATTTACTAGATTGTTTTGTGACATATATTTTCACTTTGTCTGTTTTAATCAATTTTTAAGTCATATTTAATAATCACAGACATATAATATTGACATAATTGCTGTAATTTTTTTACCAAACAGCACTCTAATACAGGTTTTCATAATTTCAATATTTAGTTTACCATGTACCTTAAGACCTGAAGATGCGTAGCAAATTATAGTAAGTGAAACCGGTCGTTGGTGGTAGAATAAATAGATTGTGAGTAAATTTTATTCTTATTTCTTTTACTTATTTGAAATGGACTCACTCAGGCAAACATTCAAGATTTATTTGATTTATTTTGCTATTATAATAATAATGAAATACAATATCTATAAGCGGATACAAAACGAAACATGAAACACTCCGGGAAGAAAGTATTGGAACCAAATCGATCACGTACTGATCCAGTCAAAATGGATAAGCTAGCTAGGGGATTTTAGGAGCATACGAGAAGTAGATTTGGTTTCAGACATACCACATGCTAAAAATGGAAAAAATAAGGGTGAAATTATCCAGAGACCAAAATAGAAACCCAAACCGAAGAAAAAATTAAATATCCAAGATAATATTCAAGAACAAAAAAGAATCGAATTCACAGAGAAACTGAACATAAACCGATCAGCAACTATTTATCAGGAGGAGACAGTGAACGATCTGAGAGGATAAAATTGACGATGGAGAACTTAGTAGAAGAATCATTCTAGCCAATACGACATACTTTGCTATGAACCAGGTATTTAAATCACGAGATGTACATCAAAGAACTAAGACACTAATCTACAAGACCATAATGCGATCGATAGTGAGCTACGGATATGAAACTTGGAAATTGCTCAAAAATCTGTTAACCGCATAAACATCTTTGAAAGAAAGGTACTGTTTTGAATACTAGGCCCTATAAATAAGAGCTCATCATATCAGTTTAGAACTAAGACAAAGAATCATTAAGTGATGATATTTGGTCTCTACTTTTGTATGGAGCAGAAGTGTAGACACTAAAAGTTTCAAGCATAAAAAAATTGAAGCCGTGTAAATGTAGATTCATAGACGGATGCTGAAGATACTTTGGACAGCAAGAAAAACTAATGAGGAAGTACTAAGGAGGATTAATAAATACAGAGAATTGCTAAAAACTGTTAAACACCAGAAAATGTCTTATCTGGAACATGTATTGGGGAGGAATCGATATAGATTGCTACAACTCATCCTTAAAGGCAAAATAGAAGGCCGTTGAGGTGTAGAAAAAAACAGGTTTCTTGGAATGGACTCAGATATCAAATGCAGAACAATTATTCTGTGTGGCAGAAGATCGAGAAGCCTTCGTAGGGGTGATCACCAACGTCGGATAATTCTAATATGACATGTGAAAAACAAGAAAATAGGGTTCCAAAAAAACTGTTAAATGCAAGAATGCAGAGGAAGAGACCTATTGAAAGACCGATAAAGCTATAGGAGGATGATGTGGATGAGGACGCCAGAAGTCTCCTTGGCAGTCAATCGTGGAGGAGAATGGCTACAGACAGTAACTCGAATTGGGCTGTAGAGCCACAGGATGGATGGATGGAAGAACAATCCTAAAATATAGAGGCCTGAAAAAATGTCGAATTAAGAACTGTGGAGAAAAGTAAGAAATGGAAATGGATTGGGCTACAATAAAGCAATATCAAGTTAACATAGCCAGGAAGTTACTCGAATACTGACCTAACAGAAAAAAGAGGAAGACCAGATAAAAGTTGTTTAAGATCTAACTACAGTAAGATAAGACGAAATTTATTATCTTTAATTGAAATATTAAAAGAAGACAATATTAAGAGAAGGTGAAAGATATTGATTGAGTCAGAGATAAGTTAATCGAAGAGCTAGACAGACAGACAGGACTGAAGAGGACGTGCAGAGGAAACTTCAATGAAATAATACAAAGAATACGCGTTGATCTAGCCAATCTTCTAAATCAAATATTCAGCTTAAAACCAAACCTTCAATTATTGGCTAAAAAACGCAAACCAGCGCCTCCATCATAAGGGCCGCATCTAAAAGAGAGAAAAACATATGATATCATAATAAGGTCATTTATATAAAACATTCATAATTATTTTAATCGTACTCACATTATTCTATTTCGCAGACATATTTCGGATGAATTTCTTTCATCACACATTTTTTGGTCTTCATTACCCACTTCTTCCATGACAGAATCACACCACCCCAAGGCCAATGCAAAGGAAAAATGCCAAAAATCGATGGTGTGACATTCATCGAAGCTACCGCTTCTCAGTTAATATTGCGGTAGTACTAACAGAATTTTCAGACGAAAATATCGATGTTAATAAGCTTAAGGCAGTTCAAAAATCCATCATGGGGGCTTATTAAAAAATTCCGAAAACAGGACCTCAAGTTCGCTTCCTGCAGAGTACATGCAGGCCGGGTTTCCCAGAACTTAACTGTGCGGATGACCCAAGTGCTAGGTGACTAAAGGGGTTTCATTCCATCCCTAAGGCCTTTAGAAGAGTACATCCCGCAATGGTTTGAAGGGGAAAATATATTCAAGCCGCACTCATGCACTGTCTTCGTACCGGATAAAGATGAGAAACGTCATGAGTAACAAAGGATCCTTAATAGACTAAGTAGAAGTAACATGGGCTCAGGACACATCTATTAGTAGTGTGGGGGGCAAACCTTCAGATAAAGGGATTTTATGGACCTTCTCAATGTATTCCGAATCTGGAGAAGAGCTCCAGAAACAACAAATGTCACCTTGTTTACTTAGACGACTGAAGCAAACCGAAGTAAGCATGCCTGGGCCCTTGCTTGGCAAATACAATTCTGATTTTTCTCGTGTCAATGAACAGTTAGTAGTAACACATTTGCTAGAGATGCAGTCCAATTTTTATGGTCTTACTCCATTAGATGTTAGACGCGTAGCCTATGAACTTGCAGGAAGGCTGAACATTAAGCATCCAATAAATAAAAGTAAAAAAATTGCTAGAGAAGATTGGCTGCAAGGTTTTTTAAAATGAAATCCTGGACTGTCTATTCGAAAACCTGAAGCCGCAAGTTTTAATAGAGCTTTAGGTTTCAATAAAGAACAAGTCACAATTTTTTTTTGATCTTTTAAAAAACAGTTTCAGATCGTTACAATTTTAGTGCAGAAAACATTTACAATTTTGATGAAACAGGTATACGTACTGTACTATTGTATAAAACCTACTAAAATATTGGCAAAAAAGGGACAAAAGCAAGTAGGAAGAATAGTTAGTGGCGAAAGAGGTTCAAACATACAACGAAATGTGCATTTTCAGTGACTGGAAAACTACATTCCTCCATTTTATCTGTTTCCTCGAAAGAGATTAGCTCCATTATTATTAAGAGATGCGCCTTCAGCAGCTGTCGGTTTTGCTAATGGATCTGGTTGGATGGATAGTGAGAATTTTTTTAAATATTTAAATCATTTAGATTTAGATTATTCAAGTATTTCAAATCGTATCGTCAGTTGCAATTTCAGACAATGAAAAGGAGAAGAGGTACTAGCACACCTATAAAGGATGCTTAAGAAGAAAAAGAAGAAAGAAGAAAGACACATTTCAACTAGCAGCAGTAAAAAAGAAAAACCGATTTAGAAGACCATAAAGTTTCATTAATTCTAAAAAAGAAAAAAGCTTAGCAAATATTTCTAAAAAGCCACTTTTAACCAAAAATAAAATATTGAGGAAGAAGAAAAATGCAAAAATAATTGAGAAAGTGATCAAAGCAGCGATAGTGAAAGCAAGAATGAAGACGATTGCCTGTGCATTTTTGTCATAGCACCTATAAAGAAAGCAAACAAGACGAAGGATGGATTAGGTGGCAAACTTGTCATAGGTGAGCCCACAAATAATGTGCGGAGGCAGAAGAGGACAATATTGAGTTCATCTGTGAACTGTGTTTATGTTACCATATCCATTACCTTCTTACTTATTTTTAATATGATGGACCTACTTACCCCAAAATATGGAGCATGGAGGACCACATGATGCATGGAACAATTTTGTTTTTTTTTCACAAATTTTAAAATTAAATTTTCATTTTGTAACAAAATATATTTATATCATAGAGTTACACAGTATTTTTTTTTATAATTATACCACAACCATCCATCCATCCAATGGCACTACAGCCCAAATCAGGCCTTGGCCTCCTTTCTTCTCCAAACAAAGCTTCTCCAATCATTTCGATTTACCGCTGTTCTTTTCCATGACCGCGTTCCCAGGCAGTTACTTGCATCCTCATCGACTTCGTCTTCCCATCTCTTTTTAGGTCTTCCAACAGGTCTTTTTCCCTGCATTCTTGCATTTAGTAGTTTTCTGGGGATTCTATTCTTATATGCGGACCACGTGCCCTGCCCACCGTAATCTCTGCAGTTTTGTATTGTGTATTGTGCTAGAGTTGGTTCGCTATATTGCTCGTATATTTCTCTATTATACCTAATTCGCTAGTTGTTGTTTTCATTTATTGGGCCCAGTATCCTACGTAATATGTTTCTTTCAAACACATCTAATGCATTGGTACAGTCCGTCGCCTTGTTTCAGTTCTTGCGTTATCGTAAACGCATCAGTGATCAGTCCTTGAATGCATACCTGTGCTTCTGTTTCTGTCATTGTCATTTGCTCTAGTCGTATTAATTTTGATGGTATGCCAAATTCTTCCAATATATTAGGTAGAATTGTTATATCTATTGAATCATTCTTCTTCTTTTTGTGCCACTCCTATCGGAGATTGGAAATCATCAAGGCTATTCTGACCTTGTTTACGGCTGACCTAAAGAGTTCATTAGTGGTGCAGTTAAACCACTCTCTCAAATTCCGCAACCATGACATTCTTCTACGGCCTGGATTCCGTTTTCCTTCTATTTTTCCCTGCATTATATTTTGAAGTAATGCGTATTTATGTCCTCTCATCAGGTGACCAAAATATTCGAGTTTTCTTCGCTTTAGCGTTAACAAAATCTCTGGGTCTTTTCCTATTCTTCGTATTACTTCACAGTTTGTTATTCTTTCAACCCAACTAATCTTCAGCATTCGACGGTAGCACCACATCTCGAAACTTTCAATATTTTTTATGTTGTTCTGTTTGAGAGTCCAGGCCTCTACACCTTCCTCACACTCTACACCTCTATTGAATCATAGGCTTGTTTAAAATCTACAAAGAGATTACGTCTTTAATAATTCTATTAATAAACCTCCGTGTCATATTCCCATGCTTTGGCTAGTATTTGTTTAACTGTAAATAGTTGGTCAATGGTAGATCTATTTTGCCTAAACTCTGCTTGATATTCCCCGATGATTTGATCCGTGAGAGGTTGAAGTCTTCGATTAATGATGTTTGTGAGTATTTTGTATCTCGAACAAAGTAAAGAGATGCCTCTATAATTCTGACACAACAGTTTGTCTCCATTTTTATGAATAGGGAAGATTATACTTTTCTTCCAATGTTGGGAGATTTCTTCTTCTATCCATATCTCTGGTATTAGCTGGTGCATATAATTATACCACAATAAACAGAAATTATATAAGGACATGCTTAGCTGGTCTTCGCTGCCCCGGTCTTTCCTACTTCCTTTTAAAGATTAAAGAATACCATATTATGAACTTTTGTTTCTTTCCCTACATGTCCTAGCATTAACTAACGTCTATTAGTAACGAAGAAACCAATTTTAATTTACCAAAATTATTTAAAAATAAATTATTCATACAACCTTGTGGAGGATCTAAATACTTTTTTGATTTGTGAGCCAGTTACATCCACCTGGTTTAGTTTGAGTTTGTCTGCTTTATGAGTTTATTCTGTTTTACATAAAGTCATTATATATTTAACTTAGTTCGTGAAGTTCTACTGTCCCTATATATTATGAAGTTCGTAGTTAAACTATCAAGGCAGTAGAATTTCGTTAATAATATCCTTGTGATAAAGTGCAAAACTTCAGTAGCGCTCTGAAAACAAACGTAGTTAAATGGTTCATAACAAAGTTTGTTTGATTATTCAGAAGAATTTTTCCATTTAGCTTAGAAACCAATTAAGATGGAGGGATTTGAATGTCGAAAGATATATTATAAATAATTCATAGCTTTACTAATGTACACTTTATTTGCTATAGAGTAACAATTATGAACTCCCAGTTTCTAAATATTCTAACAATTCTAATCATTCAACTCTAGACAATTCCTAGTTACGTCCTGGTCTAAAATACTTTTTACCTCTTCATTAAAAAAGTGACCAATCAACTTCATTTTAGTTCCTAAAATATGCTAATAAGCTATGAAATCCTCCAGGGCCCTAGAGTAGTTCATCGTGATCTCTTGAATTGGTCTAGTGGCACATAAAATATTCCATATTGTCATGAATACCTCCCCAAATCATTGCTTACTTGATTTTCTTTAGAAACCTCCGAAATATTACATGGCCGTACTGTAGCATTCCATGCTACCCTTGAATATTTTAGAGCCTATAAGTAACTATTCTACAACAGTCCTATTCTTGATCCCCAGAAGTTACAGGCACCAAAGCAATTTTAATCTTTCATGACATAAACAACATACTCTGGAATTATTTGAGGTTTGTCTAAAATCACCTACATCAGTTGAAATAATTTTAAAGGAATTTAAGTGGCCCTAAAAATATTCGAGGGCCATAACTAACATATTCCCGACTCTGGTGGTATCCATTCTTCTTCTTCACATGCCATCTCCTCTAAGAAGGTTGGCAACTATCATGGCAATTCGCACTTTCGAAGCCGCTGCTCTAAAGAGGTCAGTAGAAGTGCAGTTAAAAACTATCAAATTATTCAACCAGAGGATGCGTCTTCTTCCGCGACTCCTTCTACCCTGCATTCTTCCTTGCATTATTAATTGCAACAAGTTATAACGCTCGCCCCTCATAACATGTCCAGATATTGCAGTTTTCTGACTTTAACTGTATTTAAGACCTCTTTATCTTTACCCATTCTTCTCAACACCTCGACATTCGTGACTCTATCTACCCAACTTATTCTTAATATCCTTCTATAAGCCCATAACTCGAAGGCTTCTAATCTGTCCGAAACATCTTTCTTTAAAGTCCAAGCCTCCAACCCATAAAATAATACGGAGAACACGTAGCATCTCAGAAGTCTTATCTTTAAAGAAATTGAAATGTCCCTGCTGCAGAGTACTTTTTTCAGTTTGTTGAAAGAATTTCTTACCTGTCCTATTCTTGCCTTAATCTCTTCTGTGTACTCATTATTTTCATTAATTATTGTACCCAGATATTTATATTTTTCAACTTTTTTAATTTGTTCTCCATGTATTGTTATGACTTTCTTGGCGCTGTTGGGCTTTTGTAATTACCATAAATTGTGTCTTTTTTGTGTTTAGGGACAGTCCGTTTTCTTCACTGACTTCTACCACTCTGTCAACCATTTGTTGTAAATCCTCGAGACATTCCGCTAATAAAATAGTGTCGTCGGCAAACCGTATATTATTGATTGGTCGGCCATTTACTTTTATTCCCATAGTTAGTTCTTCTAGTGCTTCCTGGATTATTTCCTCTGAATACAAATTAAACAAAGTAGGAGACAGGACATAGCCCTGCCTGACGCCCCTCTCAATCTGTATTTCATTTAAAAAGACGTTGTTCTCTTTTACCACAGCGATCTGATTATAATAGATAGCGCTAATGATCCTGATCCTGATGTCTCTCATATCTAAGTTTTTCTTTTCAAGTAATTCGATAAGACGGTTATATCTGACTTATCGAAGGCTTAGTTGTAATCCAAGAAACACATATATACTGGCTGATTAACATCCATACACCTTTGCACAAGTACATTCACAGCGAACAGGGCTTTCTTCGTTCCCAATAGTATCCATTAGAGGTTTCTAAAATATTCCAGTGGGTTGTGAAGTCCTAAATAGCCTCCTAAAGTTGCTTGGTTCTATTAGAAATTAATTCTCCCAAATTTATTTCATGATAACCTTCCAACACACGCTAACTTGAAGTTTCAAGTCAAAATTAAGAACTGCGTGGCAAGTAAAAATTTTTTTGATAATAGAAAATAATTTACTTTTATTTTTATTTCTGGATTCTCAGTCACTTTTTTAATACAAAATTGGTTATTATTGTCTTGTTGTCAAAGTTCTTTTTTCACCTGGCACTGAATTATTTGGGTTTGTTTCAAAGCAGTTGTAGACAATTTATCAGACCTTTTTGAATAGTACGAAGCATGATCCAAAACCATTACAACATCTGGTAGAATTAGTTCTATTATTTGCTCAAAGTAATCCTCTGTATAAATCATCCCCTAAATATATAAAAACTATTGAAGAACATCTACCAAAACAACAAAATGGAATTCAAAATAGAATTGACAACTTACAGAACCTATAGACGTAGTCAGCGGAATAAGACAGGACGGGGACTCTTTGAGCCCTATGCTCTTCAATTTAATCATGGATAAACTCATCAAAAGTGTCAATAAAGGAAGAGGATGCAGAATGGGAAACCAAGAAGTAAAAATACTTTGTTAGGCAGACGATGCAATATTGATAGCCCAAGATGAAGATAGTCTGCAAAGACAGGTCCACAGATTTATCATAAGAGCAAAAGAATTTAATATGACAATCCCATCTCAGAAAACTAAAATAATAGTAATCAGCAAAGAACCAATCAGATATAAAATAGAAATTCATGGCATCAGTATTGAACAAGTAATGGAAATAAAATACCTTGGAATTACACTGTCCAGCTATTTGGACCTGGACAAAGAACTGAGAGATTAAGTACAAAAAGCAAATAGGCTGGCAGGATGCCTTAATAACACTATACGGCGAAATAGACACTAAAGTAAGAAATTATAAAGCCAGAGTAAGACCAATAATGATATAGCCTCAGAAACAAGATCCGACATAGCCAAATCACAAAGGCTATTGAAACGGCAGAGATGAGAGTACTGAGAAGAATTACAGGAAACGCGCTGAGAGATCGAAAGAGGACTGAAGACATTAGAAGAAAATTTAACGTATATTGTATAAACGAATGAACACTAAATAGAAAAAAGAAATGGAATAAACATTAAGCAGAATGGGGGAGAACCGTGTGATCAAAATAGCAAGAGATAAATCGTTTGGAAATCAAACTTTCCAGAGAGGTATTAATCCGCCAATTAACAAGCAGAATTGCTTATAAAGAATAAGAAGAAGAAGCAGAAGAAGAAGAAGATTTGCTCAAAGTAACTGAAATTATAGTTTACTAGCTTTGACTGAAATGTTAGTAAACTATCATTTCAAAAGTCATTTTTAGACCAGATCGCGTTTTTATTCCTGTAGATAGTCCATCAAAAAGGTGGACAAGAGCAGGTTTTTTATTTAATTTTTATTTTATTTTCTTTTATTTGATTTTTAAATTTTATTTTATTTTAAGTAGATGTGTTGAATCTTGTATCGCCCTACATTCAAACAGGGTATCGGAGTCAGCAGGCAACAATCCCCATTTTCCATTTTGGTTTACACTTGGACACTCCGACTCCCGACGATTAAGAGTTCTCCACACAGAAACTACCAAACGACAGCTCCTCTTGAAGAGTCAGACGGCGAGTAACAGCTTCTGTCCATTTAGCCAGACGAGTTCTTTCTGATGTGTCTTGCAAATGTGTTGATCTGGCCAAACAGCTTTGCCTCGATTTGAGTCTTCATGCGGTATGCTGGTAATCGTGGAGCAGATGTCGCGAAACCAGAGTTTATTTTTTTCGTTCCACATTATAGCTACTTCTCTTCAGATACCAGGTAGATCAATACCTACGATAGGGTAGAGCTTATATAACGGTGTAGGTCTCAAACATCCATTGGTGATTCTTGCTAACTCATTGATAGTTATCTCTACGTGTCGACCGTGTGCTGATGCTTCCCATACTGGTGAGACATATTCGGCAGCAGAAATGCAGAGTGCAAGCTTCGACGTTCTAAGGGTGAAAGAATGTGTGCCCCATTTCTGATTTACAAGCCTGGGTAGAAAGTTAGCGTAGTTTGTTTCTAGCAACATATTCCTAAGTAACTCCCAGGTATTTAGAAGTATCGTGTTCAAAGGTTTCATTACACCGTTAAATATTCAGTTTTCTGAAAGCGTATCTGTTAAAATAGTAGATTCGTAGTATGTTTTGTCATTGTGTTTAAGGTTGTTAGTGTTGTCTCCACTTCGGCAAAAGTTTTTTCTGGTGCAACAATAGCTGTACCGCCTGCATATGAAGGTACTAGTATTTACTGGTATGGGTTGGTCGTGTGTGTAAATATTATATAGTATATTTGCCATTACGCTGCCTTGAGTGAGACCGTTCTTCTATGTTTTCCATCTACTATTCTTTCTATTGAGAGTTCATGCTGTAAAACTCTGTTTAAATCACCAATTTCATTGATGTATATCTAAATTTATTATGAACATGCACCAATATTGATTATTTGATGTAAGGACGGCTGTTAATGCAGGCAGAACGCGAAAATTAAGATTTTTCTTAAACATTCCTCTTCAGTTTTATTCCCAGGTTTACTTTACGTTTAGTCTAACAACAAAATAAAAGGATAGGTTCATACGGATTCTCTTATTAACGATTTTTACTTAACACCTACCTTGACCTTAAGTGAAGGGTTAAGGGAAATAAGAAGGAATGTCACGTTATATTCTTTTGAGAAAATAGGAAGTTTAATGTTGGTGGCTACATATCTTTAAACCGTTGCATTAAAGAAATAGTATTTGTTTTTATTTAGTAAACTTAAAGTACATTGTATTAAATATACAAACAAATTTCAACCAAAATTTTTAAAGAATATAGATAAAAAAAATTTAAAAAGGTACCAAGTACAAGTAAAAACTAAATAAAAACAAGGACTGTCCAAACATCACGTTGTATAGCATTAGTTGCACCGGCTGATAGAAAGGCTGAAAACAAAATTACTCTTAATATTATGAGGTAGAGGAATAAAGAAATGGTTAACTTAACCTTACTGGTAAAATTAAACCTACTCGTGTAGTAGGGCAGCGTAATAGTCTTGAGCATCCTGTTTACAGAACCCCATGAGCGTCAGTAGATTTTTATATTTTGCAGCAGAAATTGGTAATAGATCTAAAAATGTAGAAAAAGCATTAGTTTTCCTTTTAAAAAAATACACAACACTTACCAGTATATGCAGATGGTGGAAGAGTTTAAACTCTCCCTCTGGTAATACATTTCTGACTTTTGAAGTTATTTTGGAATTTATCGCGAGATAGGGCTTTGTATCCAAAGACCTTGATAATTTGTTTTAAAACTGATAAGTCTGGGATGCTCTCGGGTAGATTCTATTTGTTTAATTTTTTGTATTGGAAATGGAAATTTTTTGACATATTTTCCATTTCCTAAAAATGCATCCCATTTTTTAACCATAAATTGTTCCACTTCCACTACCTGGAATGGTGACGGTCTTATCCTTGACACCTTCAAAAGTTGGAACCAGTAATTGGGTATTTCCATGTGCGTTTTCAGATCCACGAGCCCCATATTTTTATCACATTCCATGTAGGAATGACCTCTTTCAGAAAATGTTATTCTTATTTTTCGCAAAAGTTTTGTATTGTTAACAACATAATGAATAAACCGAAACATTGCATAATTTTTATTCTGGCCACCTGCTAAATCATAAAATATGGGTAAATGTTTTGCGTTTTGATCCATAAAATTAGTAATATAATCTAACAGGAATGACAACACTTCATTCGGTCCTTTCTTTGCAAATCTTTCCGGATATGAATAAAAAATGGACTGGCCAATCGACAATACATGGATATTAAAAACTATACATAGATAACTGTCTTAAAAAGTACAGTCAATCGTTGTCATGTTTGGCAATGCAATATTTTTTTGATAGTCTAATGCAATGGCTACATAGTCGGCTGATTTTTTTGATTTTTTGCGAGCAGCTTTTTTAAAATCATAGAATGTATGTGCCTTACGTTTGTGGAACTCATTTTGAATTGATAATTTAAGAATTTCTGCAGCATACTTGTCATAATTTAATGATTTTAATTTCGCATGGAATTCATCACATGCTGAACATGTGTTTGATCTTGGGTAACCAAAGGACAAATTAAATTTCGTGTTAAAAATTTGCTGATATGTAACGTAAGAAACTTTAATGGTCGGATATTTTTCTTTGATTAAGTTGAACATTTTTGTAATGTTCAAACTCTCCGTTAAATACTTTTTCTTAGATCATGTAAACTGTAATGGGATAATCTAGTTTTAAAAGAATTTATGTGGTTCGCTCGTTTCTGGATGCAACTTTCTATGCTGGGAACTATGCTTACCACGTTTGTCTTGTCTAGAAGTTCCTGTAGCTTTTAAATTTTTTTGTAGATGTTCAATTTTGCCCTTAGTTACACCATGTGTTGACATGAATGCTTTAAAGCACACATTAATTTCTTGGGAAACTCCTAACTTTATAAGTAAAATATGCATCGTCAAATTTTGCGTGTTGTTCGTTTTGACGGGATCGTCGTCTTTGAACTGGTATAATAATGATCAATCCAACCAAATATACGTTTTGTTCATCATTTGAACCTTCATAAGTAAAAAATGCATCGTCAAATTTTGCGTGTTCTTCGTTTTGACGGGATCGTCGTCTTTGAACTGGTATAATAATGATCAATCCAACCAAATATACGTTTTGTTCATCATTTGAACCTTAACTGTTAAAATATATTAACACTTCTCTTCTGTCTATACTCGTTATATTTTCGAAACACTTGACCCTTTTGCAATTGCATGGCGGTCCTTCTTCGTGCGACTGTAGTCACATTTCTTCATAACATCAACCATTCTTCCCCTTTTCAGCCCCTTTCTCGTACTATCACTGTTATTGAGTGTACGAATAAAAACGAGACCGGCTGGTTCTAACAAAGATAAACAACTAAACTAAACGATTAAACTCGAAAAGAAAACGTAGTTAATTTTTGTTTTTGTTCTAATGGACCCTCCTTGTTTTTATCTTTCACGCGTGGACATTTCTGGTTTTTATCTTTCGCAGCATTATTTTAAATAGGCATATTCAACGGACGGTCCAAGTTATTATCTACCAGTCTACTGTAAATAGTAGATACATAAAAGATCTGTTAGATAGCGTCACTATCTCAATGTCTTATAAAATGTGACATTCCCTGTTTTTTGCCTTCACCCTTCAAGTGATGACGACAATTAATTTACTATAAGTATAGTATAATAACAACTTTTCTGTGCCTTAATGGCCCGCCTCGTGTATCATCATCATTAGCAGTTTTGAGTCCATTGCTGAATATAGGTCCCCCTAAGTAATTCCATTGCACCGTAATCCTTGAGCACCCTGGTTGCAGTTGTGCTGGATGCGCTTGATGTTGTCTGACACCTTGTTGGAGGACTTCCTCGATTACGATAAGCATTGTGTATAATGGGTTTAAATTAACCCATTTATCCATTATTAACTTTATTCTTAACCCCCTCTGTGGAGCAGTGGTAAGAGCGCCTACCTTTAAACCTAAAGGTCGTGAGTTCGAATCTCATCTGGGTGGAGAAATTTTCGTTTATTAAAAATTAATGAATGAAAATAATTTCTATCCTTGTGCTATCGGTACTCACCGGAGGGACCGCAGACGTTCGGATACAATTAGCGTCTCGTTAGCAAAGACAATGACGTCGACTTTGCTAAGTATCAAGACAATTACTCTACATACCCACACACACACTACACTAGGTACCTGACTAACCATGCCAATCTTAGTTGTCGAGGCATTAACTCAATAATAAAAATAAAAATGACTTTATTCTTCAGTTTTTGTTATTTGATTGTTTTCGCGTTGTTTGCAATTTTGATTTATTACTTGTTATTTCTTACTGTTGTATTTTTTTTTAATGTTTGGCATGTAATTTATGTAATAGGTTTTTTAATTGTTAACTGAGTTAGAGAAAACTCCAATAATGATAATTGTGTCATAAAATCAAATTACCAATAAAATCAAAATGGTTAGTGTTCATCCAATTGTATATAAGCTATCTCAACAAAAAAATATCTGTTTTGAACCAAAAAAACTATTAATCCACCGGTTTTTACCTTACCCAGATCCACCCCTGCTGACATATACACACGCGCTCTCATCTTCCTCTCCCCTGCTCGTGTCCTTCGCACCGATAATGGTCGTTGCCTAGCAATGCTGCCACCGGCTCCCAGCTCTCGCTTCCTCTCCCTCTATTGCTCTATTTAGCTCTGTCTTTCCTCTTCTCCCTCCAGCCTCCCGCCGCCCAAAACTGCCGGCTTCGAGAGTTTTCGTTACCCAAACACTGGTAATTGCATAATTGCGATTCGCCGTCGTCACTGCCGCCGCCGTCTAGATCCGCCGGGAAATTCCGGGCATTTTCCGAACAGTGTTGCCTGATATGCTGTAATTTTCGAATTTTTAGGGAAATATGGATAAAACACAAATAGCTGTGTAACGTTTTGTGAGTGTTGTTTTTGTGAACTGCTAGTATACTTTCCGAATTTTAAATTCAAACTATATTTTTGTTAAAGGTACGTGTAAGACATATTTGACAGGGTTTTTTTATTTATTACAATTTTTAATTTACATAACATACAGAATATTCCCACAAGTGAGGGATGCTTTTTAACCTGCATGCTATTAGATCTGCATGACAGAATATATGTATTGTTGGAGATGTAATATGGTTTTGATGTGATTTAGCCGTGATTGTAGTTGTATCCAAATTACTTCTATTCATTTATTCAATTAGTTTAATTTTACAATCTAGTTTGATTTCAGTTCATCAAATAAACTACTTTAAAAAAAATGTTGGTCAAAAATACTTAAAAACATTGAGATTTATTATTTTAATGCTCTAGCTCGTATAGTAATAGTTCCAATTTGTCACTACCGATCTACACTGAGTTAGGTTTGATAGAAATATATTTTTTTCGCTGGGGTATTTTTTTTAATAATAGATTACAAATCCATGTCAAATGCTTGACTGTTTTTCAGTGTTTCAATTAGTGCAGGAATCATTTTGAGCATTTTGGCACTTTCTAGAGCCATTCTCCTGATTTGTAAAGGGGGAATGCTATCATTGCATCATTGATTCCTACAAAAGCGACTATTTGCTCTCTTTGTAACTCTTTTATTGGTCTTTGCTGCGTTGTTTTATTCAACCAAACTAGTTGAACATCAGCAACTGTAGTTCTGACAACCATTACCCCAGTTTGTTATTTTTATTAGATCTGTTAAGATTACGATTCCATGTTTTGCCACAATAGTGGCGGCTTGTCCATAGAGTCCTTGTTGGTTTAGTGGTGATATTTATGAGGTGCTAAGTTCCCTATTAACAATAACTCAGAGATATTTAACATCTTCCGAGAATGATACTGTTATCCCAATTAAATTTGAAAGATACCAGTCTACTTTGAAGATATGGAGAACATAAAGGAACTGACAGCCGATTTAATTCTATTTTCAGTTAGATAAGATCTTGTCCGTAAGACTATTTCATATTCTTGATTCTTCTTCTTCTTCAGATGCAAATCCACTAATGGATGTTAGCGATCACATTTTCCGTTAATTCTCTATTTCTTGCAATATGTATCAGAGATTGTATGTCGTTAATTCCTGTCCATTGCCTTATGTTTCGGAGCCAGGACATTTTCTTGCGTCCCATTCCTCTCTTGCCTTCAATTTTACCCTCGATTATAAGTTGGGAACTGGATATTCATTTCGCATGATGTGACCTAGATACGCCGTTTTCCTTTTCTTGATGGTTTCGAAAAGTTGGCGTTCTTGGTTTATTCTTTTAAGGACATCTATATTTGTGATTTTCGCTGTCCATGGTATTTTTAGGATACGGCGATAAAGCCACATTTCGAAAGCTTCTAATCTGTTTATATCCCTCGTTTTGAGTGTCCAGCCCTCTACGCCATATAGCAGCACTGACCATACGTAGCACTTAGTAAACCTTAGTCTCAGTTGAAGATCGAACTCTAAACAAGTCAGTACCTTCTTGAATTTTACGAAAGCTTGTCGAGCTTGCTCAATGCGACATTTTACTTCCCTGTCCGATGCCCAGTCTTCAAAAAGCCACGACCCCAAGTATTTAAATTTACTCACTCTTTCAATGGACTTAGTATTCAGTGTTATGGTGGAGTTTTCAAGTGCATCCAAGTTTCTGGAGATGATCATGAATTTGGTCTTTTTGGTATTAATCTCTAATCCCATTCGCTTACTGTATTCTCCGATTATAGTGACAAGTTGTTGAAGATCGACTATGTTGTCACAAATTAAGACACCATCATCAGCATATCGTATGTTCTTGATTCTCAGCATATTCTTGATTCCGATCTTTTTTTAAAATAAATACATACTTTATTTTGGCATTTTTGCCCTGAAATAGTCAGTCCTTTGTTTATTTTTGAAGTTATATGCCTTCCTCAGATACTGAATACAATCATTTAAACAGACAATAACAGGAGCAACGTTTTACAACGGGACCAAGAACAAAAAAAACATCTATATTAAGACCGAATAGCTAGGCATGCTTTCTATGCCCTACTATCATTCCATTGACTCGTCCTAAGGTCCTAAGGAGACTTCCAGTTAGGATTTCCTCCCACACCAGTCTTACTGTGCGTTCGTCAGAATGTCTTCTGAGGTGTCCTGCACATTGGAGTCTTCTGGACTTTATTTCTTTTATGATGTTGGCGTCTGGGTATAGTTTTTCGAGCTCTTTCTTATCCTATATTGTCCTGATGCTTCATCCAGCACAGGACCAAAGATCTTCCTTAGGATTTTTCTTTCCCAAACACATAGTCTCTCTTCGTTTGCCTTTGTTATCGTCCACGTTTCGCTTCCATACATCACAACGGGTCGTATGATTGTTTTATAGACCTGTATATATTTCATCGTAACGACGATAACAAATAAATATATGTAGAGGGTTGCGTTTGGATTTAATTTGAGTCTCTTACCATTCTCTAACACGTGTTTCTGGGTCTACCCGTAATCAGAGAGACTTGTAAGAAGACTCAAACCGAATCAAAACGCACCGACCAGTGTGGTTTTGGTTTGAGTCTTCTTACAAGTCTCTTTGATGACGGGTAGACCTAGAAACACGTGTTAGAGAATGGTAAGAGACTCAAATTAAATCCAAACGCAACTGTCTACATATATTTACCTTTTAAATTCGGTTGATACTTCTTCGTGCTTCTTTGGCTATTTTATCCATTAATGTAACTACTTTCCATTTTATTCTTATATTGTTGTTTATTTTTCAAGATTCTCCTCCGTAGGTATAACAGACTACTTTTCATAAGAGTTTGATAAATATTTTTGTTCTTCTTTTTGTATTTCGTAGCTCTACTGCATTCCGTTAAGGCAGCCTATTGTTCGTCAATAGACCAGATCGTAGATATAGGTAGAGAAAAAATGAAACATATTAACAGATAAAATAATTTGCTAAAAACAGGAAGAACTGAAAGAGACTGATAAAAGCGAAGTAAAAAATGAGAACTGTGTATTCAATTCCGATGACGAATATAGAGAATTTTGAGAAAGAAGATCAACAAAATTATAGGATTAGAACTTCTTCTAAACGTAATTAGTAAATTGTAAAATTATAATTAATTTCAATCCGTAACCTAATTTTTCTTCTTTTAACTGTCTTTTCCTTTTATTCCGATTTACTCTTTATGAGTACTATTGTTGTATATTTATATAGTTCTAATTTATTTGTCTTTATTCTAATTTATTGTCTATATTCTAATTTATTAAAACTCACGATAACTAATTACGAATTTATTAAAGTCTTTATTAATCCTAATTACAAATAATTTATTAACGTTTCGTTACATTTAAATATCGCGGTTCGCGAGCTTCTTATAACTGACCTCTTCAATAAAATTTCGTCTTTATATAAAGCACCGTAAGACCGCCTAGACCTGACCTGACTCTTGTAGAAAATACTGGAATGTGACGTCATATTGGTATTATAGCCGAGGGGAGACCCCATGGATGTTGACCCGCATTGTCTCGAATGAACTGGAACTGGTTTGTTTTTATAGCGGCTCGGCTGATTTTCGTCAGGTAGTTATACCTAGAACATTCATGAATGAATAAAAACATATTAGTAAAATATATTTACGATTTTGGGTCAGAATTTATCGTAACATTGCCCCCCTCTTAAAAGATGGTTCCTCCTGGAACCTTGTCGGGACTGGAACTGGAGCGGCATGCTGATATCGGCAACTGGACCCTCTTTTACAACTTCCAGTTGTATAGAAATGACAAGGGACGGTTTTCTCTCCGCACCAGTAACTATGCGGATTGCAACAGACTAACACCTGGACTTCGGTGTCTTTAAAGATTTCCTCCACCATGTTTCGTATAACCCTCCAATCTAATTGGTGGCACTCTAACTTTGGCATGGCTAACTTTTGCACGTCGGACTCTAGTACGTGCTCTCTCAACTGAAGTAAGGCTTCCCATACATCTCGGTAGGTAGGTTGGTCACGGGCAGTGTCTTTTGTTACCAGGTAGAAAAGGTAACGTGATGCATCTTGAAGTTTCAAGGTTTTACCAGGAGCTGGCACTTGGCATTGAAGTTCTGCAACTCGACCAAACTTCCTTCGAAAGACGGATGCCAACCCTGGTGCATCTTTGATACTGGCCGGGATGGTAAGGGCCAGTGAATAGTCATCGGGAAGCGCGAGTAGATCTTGCCTTTCTTCAGTGGTAACACCATGTCTTGCTTTACCGGTACCTCCATAGGCACCCATGAATTCCTCAAACGTGAGGTCAGACACATCTTGGACTTGGTTTACTTCCACTTCTTCATCTACGTCGTGGTCACCCTCGAAAGACGCCAACCGGTTATGGTGTACTATCATCGGCTTTCCTCTCGGGATCTTGCTTATTCGGTAAATAACATCATTGATCTTCTCCATAATGAGGTATGGACCTTCCCAAAACTGCTGCAATTTGGGAGAACAACCTTTTCGCTTTTTTGGGGTTATAAAGCCAGACTTTATCGTTCTTCTTAAAACACCCTTTTCGGCTTGTGTATCGTACCGTTTCTTCATTCGGTCACTAGCGATTTGGAGATGGGAACGGACCAACTCGTGTACATCGTCCATTCTTCTTCGCAATTCGATCACATAATCTTCACCTGCTACATCTTCTCCAGGTCGACACCCAAACTCTAGATCACAAGGTAGTCGCATCTCGCGTCCGAATAGGACTCTGGCTGGTGTCTGGCCTGTTGATTCATTAACAGCAGATCTGTAGGCCATTGTGAAGAACGGGAGATATTGGTCCCAGTCTCGCTGATGATCGGACACCATCTTTGTCAAATACTTGCCAACTGTTCTATTCATTCGTTCTACCATACCATCCGATTGCGGATGATAAGCCGTAGTTCTTGTTTTCTTCATACCTAGTCTATCACATATTCCTTGGAATAAATCGCTTTCGAAGTTCCTGCCTTGGTCACTATGGATCTCCAAAGGCACTCCAAATCGGCTGATATATTCTTGGATCAACTTATCTGCAACGGTGGCCGCCTTCTGGTCTGGAAGTGCGTAAATCTCGACCCACTTAGTGAAGTAATCCATTACTACCAACATGTACTTGCCTCCATTATCACTTTCTGGAAACGGCCCAGCAATGTCCAAAGCTATTCTTTCAAACGGGCTTCCAACATTATATTGTCTCATAGGAGCTCTCCTTTTTCGATAAGGCCCGTTACTCGTAGCACAAATAGTACATTTCTTACACCAGTCTTTTACATCGTCGGAACTGTTCATCCAATAAAACCGTTCCCGAATTCGCTGAAGGGTCTTTTTCACACCAAAATGCCCTCCTGATGGACTGTCGTGTAACTGACGAAGTACTTCGGCTATTCTGCTCTTTGGAATTACCAACTGTCTTCTCTTCTCTGAACCGTCATCATTTTCCAGGACTCGTTTGAGCAAGCCATCTTCCATGATAAATGAGTCCCACTGGGCCCAATACGTCTTAACTATTGAGCCTAGGTTCGATATTTCTTGCCAAGGTGGTCGACGGTTTTCCTCTTTCCATTTTCGGATTTTCTGTATAACTGGATCTCTCTCTTGTTCTTCCCTGATCTTGGTAGGCGTCCAGTCGTCGTGGACCACCGTCGTTCTTAGCACTGCTGCTTCCTTGGATTCCGTTTTGTTGCAGTGAGAACACTCTGCTGGGCATGGCCTTCTGGAAAGAGAATCGGCGTTTCGGTGGCTAACTCCGGCCCGGTGCTCAATCTTAAAATCATATTCTTGGAGTCGTTCGATCCACCTGGCTATCTGACCCTCTGGATTCTTAAACTGCATCAACCACTTAAGGGCGGCATGGTCGGTTCGGATTTAAAAACTTCCTTCCATAGAGGTATTGATAGAAGTGCTCTACTGATTTCACTACTGCCAGAAGTTCTCTTCTCGTGACGCAATAATTTCGCTCAGGTTTTGAGAGAACTTTACTAAAATATCCAAGGACTCTTTCCTGTCCTCCTTGAATCTGAGACAGCACTCCTCCAATTCCCACATTACTTGCATCTGTATCTAAGATGAACTCTCCTTCTGGCAGTGGATACCCTAAAATTGGTGCTGTGATTAAATGCTTTTTTAAGGTCTCAAAGGCATTTTGGCAGTCTACATCCCAGCGGTATTCTCTTGCTTCCTCTGTAAGTCGCGTTAATGGTTTAGCGATATCTGCAAACTTCTTAATAAACCTCCGGTAATAAGTACATAGTCCAAGAAAACTTCTTACTTGATGTTTGTCAGTTGGTTTTGGCCATTCCTTAATGGAATCGATTTTTCCCTTATCCACAGCCACTCCTTCTTTACTGACTATATGACCCAGATAATTGACTTTACCTTGAAATAGCTGGCACTTCTTGGGGTGTAACATCAATTGGGCAGCTTTAAGTCGATTAAAAACGTTTTCTAAATTCTTCAGATGGTCTTCAAATGTCTCCCCCAAGACGATTATGTCGTCTAGATAAGCTAAGCATGTTTTCCAAGATAGCCCTCTCAACACATTTTCCATAAGCCTCTCAAATGTCGCAGGAGCGTTACAAAGTCCAAATGGCATAACGTTGAATTGCCATAATCCAGATCCTGTGGTGAAGGCTGTCTTTTCTTTATCTATCGGATCCATTTCTACCTGCCAGTATCCAGTCTTCAAATCCAAAGTAGAAAATAGTTTACTTCCGGCCAATGTGTCTAGTGTGTCATCGATCCGAGGCAGAGGATAACTATCTTTCTTGGTAACGTTGTTCAACAAACGGTAATCCACACAGAACCTCGTTGTTCCGTCTTTCTTCTTAACCAGGACCACCGGAGAGACCCATGGGCTCGTAGAAGGTTCTATCATCCCGTCTTTCTTCATTTCCTGAACAATCGTTTCAGCTTCCTCTCTTTTCGCCTGTGGTAATCGTCGAGCTGTTTGACGAATTGGCTTAGCATTACCAGTATCAATTTTATGCTTAACAACGGTAGTTCTTCCCGTCTTTCCTCCTTTCGGTACGAAAATATCACGATACTGATGAAGAAATTCCCTTAATTTTCTTTTCTCAATCTGATTCAGAGACTGTCCAGCAACCGCAACCATTTGATCAAATTTATCGTTGGAATTATCAGACGTTGTCGTCTGACGGATTATGGATGTGACAGGTACACAAGTTCCTACTTTTGTCTCTTTCTTGATGGTCACTGGGTAGTCATTGACATTAATAAGTCTCACAGGAATTTCTTTAGCCGAAGTCACTAATTCTTTTCCAATTATGATTCCACGGCCAACTTCGTCGTCATGATTCCAAGGCTCCATCATAACAGGTGTTCCTTCGTCCACAATTCCCTGTAGCCGCGCTACTATTATCGTTTCACTTCTCGCAGGCACGACTGTATCTTCTTTAACGGCTGCTTGCATAGTGTTGTCATCATGTGGATGGAGAAATACCTCCTCGTTACCAACTTTGATTACCTTATTCTTAAAATCCAATTGGAATCCATGCGTATTCATTACGTCCATTCCTAATATAACATCCTCTTCGATGTCAGCAACTATAACAGTATGGACGAACTTTTCTGCTCCAATTCCTAATTGTACCTGGATTTCTCCATGAATGTTGGCATTTTCACCTGTGGCGGTCCGAAGTCGCAATCTCGTTGGTAACAGTTTCTTTCGGCTGTTTATAACTGTCGGGCGTATAATGCTTCTGGTCGCTCCGGTATCCACCAACAACGTATGCTTTTTACCATTTATTTCTCCATCTACATATACACTATCTTCACGACATTTCAAAGAAGCTATTAGTATAAGAGGGTCTTTGGAAAAGTTCTGGGTCGAAGCTGCCCCCCTAAGGCCGACCCGTTCTAGTTTTCCTGATGGTGAGTTTCTTGATTTGTGTCGTACCTAGGATGCTTACATGCACTTTGTACGTGTCCTATTTCGCCACAATTCCAGCATCTTATGGTCTTCGTTTTCTTGTATGTCATGCTTTTCATCATATTAACGAGCTGGTCAAGTTTATCTTCATCTTCTTCCTCTTTTACAGTCCTAACTTTACTGTAACCGCCAGAGGCCTGCGTAGCTGACTCGTATTCGAGGGCGGCGGATAAGACATCAACCAGCGTCTTGTGACGAGCTAATCGTAGTGTTCTTTGCATCTCATGATCACGAAGACCATCAATAAATGTTTGAACGGCCAACTTTTCCATCATGTTTTCGGGAGCTGTTGGATAAGCATATCGCACTAATCTGGCGATATCTACTTCGTATTCTTGAAGAGCCTCATCTTTCTTTTGTCTTCGATTTTTGAGCTGCGACTGATATACATGTTCCAAGTGTTCGTGGCCATATCGCATATTTAACCTCTTCTTTAGTTGTTCGAAATCATCCGTCTCCTCTACGGCTATGGTCTGGAGCACATCTAAGGCATCTCCTCGAAGAGCTATAGTCAGGTTTACAGCCTTTTCTTTTTCTGACCATCCATTCGCTCTTGCAGCTGATTCGAACTGTTTCATGTAGTTGTTCCATGACGATTTTCCGTCGAAAGTTGGAACTTTGACATGAACATAACTTCCGCTTCCTTCGAATTTCGGCCGTGTTTCCAACTTATATTTCGTCTCGTCTTCTTTTGTCTCTGCTATAATTGGATTGTTTTCTCTCTCTGCGGTCGTTGTTTCCTCCATCTTCCTTTCCATCTCTTTTATCTTCTCTTCGAAGGCCAACATATCGGCAGCAACTTGGTTCTTTAACGAAGACATTTTATCGTCGAGGGCAGACATCTCAGAGGTGACTTTAGAGATGTTAGCAGAAACCTTGCTTTCCAGAGAAGAAATCTCGTTAGAAACTTTGCTTTCTAAAGAAGCGATATCACAGGAAACCTTGGCTACATCACCACAGACTTTGGCTACATCAGAGGAAACTTTCGAAATATCGCCATGAACTCTGTTCTCTAACGATGCGATGTCACCAGAAACTTTATTCTCTAATTTTGAAATTGACGCGATGACAGCATCTTCAAATATATAAGTTTCCGGATCTAAACCCTCTTCCTCCAAAGCATTCTTTAGTCGTTGGACTAACTCAGCCTTTTTTCCGGTAGAAGCTAATTCTCTATCCTCAAGATGCCTTCTTAGATTCGTAACTGTGAGCTCGTAAATCGTAGCCATTGTTCACCAATTTCACTTCTTTTTATTTAAAGTCCCGATTGTTTATTTAAATACCCTACACCTGACACCAAATGTTGTATATTTATATAGTTCTAATTTATTTGTCTTTATTCTAATTTATTGTCTATATTCTAATTTATTAAAACTCACGATAACTAATTACGAATTTATTAAAGTCTTTATTAATCCTAATTACAAATAATTTATTAACGTTTCGTTACATTTAAATATCGCGGTTCGCGAGCTTCTTATAACTGACCTCTTCAATAAAATTTCGTCTTTATATAAAGCACCGTAAGACCGCCTAGACCTGACCTGACTCTTGTAGAAAATACTGGAATGTGACGTCATATTGGTATTATAGCCGAGGGGAGACCCCATGGATGTTGACCCGCATTGTCTCGAATGAACTGGAACTGGTTTGTTTTTATAGCGGCTCGGCTGATTTTCGTCAGGTAGTTATACCTAGAACATTCATGAATGAATAAAAACATATTAGTAAAATATATTTACGATTTTGGGTCAGAATTTATCGTAACACTATAAAACAATTCGCTAAAGATTTTTGCGTTAGTTTAGTTTAGGAGATATGTTGTGGAATGCAATTTTAGATTCCCCATTTCTCTAATTACATCTTTATCAACGTCTGTTTTGCCTTACAATTCTTAGAAGGGAGTTTGGTTTCGAAAAATTAATTTACGGATTTATTATCAGATGTCGCTATTCGCGTCCATACGAAGCCATGTTAGTGTTGCTTCTACTACGACAGGAAAGATTTATTTTCACGTGAATTCAGATTCGCGGCTAGTCACAGACGCTCTGAAGATCCCTTTTAGGGTGAAATTCGTATAAGCGGAAATACAGACGCACTGTACGTAAAATCAAATCTTAACTGTCTTTTTCTTTTACTAAGTTATTTATTTATTTATTTGGCCCCAAAAGTCGAAAGCCGTTTTCAAAAATCTGGAAGTTGAAACAAGCATTAAGGTCGTGGCCAATTGTACAATTTTGGTTGATTTCTACTAAGATCTTAATTTATAAAATCAAATGCCACCAAAAAATATTTTCAGAACAAATAGACATCGATTTCATTGTGTTTTTATAAAATATTTCAATAAGATGTCGATCAAGGCTCCATTTACCAGAAATACTAACGACAATATAAAGCATTCGAATAATATTCGTGCGCTTTATTTTAGGGTTTGTTAATTTATTGTAGTTTCTCACCTTTATTCATCATAATTTAATTTGACAGGACGCTGAACAGCACGAGTTGGAAGTTAGAAACTCATACATTATTCACGTTACTTTGTTTCAAGTTACTTGGCAACATTGCTAATACCCTTTGATTAGACGGGGCTAAATTCCCGAAACTTTTGTGGAATTTCGGAGGAAAGGAATAAATGTTTTGTTACAACTTCGTCCCCGTAGACAGAACGGAATTTGGTGAATTTGGAGTATGTGTTTTGATTAAAACGCTTACTACCTAGTCCGGTATAGAGTTGCGAGAAAATAAATATTAATCACGTACTCCTTATTCCTCGTGTTTCCAAATTATTTCAGTGTTTGGCTCAGATTTTCGTAGACCTGTAACTATTATAATTTGTTCAATAAAAAATAGGAATTTATTTGTTAGTTATAAAACTTAACCAGTAGTAATCAGACCTAAAAATTAATTTAAGAGTTGTGACTTGTATGAACCAGGAGTAGGCTTAGTTGTTCTATAACTTGCATTAGCCAGATTTTCAAAGTTTGTAGCTTAATTTTGTTTTAAATCTCTTCATCAAGTCAGCTTTAATCAAAGTTTACCGAACGCCGTTTTGTTCATTTTTTCAAAAAATAAGAATTGGTAAAGATAATCAAACTTACCAGATTGCCCTGTAGGTCTGGGCTGCGGCACTTTTAGGAAGCTTAGAAACGTATTTAAGTTGAATGTTCCTATTTGAAAACAAGAATGTGATTATATATGGCACCGAAACATTAAACATTAACCTTGATAAAACATTCAATACACAAACATAGAATGCAGCAGAGAGGAACGGAGAGAGCGATGTTGGAAGTCACAAAGGAAAGACAGAATACCGAAAGACGACCTAAAATTGAGAACGATAGTTGATATTTTACAGTGTATTACATAGTCTAAATGGAGATGTTCAGATCACATAGCCCGAATGACCGACACAGAGGAGAAAAGAAGTAGAGGTAGACCACCAACCAGATGGAGCTACCAGGAGAGCTATCAAGTAGAGAATATAAAGCGGATAACAAGCAGCTGGAAAAACACCGTTTAAGACCGGAATATCTGAAACAAGTTAGAGAAGGCCTATGGTCAGCAGCGGACAAGAATAGCTGACTCATGATGATAAAGACAAAATACATAATCTTTTAAAATTGACTAGATTTACTTTATTCGATTTTCAGTTATTTTGTTCCTACGGAGTGCAGTCATACAATCAAAAAATTGACGAGTGACTGAACCTTTTCGTTGCATGTAACTCAATGAATAAATATAATTTTAAATCTAGTCGCGTCGCTAACTTTGTCGCTGTGTTAAAAGACACCCGTTGTTCTACTGTCTAATAATGAATCACTATGCATTATATAACAAACACTTCTAGTAGCTATCCTTTAAATACTAGAGTACTGAACATGGTTATTCCAGGTTATTCTGAAATACAAAAAGATGGAGAGATATACTCTATACAAAAAAACGGAGCACTGCAGTGAACTAAATACATATGGAACAAACATTTAAACTCATTTTGGCTTAGCTGCTAAATAGCATCTTGTTAAATGTGACTATAGGTAGTTAAAATAAATAAATAAATAATTGTGGGGGTTAAATACAACTATTTAACTGGGTATTTAAATGCTTGTATTACTTAACTCTGATATTATTTTTCTCATCTTTTGCTGTGATTTACGATACCCTCTTTTTGGGTTAGGACTCCGAAAGTTTCGGTTCTCTCGCAGAATCAGCATTTATTTGTAACCTCGGAAATATTTTTTGGGTGGTGCTAGAAAGATAACCAATGGAGACACTGCGGACGGCAGCCAGATGGTTGGTGGAGAGCGAGTCGTGGGTTCGAAACTAGCTTTTGGAACCGGGAATGGATCAAACGGAAGAAATAGGTAAAGATAGGATAAGAGATATTAGAAAAGATACAGAAATAAACAAAAAGATAGATGGGTAAAATTACCAAAGATAAGAGAAGATAGAAACAGGGCGCCACTCAATTTTTTGCGGTTAAGGAGAAAATTAAGAAAACCTTAGAAAAGAAAAGAGATAAGAAAAGATATTTAGGTTCAGAGATCAAACTCAAGGAAAGATACCAACAGTAAATTATCAAATAAATCTGGTCAACGCAATATATAAAACAAATAATAAATATATTAGGTATTACACTTACTTACCTACGAAACTTAATCAGCCTGATCTTTCTACTGTTCAAAAGCATAGTAATATTTAAAGATAGTAATTGTTCAGAGCTATTATTTTATCAGGGAACTTGTTAGGAGCCGACAAATAAAATACATGCATAAAACAATAACAATATATTAAACACAAAATTATGATGCTGCTAAATGCAACACAGGTAATAAAAATACACAACTATGAAATGGTGTTATATATGCATAAAATTAAGCTATAATGTAATAAAAGGCAATCATATACAAATATAGTTTGGCGTATCTCGAGATATCGTAGGAAAGATAATGAACAAAAATTATAGAAAATACAAAAGATAGCAAAAATTACCTAACTCTAAATGTACAAAAATACAAAAAGGTTACAGAAATAAAAACATAAACCAAACCGCACTTGGTTAAGTCAATTAACTACCTCGCACTATTATTTAATAAAAAACTGAGACTTGTATGTTCATAGGTATTATTTATAGAAATTTATTGAATGGTTTTTTAAATTACATTCAAAAATCGGCAATCTACAGGTGAAGATATGGATGATACGTCCAGATAATGGCAGGTGATATGGTACCATACCATATTACTCGCCCAGATAATTGTAGATAAAGATTACTTACAGTAGATCTTGACGAAGGCAGCTTAATTCACTGAATTTAATACTTTTCTGGTACTAAACACTGAATTTAATAATCATTAAAAGTAGCGTAGAACTATATATAATTTAATATAGTCTAAGGAAAGAAAACTCAAATATAAAGTGTATACACACTTCGAAAATAATTCACAAAGACGATACGATAAGAAATAAAGTGAGCAAAGCGTAACACGAGATATTGGCCTTAACTCAACAACGGCCCACCAAAAAGTCTCACGAGATATTACCTCACTCAACAACTGCCCAACAACAAGTCTCACGAGATAATTGACCTGTGCTCAACGAGAGCCCACCGAGAAGTAAATTGGTTCCCTAAAAATTTCACCAACTATCCAAGCAAAAAGAAGAAGAAGCTATATCCCCCACTTAAAATCATCGGACAGTCGTATGTATTTCTCAGAAGGTAAGGCCTTAACGACTATTGCGAAGTTTGAGGTAAAATAATCGGTATTAACAATTGGACATAAGAAACAGACAATACTTGGGATTAAGTTTTATGTCAAAAGAAACGGGCCTTCGACGAAAATTACCAATTTATGAAAAGGAAACTGCATACCAAAAAGCATTTGTTCTTTTCATACAGAGTATTAAGACGGAAGGATTAAAAACCTTTCTTAATTAGGGAATTCCATTTAAGCTTGGTACCTACAATATTATTTCCTCTCGTAAACACGGGGATTCCTAATCATCGGCGTATCGCACGGGGGTAAAAGGAATGAAAAATAATTTAATATATTAATAATAAAAAAATGTTACATATTTTAAAATCTATATAAGCGAAAAAGAGACGAAACGGATTGTAAAGTAACGTAATTAATATTTCATCTCGGAAGCAGCACTAGGCTAATTATAAAGAGACTTCAAAGTTGTTTAGACTAATATTTTTAAAACTCAAAAATATATGAACCATTTTCGGTTCTTATGATTTAGGGGGTGAAAAAAATGCTATAATCTGTTATAAATTGGTGCAGCCAATTGGGTAATTGTACATCTTCCAGTTATTCATGATACCCAGTCTCATAAGTGCCTCACAGTCATGCAACATATGGTTGACTATCTCAGGTTCTCTTCTGCACAGTCTACAGCCTAAGTCTTCATTGAAACAGTTCCATTGTCTACAGGTATCCCTTAAGTAGCGCATATCCAGTAACGAAACCTGTTATAATTCTGAGCTGTTTCCTGCTTGTTTTCTACCATACTTCAGTCTTATTACCGCATGCCCGTCCAATATATATTGCGTCAAGAGCTTGACCAGGAATACGTACCCATTATGAGTTAGGTATGTTTGTTTTGTTCGGATCCAGACTTTTTTCAGGTCAAGAATTCTGTTTTTTGGCACTCCAAAAGCCGGCTCTGGGCCGAAGTATCCTAGCTGATCCTCTTTATCAAGTTCATCAGCTCTTTCTTGGGCATCTATTCCCTAATGTATGGAATATAAATGTTTACAGTTCCACTACTTAACTACACTGTACATTATCACTACTATAGATTCTTACTTTCGACTCTTCTGCAGTTGTAGGCCCGTCTGTGCTTCCCATCTACCTGCTTCCCATCCCTTTCGTGAAGAGACGTCTACCTGAAAAGGTACTTTAGGTCAAAAATCATCATTCATACGGTATTCCTAATTTTATTTATGATGTTACTGTGACCTGGTCTCACCATTACGTTACTCAGGTTTTCTAGCAGTCTATGATATACCATTCTCGCCCAATCCTTATATCGATGTACAGAGGAGAAAACCTTCCACAGGTGCTGTTGGTTTTCCCCTCGCAGTTTCTGTAATTCCAAACCAAGCAAGTCTCTACATCTTGCTTAATCTTAAGATGGCATTTTTTTGTTGCACTTTTGGTCATCATACCACTGAAGTATGCATATTTAATTGTTATAAATCCAATATCATATGAGCTCGTTTTTACCATGAGTAGGTACGGCTACTATTAAGGCAGTCAACACTCGCTTGGTTATTTGTTCTAGCTGCTGATTCCAAGTAAACCTCGAGTCCAATATTACCTGAAAGTACTTAACTTCACTTACAGATGTATATTTGTAACATTCAGATAGAGATCTAACATCGTTTCTCTGGTAAATTTCGTGATATTGGACTTCTGACTCCAAGACATGATGTCTGTCGTTTCTAAGTCTAGCTATCAACGAATCCATGACCAAATTCCACAAGAGATGAGATAAAACTCACCTGCGGACCTCTAGCTACCTATTATGATACTGTATCTCCCAGTAACGTGTATATCACACAGCACTTTAGGATGCGCCTATCCCCTTTAGCTTGCTTCATCTATTTCTTCCAGCTGGATTACCCTTCTGATTGCTTTATAGCAGGTGATCTCAAATGCTCCCTGTATATCGAGAAATCCACCCAGCATCACCTCGTGGTCTTCCAGAAAATATTCCATCCTCTGTATAAGATCTAGTGTTTCTAGACTCAGTTTTTCTAGAGTCTTCAGTAAAAGTGAAGTTAGTGGTTACACTACCGAAACAAAAATCGAATACCGTCATTATGCTTTTTTTCTTCAGTGAAAATGACATCAGAGTTATCGATCTCAGGAACTTTGCTTCCTGTCCAATTTTGCTAGGTTTAGGTATAAAAGAAACCTCTCTCCTGTTACCTCCAAAGAATGTAGCGTAGAACTATTTTAATTAATTTTAAACTGTTTGTCCTTGTTCTAGTGTAGTGTTTGTACAATTTTATGTTAACATCCATGTTTATCACATTCTACGCTTGCTGGATAGCCCATATTTGACGAAATGCCCCTGAAGATGCTATATTAAGCGAAAGTACTTGGGCAAGAACTTGTGCTCGATATAATTGCCTTAATTTTCAAAGTTCATAAAAGAAACCCTTATAAGCCTCCATACTCTTACTATGTACTTCAGTGCTAAGTTAGCCTCTAGTATAATACATAATTTGATTTGTTCCATAATACTTTATTACTTAGTTATATGGTTACTTAATATTTTTACTTGCCCTATTTAATTGCATTGTCTCTACCAAGCTCTAGCAGTGTATAACTGTATGTTAATTTGATATATGTATTAACATTTCAGTCGGTCAGATAGCTCAGCGGGCTGTGCGGCTGCCTCTCATTCGCTTCACTGTCGAATGGTTTAGTGGATGTGGGATCGAGCCCAAGCTCGGTGTACAGAAAACAAAAAGTCTAACGCAGCAGTTTAAAATTCTAGATGAATCTGCGGCTTAGACTAGGATATGCTGGGATCTGATCGGCCTATGGTGGAGCAGTACGGCAAGAGATAAGGGCTTGCGGCTCGGTGATACTCCTCCATAGATCCCTACCGGACAGGCGTAACGCCTAAAAAACCGGATATATATATTAACATTTTCGGCAAACCTTTTCCTTTTGATAATGTTTCTATATATGTCGCATATGCGGAAACTAAATGTACACACACATATTTTGATTAGTTAATTCGTTTATATTTAGCTTACTACCTTTCATTCTTTTTCAAAAGAAGTCAAAAGAAATTTATACATATTTAATTTGAGAAAAATCTTCCCGTTCCTTCTATTCATCACCGTACACGTGCAGTGGAGCCGGGTGATTCCTTTGTCCTTCGCCGCACGCTGAAGTATCGATTGTCTCGTCTTTCTTTTCTTGCCAGTTTCTTTGTTTTTGTAATATAAAAATGAATTTTAAAATGGATTGTTATGTTTTATGCTCTCCAGGATGGAGTTATTTTATTATTTAATTTATTTTTTTTTAATTTCGTCGTTTGTAGTGACATAAAGTGGCAACATAAATTTATACAAGTTGTTTTGTTTATAAATGTTAAATTAAGATAAATTAAAGATTTTAAAAAAATCTATACTTTTACACAATAATATATCAAAACAAAATACGACAGATAGTCTCTATTTTCTTGCGACATCTCAAATTTTTATCTAAAACTAAGCCTTCAATGAACAAGAAAGAACAAAGAATTGTATTTAAAAAATATCTTGCTCTCCAGGGTGGAGTTATTTTATTATTTAATTTATTTTTTTTTTAATTTCGTCGTTTGTAGTGACATAAAGTGGCAACATAAATGTAACAGGTTGTTTTGTTTATAAATGTTAAATTAAGATAAATTAAAGATTTTAAAAAAATCTATACTTTTACACAATAATATATCAAAACAAAATACGACAGATAGTCTCTATTTTCTTGCGATATCTCAAATTTTTATCTAAAACTAAGCCTTCAATGAACAAGAAAGAACAAAGAATTGTATTTAAAAAATATCTTGTAAATGCGAACATTTTTATTTAGGTGAAACATCAACACCATTAAACGTTAGAATAAGTGAACATCAATATTATAAATGGAGAATTTAAAATAGTTCAGTGGCAAGATTTAAGTATAGTCCTGAAAGAAAGAGATGGTAAAAAAAGGAGAAGAAGAATCAAAGAAGCGGCTTTACTCTTAGGCCTCTTTAACACTGTGACATTAGCATAATATCGACAGCGACATCGTTTAATTTTTCACCATCGATGTTGTTTCCCATGTTCACCCACTGAAGTTTCATTTTAAATGTAAATTTATATTATGTAGGTATATTTTTAATTCATATTGCATATCTGTAATACACTCTACAGTCTATCAGCCTACTTTTATCCATTAATTCATTAAAGAGAAACACACTTTGCTGACTAATTTTGTGGTTCCTCCTAGATGGGTATATTTTTTGTTGTTTGATTTCTGGCTCTTATTTTTGGTGATGTTAGCACTAGTTTCATTCTCTTTTAGTACGCCTGTTATATTATGACTTAACACTAGAATACTAACCATTGTAATTTTTACTACGCCAATGTCGTTGTTGCATGATATTGTAGAAGGGGTACAGTATCTCTCGGCCGCTCATCTATTCTTACATTAGTGTCTATCGAAACGTTTTACAAGTACAGATACGCCTGCTCAGCATACTCCATCAAATGAAGAAGAATATCCAGAAATTGCAGCTAAAGAGAAGCAAACTCGGTTGCCGTCGAGTCTAAAAGGTAAAAATGAACACAGGTGGTCCTCTCAACCAAAGGCCGCTACTAAAACTCCAAAACGCAACTTCGTACATTTTGCTTAAGGTCCCTCTGATAAAACCAAGGAAGCACAAACTCCCTTAGATGCTTTTCATTGTTTTATGAGTCCAGAGTGTCTGGCAAAAATTGTAGGATATACAAATGCTGATATTTCTGTTAAGGGACAAAAATATAAGGTCGAAAAACTTACAAACTCGAAAGTGGATATCGACGAGTTACATGCACTCCTTCTTCTTTAAGTGCCGTCTCCCAATCAGAGGTTGGATATCATCATCACTATCTTTACTTTATCTACTGCTGCTCTAAAGAGTTCTATACAACTGCATTTAAACCAGTCCCTTAAATTCTTCAACCATGACATTCTCCTTCTTCCTATACTACTTCCTCCTATTATCTATCATCTTATCATCTATTCTTACATTAGTGTCTATCGAAACGTTTTACAAGTACAGATACGCCTACATTATTAGTGAAGTGCCTGCAAATGAGCTCTGCTCAGCATACTCCATCAAATGAAGAAGAATCTCCAGAAATTGCAGCTAAAGAGAAGCAAACTCGTTTGCCGTCGAGTCTAAAAGGTAAAAATGAACACAGGTGGTCCTCTCAACCAAAGGCCGCTACTAAAACTCCAAAACGTAACTTCGTACATTTTGTTCAAGGCCCCTCTAATAAAACCAAGGAAGCACAAACTCCCTTAGATGCTTTTCATTGTTTTATGAGTCCAGAGTATCTGGTAAAAATTGTAGGATATACAAATGCTGATATTTGTGTTAGCTGTACTTAGTTTTGTTGCTGATTTTTTGTGATTTTTAGGTTTTAGAAACATCTCTTTGTTCAAAATAATTAGTAAAATTAAGATAAATAAAATACTATTTCAGTGACCACATTTTTTTTCTCAGCGCAGTAAATTTTATGATGGTTAGTGTAAATAAAGGTAAAAATAAGGTTAGTATTCCAGGGTTAACCCTCCTTTCCACGGGTGGGGTCTATCAGTACACCTGTAAATGAAATTGCTTAATTTTTTCAATTTTTTTTTGTATTTTTTCCTAGACTCGGTGTACCTTTTAATGGCACTGAATGGTACACTTTCGCATAATTTGGTGAAATTGTATGAATCGCTTCAATTGCTACCTGTAAAAGTATCCTGACAGACCCCACCTGTGAGTGAGCGTATCTTGTTTTGTGGTGTGGCTTGGCTAATATTGCAGCTATAAATGCATTTATAATATACAAAGATACGAATGCAGAATTTAAGTCATCTCAATTGTTTCTGAAGTCTTTAGGAATTGCGTTAGGCCAGAAAAATATGAAAATACGAGCGATAAATATGCGTATACCGAGAACATGACGGTTACTTTCTGCAAAATTTTCTGAGCAAACGACGAGGGATGACCCAGCCCGGGGAAAACGGGGTTGGTAAGTGGTAAGTATTGTAAAAAACGAAAAACTAGGTATTTTTGCCAATTGTGCAAAAACTGGTTATATATGAAACTTATAAAATCATGTTGTGCTGATTGTGTAGGAACAAAATTAACAATATTTAACCCCCTCTATTTTCTGTTTCGAATTTTAATTTTGGATATTTAGTTTTTACTTGTATATAGAGTCATAATATTGTCTTTTTTATATTTTTCTTTTGAATTTTACCGTTCATGATTTTTTTATAAACTCTTGTAAAAAAATAGTGGTGGTAGTTATTTCGCAGTAAGCTATACCAATACATATTGATACACATATTATATGTACATTTAGGTAGTACAAAGTTACATCAGTAAGTTTCCTAAAAAATATTTAATTTTTTTAATGGGAAAAATATTGTTTAAAATTTGGTCCTAATAGACCCCACCCGTGGATTTGTGTCACAAGAAAGTCACCCGTGGAGAGGAAGGTTAATCCAAGACCTATAGTTTGTGCATAAAGTAGTAAATTAAAAATCAAACAAAAGCGAACAAATTTACTAAACATTATAATGTTAAAATTAAACTCTACAACTTTATTATAATGAAATGAAATTTAAAATGTCCCTTTGCACATTACATTTAATAATCGTAAAGTGTGTGTAAGTGTAATATACCCTCCAGTTTTTATTAACGCTACAGTCGCCTTGGAGTAGGCGCTTCAAACGCATGACCTTCAAATGACATTGAACACAACAATAAAGACGCACAGCACAAGCATCCAATATTTTAAAGGGGCACTGTCGGAATACAGATAGGCAATAACGTTATATGGAAATTACACTTTTTGTTGTTTTGTACCCTTGACCTCTCCTTGAACTCAAAAGAATAATAAAAAGTGTACATACAGATATTATTTCTTGTTTGAAATTCTTACATCGCTCGTTAATATTAACGAATGTAGTAAGTGTGGTCATGTAATTTGATTGCGCAACTTTAATCTACCGGATGTCCGGTAATATCTGCAAAATAAAATGATAAAAGTTTGTTCTGTGCATTTGATGTGGGATTATCTTTTATGTTTTTTATTCTGTTGTAAATATTGATAGATAAAAAACGTTTTTAATTATAGATTTTAATTAAACTGATACGTATATGGTATTGGGAACAAATTAATATGAAAATCTAAATTGTAAACAAATGTACCCAGAATCAGTGGCGGTTCATGATATTTGAGTTTGGGAACACAAAACTATTCCAAATTTTTTTCATGAAAAGTTGATGCTACCCAAATAAAGGATCTTTTCTGTGGGAATATGCCACAATTGATTGTAATGACAATTACATTTTACATAAAAAATGTGACGTTATTATTTTCACTCCGGGTGTTCTCAAAATCGTTCTCGAAAACGATTATTAAATAGTTTAGTTGAAAAACGGTGTGTATAACCGCCAAGATTGTTGGTAAGGATATGTCATGTCAATAAAATTGGAGGTTGATTCACTTTTGCCCACTGTGTTATACGAAACAGTCACATGTGGCTGAAAAGATGTGATGGAGATGTGATGTTTTGCCCCATGGATAATCCAAACTCTGATTATTCTGTGCGCAGTATTGTTAATATGTGCTGTAAATGTTTGTATGTGTGTAACAATGTGAACCGATGCGTTTGCTAAATCTCTTAACAAAATGTCGTCGCCGTATATTGGGGTCTCTGTTGTTTGCTTTATATCTGAGTATAGTGGGAATAAGCACATACACAAAGAGCTAATTTTCAGGAAGAAGTAAAAACTGGTTTATTTCATATTTGAGATCTATCAAATTCTCTATTTTTAATATAAGATTGATGTTCACTTATTCTAACATTTGAACTAAAAACCTTGAAGCTCTTTAACTCAAAAACAATTGATTTTTAAGTCTTATGGCACCGAGAACTTTTGATCAGCATGACCGAAGCGAAGTCTCTGGCAAAGTTTTAGCCAATTTAACTGAATCCACTTTTACATTATATGTCACCTCAAAAAAATAGATAACTCGAAAATTTTTATTTTTGAAGTAAGTTTACCAATAGATGTAAATATATCATCTTTATGTTATGCTACAACCAGACAATTCACAAAGTACCCTTTGAGTCAATATTTCTAATCTTGTCTCTTAATGGTATGTACAAACTGGTAGTATGCATGTGTTATATACCTTTTTCTTTAAGTTTATAGGAGTGGGGGTGTTTTTCAAGATATGTGCTAGTTTGCCGAAAGTGCCCCAAGCCAAGT
Organism: Diabrotica balteata; assembly: GCA_918026665.1. Lineage (NCBI taxonomy): Eukaryota > Metazoa > Arthropoda > Insecta > Coleoptera > Chrysomelidae > Diabrotica > Diabrotica balteata. The sequence continues at coordinate 35,776,651 of OU898281.1, read as the reverse complement.
GCGGCGCGAAATGATGTGGGCGCAAAATGGTGTGGACGCAAAGTTGTGTGGACGCAAAATTGTGTGAGCGCAAAATGATGTGGGCCAAAATGGTGTGGACGCAAAGTTGTGTGGACGCAAAATTGTGTGAGCGCAAAATGGTGTGGGCAAAAAATGGTGTGGGCCCAAAATGGTGTGGGCGCAAAATGGTGTGGGCGCAAACTTGTGAGGGCGAACTTTGATGTGGGCGCAAAATGGTGTGGGCGCAAAATGGTGTGAGCGAAAAATGGTGTAGGCTCAAAATAATGTGGGCGAAAACTGGTGTGGGCGAAAAATGGTGTGGGCGCAAAATGGTGTGGGCGAAAAATGGTGTGGGCAAAAAACTGTGTGGGCGCAAAACTGTGTGGGCGCAAAATGGTGTGGGCGCAAAATGGTGTGGGCGAAAACAAGTGTGGGCGCAAAATGGTGTGGGCGAAAATTGGTGTGGGCGAAAAATGGTGTGGGCGCAAAATGGTGTGGGCGAAAAATGGTTTGGGCGAAAAACTGTGTGGGCGCAAAATGGTGTAAGCGAACAATGGTGTGAGCGCAAAATGGTGTGGGCAAAAACAGGTGTGGGCGAAAACAGGTGTGGGCGCAAAATGGTGTGGGCGAAAAATGGTGTGGGCTCAAAATAATGTGGGCGAAAACTGGTGTGGGCGAAAAATGGTGTGGGCGCAAAATGGTGTGGGCAAAAAATGGTGTGGGCGAAAAACGGTGTGGGCGAAAAATGGTGTGGGCGCAAAATTATGTAAGCGCAAAATAACGTGGGCGGAAAATGGTGTGGGCTCAAAATGGTGTGGGCGAAAAATAGTGTGGGCGAAATATGGTATGGGCGCAAAATAATGTGATAGAATATGGATACTGGTACTAGATACTGATGATGGAATATGGATTCCGAAAACGTCTTGTATAATTAGCCCGTTGGGGTTTTTAAATATATACCTTATAACAGCCACCTGTATATTAACCACTAATCTCCCATACTATGCACCCACTAATCTCCCGTACTATAATCTTAGTGGCTGCGTCGACTTCTCGAGCCGACACGAAGCCCCCCGAGAGAGGCAGGAGGCAGTTAAAAAGAACACGCCAACGAATAAACATCTCCGCGCTCCGCGCTGACTTTTATTTTTTTTGTTAACTTGAATGTTCTAACATCTCAATATAACTTACAATAACAAGTGTTTAATGTGTATTTCGTGTACATACCCCAAAATTCCCCTTATAACCTTTTATAAAGGTTTTTTAATAATTTTTTTTAATATATGGTATACAGGAACGGAGATTCCTTGGGGATTAATATATTATTATTGGTAGAAAGGAAAACGAGTAAAGCATCCGAGTGGGGTCCGGCCACCGAGCCCATGAATTCTGCACATGACCTCGGTGCTCGGAATTCGCGATAGGATCTGCATACGATTTGCCTGAGGTGCCTAAGCCTAACGGCTGGTATCAAAGGTCTGACGGGCCTTTTATATATTTTGATTAGATTTCTTATGACGAATAATAATATTAGTAGTGGTAGAAAGGAAAACCGAGTAAAGCATCCGAGTGGGGTCCGGCCACCGAGCCCATGAATTCTGCACATGACCTCGGTGCTCGGAATTCGCGATAGGATCTGCATACGATTTGCCTGAGGTGCCTAAGCCTAACGGCTGGTATCAAAGGTCTGACGGGCCTTTTATATATTTTGATTAGATTTCTTATGACGAAACAGCATTCATATGATATTCGATGTTCGGTTGAAGACGTTGGTTTGGTTTAGACAGTGAGCGGTTTTTTTTTTGTTTTTTATACTAACTACCAGGCACATAAGACTAATGGATAAAAAGAGAAACGAGTAGATAAGAGAGAAAATAAAAGTGAGGGATGTTAGACAAGAAGTTGCAAAATTGAAATGGAGATTTGCCGGAAACAATATAAGACAAAAAGAAGACCGATGGAACAAAATTCTTATAAGTTGGAGACCGTGGGAACATAAACGAAGCAGAGGAAGGCCCCAAATGAGATGGGCAGATGATATCAAGAAGAACGTGGGCTCTAGCTGGAGGACTGTAGCGACAGACAGAAAAGAATGGAAAAGGATTGGGGAAGCCTATGTCCAAAGATGGACCGAAGAAGGCTAATTAGATAGATAGACTAACTACTACTACTAGGCTAACTTAACTATGGAATGTGCATTCCCGAGTGTATACTGCTCTCACACACCCCGTGTATATGTTTTTTGGGTTTTTTACTTTTTACTACATGCTAAACTAATACTATGGGTTCGTGTGTTGGGGTGTGCATTCCTAGGTGTATATTGCCCTCTCACACCATGGTGTATATTGGTCATATATACTATCGTTTTAGTCTCGTCAGACTGTGACTGAATTGCTGCAGCCATCCAAACTCATCCAACCAGCCATCTCTTGATTGACTGCAGCAATTCATCCCCATTTTTTTTGTACTCACCGTCTAAAAACGTTGATTTGACTACTCGGTGACTATCTCAGTTCTTCAAAATCCTTCTTCCCTATTTCCAGTTAATTGTTGTTTCGGCCATCTATGCATCGTTCTTGTGTTAACGTCGTAATCCGTCAACTCTCTTAGGATCCTGCTGGGGTAGTTTCTGAGTCCATTTAAAATGTCATAGGCTCTTTCGTCCATTATCTTTAGGATTCTTTTCTGACCAGAGTCTCTAAATATGTACCTTAATGGTAAGTTAAACGAAATGACCAGAGACAGAGATCTTTGTAGACGGACGATACACGACATCACGATGGCCATTACACTCCCTCTGGGGGACAGGGCTGAAGAGGGGGATCCAATCATTCAAGTAAAATTCTCTTGTTAGTATTCCCAAAAACCGAGAAAAACTCATGTAATTTACCCTTAAAAATAAAAATATCAATTGCTATAGCACCTTTTTCCAGTTTTTTTCATTTTTCTGGTTTTTGTTAAGTTTTGTCTGGTAAGTCATTGATTTTTCTTTGTTTGCTTTTAATTCACGTCAACACAAATAATAATGGACACTTTAATGATTTCTGACAAAGATAAACATTCCATTAAAGTTTTAGTAAAAGTTTTTATTTCCTTTGAGAATATTTGAAGTAAGTAGTTAATTTTCCCAACTATATCCCGCATAAAGAATTCAAAAGTCGCGTTTGACTTCACTTTAATTTCTGTTCATACTAGTTTACGTGGAGTTTGGGGAGTTTTGAAAGTTACTCGCTTCCAACAAACTTGCTCAGGAGTTAGAACCAAAACAAACTTCTTTATTATATTTCCCCAAGAAAGTTTCCTAACAAATTAAATTTTAAAGGTACTATAAAATAAGGAAACTTCGTTAATGGATACAATAAAGATTTTGTCTAAAGGTCACTGCGAAAGGACTTGTTATTATTTTGTTATGTTTATTTATTTCCGTACGCTCTCATTTTTTATAGATTAATATAATTAAAGCGTTTTTTACTCACACGTTGTATAGGTTTTGGGGTTTTTCAAGAATAACTCATTCGATTTTGATAATATATTAATATATCATTATATAGAACATGTCATAGTATGTTATATTGTAGAATTTTACGGCTTGCGGAGATTTCTTGTGCGGATGGTTTGCAGTTATCAATTTCAAGCTTTTATTTACTCATTTTTTGTTATATATATATGCTCTTTATCATAACGTTATATCCCTTTTAGGATTATTTTGAAGATACCTTATGATACCTTATTATACCTTATGATACCTTATGATAACTTATGATACCTTATGATACCTCATGACACCTTATGATATGTTATGATACGTTATAATACCTTATGATATCTTATGATACCTTATGATACCTTTAGATACCTTGTAATACCTTATGACACCTTATGATATTTTATGAAATCTTATGATACTTAAGAGAGAATGTTGAAGATACCATAGTTTATTTCTGAGGATACTGGATTGTTGCGATTCAGTACACTTCGTTGTTTTATTAATGCTTTGGTGTATGGAAGGATTTTATTCTCCTTTTCTTGAGTTACATAGTCCTGATTTATTACCATTATTATTCCTTGTTATTGTTTTAATCCATTTTTATCAATTGCCTTCTTTTTTATATTTAGATTTACGAAGGCCCTCACCATCATAGGATTGCTACCGATGGACGCTTAGTATGGCATTGCAATGGCTCTGACATTTTTTAGTGTGATGAAATTTATTTAATTCTTTGTTTTGCTGTCCGGACTTATTCATATCCTTTTTTAGGAACAAATTGTTAATTAGTTTTAAGTTTTTCTCCAACAGGATGTATACCAGGTTTTCTTTTCGTTGATGTCGACTACTATGTCTGCAGTTACAGAGTACTGTTTCAGATTCTGAACAGAGAATTGAACTTTCCACTTAATGTGGTAAAATATGTTGTTGATTCATGTGATGCAGTTTTGAGGTAGACAGTATTAACTTCTTCTTTAAGGTGATCTGTTCCTGATACATCCTCCTCCTCATTCCTTGAGCCCTTGTCAGTGCGTGGTGAAAATCTAAATATTATTAGCTTGCTGCCTACATTGAATGCGATCCAGTGGCAGATAAACGACTTCATGTAGGGATTTTCCCACCAGAGTCTTCATTTGGTCTGTCCATCGTGTACGGGATCTTCCTATAGGTCTTCGGACTTCTACATTTACTGAATCGAAATCCTTTGTGTAATCTACGAAACAGAACAGCTTTGGTATATTGTGTTTCCCCGCTTTTCTATTATCTGCCTGACTTTCGATATCTGCTCCCGCGTTCTTTTCCCTGATACGATTCCATATTGTTCCTCAGCTATCTCTAGAATTAGAAAGTTCTTCAATCGTTCATTGACTATATGAAGCAAGATTTTGCTTGCATGAGTAATAAGGGCAATGGTTTTGTAATTGCTGCATGCGATTAGTGATCCTTTTTTACGAATATGGATAAAGGTTGATTCGCACCAATCATCAGGCCATTCACCTGTGGTCCATATCATGTTACAGATATTCAATATTATATCTGTGCCATTCTCGCCCATTGCTTTTATAGTCTTCGCTTATAAACTATCTATCCCTAGGATTTTTTTGTTTCTTAATTGATTGAGAACCTTCTCTTCTTCTGCTCGTAAAATGATTAGTTCTACCTCTTTGATTGCATGTTTCTTGTGTTCTAGGACTGATGCATCTTTTGTATAATTCTAGATTATGGCGATCTTGAATGGCTTGATCCCTCGGGCCAAATATGCAACTTGTTTAAATAGTTTATGATTTTCATGGTCAAATTGCATGTTGCCATAGTTCTTGACACACGTTATTTGTATGGTTGGTTTATCTCTCATGCACATACGTTTTATTCTCCTGCTTAAATATTTCTTGACTGTTATTTCCTGTTTTTGTGGTATTTTGTAATATAAGTGTTCTTTCTTCCACTAATTCTAAGGTTTTGTCTTATATTGAATAATGTTTGTTCTTTTGGATTCCACGCGTTGTGCACATTTTTTTTGACAGCAGATGGATAAAGGATAACCGAATGGAGCCCCATAGGAATGAGGAAAAGAGGACGACCCCGAAGATCCTGAAGGAACTAAGTAGACGACGCCATGAGTAAGAGAGGCCTAAATGATGGAGAATGGGACAATAGAATTTTTTAAGTTAAATTTTCATATTTATACAGTCACAGTAGACAGTTGGAAGAGTCCATTTATGTAACGAGGGAGATTCCGTTATACAAAATGTCCAAACTGACCATAATTTTCAAACTACTTTCTGGTGGCATGTTTATGTTAAATATTACGTTTTTACGGGATTAAGCCATAATTATTGGTTGTGATTGTGATAATAATCATATTTTTAAATAACTTATCATTGACATTTCAATTTCCACTTCGGAAATCGTTCTCAAAAAAGGCTTTTATACAAATTTTGAAAAATGTATAACCAAAATTTTTGTTATTAGTTATGTCATTTCAATATTGACATGCTTGACCTAGATCTTGTAGTCAAACAGAACATAGTGGCTGCAACAAATTTCGAGTGTGGTGTTTTTACCCTTGGAATATCAAATTAAGACTGTTTTGCATTCTGTGTTTTATGTTTGTGTGAAAAAAAGTGTATCTTAGTTGTGGTTAAGTGACGCAAATTGAGCAAAAATTGATTTGTCGTTTTGTGTGCTGTATAATTGTTGTTTTAAGATTATAGATGATGTTTTTTCGCCCTCCTATTACTCCATTATTAGTTGGTATTACTTCTTCTTTTAGTATTGGCAACCAAAGCCAGCTACATTCTGCTGATGAGTTTGCTACAAATTTTTCATCGTTGAGTATGATGAGGTTTGCTTTGAGATTGCTTCTTTGATTTTTCTCTTTTTCATGTCTTGTTTCTTTCACGATTATTGATGCATCTTTTCATTGTGATCTGTGCTCGTTGTCCCATGCATGTTTTGTATATCTGAAATTTCTCGAAATCTCTGTTCTTGATATATGTGTCTTGCTCGTTTATCCTGACATTTAGTGTACTTGCGATTTCTCCCACGTAGAAATTGTTGCATACACAGGGTATTTTATAGATGCAGTTTTTTTTTATCTTTTTGTGTGTTGTTGGGTTTGGTTTTGGACAGCATAGACCTCAGTGTGTTGGTTGTTTTTCAAACTCAAATGTTTTTTTAAACATCTTATTTAGTCTATATAAATAAAATTACTATCAAATAGTATTTACTTATATTTTTTTTCTATTTATTTAATATTTAGTCTGACTTTAACAGGCTTGTCAGAACTAAAAAAATCCTTTGTTGATACGTAAGCAGGTGCCGGTAGGAGCAAACATTTATTGAATTATTTTAATATAATATAATTTATTTAAAATATTAATAATAAATAAATAATAAAATTACTATATTTAATTGTTAAAATACATCAAACATACTTTGAAGCTTCGAGCTAGTCTACTATACCGCCTGCTATACCACCATTTTTATGCTGTGAGATTATCAAGAATAAACAACAAAATTTTTTATTCAGAAGTTAACTAATCTATTGTGGCCATCGTGCTACAAGAAGATACTACAATGGAAGTGCTTAAACTAAGATTTTCTTTGTATACAGACTGATTCTCAATAGCGCTGTTGGTTACATTTAACAAGGTTCGGAACTAAGGCCAACTTAGTAACACACTATTGAAAGCTTCATCTGCGAATATTACTTCTAACAAGTTCCGTACTAAGTTGGTAACAAGTTCATTTAGGGAAACGCCAACAAGAAACTGTCTTGAAACTTCTATCGTCCTCACGTAACTAGTCGACGAGAAGTGAAATTAATAAGAGTCAAATCCCCAGTTTTTAGCCTTTATGTTGGATAGTTCGAATTCCCTTGTCAAGATCCGTCAAAGTAATCGCAAGGAGAAGGAGCTGGCATTTTCTTGCCCGCGACCCGACCTTTGTAGGAATGAAGTTTGAACTAGAGGTGAGCAATCCGCCAATCCAGTAATTTTTGCACAAAATATCTGGTATTAAAACTGATTAAGACTACAAACATTAATTAAACTTTGATAAAATTAAAAGAGCTTTTAAATTTGTTCTTTTTTAATAGTAGAGATCCTAGGATTTCGATGCAATTCAGCGTTCGTTATCTACTGTGATCAGTTTATTATGAATCCTTATACTTTATATGACATTTTTTGAATCATTAATTGGCATCATAGAATTAGAATCTATGGATAAGCTATGAGCATATTAACGTGTGTATTAAAAACGGCGTCAGTAGGTGTGACTAACGATCATACCAATATGGCGGTGGGATCAGGGCCTACTCAATAATATTAAAACTAATATAAAAATATGACTGGTTATTCAGAAGATTTAATCATAACCTAAAGAAGTGCAATACATTTTTAATAAATTATGATTTATTTATCCCGCGGTATATATATATATATATATATAACAAGCGAGTCTTCTACAGCTGGCGCCGCTTCTCGCATCCTAATTTCCAGCGTTTTCTGTCGAAGCAATCTTCAGTTGTTAGATCTCTGGCGGTCATTGCATCGTCGACATCGTCTCTCCAGGATCGTCTTGGTCTACCTCGTTTTCTTCTAGTTGGCGGAGTCCATTCTTCTATTTTTTTTGGCCATCTATTTTCCGGCATTCTCTGAAGGTGTCCATACCAGTTAAGTCTTTTGGCTTCGATTGTGTCTATTATGTCTATCTAGTCTAGTGAGCTGGCAACATCGTCTCCAGTAGTTCATTTCCATGGCCTTAATTTTTGATTTGTTTCTTTGGTTTATTTCCCAGAGTTCGGCGCCATACAGTCCAATACTTTCTATTATTGTTTTATAAATTCTTCTTTTATTTTCTTTGTTATTTTTTTATTCCATAATAGTCCGTGTAGCTGTCTGGTGGCTGATCTTGCTTGGCCAATCCTGGAATGTATTTCTTCGCTACTTCCTGCTTTTGATGTTATTTGGACTCCCAAGTACTTAAAATTGTCTGTTGGTTATCCCGCGGTAAACACTAAAAAAAAAAAAAAAAAAAAAAAAAAAAAAAAAAAAAAAAAAAAAAAAAAAAAAAAAAATGCGGTAAAATTTATCCCGCGGTAAACACTAAAAATACGACATATTATACATAAAGGTAAATTAATACAGTCAAATAACAAGTTGTATGTGAAAGAGATGACAATATAGATTATATTTTAAAATTATATTATAGATTAAAATAAAAGAAATACGTTCGTTTTACAACTTATGTATTTGATAACTACAAATTAACTGACATTTAAAAATTTAGTTCAATTAACAAAGTTTTTTTTTTTTTTGTGTGTGTTTTGGCTTGGACAATTGTCATTCAGCCAGTCTCAATCAAGATAAGTTTATTAATGTAGTGTGTGTGTTTGTGTGTGTAGAGTAATTGTCTTGATACTTAACAAAGTCGACGTCATTGTCTTTGCTAAGACACGCTAATTGTATCCGAACGTCTGCGGTCCCTCCGGTGTGTACCGATCACACAAGGATAGAAATTATTTTCATTTATTAATTTTTTTAATAAACGAAAATTTCCACCCAGGTGGGATTCGAACTCACGACCTTTAGATTTAAAGACAGGCGCTCTTACCACTGAGCCACAGAGGGGGTTGTTAACAAAGTTAGAATAGTACATTGTTTACCGGGTAGGAAAAGCTTGACATTCCTGGACGACTGTGAAGATTGCTAAGTCGAGGCGCAAGCCGAGACTTAGCAACACAGAGTCCAGGAATGTGGCTTTTCCTACGAGGTAAACATACTATTTTTCCGCAAATCGTTTAAAATTCGACAGATATTGATTGATTTAAAAAAAAAAACGCGATAATTCTATTCCCAAATAAATGGTGCTTTGAAATTCCTAATAAAATTACTTGGGTTACTATGGAAACGTATTGAGGTTGAATTGTCAAACTTGACGCTTATAAATTTAATTTATGTAGAACACTAACAACTGTACGGAAATATCATTTCCTTACAGTAAGGAAATGACATTTCCTTACAGTAAGGAAGTCTTGACTTTTTCTTCAAGAAATTTTGACAGGAATGTCAAAATTTCCTGGGGATTTGCGGAAAAAGTTATTATTAAAAAAAACAAAATTGAATATCTGCCGAATAGCACAATGGAAATACTGTGTAGAAATAATTATATTACAGTAGTTAATAAGAAATTTTAAGATATTTAGGATAAAGATATTTGAGTATCTCAAGAATAGCACGATCTACCAACTTATAATATTTTTTATGAATACTATTAATTTATTTTCTGGAGTACTTTGTTTACGTATTTATATACTAACCTGTCGAACGTTATTCCTGAAGATTTTTGATTAATCTTGTTTCTGCTACTGCAACTACGTTGAGAACAAGAAACCATTATAATGCATATGTATCACAATATAATATTACAGTTTTTATAATAAAACTAAAAATATTCGAAAAACAACAAACGTAAACAATCATACACGATCTGTCAAAACGATCATAACAATATGGCCGAAGTATGGTTGTTTTTAGTCACGTGATACCCTAACCATAGATTCCAACTCGATGATTGGCATGCTCGTATCTTTCTCTTCTTTTCTTTACTTATGAATAAATTCTTACATAGTTTTAGTTTCGTTTTATTTGTTTTTTTTTTGTAAGCTTGTCTTTTTGTCAAATGTACAGCTTGTCTCGTTTTTACATATTTTTCTGTGTATAAATTTGAAGAATGTTCAAAGTAAATCACAATTTACCCCAATTATTTTCTACTGATTTTTTTTTCCGACGCCCATGGCTAACAAACACCAATCGATTTCTTAATTACTGAAAGTAGAATCTCATTGTGTCCTTACGGCCCTTATCTTCCAAGATATTCCATTTATTCAATAAATTATTTGTCTTCTGTCAATTTAAGAAACACACATTTTCTAAATGTTTTCGCTTTACATACTGCTTTCTCTGAATGTCGAGTTTCTAAAAAAAAGTCTCATTGACTCGAAATGATTCCCGGTGCGTAAGCCATAAAGAAAATCAAATAGCCGAAATAAAAAGACGCATACAACCGTCTTGGGGAGCTTTCGGCAAATTAAGCTTTATTTTGAAGAATAAAGATATACCAATGTGTCTAAAACGTAGAGTTTATGACAAATGTATCTTGCCTGTAACTACATATGGACTGGAGACCATGGCCTTCACAAAGAAAACCTTAGAGCAGCTCAGTACAACCCAAAGAGCAATGGAGAGGGCCATGCTAGGGATTAGTTTGAGAGACAGGATTCGAAATAACGTCATTCGTGAAAGAACAAAAATTACTGATGTCTCAGAACGTATTGCAAGGCTCAAGTGGCAATGGGTCGGACACGTTGCCCGAGATAAACCCGAAAAATGGACACAAAGATTAACAAACTGGAGACCAAGAGAGAACAGGCGAGGAGTAGGCAGACCGCAGAAGAGGTGGACAGACGATATCAAACAAGTCGCGGGCAAGCAGTGGATGAGAATTGCCAAAAGTAGAAATCGATGGAAGCAAATGGAAGAGGCCTATGTCCAGCAGTGGACGAACACAGGCTGAAGAAGAAGAAGAAGCCATATTTCCAAACTACCTCACCATCGACAGTATAAATGAACCGTTCTCTATTCCCAGTACCAGTAATGCAATGGTTAGTGATAAGTGTAGTAGTGTTGTAACGAATATTTTGCCTACCACAAAGGGTATTATTATAGGGGTTTGAAAATTGGGGACAGAAATTATTGGGGCAGAGATAGAGCAAGCAAAATAAACGAAACTGTTGCGAACGGCTCTCAGGGTTTATTTGGAGAACTGGGTCGTAAGTAAGTGAGTGGCAAGGGGGTTAGATTGGGGCAACTACAAAAATGAAACAAAGAGAGGGTACTTACATGAATCTCTTGGACAAATGGACAAACAAAACACAACAAGGTCCTCTAGCTATTTAAAATAAGGGCGCCGCTTTCAGGAACCGACCTGATTGTTGAAAGAAAAGGCGCTTCCGTCCTAAAAAACTCAAAAGAGGTTATAAACTTTTTTTAAAATAAATTACCACCGTTTATGAAAAAATGTTACACATTTATTGTTGTCTCGCCACAAACAGTTACAAATATAAATGGTAATACAAGAAAATACTATATAACTAGTTACAAATATAAATATCAAAAATAAAGAAAAAACCGTTACTATGTCCTATCAGTTTACAAACTCTTGAAGTTGGAGATACTACAATACTTACAATTGTTACTGGGCTATAATTTGTAGCAGAAATAAATTATTACAAATAAAAAAATATCTTTAAGTGAAACTATGCATAGAGGTTAACCTTCTTTAACAAAAAAAACAAAACAAAATCTCAAATATGATTCGATATTTACCAAATGTCAAAAATAGTTCTAACTGTCATATTTCAATACTAAATCTTAAAACTGAAAACAAATAATATGACAGCAAGCTAGGCCACGCCCTAACACATATAATTTTAATTATTACAATGTCTAAAATTGTTATGAACGCAATTATTATTAGAAAAAATGTCTATTTTTACTTTAAAAGTTCAAACAAAAAAGTTACCTTGGTTTCACTAAAATTTCTGTACTTTATATTTCTGGCGGTAGGAACTGGACTTAGAATCTCTGCCATACGAATAAAAACTGCATCTCAAACTGCGAATTATATTCTGAAACTACTTCTTAGGATTGACTATTTGAGCTTGAAGTTGGCACTGGACACAAAATTTGAAAATCTGCTCCTTAAAAAACTGCAAACATGCGGGTACTTTTCAGAGTTGATGTAAACGCCGTTTTACAAATATCTCAGATATAAGACGGCTTACAAATAAAAAACAGTGATTACTCGTTCAGAATTGACACATTACATTGAGCAAAAATCACTTTTTTTAAACAAATTTGCCGGTTTTTTTTTCGACTAAACTAAACACGTCTGCTTTCAATGGCCAAACCTTCAAACCTGAAACTTGCATTTGCTTCGACCTCGATCTGTGTATCTGCTTCTACCTTCTCCTTACCCCGCGTATCAATCCAAGGAACGGTCAACCCAAAATGTTTGTCAAACATGCTTCTCATCGTATCGTAAATGACCTTGAAGTACAAATATAAACCAAATATAATCATAAATTATTTCTTGGGGAATTTTTAGTGTAAACAAAGGCACCCAATTTTATATATAGCCCAGGGGCGTACTAGAATTTTTTTTTATTACTTGAATATTAGATAGGAATTTTCTGCATCCTACAGTGCATGGGAGATCGGGAGACTGAGACCTCGGAAGCCCTGAAGAAGACATCGATGAGGATGTCAAAAGCTTGGCGCAATGATATTCTACGTGGTTCAACCCGGAAGACTGTTAAGTTTAATATTAATTCCTGTAATAGTATTAATCTTAGCTCTAGGTTTAATTTTTTGTTGTCTACTCTTACAATTATTAGCCACATTAATTTATCATTTATCGTGCGATGCGATAATATGTTCTATCCATGAACATTAGAAAATCTAATTAAAAAAAATTTTAACTTACTGATATTCCCGATATTAGTGAAAAATCACGGAAAGTGAAATTATCGCTCATCTCTAATTTTGAGTTGTCAGAACCATATTCTGACCGATTCGTTACCAAGGCAAACACTATTAAAGTTCAACGCAAAGAAGGAAGTAAATTAGTTTAGAAGCTATTAACCCAAGAGCGTTAGTTAACCTCTTCTCTTTATTCTTTCTTATACGTACAGAACCTGACTCACTCGCCATTATAAGGAAATGGAGTTGAGGGAAAAACCTAATTTATATACAAGTTTAATATATTTTTTCGTTAGCGTTTGTGTTACGTTATTCTATTTTTATTTTTACATTTTAATTAAACTTTAGAAACAACTAGTTTGATTACATTTCTTAACATTTTAATTTTCCTTAAAGATTCTACACTTTTTTCATTTATTATATAACGACAATTTCCTTTGATGAGTTTTAAGAACAGTTTAAAAATGTTATTGTGTATAAAATTGATCAAATAAGTGAAAATAATACATCAACTGTATGCTGTTTCTTCAGACGGCGAAGACTATTCGTCCCTTTACTGTTTCGACACTTTCTAAAACAGTAAACCTGGTGAAAACTGGATCCACTCTAATTCGTGTCATCAGTGGGCAAATGCACTGGGGAAGATAACTGTGATTTTTCATGTCTTAATTGAATAGTGGGCCTCAACAATGTTGTAAGCGACAGAATTGAGATTTGGCAAGAAATAAAAAACACATATTGACAATGTATTTATGAAAATAAGCACTGAAAAAATAATCAATTTCACTTAACAACAAGATAAAGTTGTAGATGTGTAAACAAATTATGCAGGTGTTATTAGGGGTTATTTAGCTTTTGAAAAAAGTCTTCTTCTTGTTCTTCAGCCTTCATTTATCCAATGTTGGACATAGGCCTCCTCCAATTGCTTCCATGCTTCCCTATCTTTTGCAATTCTCATCCACTGCTTTCCAGCTACAGCAGTTATATCGTCTATCCATCTCTTTTTAGGTCTTCCCACGCTTCTTTTTGTTTCTCGAGGTCTCCAGAATGTCACTTTATGAGACCATCTGTTGGTGTCTTGTCTTGCTACATGTGCTGCCCATTGCCATCTCAATGTCGCTATTTTTCCCATGATGTCGGTTACTTTAGTTCTTCGACGTATTTCGGTGTTAGGAATTTTGTCTCTGAGGCTTATATTTAACATGGCCCTCTCCATGGCCCGTTGAGTTACTCTTAATTGTTCTGCCATTTTTCTTGTTATTGCCATAGTTTCCAATCCATAAGTTGCAACTGGTAGTATACAAGTGTCATAGGTTTTTCGTTTTAAGTGAATTGGGATTTTTCTGTCTTTTAAAATGAAGCTCAACTTACCAAAAGCAGCCCATGATAATTGTGTCCTTCTTTTAATTTCTAGGGTTTGATTTTCCTTTTCGTTTTTAATTGCATGTCCTAGATATATATATATATATATATATATATATATATAATATATATATATATATATATATATATATTGTTCTACCTTTTCTATATTGATGTTATCTATCGTGATGTTTTCTAGGCTGTTGCTTAATATCTTTGTTTTGTCGAGATTCATTTTTAATCCTATTTGATTCGATTTGTGATTTAAATCTTGTAGCAGTGATTTTAGTTCATGGATATCTGTGCTTATTAGTACTATGTCGTCTGCAAAACGCAAATGGTTAAGATATACTCCATCTATTTTTAATTCATTTTCGGCCCAATTTAGTTGTTTGAAAACATTTTCTAATGCCAAAGTAAATAACTTGGGTGAGATGGTGTCGCCCTGTCTTACACCTTTGCCAAGGTCTATTTTCATAGTTTCCAGATCATCATCTATTTTTACCTGAAAAGTAGCATCATCGGATATATTCTTAAGGAGGGCAGCATATCTTGAATCTACTCTGGCGTCATCCAATGCTGTTAAGAAAGCCCATTTCTCGATACTGTCGAATGCTTTGTGATAATCCACAAATGCCAGATGTAGTGGTATGTTGTGAAAAAAGTATCTAATATTAATAATCAACAACTATAATCAATTCAAAATATTTATTGATATTTTTTGATGGTATACAAGGCAAATATCGAACACAGTAAGACAATAATAAAAGTTTAATTATTCGTACATTCAACCTTATATTGATTTATTGATATGTTTTATATGCTAAGTACACAGTTTAATGCTCCTTAAAGTTTAAATTTAAACTTAAAAATAATGTTCCATCTTATTCTAATTTTTCATAAAACTCTCGGTATTTGGGTTTCAGGTACTGGTACACACGTTTATTGTTATAGGCCCGGTATAAAAGGTCCACATGCTGAAAAGTCTTTGAAGTCTTTTTGCTAATTGTAGTACACATTGAAGAGCTTGCTGGCACGTGAGTTGGCAATCACTGCCGCCCAGTCGAAGGGTACATTCAGCATTGCTCTTTTTTTCTTTCTCTCTATGAGCGAGAAGTCACGGTCGCAAGGTAAGAAGCTGTGACCGCTAGTTAAGAGCTTTTGTTCTACTTGAGTGAAATATCTATTCACAATCAGCAAACGGAACATGGGCAGCATTCTCCAGTTATTATTCTGGCCGACGCATCGGTCAGACCAGACTATGAGTTTTTTTTATTTCTCCTGAGTTCAATGAACGAAAGTTAAGTTTTATTTAACACAGGAAAGCTGATGCGATATCCTACCTATCCTACCAATAGATTCATGCCACAGCATCATATTGGCATCGTTTGAACCTGCACCGTAAATATCATACTTCTAAGTGGCATACTGACGTTGGTACAATACTGAAGAATGATTCAATGTTGGACAGTACAACACTTGCTTAAGATCAGTAAAGAGTGCGACGAGTTGTGGATTAGCCTTTTTAGGATGCAACTTCAATGCTTTGTATCCAGCCTTAGCACGTGCATGGTGAAATTCACTATCAACAAGAATAGCATTTATTTCGGGACCGTCGGGAGTAACCACAAGCCTGATATACATTTTATCACAAAACGTACACGTATCTGAGCGAGGGAGACCAAAGCGCAGATTAAAGTCTGATTGAAATATGTCAGTGTAAGTGCGCCGGAAAATATGCGTTGTGGATATCTTGATGTGGAAACGACTTTATGTGTTCTCTTTGGTTTGGTTGATTTTATTAGACCTATTATTGTATTTCCACTTTGATTACGTAACGGCATATCTGTTTTTATCTTCTGCTGGATGTATTTGATTCTTCGATGTGTTGTTCCAAATGTTTGACGACATATAGTTTTTTGACACAGTGGTAATTTCTTCAGTCGAATCTGGTTGTGGTATCATATAGTACATTGTCGTCTGGAGATGTCTTCTGGAATCCGTCTACGTTGTGGCTGTTGAGGTAACATACAACTGGCCAGGTGCGTAGTTTGTGAATTATAATTCAGCCTATGAAATTTTGTAAAGAGGTCTCCAAACTGGCCTTGAATTTAAGCAGCCTCGCAAACATATTTGTACTTACATAGTCGCTCCTAAAATATAAAAATACTTATTTGAAGTTATCGAAAGATGCGGGATTTCAAATCATACACTCATTACGGACGAGCACAGATCATAACAAAGCTAACGTCAATGATAAGCCTACAAAAGAATGCGTTTGCTAACAAAATATACAACATTGTTGGTACTTTGTTGGTACATTGTTGGTATTGCTGGTACATTCTGGTTTCTAGCAGATACATATGCTTCATTTGCATTTCTCTGATGCTTACGGATGTTTCTATTCCACTGGATAATATTGATTTTGTTAACCTCCATTTTTACAGTGATTTTAGCCAGATTGAAAGATGCTCGCATTGGTCTTGGGATATACAACAATATTGCATTAAAAACTCACTTTGACCCAATCTGTCGCTTACAACATTGTTGCGGCCCACTATTCAATTGTTTAAATGAGAACGGTACCTACTTAGTAATAACTAACGATAAATAACTTGGCGTTTATTAAGTACTTGTCTTTGTATTCCTTATTAAAAATAAAAATAGTTTAAAATTAATCTATTAAATTTAAAAAAAAGTTTACGGGAACGTGCCCTGACTCTGGGACAACTTGCCCCGAAACGGGGTAAGTTACCACACATGTATCGCGCAGAAGAAAACAATTTTCTTCAAAATCGTTGTTTTTAAATGAAACAGGTGAATGCTTACAATTAAAAATATCGAAACTGTGACGACTTGCCCCGGCCTCTCCTACTCTCAATCGGTATAAAGTCAAGTACATAAATGAATAATCAGATTTCATTCGTTCCAATCTCCAAAAACCTGTGCCTGTCTTTGGTCGATAATTTTTCTAGTAACAGTCAAAAAATTTTCACAGATATGTACAAATGTCATCGAATTGCTTTTTTATTAGGGGTCACAATTTTTTAATGGCTTGTCCGCTCCTGAAGGAAATATACGAGTTTTTAAAGTCAAAACCATTCACCGCGAACGTCTAAATTACTTTTCTACGACTTCTCCAAATTGCATTAACATACTTCATCCAACACGACCAAAACAACAAAACCGCAAAGCTTGGCGAATCACGCGAACAGAATAAAAAAACGACCATCTTAGGAAGCGCATTACTGGCTAGTTCAAATACTAAAAGAAAATTACTGTGAAGACTTTCTTAATTTAATTATATTCTGTAAATCAAATCAGTCAATGTCTTGATTTTATTTGAGAATGTATTGAAATTATTACAAAATGGATCAATGGGACAAAATTCTTATCTAATTTATCAGTAATTGATGGATTCGACCGTAACTTGATGGAACTTCATTTTATGTAACAATAAAATACTGAAAACTTTGTTTTCAAACTTCCACAAAATTTATTTTAACCTCTTATCACTACAGCTGTTTCGGCTGATTGCCTTTCTCAAGTACTTGAGATAATCATCATCATCAATCAGCCAATCGCGTCCACTGCTGGACATAGGCCTCCCTCAGTTCTTTGCAGTGTTCTCTACACTGGGCCGCTTGTAGCCAGTTTCCCGCTACGCGTTTAATGTCATCGGTCCATCTAGTCGGTGGTCGTCCTCGGCTTCTTTTATAATTTCTGGGCCTCCATTCCATAATACGTCTTGTCCACCGTCCATCTTGTGTTCTGGCTAAGTGCCCTGCCCAGTTTCACTTAAGCGTCGTGGTTCTTTCGATGACGTCTTGAACTCCTGATCTTCGCCTGATTTGTTGGTTTGCTATGTGGTCTCGAAGGCTCACGTTCAGCATTGCACGTTCCATCTTCGCCTGATTTGTTGGTTTGTTATGTGGTCTCGAAGGCTCACGTTCAGCATTGCACGTTCCATGGCTCGTTGTGTAACTCTAAGTTTATTCGCAGATTTTTGCGTGAGTGTTAAAGTCTCTGCTCCATAAGTTTGTACAGGTAAAACACATTGGTTATAAACCTTTCGCTTGAGACACATGGGAATTGCACTTTTTAGAATATGGCTTAATTTGCCAAATGCTGCCCATGCTAGACCTATTCGCCTCTTTCTTTCATGTGTTTGATTGTCTCTGCTTATTTTGATTTCGTGTCCCAGATATTTGTAAGTGTCTGTTTGTTGTATGGTATTATTGTCAATAGTTATATTTCCACTCATTACGAGATTTGTTATAATTTTAGTTTTCTCAAAGTTTATCTTTAATCCTGCTCTTTCAGACAGACTTTTAAGCGAATGCATCATAGAAACTGTATCATGTAAGTTATCTGCGATTAATACAACATCATCTGCAAACCTTAGGTAATTTAATCTTTCTCCATCTATATTATCTCTTTATTAGGCCTATTATTATCTCTATGGCCCATATCTTGCCATTGAGTACCCTTAAATATTGACTCTAGAGCTGCCGTGAACAATTTTGGTGAAATATTGTCTCCTTGTCTAACTCCTCGACCTAAGCTGAATTTTTCTGTGTCTTCGTGCAGTCGTATACTTGATGTAGCGTTCTGATAGATGTTTTTGATTAGTGTCGTGTACCTGTAATCTATTCGGCTTTGATTTAGGGCTTCCAGTATTGTTTCAAACTCTACAAAATCAAAAGCCTTCTCGTAATCGACAAATTCAAGAACCAGTGGTATGTTTCTCGTACTCGATGCACTTTTCTATTAAGATCTTTATGGTATCCAAATGGTCATTTGTGCCATATCCTGCCCTGAAGCCTGCCTGTTCTTTGGGCTGATAGAAATCAAGTTTAGGTGTACATATGTGTCAAGAGGCTGATTGGGTCTATAATTTTCTAATTTAGTAATATCGCCTTTTTTGTGTAACAAGACTATTACTGCATTTTGTAACAACCTGTAACATTCTGTAACAAGACTATTACTGTATTAATATGGATTCCACCTCACGGTAACGAGGTTGTGGACCGCCCAGCTCACGAAGCAGCGACAAGTGATGGTCCAAGTTCAACTAATTAAAATAGTGCCAATGATCTTAAATTGTGCCTAAAAAACATAATTAGTTGTGCGTGGCAAAACAAATGGTCGCAGTGTTTCGAAACCCCCCCCCCCCCCCTTATACTGCAAGTAGTGTCAAACAGTACAGTAAAACATATTTTAATCGAATGTCAAATTTTCCAGGAAACGAGAAGTAAACTCAACCTTCCCAGAGACATAGGCGAGATTCTTGAGACAATAATCATCTAAACAACGTCATACATTTCTTAACGGCTATAGGCATAAAAGATATTTAAATTAAAATATAGTTTGTATCACAAATTATATCAATCTTCTTTTATGTTAGTACGTAATTAATATTGAAACCGTTTTTCAGATTTACAAAAAATTACTGTAATCTTCCGACTAAAATTATATTTTACCAAATTCTAGCAAGAAACACGTTGCTAAATTTTTGTTGGCGATTACAATCTTTCTTTCCCCTTTCTCAACTTATTTTAGTTGAATATTTCCTACATAAAAAGTTTAGTACATATATAGATAGACAAAGTTTTTAGCGAAACATTTACTTTGACTTATACCTCTGCATTATGTACTCTATTCTCCGATTCCATTTAAATATCACCAGTTGCAGAAGAAAATAAACGAACAGAAACAAGCTGTTGTAAACGGGATGCGGGCCCACGATAAGTGCACTCTGCTCTGGTATGCATTTACGTGAGCTGCATTCACGACAGTTTCTCGGCCTTACAATTCAGCACCAGCAGTTTAACTCATTATATTCATTAGCTTTAAATGGCGTTTGTGCTTTTAGATGTTGAGGTTGTCGTTATACAGCGTAGATATTTTGTAAGTGGTCCAGATGTTTATCGTGTTAATTTGTGAAACTAGTTAAACGGCGACGTACATTCATTTTCCATTCTATCCGGGTTTCAAAACTGATAACTCACTCATTCTACTTAAATATACTTCAAGTGTAATTTAACTGTAAAAGCGTAGATATTATAACGATGCAACATAACGTTTTAAACGTCGAAGTACAAGGTACAATAATAATTCTCAACAACCAAAGAATAACATTTACAGAATAAATTTGAAAATATCTTTATACATAATAAGAGTGCTCAGCCACGATAGTTATGATATTAGCGTTATATTGAGTGTTAATTATGGCTTCAATTAACCCGGCGTCATCCAGGTGAAAAATGTGTGTATAATAACCAAAGTGGGGTATTATTGTCCCCATTCAAAATTGATTGGAAAAATTCAAACAACATTTCGAACACGAATTTATATTTTTAAATATCTTAATCTTTAATCTAAGATCTTAATTGACTATCAAGTTTTCATAAATAACACCAGTTTTACCACTGGATTACTGAATTTGACCGC
This sequence comes from Diabrotica balteata, assembly GCA_918026665.1. NCBI lineage: Eukaryota > Metazoa > Arthropoda > Insecta > Coleoptera > Chrysomelidae > Diabrotica > Diabrotica balteata. The sequence goes on along the minus strand of OU898281.1, from coordinate 35,755,804 downwards.
GTATTAGGTAAAATCTACAAAATAATAAAATTCCTACAAACAAAAAACATTAAATAGAATAGATATTATAGATAGGTACATAAAAAATTCACAAAATATTCAAAATAAGAGATTTTCCAAAAAAGTTTTTCAAAGGTTCAAATAAAAATATAATAAAGCAGGACATTGGATATCCAAGCTTAAAAAAATTGGGAGTCCCGGAACTTGATACATTCCTCGCAAATGCGATGAATGTGATCTAAACAATAAAAATTTTGGCACTGATCGCACGTTTGTTTAGTTTTCCGGTCAGATTCTCTGGAACACTTTTGACACCATCCAAATCTCGTACGTTACTTTTTCGGTGGAGCTTGGTTACTTTCTCCCAAAACTTGAACTATTTTGGATCCTAAATGTTTTGTAAGTCGCGGATTACTGTTTCGTTCTTCCATAATTGGCGTAACTAATGCCGATCCCAGATCTTCCAGGAATATACGACGTTTCTTTGAATAGTTACTAGTGTTTGTTCTGTAAATTACCTGGCTGTTGATTCCAGCTGTGTTTATTAGTGAAAAAAATATTCTTAGTGACCACCTTCTACAATTACAAGATACACTGTAACTTCCTGTCAACTCATCCACCGTATCAACCCTCCTTTTGTAAAGTTATAGAAACTTATTATTTCTGGTAAACATTTCTCGCGGTAGATTTATCTATATCATCATCGTGATGAAGTGATGATAATAAAATACACGTTTTTTTCCTTTTTTTAGTACAAAGGATACCATAGTTATATGTTCCTGAAATTCAAATACCGAGGACTGATGTGGTTGTCTGTTCTTAATCTGTATAAATTCTGGGTGAATCTCTGGCTTGTTTTTCCTCAGGGTTCCTACTGAAGTGTAATTTACATCGAAAGTGATATTTCGATTTTTACCAGAAATTGGTGATATCAGTCTTTGGACAATATCAATAGGTTTATTGCTTATTTGGTACGGCCCATCTGGGTGGTTCTCTGCATAAATTTCCATATTAAAAACATAAAAAGTACGGGAGTCTACTAGGGCCTGAATTTTTATTCCGTATTTCGGGACTTGTTGGGAATATACTACCGGAATGAGCAACGCCCAGGAAAAGACTATAACTTCTCGTCAATAGTCAAGTACTGTCCTGGTGAGTAAGCTTGTTGACAATTTGCGACAAATTTTTCAAAAACTGCCCTAATAGGAGCCAACTTATCAGATTGTTGCCTTTCTTGTCGATTGTCTATATAATCAAACGTAAACACTGCAATAAAAATGTAAATCTATTGAGTGCCATCACTGAACGAAATATATCGATTCCTGTTCCATTAGTTAGCCAAAGGTCTTTCGATTACGATGACCATTTCTATATACACCCGCTAGGTAGATGATGCCAAATATTGCCTTTATTTCAAAATATTGGTCCTGCTACAATATGCTTTATCTTTGTAGGCTAACGCCTTTTTATATATCAATACATTGGTGCAGACTGTAATACCTTCAAGCATTTCTTCATAAAAAAGCCAGCAATCTAAAAGAGTCTTAGCGTTTTTAGCATATGGTTTGGATCCTGGTAAGTTCGAAATTATGTTCTCTGCCCTCGTTCTAACTGCTTTATTACTATGTTGTTTTCTCCATTTTGTTTTGGAATTTCTACCTAAATAATAAGGATATGTTTTATATTCTTTTCGCTTATTTTCAGATTCCAATACTTCTATTTCCTCAATTTCTTTAGTTTGTTCACCATCAGACTGATTACTTATGTGATCAATTTCGTTTTCATCGTCGGAGTCCATAATTTCGTACTCATCATCTTCTAGTTCCTGCCAAAGTGCCAATAGTTTGCCTTGTTTTTTTTTCGTCATTCATTCTAAAGAAAAAAGTTTATATATACAACAAATAAAGCCACGAATTAAAATTGTCTTGGTATTATAACCTTGCGAATTAAAATTGTGTCTTCGTCACCCAGGTGGAGTCTAATCGGATTACAGAACACTGTACTCACTTTGAAGATCAACTTACAACTGAAATTGGTTCAGAATACCCAACGGCAACATGTTTTAGGAAGCTATAGACAATCAATAAAACATCCGTGTAATAACCATAGAATTATGCTAGTTCTAAGTGTGTTAGGGGTATCATTAGAACCCACCTGGGTGACGCCGAGTTAAGTACAATTCGCCTTAAGCCGGCCACTCACGAAACGGTGTCGTTCGACAAAATCGTCGATGATATTAATTCTGCAGTACTGCATCATAGAAACCAGTTTTTCTGTGGTCAAATTATAACGATTTTGTTGGATGTACGGTCACAGACAATCAAAGTATTTGTCAATTAGTCGAATTCGATAAAATTGAACGACGTCGCAGTATCGTGAGGCCGGCTTTAGATTTGAATTGCGGACCATTCTCTGAGTATCCAACCACGACTTACATCTTCCAATTCTACATCTGTTTTGTTTTTTATGGTTTTTAACGAAAAGCTATTTATAACAACTTCCACTTGAAAATACTCTGTTTGCTTTTATATAATGAGTAATGCAAAAGGCCACATTCCACTTAACAATTGATAATTAGTATTCATTCCTCCTTTTTTTAAATCTTCATTCGCATAGAATATAGGCGAGCCTGATAGCTCATGAAAACTCATTGAAAAATCTTTAATATTTATGTGAATCAGATTCTTAAATTTCTGAGCCATGAAAATCGTCTCTTTACTTAGTCATTATCGATATATCTCGCCTGGAGTATTAGTATTAATGTTTCTAATCTATATTGGTATTTTCTAGTATATGGCCAGGATGTTTTCTTTTCTTATTCTTCTTTTTATATAAGATCTTTCTCTTCTGTTGCATCTACTAATAACGATTGATCGCTATAATCTGATGGGAGGTGGACTGTATACCAGGTATAACCCTGCAGTTTTGGTCGAGTGTTCCTCTCATGGGTCATTCTCGTGGGTAAAGGTCCACTTGGAAAGGTTTAGTCCTATATCTGGATGCCATATGATCAGACATAACCATCCATTCCATATTCCTAATTTTATTTATGATTTTACTATGGCCTGATCTAACCGGTAAGTTGATCAGGTTTTCCTGAAGTCTATAATATCTCATTCCCGCCTCCTTCTCAAAATTATATATAAAGGAGGGAGCTCGAGTAGAGCCTCCATAGCTGCTGTTGGTGTGCCCCTCATAGCCTCTGTGGTTCCGAGACAAGCAAGTCTTTGCGCCTTGAAAAGTTTGAGGATGGCACTTTTTTGCTGCAACTTTTGCCACCATACTACTGATGCTTAATGTAATTGTTAGTTTTACCGCCATGTTATAAAGTCAATGTAACATATTCTTCTTCTTCTTTGTCAACCATTTTCCATCCACTCGTGAATGTAGGTCTCTCCCAATTGCTTCCATATTTCTCTATCTTGCGCCAATCTAATCCACTGTTTGCTTGCCACTGCTCTTATGTCATCTACCCATCTTTTTAAGATCTTCCCATGCTTCTTGTTGTCGTCCTTGGTCTCCATTCTAGAATTCGCCGCCGTATCCACCTGTTGTTATTATATCGGGCTACGTGACCTACCCAGCGCCATTTCATTTTTGTAATTTCTTCCACAATATCCCTAATCTTCGTTCTACGTCTTATCTCGGTGTTTCTAATCTTGTCTCTCAGTGATATTCCAAGCATGATTCGTTCCATTGCTCTTTGCGTGTTTCTAATTTTTTAGCAGATTTTTTCGTAAGGGCCACTGTCTCCAAGCCGTAGGTATAAACTGGTAGTATGCAGGTGTTATACACCTTTTTCTTTAACTTTACTGGAATGGAGGTGTTTTTCAAGATATATGCTAGTTTGCCGAAAGCGCCCCATGCCAGTTGTGTTCTTCTTTTAATTTCAGCATCTTGATTTGGTTTTCCTAGTTTGACAATATGACCTAGATATACATAATGTTCAACATTTTCTATGGTATAATTTTGTATTGTTATATTTATCTGGTCTCGGCTCAGTATCTTTGTTTTTCTGTAGTTCATTTTTAAGCATACCGCTCCTGAAATTGCATTTAATTGTTGTAACATACCATTCAGTTCTTGGATATTATCGGCTATTAAAACTATGTCATCTGCGAATCTCAAGTGGTTTAAGTATGATCCGTCGGCGTTGATACCCTTATTGTTCCATTCTAGTTTCTTTAAAATGTCTTCTAGAGCAAGGATAAATAGTTTGGGAGAGATGGTGTCTCCTTGTCTTACTCCCGTTGTAGTCTTATGGGATTAGTTTTTGTGCTTTCGTCCAGCTTTATCTGCATGATGGCATACGAAAATGCCACCACAATGTAACATATTATCTGGTTTTAACCATTAACAGAGTTACTGCTCTCTTGGTTATTCGTCCTATTTGCTGATTCCAAGTAAACCTATAGTCTAATATTACCAAGATCATTTACGTCACTCACTTCATTTAGATGTGTACTATTTAGGCTTAGAGAACTTAACCCAACCTAAAGTTTATATCTTTGGAGTTAATTGCGGTCTAATGCTAATATTAAGGGAAGTTTTAGTGTGGCACCAGTTAATTACAAAATGATTAAGATAGTAATAGTACATTCAACGTTAAAATGGTAATCACCGACGAAAGCAATGGAGTGTCACGTTGCTGAAAGAGCTAGAAGAGGAAATTAATAGTATATTCAAGCACTTAGGTAGTGGTGGTCAGAATGGAGTTCGTTTTGAGGTGATATGATAGACAGGATGGTCGTGGACAAAATTACGTGGGTTAGGCTTTTGCGAGGACAACGCTCCAGTCTAAAGAAATTGAGGTGAGCAGCTTAAGCTGTTTTAGGTCTAGTCAGTCTAAGGAGATTGGGGAGAAGCAGCAAGAGAACAGCTTAAGATGAGTATCGGGTAAATGAGTGGCGCTGAAGCATCGCTTCCGCTTATCCGTGGGCATCGCGTTTGGTAGCCGTGGTGTCTACTTCGGTAGATGTCCAGAGTGAATGGGCGAAGTGAAAACGGAGAGCAGATAGGATGTGATGTGGGTGCAGTGTTGAAAATATACTGAAGGGCGGTCCCGATCTACATTCGCGAAACAAATTGTGAATGAGAGGACGGGGGTAGTGCCGACCACAGCTCAGTGCCTAGGGATTGGCTTACCAAGCCGAACGGCTCAGGTTCGATCCCGGAAGGAACACTATACTAAAATCACAATAAAGATGCACTTGAAATAAACAAACCAAGACACGTCAAATGTTACACGGAGCACTTTCAAATAATTATTTACATTGTATATACATTGTATAAATCGGTACGACCTGTTATATATAACAACAAGCGGGATCAAAAAAAAAATTATTTACGTCAGAGCCAATATATTTTGGTTTTTCGTACAAAATAGAATAGAAATATGCTTTATTGTCACTGAAAATTGTACAATTTTATGGACAAAGCTTACAAAAAGTAAAAAAAATAACAATAATAATTAAAATTGACTAAAATTACATAAATCGTCAATATCATAAAATAAAAGATAATAAAATATACTATCCAAGCTTCTATTGGATTAATGGTAAAAATTACATAAAAAAAAGAAGAAAAATGTTTACTTATAAAGCTGACAAAACTAGTAATAAAAAACTTTATATACTGCTAAAACCTTTCAAACAGTAAACACAATAAATATGAAATTATGAATAATTTAAATGCTAACCCCAATTAAATGCCAAATATCAACATGACAGCAAATGATAAAAATTTTTATAATACCAGACAAACAAATCAGTCAACTCAAATTGTTCCAACGGAAACACTTGACTCGAACATCTGGCTTCTATATCCTTCTCTCTTCTTTTAACAGTCATTAATTTGGAATTTCCTTGCTTGCGACCTTTACTCCAAGGGAGCCAGTTATTTCAGTGTTGCCACTTTAGGCTACTTGAATAAATTTATCAACACATCAAACAATGAATGAAAAAAAAAACACCCTCATATATATTTAAAATTATTTATTATTAAAAGTTCTTTAGTTTAGTTAACGTTTCTACTCCATACCTTTTTAAAAACAATATCTAAAATACAGCAATTGATTTTTTATACTATTTACAAAAATTTTAATAAAAACTTACCACAAAACGTAAATTAGTCCATATGGAGTAAAATATAATAAAAGACATTAAGGTACATGTAACACATATCACATAAACACAAATTATCAAGACAATAATTGGACATTTTTAAAAATCTAGTGGTTATTTCATATGTCTACCTATCTACAATTTGCTTATATTAGTGGTCTGTTCGAAGGAAATGCGTTTAATATTTTTATTACATTTAGTCCAAATATGGTTACAAAATGTAAAAATAAATTTTATTTAATAAATTCATGTCTTTTGTCATTTATAGCATATGGGCACTGTTTTATGTGTATTACTTCGTATATTTCCCTTTTTGTGTTTTGTTTTCATGTTTCGTAAGGGTTGTCGTATTCCTTTGATCATATTTATGTTACTTTATTCTAAAATATAGGTTGACTTGATTGACCAATGTAAACTCCTTGACAGTCTATTCGTATACAGTCTGTCCCAAACCCTTCTTTCAGTGCGTCACTAATTTTGACGTCATATAGGATTTTAAGAATGTCGAGAATTATTGCATGACATTTGGAACCCATTTTGACTTTTTTTGAGATTTTGAGATTTTGAAAGTTGGTATATGTATATAGTGGCATAATAATTGTGTTATTAAAAAATTTATATATTTTTTCTTTTTTGTTGCAGGTAAATTAAAAATATACATATATGAGAAACAAATATTGGTAAAGTACAGACAATTGGTAAGTATAAAACAATCTGTTTCAATGTAAGAAGTATGAAAATAAAAAAAATGTAATGTGCAAACAATAACTTTATTATTAAACGTACAAAAACAGCTATCGCATTATTTATAAGACGCATTATAAAAACAATATGCAATAAAAACAAAGTTTTCTCAATATTCATCATTGGAACTAACGGAAGAAATACGTTATGAACAGAGAATACATCAATTACAAAATGTATTTCTTAATTATTCAGTATTTGATATTACCACCGTTACTCCTAATTACATTTTCCAATCGATTTCGCATGGAACGGATGACTTTTCTAATAAATTCTTGAGGCATTGCTTTCCATTCATTATTAAGCACAGCTCTCAATTCTATTATGCTCCTAGGTGCATGATATCTATCTCGGACCCTTCGTTTAAACTCATCCCAAACATGCTATATTGGATTTATGTCTGGGCTTAACGCAGGCCAATGTATTGTAGGTATAACAATCTCAGATAGATAGGTGTTGGTGGGTGACTCGTGCGATATGGTATTGTGCATTAAAATAAAGGCATCACCAATAGATCCCGCGTATGAAACCACATGTTTCTTCAAAAGGTCTCTGATGTTACAATCCGCCGTTAAACCTCCTCCACCAGGCACGAAAATCAACTGGGTTTTCCCATTCATAGAACTGCCTGTCCAAAACATACAAGAACCGCCTTCATGACACAATTTCTCGTATACAAAATTGAGTAAATCGCTCCCTGGCCTTCCATAGACTCTATGCCTTTTGTCGTTACCATGTAGGCAGATCTTACTTTCATAAAAGAATAATACCTGACTCCATTGATAGTCGTCTCAATCCAGATGTTCGCGAGCAAATTCTAGTCGACTTTGCTTCTGGGCTGCAGTTAGCTTTGTAGCTGCTCTTTTTGGTATCAGGTTGGCTGCCTTTAGTCTCCTTCTGACTGTCCAAACGCTAGTAACCACACCTCGGACCTCTCTACGCTCTTCTTTGGGTTTAGCACCACTCAAATGTCGATTTCTCAGGGATTTCGATACAATAAATCGATTATCTCTCTCCGTTGTTATTCGTTTACGTCCTCCTCCTTGTCAACGGATATAATCACCAGTATTATTGGTACCGACGATACATTCGGGAAACAACAGATTGTGGTATCCATTTGTTATGCAGTTGCGAACTTAAGTGACTGATGTATTGGTGTCCAATATATTAATATCTAATTCACCATAAAACAGAATTTTTTTAAAATTCAATAATGAGGTTACTGATTTTACACTAAATATTTTTTGACCTTAAATATCTTTTTTAGTTTTGTTCCGATTTTGATGAAATTTGAAACCTATATTGATAGCGCATATTTAAATTAAAATTAAAAAGACTAACGGAAAAACTTAAGGGGATATAAGTAAGGGTCATTTTTATAAAGGTTTAATTTCAAGGTCATTGCAAAGTCACCCTTTTAATATTTAAATTCAAAAATCAATTTTACTATTAATAAGTATAAGGGAAGGACTACTCTTTAAACCGTACTAAAAATGTTTAATCGAGCTAAATAAATGACATTCTGAAAGGGTGTACATAGTATTTTTATTAAATTTATTTTTTTATTCAAAAGGTAATACAAATTCTGTAACTAAATAAAACGACTTACAATTATTTAACTAAATTCATTATGAATGTGTCCCCCATAGTTATTTACTACAGCTTGCAGTTTTCGACGCCCCTGATTTCATTTTAATGGAACCATCATTTTCTCTCAAACGATTAAATGACTGACCGTGCTCACTTTCCAGTTGTTGTGAGTAACATAAAACATCGAATAGTCGTTTGTTGGAACCAATTCGATCAAGAAATTATTAACCACCTGGTTCTGGAAAAGAACCAGGAACCAAGGTGACTGACGTCATCGAAAGGATAGCCATACTAACATGGAGATGGCCAGGAGACATAGCTGGAATGACGGATGGGCGATTAGCAAAGACGTTATTGGAATGGAAATCAAGGAAGACAAGAAAAGCGTCGGTCGACCACCTACACGATGGGCTGATGATTTAAGAAGATAAAATACAAACTGGAACTTATTGATTTTTTTATCATATTTGTGAGTTTGTAACATGGAGACACTTAGCTCTTTTGAAAATGATTAATAGTCATTCGTTCATGACGTTCATGAACAAGAGTCGTTTTATTAAGATTTACTGGAAATTATTCTTTCGAACAACAGTTAATTGCTAGGTTTACGGAACCTTTCATACAGTCACCGATTCTTTGCTACTTACTGTTTTAGTGAACTTTAAACTTCATAATATATCATGATTTTTATGTCTACAGAAAACAATTCATATCTATAATAACCATAATATATGTTTCTTCTAAAGAAATACTTAGTATTACGGTACCATTTTCAACATATTTTACCATATATTTATACATATTGTTATATCGATATTTCATTGTTGTAAGTTATTATAGTTTATTTTTATGAACGAGAGAGTAATTAGCATAATTTTAACTGGTACCTCCGACCACTCCATGGGCGTGCTCAAGATTAATTGAAAAATTACTTTGAATAATTGTAAAAAATAAATGAATTATTTCAGTGTTATAAAGTGTTATGTGTATGTAAACAAAAGTGACCTCTTTTATCACACACTATATTAGAACTGACTGGCCTACATTAAAAAGGGTTTTAAAAAATTCACATTTTTTTTAATTTTTAAAATTACAAAAGAGAAAAAGAGTTTTTAAAAACCGTCTAAGGTATGTTAAATAGATGAATAAAAATATTAATATAAAACTTACAGCTGCTTGTTACAAATCCAAATCAGATTCAGAATATGAACTTTCAGAACCAAGATTTATAATAACTGGCTCGATCATTTTATCAGTAATATTGTCCAGCTTCCACATTTTTTCCTCTTCTTTAATAGTGTGATTTACTGCCTTTTCCCAGTTTTCAGGTTTTACATTATTTACGGCCTCCAAAAACAACTGTTTAACATCATGAATTTTAAAAGTGGTATTTTTTCTTGAAACTTCACTTTATCTGTGCCCATACCAGTTCAATCGGGTTTAATTCACAATGATATGGTGGGGATCTAAGTACTGTCATTCCACGATTTTTGGCAATTTCATCAATTTCGTATTTTTTAAATTTTTCTTTATGAAGGGCACACAACGAATAAAGTTCCTTTCTTATAGATCCGGGATAGTACGTAATATTTTTTGAACTCAGCCAATTCTGCAAGTCTTTTTTTAACCACTTGGTTGTGGGCAGTCCTTCTATAAGTCTGGAGTGATAACTTGCATTATCCATTACTATTACACAGTTCTTAGGAAGAAGATCTATCATTTGTTCGAACCATTCTTGAAAGACATCAGCGTTCATGTCTTCATGGTAGTCACCGGTACGAGTTGATTCAAAAGTTAATAAACCACCTTCAACAAAACCGTCTGAACTGCCAATGTGTACTATTATCAGCCTGCGTCCCTTTCCTGATGGTGGGTTTAAACCAGTAGATAAGTTATTTACAAAAGCGTGCCTTTGACTTGTAACAGTTTCATCCTGCCAAAATTTATTTGGTGTATGACCCTCGTTGATCCATGTTTCATCAAGATAAAATATTTTTCTTTTTTGGTTTCTCATTTCCTTTATGGTTCTTATAAAATGTCTTCTTCATATGACAATATCGCTTCTTTCTAATAAAATAGACTTTCTGGGATTCTTTTTCCAGCGGAAGCCTATTTCATTTAAAAGTTTCCATAACGTACTTCGACTCATTTCTGGGTAATCCTTATCATCTCGAACTGAGACAAGAACTTTATCCAATGTTGGAAATTCTTGTCTAAAGAAGAATTCATGCACTTTCCGTCGAAGTCCTTCTTTAAAATGATATTCTATTTAAAATTTTGGTTTCCCTGGAGCATTACGTGGCATTTGAAAACTACCACATTTCTCTTCTTTAATAACTCTGTAAATCGTAGATTTCCCAACACTAAGTGTACTGCTAACTAACTCAACGGTCTCATCAACACTTTCACATAAACGTTTGTCTGTAAATGATTTAAAACAATTAAATATTAATGTTTTTTCATTAACTGTTAAAGGACCAATTTTTCGGCGTTTACACGGCACTTCCAAATTTTCCATAACACTAGTATACACAATAAACTGCACCTTGCAACTGAAGTACCTATTCTTAGTGAACTGTTAAGAATTTTGAATACGCCACTTGGACCTTCCTACAAAATGGAAAAACCCACTATCACATTTTCTGTGGAATAAGTTTAGAAGGTAATTATCTAGTCAATTACTGTCGTAGATTCCTGGAATTAAAGAATTAAATGTTTGATTGTTGAAACCCTTACTTCGTGGAATGCACTCATTTCAGATAAAATAAAACGTTTTATTTTATCTAAAGAATTAAACTTTATTTTGCAAATAGGTAGGTACTTATTAAACTTTTATTGGTTATATATAACCAATAAAATAAACATCTTACATTTCTTGCAAATTCATTAGTACCTGTTAACCTCCATCACTCCGACACTGGCAACCTTATTTAGGGATTAGTAACCCTCACAACTATTGTATTCTATTCTGCTCCAACCTTTATACCTGGTGGTCATACTCAATTTAAAATTGTTTTCCTATATACTTCTGTAAACTTGTTGACAAATATCTGTTTTTCATTGAGTCACCCGTATCAACAGTTTAGGGATTTGCATACATAATTTATTGTTTTATTACTATCTCGTACATAAAAATACACTATAACACTATATCATTAGCATACCTACATTAAACTACAATAAGCGTCACTGAAATTTCCCTGTTATCTAATTTTACATGAAAAATCAGTCTCTGCCATACTCCATGAAGCTATGTCGACGAAGTCTATCTGTTTTTCATTGAGTCACCCGTATCAACAGTTTAGGGATTTGCATACATAATTTATTGTTTTATTACTCTCTCATACATAAAAATACACTATAAACATTTGGTTAATCATTTACATTTTATTTATTATGCTAATTTAATTAATATTGATATATTGGAGTAAAGAATGGGCACAAATCAAAACTTGATTTAAAGATATTTGAAAGCTATATACTTGGCATTCAAAGGCGAGTATTATTTATTAGTATTCAACATTATCGTGATACTAGACAATGCTTGTTTGCCCTACATTCACACAAGTTTATATTTAATGATACTTTTTTGCGCCTGTAGTGTAAAAAATTTTATGCACCATTAGCCTCGTGTTATTTTTTACTAAAATAAAGATTCATGGGCATCCTATTTCTATACACTTATACAGTCATCTTTTATTTATGTAAAATTGTATTAATATTGATTACTTAATGGTCGATTCTTTATTCATCACCCATTCAGTAAATAATTTACTTGCACCAACCAGACAGACGGAGAATAACAATTATTATCCTCAAGGCATTCATGCAAACTATCACGTAATAGTTATCGACAAAACAGTTGACTTCTGTATTAGGTATAACCAGTTTTTATTTAATAATTTACATTTATAAAATTTATTAAATATACGATCTGTATATGGGTGTATTAAGATGTTATTAAATATAATTGATACAATGTTATTGACGCATTGTCGCACTATTGGGTTTCTTTATGGGTAAATCGTATTTCACGCGGGATGGGTGTACAATTAAAAAAGTGTATTTAATTATGATAATTCTTGTATTAGTTATGTACTAGTACACAATTAACTTTTGATAATATATAACATAAAATAACACGGTCAATAAAACTCTAAGTTATACGGAAGCTGCCTTACTGTACTGAAGGTTTGAGGTATAAGGTACAAAAGGTATACTTTTGTGATACTGAAGAATTAGCTTGTAGGCGTCCAATGAAGTGAACGACAAAAGGATCAGATATTTTTCAAGAATTTAAAGAAAATAACACGTCTTTTAAAGTACTTGTGAGCAATATTTGTAAAATTACTACTAATAGAGCACAAAATATGACAGGGGCAAAATCTGGTTTTTTAGGTTTGTTTAAGGAATCATTTCCCGGGATCGAAGTAGTATTTCTTCATTGTGTCATACATCAAGAAGCCGTGTGTAAATCTGTTCTAGATAGCTTGTTAATACATAGTATTCGTTCATGAACTCTCAATCATAGACAATTTCAAGAGTTTCTTCATCCATTGCAGTCTGAATATTCTGATGTACTTTATTACCCTAAAGTAAAATGGCAAAGTGCAGTTTGGGTATTTCATTGCATTTGGGATCTTAAAGACTAAATAATCTCTTTTATGGCAGAAACAGGACATGAACATTTGGAAGATATTTTATGGCTTCCGGAGTTTGCATATTTTACAGATCTTCTCAGTCGCATCAGTACATTAAACCGTAAACTGCAGGGAATAAATCAATTAATCCATGATATATGGGTTTATATCAGGGCTTCAAAATGGAATTGAATTTACTTTCTGAACAACTAGGCAAGAAAGACCCTATTCATTTTACAAAGTTAAAAACTATTAAGGTTAGGAAAAACAATCTTAAGAGCTATGAGCAAAGCGTGACATATCTTCAGACGGGTTTAAGCGAAGATTCCAAGACTCTAATGTTATCGAACAGGACCTGGATATTTTCAGCATGCCGTTTAATGTGGACTGTGAATCAGTAAACCCAGAATTGCAGCTCGAACTTATTGAGTTAGAATGTAACACTGAATTGAAGCAATTATTTCTCTACTTTTCAATGTTTCTAAAACTGAGTTCTACAAGGCCCTGTCAAAATCAAGTTTTTCAAACCTGAAATCTCATACTCAGAAGATAATTGTGGTGTTGGTGTTTTCTACTATGAAGCTTCGCAAAAACAGCATTAAAAACAACTCATCCCAGTATCTGCCCAATTATGAACAACTTTTAGAAGCTCAGTCTCAGTTTCATATGTCACATACACCTACCTACTATGCTAAAGAATCAGCCAGTGATTGTGCAGCTGTCTATTGATTTACCAATCTTCTTTCTTCTTTGTCACCCATTTTCCATCCACTTCTGAATGTAGGTCTCTCCCAATTGCTTCCATATTTCTCTATCTTGTGCCAATCTAATCCACTGTTTGCCTACCACTGCTCTTATGTCATCTACCCATCTTTTTTGAGGTCTTCCCATGCTTCTTGTTGTCGTCCTTGGTCTCCATTCTAGAATTCGCCGCCATATCCACCTGTTGTCATTATATCGGGCTACGTAACCTGCCCAGCGCCATCTCATTTTTGTAATTTCTTCCACAATATCCCTAATCATCGTTCTACGTCTTATCTTGGTGTTTCTAATCTTGTCTCTCAGTGATATTCCAAACATGATTCCTTCCATTGCTCTTTGCGTTGTTTCTAATTTTTTAACAGATTTTTTGGTAAGGGCTACTGTGTCCAAGCCGTAGGTATAAACTGGTAGTATGCATGTGTTAGAAAGCTTGAGTATAAATAGTGCTGAGATGGGAATTACTATAAACGCCAAAAAAACGAAGTACATGCTGATTACAAAAAGGCCACAAAATATACATCACCTATTGACAATAAATGGTAACGTGATAGAACAAGTAGAAAAATATCAGTATTTGGGAACTTTGATCAATGAAACCAATGATCATACTGTAGAAATAAACAGACGAATAGAGATTGCCAGATCAGCATTTATACGAATGAAGCCACTCCTAACGTGCAAAAATCTAAATTTGGAGATCAGACTACGTACCATTCGCTGTTATATATTTTCAATATTATTATATGGAGCTGAGACTTGGACATTAAAAAATGTAACTTAAAAAGAATCGAGGCCTTCAAACTCTGGTTATACCGCAGAGTATTGAAAATATCATGGACTGATAGAATTACAAATAAAGAAGTACTGGAGAGGGTTGGTAAAGAAACAGAACTAATCACCACTATACAAACCAGAAAACTGGAATACCTAGGCCACGTGATGAGGGGACCAAAATATGAAATTTTGAGACTGATAATACAGGGAAAGATTCAAGGAAGAAGATCTGTTGGCCGAAGGCAGAACTCATGGTTAAAGAATCTACGTGATTGGTACCAATGCAGATCGATTGATTTGTTTAGAGCAGCAAGTTCTAAAATAAAAATAGCCATTATGATTGCCAACCTCCGTAGGGAGACGGCACTCTAAGAAGAAGATGCATGTGTTATACACCTTTTGCTTTAACTTTACAGGAATGGAGGTGTTTTTCAAGATATATGCTAGTTTGCCGAAAGCGCCCCATTTCAGTTGTGTTCTTCTTTTAATTTCAGCATCTTGATTTGGTTTTCCTAGTTTGATAACATGACCTAGATATACATAATGTTCAACATTTGCTATGGTATGATTTTGTATTGTTATATTTGTCTGGTCTCGACTCAGTATTGTTGTTTTGCTGTAGTTAAGTTTTAAAACTGTGTGGGAGGAAGTCCCAACTGGAAGGAGACCACGCGGACGCCCTTGTCTCCGGTGGCGAGATAATATAGCAGCAGACCTAAGCACTATGGGCGTAGAGAATTGTATGGAGGTTGCTCAAGACAGAAAACAGTGTTTACATTTCATTGTTGTAACATATAATTTAGTTCTTGGATATTATCGGCTATTAAAACTATGTCATCTGCGAATCTCAAGTGGTTTAAGTATGATCCGTCGACGTTGATACCCTTATTGGTCCATTTTAGTTTCTTAAAAATGTCTTCTAGAGCAAGGGTGAATAGTTTGGAAGAGATGGTGTCTCCTTGTCTTACTCCCCGTTGTTAGTCTTATGGGATTAGTTTTTGTGCTTTCGTCCAGCTTTATCTGCATGGTGGCATTTCCATATATATTTATGTTTTCATATATGTTTTGGTGATTTACCAATACCATGTTCGATCAACAAATCTACAGTTAATGATATAACTGCAGCCCCTGTCATGGTGGTGTTTAGATTATACCTTATTCACATCTGTCTTAGGACCTATGTATCCATAGCACGTTCCTTATTTCTCATTTTAGAACTTGTCTCTTCGGAGATGAGAACTTCTTCACTCGGCCAGTTGTGTTGAAAAGGAACAGACTCAGACCATACTGATGTTTACTCTTACATTTCTATTTTACAGTTTCACCAATATTACCTTTTAATCCGTTTATTTTATTTTGAAATTTCTTAATCAATCCTTAAAATAAGAGTGTAGAAGCTTTTTCCAAAAGTCTTGACATTTTTTTTAGACCAAGTATACCAAGTTGACTTTACCATCAACATCTTAATTAATTCTTTCAATGAAACAAAATAATTGGAATAAAAAATTACAGCCTTCAGCCATGTACTCCATCATGTAATTATCGGTTCGGTCTTTAGAAGAACATTTGGTAACTTTTCTTTGTACACTTAAATTCTCAACCGAGCTTGCAGAAAAATTGTTTTGCAGTTATTTATAAACGAATTGACATCTGAAAATTGGTTTCTTTGAAATATTTCTTGTTGCTTAATTTAAATTTTAACTTGTAATAAGCGAAATATGATACAGAGCAAATTGGTTTGGTGTTTCCTTAGCGCTTTAAATTTCGGTACTCTTTATTTTGGTCTTATTAACGTTCGTTACGATTATCATTCATTATTGCATCGCAGAAGATGCAGTATTGATAGCCCAAGATAAAGATTGTCTGCAAAGACTGGTCCACAGATTTAATATAAGAAGAAGAAGATTATCATTACACCGCAGCTGCCGTACGTAGTGTATGAAATAGAATAAAATATGCGCTTGAAAAATTTGGAAAAATAGTCATGTAACAGAGAGTTGGTAAGGTTAGGTTCAATACGTATACCAATGATCTTATAAAAATTCATAAAGGGATGTATAAATTATGGAATCTTTAATAGAAGACACTCGCTCTAATATCATACTTCAAAACACTAAAATACTATACAGAGCAGATTAAGAGAAATGCATATTATATTTTGTAAAAACGCTTAAAGAGGTAGATTTTTATTCCATACGGATTAATTGAGGCGCATAGTACAAGAGTGGCCTAACTGGTAAAAACTGATTTTGAGAAAAAGACGATTTAAGTTTTATTCAAATGGACCGCTCTCTATTTCTCCAAAAATTATTAACCTCAGTTTTTAATTTCAACACCTTAAATTTAAGTTAGTAAATTTCGTTTTGCATTAATATCACAGAAAAGTAAAATTTTCAAAATCTTTCTTTTTTGAGAATGGGTCGACAACTAATGGTCATTGGCATGGTACAGTGAATTTTGACAGTCAGGTGTGTAGTGTGTGTGTGTTGTAGAGTAATTGTCTTGATACTTAGCAGAGTCGACGTCATTGTCTTTGCTAAGAGACGCTAATTGTATCCGAACGTGTGCGGTCCCTCCGGTGAGTACCGATCGCACAAGGTTAGAAATTATTTTCATTCATTAATTTTTAATAAACGAAAATTTACAACCAGGTGAGATTCGAACTCACGACCTTTAGGTTCAAAGGTAGGCGCTCTTACCACTGAGCCACAGATTGGGTAAAATCTTTTGGGGAAAAAAATATGGGCCACCCTTGCACTAACATTATATAAATAAAAAAAAATAAAGTGCGTTTTTGCATAAAATATATTTTTACAATACTTGTATACAAAAAATGAACAAAAGTCAAAACAATGTCCTTAACTATTTTTTTCTTAAAACATTTATTCCGCCACTGTTCGGAATCTTCTATAGTGTAAAACGCATTATCTTCTCCATCATCATTATTTTGTATACTTTGATCTAAATTTTTAACATTTAGATTGTTATAAAAGTTATGTAAATAAAGTGGTACGTACACTAACAAATTTTGTATATTGCTAAATTTAGCTACTTCAATGTGTCTGCCTTTTGGGTATAAAAGTGGAAGTTTTACGTGATGTGAAAGAATAAACGTAGATGTATTGCGCCTCGTAATGTCTATATGTTTAAAAATAACCTCCGGATTGTTAGATTTTTTATAATAAAATTGTAGTGGTTCAGTTAAAGAGTATCACAACCATTGCATTTTTAACCAGTTGTCAGATTCACCCTCGACAGTCTTTTTACGATTAGTAATGGTTTTCTCTAATGGAACACTACTCACAAAATCGTTGCCGGCCATTTCTACTACTGTGAATGGTTTTTATTTTTTGGCTGTCCTAATCAATCTGGTCCAATCTCCGGGTACATAAATATCATAAAAAGTGTTTCTTGTTCTTTTCTATGATCCCAAAGTCACGGTCACAGGCTAAATATGAATACCCCGACACCCAAAATTTATGGTCAATTTGCTGTACTTTTGATATCTTGTTTTGTATAATGTAATTACAAAACAGAGGCATTTTAATGTTGGTCACTTTTGACGTATTAACATAGTTTTTGACATAATGATGTATACAAGATGCAATCTCTTGAGGTCCTCTAGATGCTATGGCTTCATGCCAAACGTACATGTGAGCCTGATTACTTGACAAGTTGCGGATACCTAAGCAGTACGTCCACAAATGTCTTTTGTAGTAACATACCCCAGTTTAAAGATTAGGTGTATGTAATGTAGACATGAGATTAAACGCTATTACAGTGACATCGATTTTAGCTATTTTACCCAAGTTTCTGTTTTTATTATTATTTTTTTTCAAATTCGTCACATCTACAACTGTCAGATACAGGCCCATGAAAAGTCTGATTCAATTTTTTTCGGAAAACATCCCTAAAAGCAAAGTGTGACGTAGGATCATTTGTTTTTTATTTGTATAAGGAATACATAGTTGACAAATTTAAAGTGGGAGCTAAATAACAAAGATTGGGATATTTTGTTTCTAGAATAATGTGACTGATATTTTGGGAACCTCGAAATAAAATGAAAAATATTGTCCTCAGGAGACAGGAGAAAAAAGTTTGTCCTGACTTGTTTTATTACGAGAGTCCTTTTTTTCCTCTTTTATTTTTAGAAGGTGTACCACCTTGCTTTTTATTATGCAAAGAACGTGTAGGTCGACCATCTGAAACCTTTTTAAAAAACTCCTTGCAAACTGGAATATCTAGTCCTGTTTCTCTTCTCAAATAATATTGGCTTGTGTATTTTCTGGAGTCACTTTGAGCAGTATTGATTAATTTTAAAGTAAGTATGATTTGTATATTTAATGAAATAATAATTGTAAGGTTAAAAGATAGGCCACTAATGCACACGAGGAACTGAAACACATCGACAGACATGAACTATTACTATTACGGGGCTATTACTGCACGACCGTTTGCCAACAAATCATAATATTTATAATACACCAAAGTGACCTTGATCCTTGAGCCAGTATTGCACACAATAGATTACTACAAATAATAACGCTTGGTGTTATTAACTCAAATTTTTTTTTTCAGTTAGGCCACTCTTGCACTATGCGCCTCAATTATTCGTCACTAGTTTCATAAAACTCTGTGGTATCAATAATTTTCCAATGGAGTTTAGTCGTCCTAAATGGACATTAACTTGTTTGATATATCTGTGGGTACTTAATGTTACACGATACACCAGAAGAAGAAGCAAAATAAAGATGACGTTTTAGTTTTTTTTTTTAGTTTATTATTTTTTGATTAAATTACAATGGCGAACTCTGACATGGTTTGTTTATAGCCCAACACACCTAGAAACTTAAAAGGCGTTCTGTACAAGATTATAAATTTACAAATCATGCCTCGTTTTAAGTGTTTTAAAAAAATTTTTTCTAACTATATTTAATTGTTTTCTAATTATAGTTGTTTGTACCAGAAATAATACCGAAATGATTATACAAAAACGAGTGCAGTTATACCTGCCGGTGAGA
The DNA here is from genome assembly GCA_918026665.1 of Diabrotica balteata. Lineage (NCBI taxonomy): Eukaryota > Metazoa > Arthropoda > Insecta > Coleoptera > Chrysomelidae > Diabrotica > Diabrotica balteata. The sequence goes on along the minus strand of OU898281.1, from coordinate 35,736,151 downwards.
GGCGCCCCGATCCCTCTTTGAAAACCGGAATGCATCACCTGCCGCGGTTACGATCTGGCTAGGGTGACCTTTCGCGCATTTTTTTTTGTATTTCAAAATGCTCCGGCAGCTGTTTCCGCAGCACAGGCACAACAGGCAAGCTCGACTTTGTTTTGGTGCAAAAACGACACAGTAGACAGTAGATATTTAGGATTACATATCGATACCTAAACTCCAAAACCTCTCAAATGAAAATCTGGGTTTCGGGGTGTAATTTAAAAAAATCTCCACAATCTTATATACCTAATTTACGTGAACTAAAATTCAGTAATTTTTAACTCAAATCGCAAGAAAAAGTTGTAACTTAATAAAACAAAAAATATATATATACATTCTTTTCACAATTTACCGTTATAAACAGTTTTTTGTACCTACTGTAAAATTTGAAGATTTTCAATTGAGAGGTTTTGGAGTTTAGGTATCAATATCTAGTTATATAATTCCAGTTTAAGATTATGGTTAGGGACATATATTTCGTTAATACATTCTTTATTTTCTACATATTTCGCCAGACAGCATTAATAACATAACCTTGCCGTAAAACTATGATTCTGTTAGAAGTTCTGAACTGCTCTCAGAGAGTGTTTTTGTCCATTCATGTGTCCACCTACCTTTTCTTCATCTTCTTTTGAATATTCCTTTATTTGATTTATGTTTATATAATTAATACACTACTTGTTTATGTATCAACTTCTGTGCAAATTGGTCGAAGGTTTCAGGGGATGTCCAGTTTGAACTTTCTCTTAGACATTCGTCGATAATATCTCTTCCAACTTTTATTTTTACTATTACAATTTTTATAATTTGCAATTACAGTTTTGGAAGTTTTTAACATAGGGACTTCCAGTGTCAGGGGGTACCTCTAGTTGTCAAAGTAGGGACTCTTCTGTCACTCTTCTGGTGTAAACATTAAATGGTCTACAGAATCTTCATATTCAGAACCAACGCCTTTATCTGAGTCAAATATGAATCAGAAGAACATCAGAAGCCCGTTAGCTTAAAAAATCCAATTACCATTTTAAGCAACAACAAACGTGAAGTGGAAAATACAAAAATAGTCACGGACAAACAGGCCATCGAAATTTGCAAATCCAAGAATGCTTTCCATTCTCATATTAACTTCATTAAGAAGGATACTTTGAGCATCGGTAAATCTGGACCTTTGACCCCACCAAGAGTTAGATTATACAATAACTCGAACAGTCGACTACATGATGTCTATCAAGCACTAAACAATAATCTTTATATTGCCACTGTTTTTTGTGACTATGTTACAGCTTTTAAACTCTAATATTGTAACTCTTCAAGTAATTATAACTTCTGATCTACTTAAAATAAAAACCTGGTCCGACTGTAATTTACTCTCTTTTAACGTGGATAAGACAGTAGCATTATCTTATAAAGGAGCTCTTCAACCCTTGCTTATTAATAACAGCCAGATCAATATCGTAGATTTTGTAAAATTTCTTGGTATTTTTATAGACAGCAACCTTAAATGGTCCCTTCATATCGATTTGTTAAGTAAGAAACGCCTCACCCTGCTATGCAATAAGATCTGTTTCGAAGGAAATCAATTTATTATCTTCCAAAATAACATACTTTTCTTTGTTCGAGTCTCATCTTCGATATGGCCTTCCTTTTTGGGGTTCTAGTACAGCTGCCCTATCTGATGTTATTTTTAAATTACAAAAAAGAGCAATACGGTATCTTTTTGACCTCAGTAGAATAACACATTGCAGAAGTTACTTAAAAAATCACGGTATTTTAACTCTTCCCTCTTTATATATCCTAGAAACTGTTTCCATAATTCGTAAAATCCTACATGTTTCTCCAGCAAGACCTAATAATGACTTCTTCTTCTTCAAGTTCCACTCCTATCGGAGATTGGAAATCATTCTGGCAATTATAATTTTATTGGTTACTCGCCTGAATAGTTCAATTGAACTGCATCCAAACCACTTACGGAGATTGCGTAGCCACGAGATTTTACGTCTTCCTACGCTTCTTCTACCTTTGATTTTACCCTGCATTATATTCCTTAGTAGTTCGTACTTTTCACCTCTCATGTATGTGCCCCAAGTATTCCAATTTCCTGATCTTTATGGAATTTAAAACTTCGCATTGTTTTCCTAGTTGTTCGAGAACTTGTTCGTTTGTTTTGCGATCCATCCATGATATTTTCAAAATGCGTCGGTATACACCACATTTCGAATGCTTCTAGGTTTTTAATGTTGGATTTTTTAAGTGTCCAAGCTTCAAACTCCATACAAAAGGGTAGAGAAAATATAACATCGAAGCATTTCTTATCCGGAGCGATATATTGATATCGCGATTACAAAAAGTTTTCTCATTCTATTAAAAGTTGACCGCGCAATTTCAATGCGGCATCTTATTTCTTTTGTCTGATCAGTATCTTCTGTGATCCCATGCTCCAAGGTATTTGTACGAAGATAATAATGACTACTCCACCAGAAATTCAAGCTTGATGTGTATTTGCCGATCCAGTGGACTGAGTTAGTAAAGAAATCTATATTATATTCGGCAAAAAAATTATACAACCATCACCCTTTGCAACTTAAATCTACAACTTCTTTCCTTAAGTTCCGTAAATTGACAAAAGCATATCTATCTGAAAGATCATATTATTCAGTGGCAGAGTTTCTTAACGAAGAACTAAGAAATTACAGTACGTTTAGGTACAAGCAACAAGTATTTTTTTTTATATATTTGGGTATCACATGCAGCAGCTTAAACTTATTCGTACCTAGTTCGTAAGGTTTTATTATGCAATTTGCAATTTAGTGAAATTTTTGCAATGGATTGTATATTTTACTTTGTGATATTGACGATTTATGTAATTTTAGTAAATTTTAATTAAATGTCCAACACCAATGACTTTGATATTATCTAGGTAAATAAAAACAGAAGACTGTATCAAAAAATGCCTTATCAGATAAGCTTAAAACTTAACTAAATAAGGAATGCATATAAGGTCCGCTTACCATTGTGCTAATTTTAGTACTGATTTCAGTATTAGGTAATACCAAAAATATTAGTTGCGCGAGTCGATTTAGTATGAAAAATGTGGGTTTGTATTTGCAACTATCTTAATTTTATTAGCATAATGGCAAGCAGACCTAAAATATAAGCCAATTAGTGAATTAAAGGCAAGAAGAGCTACATTAGTACAATAACAGAAGACATTATTGGAAAAACTGCTAAATGAAAATCACATTAGATAGCAAAACAATAATCTGAGATGGTATGACGATATCGAGAATATTTTTTGTCGAAAAAAGCTGGCAATGTACGTATTTTAAAAAAAGTATAAAAAAGATTTTCTGCATATTAGCTTCTTCTTAATATCATATCAATAAATAACGGATCGTAGAACAGCAATTACACTTATTAATTAAAGAATATATTATTTATTACTTATCTACGAGTATGGTAGTAAATGTACTTAACGGCCGAGAGAGAGTTAATTTCTTAGAGAGCATTAACACCGAAGACGATTGATGAAAATGTCTGTACACTCGACTGAAAGGAGGTTACTCAAACATAATAATTCAGCTAAGTTAACAGTTTCAAGTCGACTCAACCGTTACTGATCAAAAAACTTGTTTTCACTTTATTAAAACGTTAAATAATCGTGACATTTGTTTACTGTTTAGACATTTGTTTTTAATTGATTATGGAAATATTTGTGATTTGAACAAAACAAACAAAAAATGTGAAATATAAAACTTTTCAATATACAATATTATTGGCCAACTTAATAAAAGCATAAAAAAATAGGTCAAAACTGTTCTAATAACAGTTTAATAATGATAATTACGGTAAAATGATCTTGTTTTACCATGTACTGAAAATAAGAAGTAAAAACAAGGAAATATTATGTATTATTATATTATATGTATAATATTATAAAATGCGTATAAATAGTACTATTACCAATATCTCCGTACATAAACACGGTGACAAGTGACAACTGAAATTTGAAGGAGTGGAAAGGTTTGTGATATGATAAGATGGATCGTCAATAAATGTGGGTTAAAAACTAAGGCTAATTCAAAAATTACAAAGATATATAAAGAAGCCAAGAATTATACTAAAAGCAAGAAAAAATGGCAAAGAAATAAGACAAGAAAATAAAGTTCTTACTAATGGCTCTCAAAAAAGTTTTTACAGTTTTTATTTGACTTATTTATTTAAATTAAAGATTGAATCACACACACACCACTAAGTTAATCCCAGCTCCATGAACATGCTATTCCCTTAGTAACGTATTCTCGTATCCAAAGATTACAGAGATCACGCCTCGTGAAGACGGTCCTCCCTGACCGTAAGCTACCTCTACTCCTCCTTAATCGCAGACATAACGTTGGGGAGGCTTTGCTTTTTTATCTTTGATGCTCTGGGAAATGAGGCACGTGATACCTCTTGAATTGCCTCTTCTCCAAATGTGTTCCCGTCCAGCAAGCCAGTGACCTTTTATCTAAGCCAGACGATCGGTTGCCAACTTGGCAAACGGTGTTTGCTTATCTCACCAGGCGATCATCTGGACGGTCTGGCCACCAAGCCCGTGCTTAACGGTGCACAGCCTCAATGCTCAGGAATCGCGGTTACTCCATCTGGGGTACCTGTGGAAAAAATTGCTGTCCTCATTTGGATAACCTAAAACTCAGAAAAAAGTTGTTTCAATGGTATGAATTATAGTACTGAACCTAAGGTGTGAGGCGTGCATACCAGGTATATAGTGTCCTCGCATGTCTCGTGTATGTGTTTTTTTCCTAAACCTACCTATTCTATTTTAATACCTAACCTATTCTTACTACTTCACTTGCCAATTCCAATGCGATGATAACCCGTTGAGACCCGTTTCCTACCAAGTGACTAACTTTTCATGTGTCTCTCTTCACCCTTCGAGTTGATACCCTTATAGCTGGTGTCTGTGCCTTGGTGGTCCGTTTTTATCGTAGTTTGTCAAGTTCCTTAGACTTTTATTCGGATTATTTCTTAGTTCGTTAAAAAATCCGTATGCTTTTTCATCAATTTTAACTAGGATCCTTACCTCTTTGGTTTCTCTGTAGACGAACCTTTCGGATACCTAGGTGGGAATGTTCACAGCTTACCTTATAATATGATTTTTTGCTATTTCGATCTTCTTCTAGTTAGTTTCATAGGTTTGGCCTCAAGCTACTGATCCATATCTTGTGGATGGTTAAAATGATGCTGTTGCCGTTCTTATCTTCGTTTTTAAGCTTATCTTGCGATTTCTTCCAATAAGAGGTATTAGCGTGCTTCTTAATATCTTCCTTTTAGTGGTAGCGCTGTTTACAAGCTACACCGTTGAGAACATGGCATGTTTTTTGGTGATTTATCACGTATAAGTACGGCTATTCTTCTGCCTTCCACCGTTGTAATGTACTGATTTTTCATACTTTTAGTACAAAATTATATGTGGTCTTCCTCTGGTCCCTTTTTCCGGTAGGTTGTAAGTCTTGAAATTTTATTAAAACATCTCTCATTTTTGGTTTTATCACGCCTTTCACCAGTTACTGTTTATTCTGCTAGTTTGATTTGCATTTGTTTTCCTATTTTTTTATATGTTATCAGATTTTTATTTCTTAAATCATCTATAAAACAAGGATTTAACTTGTAAACATTTTCTCGCAATGATTTTTTTACTTTGATTAAAAACATAGTGAGTAGAGACTATGTCTCCGGACCAGTAACTGTCCTTGAGATCTTACGTTTCAAGGTAATCTAATACCAATTGAATACCATTTAAAGGGTTTTCACCCATATATTTTGTGCAAATACTATTTTCGTTGGGAATAAGCCACAATTTAAGTTTAAAAGTTTACTTTTGACATTTCGATTTCCACTTCGGAAATTGTTTTTAAAATACAAAACAGCTTGAGAACAGTATATTATATTTAGTGATTTTAAACATGTATACTTAGTAGCAGCACTGAACATGGACTAGTTAGTCAGAAAACCTTCTGTGATTTAGCCCGTAAGGGTTCTTTTAAATAAATATACTTTTATAAAGGATTTTTTATTAAAAATTTTTGTGATATGATGCAGCCTACTACAGGAAATTAACCTTTTCCTTGTGGAGACTAGTAATGTGTTTCGAAAACGTCGATCGACATCAAAACAGCAGCATTGATACTATATGACAAGTGATAATGATAGATTAGAATTTCTATATTTTTCTCATAATTCCTCTCATGTTCCATACAGTCCCGACTTTAGTAATTAACGATTTAAAACAGAAAACGAAGCCGCTGAAGCATTTAAAAAGGAAATTCTGATTATACCACCTTCTGACTAAAGAATGTTTGACGACGAGTACAATCGCATGCAAAAGTATACATGAATGTAACAGTGAATATTTAAAAGCAGTATTCTTTTAAAATGAAAAAGACAGTGAAGATTAGAGTTTACGTACAAAGCGTCTATATATCTGTTTATACGCATTTCGGCCTAATAGGCCTCATCAGAACACTATTCATAGGCGTTCTCAACGTGAAAAATAAATCTTTTCTGTCTTTAAGAAGCAACATTAAAATGGCTTCGATATGGACGCAATAGCGACATCTGATAATAAATCCGTAAAATAGTTTTCGAAACCAATTCAGATTCTGCAACAACCCACGCAATATGTAATACAATATTAATCATATGGCGGCCGTAACTTAGTGATGATAGTAAAAATGATAGTAAAATTTACTGGCTTACTAAGCCCGACAGCCCGGGTTCAATCCCCAGCACAGACACCAGAAATTTTCAATTTCTATAGCATTGGTCGTAATAACTCGTCGTTATACTAAAAACAAAAACCTGAGCCAGAATATATGAATGAAAGATGTACAATAACCAATTGGCCATAGTACGATCGATTATAACAACAAACGGGTTCTAAAAAAAATGTATAGGTACGAGTGTTACGTACATCGTAACCTTCAACATTATAACATTTTTCGGAGACTCAGGGATAGGTAGTATTTTACATTTCATTAATTTTGATTTTAAATTTTAATTTTTCGATTAAATAACGATATTTAAAACTATTAAATTATATCTTCAAGTTAAAAAGTTAAATTAAGAATGAACAGTATACATTTAGAACATTTAGAAATTATAATTCTCAAGATTATTCTTCAACTGTTGGTGCAGTATAGTACCACTGTCGGGGGCTAGATATACATACAAATAAGGCACCATGTGGTTCTTGAAGAATGCCACTACCCGCCAGGAGACAGGTGCATCATATAACACGTCCGTCCGTCTGTCTGAGTGACTGTTTCTGTATTCAAAAAACCGTGTAAATAATAGAGATGTGTCAGTCCTGAACGAATCGTTCAATGGTAACGGCAAAACCAAATATTTTTGGTCCATCAGTATTATAAATAAGCATAATTTGAGCGATTTTCGTTTGTTCGTCATAATCGTTTATAAGATCCTTGCATGAGTATTCTAAATCTGGTTTTGTAGCTATAATGTCTGCCTAGGTGTGGATACCTTTATGGATTGCGTTGTTCTAACACTTTCAGATGTCTAGTCAAATCATTAGGTGTTAGATACTGAACCTGTGTAAGCTTAAAGACATTTTCTAAATCGATCCTCCTTACATGTATATGCAGTGGGTAAAGTTCTTGCTAAATTAGAACAGAACTACTGACAGTAAATGGACCAAAATTACTACTAGCATACGCGGATGACATTGACATTGTAGGAAATACCGTCACCAATGTAAAAGAAACCTTCAATAAATTAGAGAGAGAGTCAAAAAATACCGGTCTAAGGGTCAATGAAGAGAAAACCAAATATATGTGCATTAACAGACAAAAGAGACGAGATAGAATAGGACAAAATGCAACAATAGACCCCTATAACTTTGAAAGAGTGGAGAGTTTTAAATATCTCGGAGCGACTATCACACAGATAACGATATCACGGAAGAGATAAAAGGGAGAATTCAGGCAGCAAACAGATGTATGTATAGCCTTCAAACACTATTAAATCCAAGAGCCTAACACGAACATCAAAAATCAGGATATATAAAACAGTAATTAGACCGGTGCTCATGTATGGGTGTGAGACGTGGACGCTGACAAAAGCAATGGAAAGTAAACTCAGATGCTTTGAGAGAAAAATCCTCAGAAGATCTTCGGTCCCTATCACGATCCGAATACTAACCAATACCGAATGAGAACAAATGCCGAGGTCAAACAAATGTATAGTGCTAGCGACGTAGTCCAAGAGATTAAATCCCAACGTCTAAGATGGGCTGGCCATGTTCATAGGCTCCCTAATAACCGCCTTACCAAGTTAATCTGGGAAGAAGTCCCGACAGGGAGAAGGCCCTTAGGACGTCCACGAATGCGATGGAGAGATAATATATGGTCAGATTTGAGAACAATGGGGCTACCCACTGACTTAAACATCATGGACGACCGTTCGAGATGGAAGCAGGTTGTGCAGTCAGCCAAGACCACCCGGGTTGTAGTGCTACCAGAAGAAGAAGAAGAAAGTTCTTGCATTACCACGAAACCTACAGAGGGACACGATCTCGTTGCAGCCGTGATTCCTATACAAGCAAAATTTTGCACTTTTTGTGTTGTGTGTTGTGTTGGATACGTTGTTTTGTTTTAGCCAAAATAGGGATCTGCTCATTTTAGATTCTATTCCCATGTTTTGTTAAAAACTTACGTCTAGAAGGCCTTTGGTATTTTATAAGTGATATTTGCGAAGCGTGCATAACTCTAAGATACGTAATCTTTTCAGAGGATGATAATTTTATTTTATTCACAAATGAAATATCATTTCTGAAGAGATTATTTTTTATTCAAAGGACTTTAATTAAAGAATGAAACAAGTGTCTTTTTACTGAAATTCATATTTTCCGATACCAGGCAGTTACTTGGTATGAGCCACCTTGCATGGGATCAGTACTACTACTGTTTAATAAATAATTACTTATTTTTTCACATTGCTATTTGTTGCAATTTTGCAACTCTATATAAATATTAATTAAATATTAACTAGAAATCATTTCCACGTCGTACCGAAAGCCCCATCTAACTGCGAGTTGTACGAATCACATTAGCAGAGCTCATCACAATTGCTTAAGAATAGCAATATATATCATTAAGAATATGAATATATAGCTCATCATAATTGCCTAAGAATAGCCTACATCACCCTAATTTCTGGCATACCTTCCTCGGAGATGAACTATCGACAATGACAACTCTTCATTTGTTCCTGGTCTGCCGAACGACGCATTCTTGTCTTGTCTTAGCTACGGGATAGCACCTCGCTGGCGCCATCGTCAATCCCACGTGGGGATTCAAGGTTTGAGTAAACACAATTTTGTTGTAAACTTCCATCGTTATTGTTGTATATCAAGTACCGTTCACTTGTTAGATACGTTGTTTTGAATTCATGTCTTTTGTGCTGAACTATTTTATATTGTTTCGCGTGTTGAGAACGTTTTTGATCGTTGAGAACATTTTACGTTTGGCAAAAGATTTTTTACTGTATCACTAATTATTATTAACTTGCTTGTATTAATAATTTTATCGATCTGTTGTTTAATTTCTAACATTTGAATCTTTTGTATTATTGTCGCTTGTATAATCACCTTCTGTAAATTTATTCCCGACTATAAATAAATACTACTTTTTGTATCGTTGTCACGTCGCACTTAATTTGTAGATATTAATAATTTAGAATTAAATGTATGTATGATTTTCTGTTTCAGTTTACGTGCTTTTAATAGAGTTTACTATATTCTTCTTGCTTATTTTCTTGTATGTCAGAATATACTTACTCAACACAGAAGGGAGAAACCTGCGGGTTCTAGATTGAACGTATATATCCATACTTCCTTTCTGATGTCCTCACATGTTATATAGAGGTCATATGTGCAGAAAGTAACACTATTCTCTTCTGTGATAGCGTCAATATGGACATAAATCATTTAATGATTAATCTATATCGTTGTAAATAAGGTTATTGATCTTTTATCCGTCATATTCGGTGTGTAGCATTTGAAGCTTAGCGGTTTGTCAGTCTTGTAGTATGTGTTTATAAAACTCCGGATATATAGTTCTTGCGATGCGTGAAATGTTCTATTGTTCTAGGATGGACCTTGGATTGGGACATTAGCTCTATCAATAATCTTGGCTTTGTAGTATTAAAATCATCTGAGAATCGTATCTGCTTATTATATTCGAGCATTATCTTGCACAACCCAATTTACATGTTTACTCGTCCACTCATTATTTCATAAAACATTACTGTATTTATATGAAACATGACGACAGGCCCTTATCTGAAACAAGCCACCAGCCCCCATCGAAATGGATTAGATAGGGTTCTGCCTAACTTTCGCCGAATGTCGTACATATAACTCTCTGCTTCAGCAAAATGCTAAATTCGTATACCTGCGTTTTTCAGAGAGGCACATCCATCAACACAACTCTTAGCCAGACCACTTAAATTGGAATTGAGTGTATGTGCATAAAATTCAGTGTACAAAATGTAAAGAGCGCATTTTATTAATTGTTAATTAGAAAATATTACACATTGATATTCTGTATGTTGCCAAAAAATGTATTAATCAATTTTTTGTGTATTTTCTCCAAATGATTTGGATTCATTTTAATGATTATTTCTGCGATAACTGCAAGTATTTTCTTATAATCAAAGGTAGTAAGATAAAATATTAATAAAAGAGAACAAATTACCAGTTCGATTTAAATTTACAAGGATGACTCAAATCTTTGACAGTTGAAGATGGCTTCGGGATTTTTCGTAGATATGTTCCTATAAATCACAATTTTTCTCTTCAGGGCTAGTATATCAATAGGCTGAATTAGTGTTTAATTAATATTTATCTATAGATATGTTTGTGCTGTACCTTTTAATCGGTGTAAATAAGAAAAATGAAAAGAATTTGTTGACCAAATTATTGTTAGTTAAAGTTAGTTAAAGCATTCGACAAAGTAAGACATGGAAAATTGATGGAAATTCTTGGACAAGTAGGAATGGACAACAAAGACTTAAAAATTATACAAAATCTATATTTTCACCAGCGAGCAAATGTCAGAATTAGTCTAGATACTTCTGGATCAATTCAAATCGTCCGTGGGGTTAGACAGGGATGCATCTTGTCACCACTGCTTTTTAATCTGTACTCCGAGCATATTCTCACAGGGTTGACGCCGGTATCACGGTCAACGGAATTAAGATCAGTGATCTTAGATATGCGGATGATATTGTGTTCTTGCGAGTTCTGCGGAAGAATTACAGTTGTTAATTGACATTGTTACTGGAGAACGACAAGAATATGGCTTAAATTTTAATATTTAAAAAACTACATATATTGCAGTCAGCATATTACCGGCTACGGCTACATAATTACAGCATATGGTACTGAACTAGAAAAAACCTCACTTATTAAATCACTTATTTGGGTTAAAATATAAATAACAAGAGCAAATAGATAAAAACCGGCATTGAAGGCCAGAGCAGTGTTCTTCCGAATGAAAAATAACGAAAATTTAGCTCAGCGGCTGAGATATGTACTGGCATTCTAAACCTGATCGCATAAGTTCGATTTTCGGCACCAACAACGATATTTTCATTGCTACAAATGATACGAGCCATTACCGTGCTTCAGAGAGCACGTAAACCTGTCGGTCTACCTGGACTAATGTGTATCGACACTAGTTATCTGAAACATGGTTAAAGATGCAATTGGCTTAACACCAATTACCAACTGTAATGCTGGCAAAACATTTCAAATGTCACTGAGGGATTAAGCAGCCAAATAGTATGCTGAAATATATTTCCTCTGTGAAAGAGTTTCGTACCACGCACCCCAACAACAGTTAATCGCATGCAGAGTACATCTGCATGGTCAAATTTGATTTTTACCATGTATACTATAACCTTCTTTGCTTAAAACTTTAGAATTTAATTCCTACCTTGGAAAATGAAGATTCTTGTAATTTGAAACATTTTTTGTATCATCAAATCTTCCATAAATATATAACTCGTAACAATATTTGGACACTCGTGAATATATAGGAGCTGTATTATAGAGAAATCGAACAAGTTATAACTTATTTTCAGTGCTTTTTTATTTACCCTTTAGTTTAGTTTCGAAGATTTCTTTTTTTGTTAATAAAAATGGCGTCAAACGTCTTTATGAACTTTTATGACTCAAGTCACGAAAGCATTGTATGTGGAGTACTACAAGGATATTATTGGGTCCTCTACTTTTTCTTACCTTTATAAATGACATCACTAACTTAAAAATCGATGGAAAAATTTTTCTTTTTGCTGATGATACCAGTATAACCTGGATGGAACTCTAATATTGCAACTTTTTATGCAACTATAACTTCTGATTTACTTAAAATAAAAACTTGGTCTTACTCTAATTTACTCTCATTTAACTTGGATAAGACAGTAGCATTATATTATAAAGGAGCTCTTCAACCCTTGCTTCTTAATAACAGCCAGATTAATATCCTTCAATCTGTAAAATTTCTTGGTATTTTAAGATCTGTTTCGAAGGAAATCAATTTAGATCTTCCAAAATATCATATTTTTCTTTGTTCGAGTCTCATCTTTAATATGGTCCTCCTTTTTGGGGTTCTAGTACAGCTGCCCAATTTGATGTTATTTTTAAATTACAAAAAATAGCAATACGTTATCTTTTTGACCTCAGTAGAATAACACATTGCAGAAGCTACTTCAAAAATCACGGGATTTTAACTCTTCCTTCTTTACATATTTTGAAAACTGTTTGCTTAATTCTTAAACACCTATTCCTATGTTTTTCCAGCAAGACCTATTCATAACACTCCACCAGAAATTCATCCCTTGTAGGTAGGTAGAAATTCATCCCTTGTAGGTCCCCAGAGTTAGTAAAGAAATACATGTTATATTCGGCAAAAATTATTCAACCATCTCCATTTGCAACTTAAATTTGCAATTTCTTTCCCTAAGTTCCGTAAAATGACAAAAGCCTATCTATCTGAACTGAAAGAGCATATTGTTCAGTAGAAGAGTTTGTTAATGAATAGCTAAGAAATTACAGTATTATACCTTTATTGTACAAATAACCAAAGTATTTTTTATATATTTGATTGTCACATGCAGCAACTTAAACTTAATACTTTGTAAAGTTTTATTATGGATTTGCAATTTATTTAAATTTTGCAATGGATTGTGTATTTTGTTATCTTTTATTTTGGATATTGACGATTTATGTAATTTTAGTAAATTTTAAATTGTTATTTTTCTGACTTTTTGTCCATAAAATTGTACAATTTTCAGTGACAATAAAACATATTTCTATTCTATGAATATGCCGTTTATTTATAGAACTTCGAAGAAATTGATAAAATTAATTAATTAAAGGAGTCAATACCAACGACTCGAATCATTAAAAGTAACGATTCGGCCGAGTTCTATTGTAAGCGATGAAATAATGAAAGTTTTGTGGCCGTGAGCAAAAAGGTTGTTTTCTAAATGTCAACGAACGGTGATGTCGATGTTAGTTTCGAGTTCTTTTACCATAAACGTTTTAATGATCTGTGTGGATGTATGTAGATGTAAATGGATGTTTTTTTATTCATGAGAAGGCGTGTTTTGTCGGCCACAACGAGTCCCAACTGGGTATATTTTGCTTAGAATCGAATGCGTTAGATATAATGCATAATTCGTTAAAGAGTTGTCCGTTAATTTATATATAAATAGAGGCAGGCAGGTGATTAAAGAAATCATACGAATAAATAAATTGCTTAACAGAAATTAACTCAAGTCTATTTAGTTCATTCTTCAAACAGTATCGACAAAGTGTGATACAAACAATAACTTCTAGCTAGACCTACATTATTTTTATCTTTGTGCATCCCTCTTTACGGCTGCCATCTTTTAAGATGTCTTGTTATCTTTTGTAATATTTCTAATCAGCCTTCTTCTTCTTCAGATGCAAATTTGCTTTCATCAATTTTCCATTAATTCTCTATTTCTTGCAATATGTATCAGAGATTGTATGTCGTTAATCCCTGTCCATTGCCTTATGTTTCGGAGCCAGGACATTTTCTTGCGTCCCATTCCTCTCTTGCCTTCAATTTTACCCTCGATTATAAGTTGGAGGAACTGGTATTTTTCATTTCGCATGATGTGACCTAGATACGCCGTTTTCCTTTTCTTGATGGTTTCGAAAAGTTGGCGTTCTTGGTTTATTCTTTTAAGGACATCTATATTTGTGATTTTCGCTGTCCATGGTATTTTTAGGATACGGCGATAAAGCCACATTTTGAAAGCTTCTAATCTGTTTATATCCCTCGTTTTGAGTGTCCAGCCCTCTACGCCATATAGCAGCACTGACCATACGTAGCACTTAGTAAACCTTAGTCTCAGTTGAAGATCAAACTCTGAAACAAGTCAGTACTTTCTTGAATTTTACGAAAGCTTGTCGAGCTTGCTCAATGCGACATTTTACTTCCCTGTCCGATGCCCAGTCTTCAAAAAGCCACGATCCCAGGTATTTAAATTTACTCACTCTTTCAATGGATTAGTATTCAGTGTTATGGTGGAGTTTTCAAGTGCATCTAAGTTTCTGGAGATGATCATAAATTTGGTCTTTTTGGTATTAATCTCTAATCCCATTCGCTTACTGTATTCTCCGATTATAGTGACAAGTTGTTGAAGATCGACTATGTTGTCACAAATTAAGACACCATCATCAGCATATCGTATGTTGGTGATCAATACTCCATTCACCTTGATTCCCAACTCTGCATCCTCCAAAGACTCTTGAAATATGCGCTTCCGAATAAATGTTAAATAAAAGAGGGGAAAGCACACACCCTGTCGAACGCCTCTTCTTATATGTATGGGTATGGATATGATGTGTCTATTTTTAACTGTGCCGTTTGATGCCAGTACAAGTTTTCAATGCATCTTATGTCTTTTTGGTCTATATCAACTTTCTTGAGAATCTGCATTAACTTGTGGTGTTGGACACGATCAAACGCTTTTGGTAATCTAAAAAGCATAGGAACACATCCTTCCTCTGATCGTACAACATATTTTGGACCGAACACTGGGAATCACTGATTGTCCCATTCACATTTTTTAGTATCATCTTTGATGTAGTATTTTAAGAATATCTTTAAAGTGTGACTCATCAGGCTAATGAGTCTGTGATCCTCACATCTTTTTGCATTGACTTTCTTGGGCAGGGGAATAAAGGTAGAGCGTAACAACTGTTGAGGATAGCAGCCAGTTTCATAAATTAAATTAAATATTTTGTTGTAGTGCTGAAATTCCCCTTTCATATAGTAATTTGAGTATTTCTGACGGAATTTCATCTGGTGCAGGTTAATCTTAGATCAAAGAATTAGGAGAAAGTTTGACTTACACCGTTCTTGCTTCTTTTTCTCTTGCAAGTGACATTATATGACGTATACTGGACTTTCATCTAAACTGGCACCTTTCCTGTGCAGATCTCCAAATTTAATAAAAATAGAAAATGCTATGGACACAAAGACACAGAATCTTTAAACAATGGTTTGAAGAAGCTACCAATGACTACCATGACTACCATGACAAATGATATAATGAGATAAAGAGGTCGAAATACTATTTTTTTATAATAAAAGTGTAATATTGTTGATATATTACGTTTTATATGTTGTTTTTTCTACAAAAAACATATTAAAATTAACAAAACTTGTGGACAGGTGTGTGCTAAATATTCAGACTATTAATCTCTATTGTATTCAATAATCTTCGCCATTGTTTGCACATCAAACAAAAATTGTATGATGTACCTACATACTACATTATGACAGCAATTAGATATGCTGAGGTAATTTAGAGAAGGGTCGAATTCAAATTAACGGCCTAACATACTCAACGGAATTCAAAAAATGCTACCCTTATCCGAACCGCAAAACATCGCCCTACGTAATGTTAATGAAACGTCCAGAAATTCCAGCCGTTCATCACCACCAAGTACAAGTATCATCCACGATAGCCGCCATTTTTATTTTTCCAACGAAACAGGCGCTATTTATCGTACACTTCCATCTACCATCCGCTAAAGTAGTTTATAAATTACATCCATCCGTGTTGGCTGTCGGCCGACACCGTAGAGGCCATGATTCATCGACCGTCTCCCATAACCTCTAATCCTATTCATGCAGAGCCATGCCTCGTTCACCAACGCAAAATGGGCACAGCTTAGCGCTTTACACGACTCGAAATTGTGGTGATAAATCACGAAAGAATTGAATAAACGCTATCGTTTATATCGGCTATATGAAGTTCTTACAATGTTCGTTAAGTTCCCTACAAATCATCTTGATTGTCCAATGTAAGACCGCTAGAGATGTGCAATAAAATTATTTACATTGCGTACTTAAATTGGGAAAATAACACGTTTGTTTACTATTGGATAGATCATAAATCAAATGCTCAGTAGACAAATTTGAACAAATATTCTTCTAAAAATGCCTGCCGTCTACATAGACGATGGCTAAGGTATAATTATGACATGTTTCCCACCTCACGGAATCTTTAGTGCATAATGGGTATAAATGTTTCTGTACTCTGATTTTTTAGTCAAGGTTATTCAATATTTTCTTGAAAATAAAAATATGGGGGAACGTTCCTATCCACTTCCATGAATTAAGATACTACTAAGATTTATATATACTGATGATAATAAAATGTTATTTAGATTATTATTACTTAAATTTTGCAGAAAAAGCACTTTTATGACTGACTTTGTTGTTTGATTTCTTATTGCTAGGAGAGACTGTGAACTTCCATCTCAGTTGTCTATTTATAGGTCATGTAATAAGCATCGAGCAAAAAGACAAAAGAGGGAATCTAATAGTTATAAAAAGGAGACCAAAATTCATAAAAATGGCCTCTTAATATGGCGGACATATCCGGAAATGAAAAGGCGGCAAATTTAAATTTTCCGACACTTATTAACAGTAGCTATAAAATATTTTTCAGAATGTCTCTTAGACGAGAAAGTTTTAATTAAGTATTCACTATAATAGTCTAAAATGTGACACAATTGTTAAAAAACTTCAATATAAATAAGATTTCATGTGACAGTTGGGACAAACAATATCATAACCCAACTAAATTTTGACGGCGTTATGCATCACTAGACCAAGTGCCAAAAATTGATTTTGAGATATTTGACTTCAAAGTTTTCACTCTATTAAAATTTACTATATGTTACAATAGTCATAATTTTTTGTTTTCGAAGACAGTTTTTTATGTTTTCTCATAAGTGCGAAATACTAACTTGCTAATGTTAAAGAAAAACGAAAAAATAAAAAGGCTTTTGGTCGACTTACCATTATCGCCAGAAGCACCATAATCCACAATTTGAGAAAATGGCGTTTGGTTTAGTGATGCATAACGCCGTCCATTTAATTTCTTAAACAAAGACTCTCTTTCCTTGTTTAATGTGGCTTCTCAAAATGACACTTCCCGTCTAACAATATTTTTGTCCCCACTACCTTTATATTCCCTCTTCTGTCTTTTTGCTCGATGGTAATAAGTGACAAAAGCAACATGTCTTGCTGTTCTAATGATACAATATGGAGAAACAAATATGTAGAATCAGAAACAAGCACAAGAAGATACCTGCAAACAAGTAAAATGAAGACCCTAAGAAGAATAACAAGAAAGATGCTGATACTCAAGAAGAGAGCTGACATCGTCAGAAACACGAGCAATAGAGACGATTTAAATGAATAAGTACAATTTCGAAGTAAGTCTTGTAATTACTTCCAACTTGAAGGACCACTGACGTGGGAAAATAGAACACAAGAATTTTAAACAATACGTACTTTAATAATTGAATGTAACTACAACTAAGTTAATATTTAGCCAAAGTTTTAGCGCAACTTCTTTTATTGAGACCGCCGATCACTGTCCACCTTACACTAGCGACACACTACACGAGCACTGATACAAATTAATGATACCAATAATTATCACTTCAACTGAGGATGTTTTCTTTAATATTAATATACTTGAGTAAGAATGAGCGTTCAGCTTTTAACTATAAGCTATGTAACAATAATTGATGGATTCGACCGTTACTTGATTGAAATTCATTTTATGTAACAAAGTTTTCAGTGTTTTATCGTTACATATGTAACAATAACTAGGTATACTCAATACGCGAGAGTCTAAACTCTTAAACCAGAAATGCGTCGAATTTGATCGAATACGAAACTAACACTAACTAATATGCCAGAGTCAAACCTCTAACCAAATAGCGACCAGCTAAGCTGGGATACAATTTTATACTATACTTAAATTTCTGATTGCAATCTGACTATTGCAAGGGATTTGCGGGGGACGGAGGACAACTTTGATATTTCTATACAGAGGTAGGTAAAACACACCTTTTGAATTCTTTCTAACAGAGAAATTTTGGGAATTGGTTGGAGAAAGGTAATCTGTGGGTAAAAATATCTTTTCAATACATTATCGGCTTTCATCAGAATTTGCAGTTTCTCTCCTTCTAGTTTAAGTGGAAGAAGAGCAGGAGAGAGGAGAAGGATATATAGAGACATAAGTTTGAGGCTATTTTTTAGATCTTTCTAACTCATATAGATTTTGTGCTGTGTAGAAATCAGATAAAAGAAGTTACCAGCTGTAAAGTGAGAGAGGGTGAGGGTGTAGCAAGTCAACACTGATCGGTGATAGTGGATACGGAGATAAAGGTGAGACGGAAAGGAAAGCAAATAGTACTGGAGTGCTGGAAGAGTTTAAGGAAAAAGATACGGTACGGAGAGAACAGTAGGGTGAAGATTAAGGAGATAGACGTCGATAGGAGAACAACAGTTTAGGTTTATGCCAGGGAGAAGGACAACGGATGCCTTGTTTGCTTTGAGACAGTTGGTGGAGAAATAGGGCGAGAATAAAAGAGAGCTACATTTGGTATTTATAGATCTTGAAAAGATGTACGACATAGTCCCTAGACAAGAGCTATAGAGATGTATGAGCGAGAAATGGGTTACTGGGAAGTACGTAAGGCTCTTGAAAGATATGTGTGAAGATGCGTACACCAAAGTAAGGACATCTGTCGGATTGACCGAAAGTTTTCCAGTGACGGTTGGTTTGCATCAAGTCTCTTCACTGATTTCCTAGCTGTTTAATCTTGTTATGGATGTTCTGATTGAAAAAGTAAGGGAGGAGCTCCAATGCTCTTTGCTGATGATATCTTTTTAGTCGAAGAGAGCAAAGATATGTTGGAGGAGAAGTTGAAGGGTTGTAAAAAATTGCAATTGAACAGGGAGGACGTAAAATTAGTAGGTCGAAAACGGAGTATATGTGGTGTGGAGGTGGTGGAATGATTGGAGACATATAATTGCTTGGAAAAAAACTAAATACCTTGGTTCCTACATAACGGAAAATGGCACACTAAAGCGGGTACTTTTGTGATCGAAAAATAAAGGAAGAGTTGAAAGGAAACATATACAAGAGTGTTGTAAGACCGGCGTTGGTGTGCGGCAGTGAAGTGTGGCTTATAAAGAAGATTCAAGAAAAAAAGATAGAGGTAGTTGAAATGAAAATGTTACAGTGGATGTTGGGTAAGACTAGAAGGGACGGGATCAGGAACGACTTGATTAGTCAAGAACAAAGACTGCAATGATTTGGTCATGTCAGATGTAGAAATGAAAACTTTGTGGGATGAATGTTGAGCTGGGATGTTCAGTGGGATGAGCTGTTAGAAGTTGATGGAAGGAGGGGTAGAGAAAACCCGAGGAGAAGATGGAAGGACTGTATGGCAGAAGACATGAGAGAGAAAGGTTTAGGTGAAGAAACCCGATGGATAGAAATGAGTAACCCAGATTACAGTTAATCGGTTTCACTACTTGAAAGACTAACTTTTTCGATTCGTCTTAAATTTAAAACTTTAATTTAAAATTTTAATTTAATACATTTTATCAATAGGAAAACTTAAAATTAACATTCCTTTATAAGGGCCCAAACTAAAACTGTTCACAAACTATCATAATATATTTAATCTTAATCGTTTTTATTACCGATAACATGTCAATGGTCACACCTATAAATCGATTAACATCTCGTCGATAATGATGACGTAAAACTACACAGTATTAAAAATGGTTACTAAGCATTTCAAGGTAATTTTCTATTTTATATTACAATTGAAGCAAAAAGGTAATTGATTTAGTATCGATCACGTTGTCCATCTTGTTTATGATAGATAAATGATTTCATCACCTATTAATTTTTTATCTTTTTATCTTGAATTCAAATAAGACGATTGATTCCACTTATTATAGTTGATAGCATTATGTATTTTTATGTTCCACAAATGTTGCGATTTATCATCTGAAAATTGTCGGAAGTCATCGAAGTAAACGATAAACTGAAGATAGCGAAGGCAATAAAATATTGATACGATTAATAGATTTACTTTTTCTTAAAGAATCCATTACCAAGATTAATTTCAGATTTCAATTAATTCGAAGATTATTAAATAGGAAAATTTATAGAGCGTAACTTTTGGATTGAAATCTTTCGATTATGGATCACTTGGATTTTGCTGCTGCTGGATCCCATAGGTCCATATCGATTTAAGTTTTGTATTATATACCAACAGTTTGTTATGAATGGACAATTTCGAGGTTCTGCCCAGTATCCAATAATGTTTATAAAATTTTAAGTTTAACTGTTGGTTAAGTTGGTTTAAGTTAACGCTTTCAGCTTGTGAAGTAGCTTTGTTATTTATTTTTATACTATGCGTAATTTTGCGACATTTTGTAGAGATGAGTTGTGAAAGAAGCGGCTGGTATGTTCAATAAGAAACAAACTGCATTGCTACAGGATGAACATGATAAAGTAATATTTGAAGTAGAGGACAAACTTAAGGTGGGAGTTGTTCGCCTCCCGATATTACTAACTGCGATGGACCCTTAATAACACGCTCTGAGGTTATAAAAGCCATACAATCATCAAAAGATGGTAGAGCGACTGGTCTTGATGAAATTCCAACTGAAATATACAAGCTTATAAATGATAGCAATGTTTTAGAGACTATAACTTCGTTTTTCAATACCATTTATACCAGCGGACAACTACCTAATGGTTGGTCTAATTCACTGTTTATAGCTCTACCTAAGAAGACAACAGCAAAAACCTGTGCTGATTATAGAACCATCAGTTTGTTAAACCACTTATTGACAATTTTTCTGAAGCTAAAACATGGTCGTATCTACAATAAATGCGAGGAATACCTGGATGACACTTAGTTTAGTTTCCGTAACGGGTTTGGAACGAGAGAGGCACTGTTTGGAATGAACGTACTTTCTCAAAGATGTCGAGATATATCTGTAGACATATACTGTTGTTTTATTGACTTCCAAAAGGAATTTGATCGTGTTAAGCACTCTATATTGAGCGAAGCTCTAAAAGACATTGGCTTGGACATCAGAGATATTCGAATAATTGCAAATTTATATTGGAATCAAACAACATCAGTTTTAGTAGATGGTGTGGAATCGCAGGCTCTCAATATTAACAGAGGAGTACGGCAGGGATGCCTCTTGTTACCCCTGCTTTTCAACGTTTACTCCGAAAAAATTTTCTTTTTCTTTCCGAGAAAATTTTTTCCGAAAATAGAAAAGCACTTTCTGATAAACAAGAAGGAATACTTGTGAACGGTGAAGTCATGAATAATTTGCGATATGCGGACGATACAGTACTCCTAGCTTCTAGTCAAGAAGATGTGCAAACACTACTTGATAGTGTCGTTGAGAGTTGTAAGGAGGCAGGTCTGGGTCTGAACATACGGAAAACCAAAATACTCGTTATAAGTAAACAACAGCATATAAAACCGTCTATATATGTAAGTAATACCAAACTTGAGCAAGTTGATAAAATCGTTTACTTGGACAGCAATTAAATTGTAACGCAGAAAGTCACGGCGAAATTAGATCTAGG
This sequence comes from Diabrotica balteata, assembly GCA_918026665.1. Lineage (NCBI taxonomy): Eukaryota > Metazoa > Arthropoda > Insecta > Coleoptera > Chrysomelidae > Diabrotica > Diabrotica balteata. Next base: position 35,714,056 of record OU898281.1, on the reverse strand, counting down.
GTAGAGCAGGCTAGAGCTGCTTTTAGAAGGATATCCAAGGTGTTATGTAACAGAGACCTAAAATTGGCATTGAGGATCCGCCTACTTCGCTGCTACATGTTCTCGGTCTTACTTTATGGTGTCGAGTCCTGGACTATAAATAAAATCGATCTAAATCGTCTTGAGGCTTTCGAAATGTAGTGCTATAGAAGAATTTTAAAAGTTTTCTGGGTCTCAGCAAGACTACTTAGATCATAAAAAGCATCAAGCAGAGAAAGCTGGAACTGGAAGGCTGGAGAGCCCAAATATAGGTTGCTAAAAACTATCATGCAAGGAAATATAGCAGACAAACGCAGTCCAGGACGAAGAAGAACCTCACGGTTGAAGGACTTGCGAGGTTGGTATGGTGTTGATAGAAGCATGCTATTTAGGGTGGCAGTGAATAAAATTAAGATAGCTATGATGGTAAACAACGTTCTGAAAGGACATGGTACATGAAGAAGAAAGAAGAGTTGTTGTGATTTAGATTCATACGAGAGATAATCTCGTTAAAAAGTTTCACAGCGCGATATATAGCGTAAAGCTTAGCTGAATATGTGCTATATACTGGGGGTAGACGGAAAAGAAGATTGTTTTCTGAGGAAACGGTTGATGCCACCACTTCTTCTTCGGACTTAAAGATATCTGTAGATTTTATAGTGGACGGGCTACTTTTCTAAGAAGGCTTCAGCAGAGTATGGGAAACTTGGGCTACCCCCCCCACTACTCCCACTCTTGAGTCAAACTTGAGCCGAATTAAGAAATTGTTTGTACTGGATTTATCGAAATAGGCCAGAGATGTATCACAGATTGGTTAATCGATCAGCGAAGGTTAAAGCCTATTAAACATAAAATGCTTTCTATTTTGAGAACGATTTCCGAAGTGGAAACTTTATTTTAAAGTAAAATTGTGGCTTATTCCTAGGATAATATCGTATTAACCGGATAAATCCAGAATACAACGAAATATTCACAAATATATGGCTTTATCTAGTATGCTTGGATAATTCTAACTTTATCCGGGTAATTCTAGGATTATCCGATATTCGCGTTTTAACCGTAACATATATACCATTCAAAGGACCTTATCCCTATACATTTCTTCTTGTGGTAAATTTGATGGTTTTGGACTTCTGGGAGCTTAAGCTAAGCACTAGCACTACATTTCAAGTTTATTCTGTAATTACAGTCAGTGCATGTTTGTTAATAAGTTGTAACTTCTTCTTCAAGTGCCATCTCCGCGGCGGAGGTCGGCAATCGTCATAGCTATTCTTTTGGGACGGCTGCTTTGAAAAGTTCATTTGATGTACATCTGTACGACTCTCTCAGGTTGCGCAGCCATGGTATTCTACGCCTCCCTATGCTTCGCGTTCCTTGGATCTTTCCGTGCATAATCAGTTGGAGCAAGGTGTATTTCTCTCCACGTGTAATGTGTCCGAGATATTCCAATTTTCTTGTTTTAATTGTATTTAGAATTTCTATTTATTCTAATTCTTCTATACATCTACACCTCGAATAATTCCAGTTGTTTCATTGATGTCGCATTCAAGGTACAAGATTCCACTCCATAAAACAAAGTCGAAAAAACATACCACTCTTTTTATTTTGTTGAAATTTGCTTTAGCCTTTTCTATTCTGATTTTGATCTCCCGAATGTAATCATTTGTGGAGTTAATCATTGTTTCCAGATAAGCATATTTGTCCACTTATTCGACGTTGGTTCCGTTTGTTAGATTCTCCTTTTTTCTTTGAGTTTTTGATATTCTCATAAATTTCGTCTTCTTGACATTCATTGTTAGACCGTACTCTTTTCCATACCCTGCTATTCTGGTCACCAGTCTCTGAAGATCTTCAATATTTTCGGCAAAGATCACAGTGTCGTCCGCATATCTAATGTTGTTAATGGGAACTCCATATACCTTTACTCCAGCTGTTTCACCCTCAAAGCGTTTTTTGGGATTTCTTTGGAGTAGGCATTAAAAGAATTGGCGACAATACACATCCCTGTCTCATTCCACGTCTAATTTCAATTTTTCCTGAGCTTTTATTAACACGTACTTTTGCTCGCTGTTTATAGTATAAATTTGATATAATCCTGAGGTCGTTGTAGTCAATCTTCTTTGATTTCAGGACATTCATTAGTTGTTCATGTCGTACTTTACCGAATGCTTTATTATAGTCAATAAAACATGCTTATATATCTTGATTGACGTCCAGGCATCTTTTTATCAGTATATTACGTGAAAAAAGAGCTTCACGCGTTCCTAGGCCTTTGCGATAGAAAATAGAGAAAGTAGTCTTAACTGAGATGAGAATTTTATTAGTTCTATTATATCTTTTTAAGGCCTTCCTTAATATTTATTTCTGCTTGCTCTTTGACATTTTATAGTGTTAAATTTGTTAGAAAAAATGTCTGTTGTACATAAATCCCGTTTGAAAAAATGTCTTATCAAAATAAATATCCTTAACGACCTATAGCATTTAAAATGTTTTTGTTATTCCGCAAATGAAATACTAAATTATTCTACGGAGTTCAAGGGAGAACGTATATCTGAATATGTAATACGCATATCTAATATTCCAGTGCCCATTTAACTTGCCGGTTCAGTCTAAATGCCAAACATGTATTCAGAAAATGGAACACAGCAAAACGATGCCGTGGCAGCGGTAATAGAACCTCTTAAAATTCAGTCCACGAAAAGGGCAGACGGAGAACGATATATGGCGGAGACGGAAAGGGAACGAGGGAAACAAACTTAGACTGTTTATGTTCAGTTTGGCGAGTTTGAGGTGCTGTTTGTTTCACGCGATAAATTCTATGAAAATGTGTTCCACAACTTACTCTCTCATAACTTTCGAGACAACCTGTTTTGAACTAAGGCGAAGTAACTGTGAAGAATATAAACATTTTTTTAATAATTTAGTATTTCGCTAAATGTAAAGACATGTCAGTTATACACGTTTGCAGTTTCACTTCTCGACTTTTGGATTGTAGTTTCATTTATCGACTTTCGTCAGGTTTTGGTGTTACCAGATTGGTAAAAAGGATGCTTCCAATTTTATCTTTTAATTTCCTCTTACTCAGTTATTTTGTCTCAAGGATTTTCGTCTTTTCTTTGATATCATCAATCTGTATTTGGTCTTTTTTCTGTATGCCTTAGTTTATGTACCATAAGGAAGCATTGACAACTCCGCACAACCTTTTAACTTGTTGTCTTCTTCCTTGAATTATAAGTCTCAAGATGTTGCATCTTTCGCCTCTCATCACATGTCCGAGATATTGCAATTTCCTTTCTTTTATTGTATTTTCCGTTTCCACCTCTCTGCCTATTCTCTTTAACACCTCTGTATTCGTGACTCTATCTACCCATGGAATCCTTAACAATCTTCCAAATGACCACATTTCAAACGCGTTAAGTCGATTTATTGTATTTCGGTTTAATGTCCATGATTCACCTCCATAGTAGAGTACACTGTGTACATTGCATATAATTAGCCTTATTCAGATCTTTGCTGCATAAAATCTTTTCAATTTTCACGAAGTTGGCACGTGTTTTTTCAATTCTGACTCTTATTTCTGAAATATAACCGTTATTTTCTGTGATTACCGTTCTCAAGTAAGTATATCTTTTTATTCTCTCTATCTGGTGGCCGCCTACCGTTAATATTTCGTTTGTATTGTTATTCTTGCTAATTTTCATGAATTTAGTTTTTTTTATGTTAAGAGAGAGTCCGTATTCTCCACTATATCTTAATATTTTGTTCATTATTCTTTCTAATCTTCCAATTGTCGGTTATTATGACTGTATAGTCGGCATACCTAATGTTATTAATTTAACTTCCGTTTACTTTTATGCCGACTGTCTCGTTTACCAAAGCTTCTCGTATGATTTCTTCAGAATAACCATTAAACAATAACGGCGACAGTATGCAACCTTGCCTAACCCCTCTCCTTATCCCCACTTCTTCTGACACTTCTCTTCCAATTTTCATATTTGATTGTTGGCTGCAGTATAAATTTGATATCAATGTTACATCCCTCACATCCAGATTCTTGTTTTTGAGTACTTCTATAAGTCGGTACATGTTTTACCTTATCGAATGCCTTGTTTTACTCCATAAAACATACATAAAGATCTCGATTAATATCCAAACATCTTTGGGTCAGCACGTTAAAAGAAAATAGTGCCTCTCTTGAGCCCACTCCATTCTGAAATCCAAACTGGGAATCACTAATATCCATCTCCAGCTTAGCGTGTATTCTATTATGGATGATTTTTAGCAGGGTTTTTAAGGTGTGTGACATAAGACTGATTGTTCGATAATCACTACATTCTTTGGCATTTACTTTCTTTGGTAGACAAATAAATGTTGATGCCAGCATTTCACGTGGAATGATTCCAGTGCAATAGATTGTGTTCAGTAGTTGGACTAAAAGATCTATGTTTTTTTCATTGACCAGTTTTAGCAATGCAGCTTTATTATTTTTCATGGACTTTCCTGCAAACATAACTTCTGACTTTGTTATTTCGGGTCCCTCATCTTTACTCTGATTATCTTCATATATATTTTTATGTCTCTGGCTATGGAATAATTCCTCTATCTCTTTTAACTTGTAGATTGGTTATAAATTGTAGTTATATATGAATTTACACAGTTGTCTTAATGTACCAGGTACTGCAATTATTTATTAATCTATTAATTTTTAGGTTATATGTATTATTAGTTCTATGTCTAGGACGTCTATTTCTCATTGCTTCAAACTTATATCTTGGTGGTTATCTGAGTATAGTCTATATCAGATGTGTATGAGACTGTTACGTCAGCTCTTAGCCTAGGGTCGAACCTCAGGTGGGAGTCCAACGTACTGCGACTTCTGGAAGATACAAGTAAAAGCAGGTACTTATGGCCAAATTTCTCAGGGTTTCACGATGTTTGAGATTTCTAGGTAATTGACTTGTCAAACGGGTAGACGTTCCGTTGAACGTTCAAATCAATTCCAATGTACAAATTAGTAAAACTTTTCACGTCTGAATCGGAATCAATAGAACGATGTAACTGTTATTTCAGTATCTCTACCTCGTCAGTTGCTCGAGCTGATTAAGATTCAACCCGAAAAGTCCAACGAATGATTAACATAAGAGCAAAAAAATTTAATATGACAATTTTATATCAGAATAATTAAAACTAAAACAATAGTAATCAGCAAAGAACCAACCAGATGTAAAAAAGAAATCGATGGCATCAGTATTGAACAAGTAATAACTTGGATTTACACCGTCCAGAAAAGAAGTGAGAGATCAAGTACAAAAAGCAAATAGATTGGCAGGATGCCTTAATAACACTGTATGGCGAAACAGACAGATTAACACTAAGATGCAGTCAAGAATTTATAAAGCCAGTGTAAGACCAATATTGACATATGCCTCAGAAACAAGACCCGACATAGCCACAATACAAAGGCTATTGGAACCGGCAAAGATGAGAGTACTGAGAAGAATTTCAGGAAATATGCTGAGAGATCAAAAAAGAAGTAAAGGCATTAGAAGAAAATGTAACGTAGTGTATAAACGAATGGACAGTAAAATAGTAAATAGAAAAAGATAATGGAATGACCACGTAAGCGGAATAGAGGAGACCCGTGTCGTCAAAATAGCAAAAGAAAAGTCACCAATCGGCAGAAGACGACCGCGCAAAAGATGGAGTAACAACCTTCCGTAACAACGCAGAATAAGCAGAATTGCTTATAAAGAGAAAGAAGAAGAAGAAACTTATGATGCGGAGACTTTAACACTTACTTTAATACTTACTTTAACACTGTCGCAAAAATCCGCCAACAAACTTAGAGTTACACAACGAGCCAAGGATCGTGCAATGCCGGTCGTGAACAAACTGACGAGTGACGACAACGTAAACAGGAGGTCCAGTGTAGAGAACACTAGAAAGAACTGAGGGAGGCCTATGTTCAGCAGTGGCTAATTGATGATGATGATGATGTATATATAGTATGTAGGACGGGTGTAAATAAGGTATAACCTAATAAAGGCACACGGATCAACAGAGAACATTATACAGTTATGTCATTAACTGTAAATTTGTTTGAAATTTGTTGCTTTCAGCGACCTAACTTCAGAGTATATGCTATAATTCCAAACAAGCTTGAGGGCTTGTTTACATACGAGAAACTTTAGTTTCAGGGAATGGTTATGCTTATGCTTACTTCTAACTACAATAACTATATCGTCTGCATAGCTCAAGGTCTGCATATTTTGGTTAAGGGTTTCGCATCTTTTTCCGATGTCATGATTGTCATGTACAAGGGAATTACGTTTTTTAGTTTATAGTCTAAATTAAAATTACTACCGTACGGTCCTTTCATTCATGTAGTCTTCTTTGATTCTACTAGTGTTTTTGTCGTATTTTAAGTTGGTTTTCTCCTTCACTTCATGCAGTTTATAACGAAAATAATTTAATTTTTAATTCAAATTTAATTATGGATAAATTGTGAATTAAGCTAAAATTATAAATTTAAGAAACTACAACTAATAAAAAAATTGTTTTCTTGACTACTTACTCTTAAGTATTTCCGTGTGTTATTTTGATCGATAAATATGACATAAAGACTATTTTCCCGCTTTATAATTCTGAAATGAGTCGTTTCCTTGTTTAGCGAAACAATATACAACTCTCGTCGTTTCTGTATAACGTGCAAATACATAAAGTTCTCTTTTATTATTTATGTAAACATACTCTGTGTTAGCAGACATTTCCTGTAAAGTGGGATTCTCTTTGTAAAAGAATAACCACTTATCTCCATGTGCAGGAATTTGTTGAAACACTAAAAATATGGTCGTAACGGCTTCTTTAAGAAATACCACATTGACAGTGAAATTTATGTGTTTTTCTTTTTAAATGACATGTCTACGGCTGCTACTAATTAAATGTATGCCTGCAAATGTTTACTGAAAAAATTTCAGACGAAATACACAGCACGTCATTAAAAAGAGGTCATCTAGGATTTTATAAGAATTTTTCAATAATTTTAAGTTTATGCAATTTATTCTATTGTAACTAAACTCCCTATCTATCTATCTATCTAATTAGCCTTCTTCGGTCCATCTTTGGACATAGGCCTCCCCAATCCTTTTCGATTCTTCTCGGTCTGTCGCTATAGTCATCCATCTAGAGCCCACGTGCTTCTTGATATCATCTGCCCATCTCATTTGGGGCCTTCCTCTGCTTCGTTTATATTCCCACGGTCTCCAACTTATAAGAATTTTGTTCCATCGGTCTTCTTTTTGTCTTATATTGTGTCCGGCAAATCTTCATTTCAATTTTGCAACTTCTTGTCTAACATCCCTCACTTTTGTTTTCTCTCTTATCCACTCGTTTCTCTTCTTATCCATTAGTCTTATGTGCAACATTTGTCTTTCCATTGCTCTTTGGGTTTTTATGATTTTGTCCATGTTTGCTTTTGTAGATGTCCACGTTTGGGAACCATAAGTAAGAACAGGGAGTACGCATTGATTATATACTTTGGTCCTAAGATGCTGTGGATATCTTTTGTTTTTAAGAATGTAGCTTAGTTTGCCAAATGCCGCCCATGCCAGTCTAACTCGTCTCTTGATCTCTGCTGTTTGGTTCTCTTATATATATTGGTTATTAGTTCCGTATATCTGTGGTCAATTCGGCTGTTAATCAAAGAACTTTTCACTGCCCAATGTTTTGAACTCACTGCCTTTTCGAAATGTATGAACGCCATATATAGAGGAATGTGGTATTTCATTTGCTCGTTCTATAAGTATTTTCAATGGTCACTTGTGCTGAATCCCTTTCTAAAACCAGCTTGTTCTTTCGACTGGTATCCATCGAATTTTGTCGTCAATCAATTGGTTAAAATTTTTGTTAGGAGTTTATACATTACATTGAGGACTGTTATAGGACGGTAGTTTTTTATATCTGCTTTATCCCTTTCTTGTGTAGGATAATGGTTACTGATTCCTTCCAGTTGTTTGGGATTCTTTTTTCTTTTAATATCTTGTTAAAAAGGGAATATAGAGTATTAGTTACCACTTTTTCACCATATTTCAGCATCTCTGCAGTTATTCCATCTTTTCCAGGCGATTTGTTGTTTTTTATTTCTTTCAATGCCTTCTTTATTTCTGATTTGCTTATTTCGGGCTGCAGCTCTGAGTTGACATTTTTTATTTTGACCTTAAGTTGGTTTTTAATTTCTTCTGGTGGTTCCTTTTTTGTTTTATATAATTCTGAGTAGAAATTATGGATTATATTTATGATGTCATCTTTAACGTTTGTTTCTATTCCATGTACATCTTTTATTTTGTTTATTTCAAACTTACCTAATTTCGGCCTTAGCATTACATATTTTTGTTGTTTTGTATTACTTCTTCTATTTTTATTTCTTGTTCTTTTCTCTTATTTTCTTTTATCATTCTGCTTATTGTTTTATTAATTTCTACATATTCTATAGATTTCCTTTTGCCTTTTTCGTTCAGCTTCCTTCTTTTATCCATAAGCTTCTTTGTTTCTGTTGATATATAGTTGTTCTTTTTTAGATCCTTCTTTGCTATTTCTTTTCCTGATGTAATCATTGTTGCTGTAAGTATGTTGTCTATTTCGTCTATATCTTTATCGTCACTGTCTAATCTTGTTGTTCTTTTAATAGGTCTTTGTATATCTCTTTATATTGCCCTAGTTTGTTTCTATCTACTAGATTCCAGTTTCTACTTATTTTTCTTTTCATCTCATAGTTACCGTCAATACTAATTTTTGCTCTGATTATCCTGTGATCGCTACCTGTTGTGAATCTGTTAAGAACTGTTACATCTTTAATGATATATCGTTCCGTGGACAGTATGAAGTCGATCTCATTTTTCGTGGATCCATTAGGGCTGATCCATGTCCACTTTCGTTGGGGCTTCTTTTTGTAAAAGGAGTTCATTGCATATAGATGCTTTTCTTCTAGGTAATTCATCAAAGTATCACCTCTATCATTTCTCTGACCATACCCGAAATCTCCTATTTTAACTAAACTAAACTAAACTTTTCAACTAAACTCCCACAATGCGGAAATACTTTTAGGTACAGCTACTGGGTGCCGACAGGTCAACTAAGGATAATAAGTTCGCAGAATTAATATCAATTTTACTGGGCTCAAAGCCCAGATTTGATCCCGACTGAGCATGTTTGGAACCAACTCAAACGAAGAGTGAGAAACAGAATACCTGCTACAATAAATCGTGAGCAGTTTGGAAGAATGGGAAGTTTTCCTCAAGACAACATCCAAAATTTGATCAATTCAGTGTAAAGTCGAATAAGGATTATAATTCAAAATAGAGGTGGTAATATATGTATAATATTAAAAATCACGATTTTATTGTAATTTTTAAAAAGAAAACAGAAAACATTTTCGATGTTAATTTTTTTAATTTTCCATTAAAATCATCGTTTTGGGAGAAGTTTTTTTTAAACTTCTTAAGAACATATTCTTAAACATTGCACAAACGTCTAATGACAATCAATTTCTTGTAAGGTTCGTAAAAATTAAAAAATGCCAAAAATCTTAGGTGTCTTCTTTTTAATGAGGTATAAAAATTTTGAGACTGGATATTTAGATTTTTACATTATTTGACAGGCATACAATACATGCACATACAACGGCATACAGAACAGTGGTTACTTCCGGTGTTGACTTATGGAGCAGAAACTTTACATTCACTAAAACATCTGTGAAAAAAATCAACGAGTCATGGAGCGATCGAATTTTGGGATTAAAATTAAGAGGTAGTAGTCCCAAATGTAATTATAAGAGCCAGAACAGGAATCAAGATACTGTAAAAAGAATAGCATAAATAAAGTGGACACATGGTGGAAATGTTTGGGTCCTAGGTTTGATACAGATAGAAGTAAAACTAGACGTCCTACAAGATAGACCGATGACATTTAAGAGAGTCACAACAATCTGGATTCAAATTAATTACTATTTAACTGGGAATAAGCCACAATTAAAGATAAAAATACGTTTATTGACGTTTCAATTTCCACTTCGGAAATCGTTCTCAAAATACAAACAGTAAATTAAACAAATTTTGTTTTTTTCTTTAAAAAACAAATTAATTTATAATTAATAATTAATTATTATACAAAAAGCATCGAAACCAATATTTCACCTAGGCGGGATGAATTGCATGTTACTGATTGCAAATGACTAATTTTATCAATCGGTATATCACACATATATTCGTCCACATATTGGTACAGTTAAAAATATTTTACGATAAAAAGTCCAATAGACAAAAAATAACAACAGACGTATTTTAAATTATTTTGCATAACACTACAAACATTTAGATAATCTTAATTAAATGGTAACTTAAGGGTGCATTTTTATGAAATCGATATCGACGGTCAACATAAACTTGGAGTCAAGTATACAGCCAACTGAAATCAAGTGTGCGAAGACAGGTTTTTTACTATGACAAACTACAAAACAATGCAATACATATTGTAACCAAATTAGCAAATATAAGTTTGCACAAAATACGTTTTCTAATTAATTTGGTTAATTTAGGACTAACCCAAATTAAGCCCTTTTGATAGATCGAGTTTCGTTAATAATATTACCGTACTCGGAATACAGCCGGTATTGCATTGTCTCTTGAAATGCTCTATTATTCTTATTTTGGTTAATTGATAAAGGATCCTTCTTCCATAATCGTCGTATCACGTTTTTAATCTGATCACGATTCTCGCTCCGACTCTGCGAGGATGTGAGACTAAACAGAGACAGTAAAGAGAGAGGCACTTCTACCGTTAGCTATTCAAAATGCATCCGATATAATAATTGATGTATTCGCGGGCGGGGGTAAAGAGAGGAGAGTAGAGAGAGAAAGATAGAACGAGCGAAGTGCAGGCACTGGAAACGCCAACACGCAAGCTGCCTGCATACATAAAGAGTGGGCTCTGCCTGCGTGCCTCTGCCTATGCCTGTTTATGGTTGTCGGTTGCCGTTCCTATATTCTACACTGTTAAAAATATATACAATTTGAAGAGTCCGCGGGAAAAACGATGAATTTGTTCTTGAACATTTTTTATACTTTAAAATTACACCTACTAGTTAGAAAAAGTTCAAAAAGTATAAAAATGAAATAGGGACTCTTCTACTCTTCTTTTTCTTAGTTTAGGAGAGATACATTAAGCTCTGGTACTTGGTCATAATGTATAACCCACATATACGTTTTAGTTCCAAGCTCGATACTTAAGGAAAGCATCCATTTCGGAGCTACGTTTATTACCTGATCAGATTCTTTAAAAGTTCTCTTCCAGGTATTTGTGGCGTTGTCTAAATATTACGGGCAATAGCACATAATATATTCGGTCTTTTTCTCTGCGATTTCGTAGACGATGTGTGCCACTCTATTCAATTTGACCATTTTACAGATGATATCTGAGTGTTGAATGTCCGATGAAAACACATGTTCTAAGTTTTTTTTAGTACTAAGCGTATTTTTTCATAATAAGTAGAAGATTTTAGTAACTTTTTGCTTACCTTTGACCTGAAATATTATCAGTAGGCTTTACTACTTTTTTTCTCATTTTTATTCATATTTCACGTTGCAACTTTATGGTATTCCGCAGATTAATATTCTGGTCCAATAAAAGGATATTACCTTCATTGGCAACACTATCAGCAATTTTGTTACCAGTAATTTCCTTACGTCCTGGCACCACTAACAAAGTTACATTGTTGTGTTTTGTCAATGATCATCATCGTCATAGTCATTAACATCAGCAGGTCTATTTTGGTTCATCATTGAGTTTCAACGGTTCGGAGAGTTTGATTAATGATATTTCTCCACTGATCGCAGTCATCTGTTACATGTACTAATTTAATATACTATTTGTTAAGAAGTTTTTTATAATATCTGACCATCGCTGTGGATATCTGCTGCATTGGCATCGACTGAGATCTTCCTTGGGCCACCAACTGCTCCATTTTGTAATCGCTTCGATGGATATAACAAAAGAACTTTAAAATTCTAGAGAAAACGGTACTAGAGAGACTTCGATTGGGTTTAATTTTTTCTAGAACCAAGACATTCATGTGACGAGCCATCCATGACATTCATGTCGTCCATGGTGCTTATTCATAGAGTTCATTCTTGCCAAATCATTGACAACGCAGTTGGTAAAGCGATCTCCTCTTAGATTACATTCACCTATTCCATATCTGCCCACAAAATTTCGTATATGTTTATCAGCCATAGTAACCCCGATTTTGTTGTGTCAATAGCGCTGTTTTTGGAATTACATTTATTGCAGTTCCAAGCTGTTACGAGTTCACTTTGTAGGCAATAAATATTTTGGCTGAATTGAGGCGTTTTTTTCAGGCACTCTTGAGCACAAAAATCACTGGCAGTTCTGCTTGAAATATTTTAGAAGTATTTCTGAATACATTTTTTGCGTATTACTATATTTTATTTTCTTTTGCTGATTTATCTACTTGCTATAATAAAGTTTATAACATTATTATGATAAAGTAGTTTGTTGGGTATTTTTTTAAACCTCTAGAAGACCAATTGTTGGAAATTACACATATAAAACACACTTATGTGAAGTATTGAAAATGCTGTGCGAAACAAACAGTCAATTTCTAGACTCACTCGTCAGACTCTTTAACAATATTTATAACAGTGGGGAGTTTCCTGAAGATTGGCTAGAGTCAGCTTTTGTTGCCATACTGAAAAAACCAAAAGCAAAGTCTTGTGATCAACATCGGAAGATAAGTCTAATTAACCACATTTCGAAGGCATACACCAAGGTTATTTACAACAGAATAAGCAAAAAATGCGAGGATAACATTGGAGATTCGCAGTTTGTGTTTCGGAATTCTCTTGGGATAAGAGAAGCACTTTTTAGTCTACAGGTACTCATCCAGCGCTGCAGAGATATAAACAAATACGTGTACATATGCTTTATAGACTACGCAAAAGCATTCGATAACGTAAAGCACGAAAATATAATTGAAGTTCTCCATAAGATCGGAGTCGACTACAGAGACATTCGAACAATAGCGAGTCCCTATTGGGGTCAAACAGCTAAAGTGAAAGTAGGATCTACATTGACCAATAAAATTGAGATCAACAAAGGGGGAACGACAGGGCTGAACTGACAGAAGGCATAAAGATAAATGAAGAAATAATTAATAAAATAAGGTATGCTGATGACACTGTGATTCTAGCAAGTAGCATGGAGGAACTGAGTTGCCTAATGAGTAAGATACAAAAAACAAGTGCACAATACGGACTCAGACTAAATACGAGTATCACAAAAACCAAATGGATGTTAGTAAGCAAAACCCAACAACCACCACAGCAACTGATATTAGACAATGAAAGAATTGAACAGGTGGATTCGTAATCTACTTGGGAACAACAGTTAACTTAAATTGGGATCAAGCGAAGGAAATACGTATAAGAGTAGAAAAGGCAAGAGCATCGTTCAGTAGCATGAAGCAAATTTTCACCTCTAAAAGCCTCACCCTACCTCTCAAAATTCGACTTCTGAAATGTTATGTATTCCCGGTTTTGCTATATGGAATGGAGGCGTGGACAATGACCGCAACATTGATGAAAAAAGTAGAGGCCTTCGAAATGTGGGCTTACCGACGTATATTACGTATATCCTGGACTGAGCACGTGACCAACGAAGAGGTACTACGCAGGATAGGTAAAGAGAGAGAGAGGTAGGAATAAGTATAAAGAAAAGAAAGTTGGAATACTTGGGTCACGTTATGAGACATAATAAATATAGAGTACTACAGCTGATCGTTCAAGGGAAAATAGACAGCAGAAGGGGTCCAGGGAGGAGAAGACACTCGTGGCTCCAAAACTTGCGGCAATGGTTCGGATTGTCATCTGCTGAACTATTCAGATCTGCCGTAAACAAAGTCAGAATAGCCATGTTAATTGCCAACGTTCGGAACGGACAAGGCACATGAAAAATAAGAAGAAGAAAATACACTACATATATAAATTAACATTTACACCAGAGTTTTTTAGTCGCCGAATGCTTCTTTGACTTGTTGGTAATTTTGTTTGTGCTATTCCGGTATTAGTCATTATATCCTTACTTTTACTCCTTTCTATTTTTCTTGATTGTACCTATTTTTTAGCTGGGTCCATTTTGCACTTCTTTTTAGTATTTTCACCTCTTTCCCTATTCTATAAAGATTTACCGGTAATTCTTCTTAGTTGCATTGCATTGTTTTCTTGTACAATTAGTTTTCATGTTTATATCAAGATATTTACCCATGTTATATAGTATATCTTTAGTCTATCTTCTGCTTTATTAACTTTTGCAGCTTGGCATCTTACTTCATTTTCCGTATTCAATCTGCTTGGGCTGGAGATCTCTATACCCAGATAATTAAAATTAATTATTTTTTAATTGTATAATTAAACTGAAAAGACAAGATATACTAAAGGTTAAAATTCTGTTGAAAGTTCACTTTTTAACCGATTATTCTTAAATAATGAATGGCTCGATAAGTATTTAACAAGAAATAAATAATTGTTTCTGTTTTGCTGTATGACTGTGAAAGTTAGAAAAGGGACTCTGAAACAGAAAAAAGAATAGATGCCTTTGAAATCTATATATACAGACGGGTGCTGAGAATTCCATAAGTACTGTTATATTTTTTATAGTTCTAATTTATTGTCTTTATTCTAATTTATTAAAACTCACGATAATTTATTATCAAACTATTTATTACGTTTATTTATTACGTATTATTTATTACGTATTATTTATTACGTATTTATTACGTATGAAAATCTTCCGTTATTTATATGAAACCAGCTGGTGAATAGAATATTGTCGAAAATACGATGCCCTCCTCGACGTAGACAGGGCGGCAATGATCTAAAAACTTGTATCGGTACGGTTCCAGAAAGCTCTTATTTGTTGTTTTTATAGCGAAGGGGAACCCATCGTGTGTCAGGTAGATTTTGACAGTTTTATACGCCATAACATTTATTATCGTAACAGTACAAAAAATTACCAACAGTGAGGTACTTCGACGCATAAGTAAACAAAAAGAATTACTCAGAATACTCAAAGAGAGGAAAATACAATACTTGATTCATGTGTTGAGAGGTGAAAGTGAATTACTTCAAATCATATTGGAAGGTAAAATGCAGGGCAAAAGATCAGTTAGAGGATGCCAGAACTCGTGGCTGAAAGACCACAGAAGACGGTTTGACCGTTCATCCACAGAAATCTTTCGTGCAGCAGTTTCCAAAGCTACAATTGCCATTTGTATTGCCAACCTACGAAAGGAGATGGTGCAATAAGAAGAAGAAAGAATAAAGAACTTCATCAAGGCAGAAACTTTTCATAAAATTTAAGTAAGGTTAAGGAATGGAATTTCAGAGCTAATCTTGTAATAGACAATACAACGATTGAGCGTGTGCCCTGTTATAAATATCTAGGTGCTTGGATCACAGACGATACTGATCAAACAAAAGAGATTAGATGTAGAATAGAAATCGCTAGATCAGTCTTTAATAGAATGCGCAAACTCTTTTGCAATCGTGATATCAATATAAAGTTACGAATACGAATGATGCGGTGTTATATCTTTTCTACCCTGTTATATGGAGTTGAGGCTTGGACACTAAAACAGTTGACCATAAAAAACATCGAAGCTTTCGAGATGTGGTGCTATAGGCGCATTCTCAGAATATCATGGATGGACCGCGTCACTAACACGCAAGTACTCCAAACTTTAGACAAAAGATGCGAAATTCTAAATGAGATAAAAACTAGAAAGATGGAATACTTGGGGCACATTGTGAGAGGTGAAAAGTACGAACTTTTAAGAAACATCATGCAGGGCAAAATTAAGGGCAAAAGAAGTGTGGGAAGAAGAAAAATATCGTGGCTTCGTAATCTACGTGAATGGTTCGGATGTAGTTCGATTGAACTTTTCAGGCGCGCTGCTAACAAAGTCGCAGTGGCCATGATGATTTCCAATCTCCGCTAGGAGTGGCACGAGAAGAAGAAGAAGAAGGAATGTAAGTTGTGGGGATTTTATAGTTATAGTCTCAATAAAAGTTTAAGTTGATATAAAAATCACTCAATGAGACGCATCACTCGCATCCATGTACGCTACTGTCTTGTTATTAATAAGAAAAACGTTAGACAATTATTGACGTGCCAATAAAATCATTACTCTTTTGTTTTGTCACAAAAAGATTTATTTAGAAACGAAATAATTTTCGGTCGACAAATTTTAGAGTTTTTACTGTGTACCATTGTAAAATCGCCTGCAGAGCGAAGCGATAGAAAGTTGATTACCATTTTTTACCGCGACACTAACTTTATTCAATGACATTATTATTCGTTATGTCACATGTAATAATATTTTAGTTTGATTGCGCAAAGTGAAAAGGAGGTGAAAATATCAGTGAAAATGGCGCTTCTGGTTGGATGTCAAGGTGACCTTGGAACTTTAACCGAGGTTGGAGTTGGTTTGTACTGACAATAACTGGAACTTTACAGTTATAATTATTAATCGTTTTTATGACTGGCAGGTCTTCATACAATAATATCTGGTTTCAACACTTGCCAGTGTTATTATTCCATTGGTTGAATATCATCAAAAATTTTAAATGTCCTTTATTGATAAAGCATCATTTAATATACTTTTTAGTCAATCAATGTAGTATTAGTATCAACTGGGATTTACATACAAAGTAATTTATTTATTTATTACAGTAACCATTGTAAAATTTACTGCACTGAGAAAAAAATGGTCACTGAAAAATTATTTTATTTATTATCGCAACACTCCTATTATCGGACAAGAACCATTTTGCGGTATACCAAAAAGCCACATAGTATAAGATGTTGGAAAATGGAACTTGTAGTGTAGTCTACTGAGAAAATTTTCCAAGCCAAAGAGTACCAAAACTACCGGTATATGTGAAATGAGTCAATACTCACAATCTTAAGTAGTTGTTATTATTTAATCATGATAAATTTTCGGCTACCGGTTTCAAGCCTTTCAGGTTTTCAGGATTTTCTGTTTTCAGAATTATCTTAGTTTACAGAGCTTTCCTGTATCTAATATCATGTAGTTTTTAATATAAATAAGACTGCCGTACTGGGACCTGATGATGGGGCATATATTGTAAGCGTTGAAACCCTTAGCCTGGTCACTGAAAAATTATTTTATTTATCTTAACAAATTATTTTGAACAAAGAGATGTTTCTAAAACCTAAATCACAAAAAAACTCATAAATTCTACACTTAAGAACTACACTGCTGATAACAAAGGGCACGATGTTCACCACAAAATGTACGTCGGCAGTACGCGAAATGATGTGTTGTCATTCAACGTTTTTTAGACGGACAAAATTAACACAACGTTAACATTTTGACACAATAGAGCATATTCGTTCTTGCTGCGGCTCCAGATTTATAGTATTTTTAATTAGCAACTTTACCGAGCAGTTCAAATTTGGCCAATTTACACGATGTGTAGAAGGTTTCGTCGGTTGTTCAGATAAAATGACCATAAATTTCTTTCTGGTGATGGTTTTTTTCTGTTGTCGTTGTTGGTTATGATTATAAATTATCCAAGAGTTTATGCAAGCTATATTTATCATGTCATAGAACAGGCAGAGTCCATCTTCTTGTTTTTCTGGAGATTTTCATGTTTCCGCACATTTGGTCAAATGTGTCTACTCCGTATTTGATTGATATCTGGCTTTCCAGTTGGATCACATTCTACTTGACCGTTGTGAATTGTCGACAGAAGAAGCACATACTTATTTACTTTTGTCGTATAAGATACCATTATTTTTCCACGATTTACCACGATTTTTGAGATTTATCTTTATACTTATTTATATTTATCATCGTTTTAGGTAGGGTAGGGAGATATTTCTTTTTTATTTTGCCGTAGAGTACCCACTATACTCGTAGTTAAATTGTAAGGAGGTTTTAAGAGCTTTTATTTTAGAAATATTTCCATATTTCACGAATGGGTGCTAATATGTTTCTTTTCTGTCTGGTCTAGGCATTTTATTATCAAAACGTAAACATTCTATAAGAAATTCCAATCTTTCTCGGCCCATAGTTGCTTTATAAATCGCACCAGAAATTTTTGTCATCAAACATTTGTCTTGTCGCTAAATGATTGTCTTTTTGGGCAACAGCAAAAATAAGTAGTCCTAGGAGTGCATGCAATTCGTCAATGTTCACTTTCGAGCTTGTAAATTTTTCGACTTTATATTTTTGTGCGCTAAGAGAAATTTCAGCATTTGTATATCCTACAATTTTGGCCAGAGACTCTGGACTCATAAAACAATGAAAAGCATCTTAGGGAGTTTTTGCTTCCTTGGTTATATCAGAGGGGCCTTGAATAAAATGTACGTAGTTACGTTTTGGAGTTTTAGTAACGGCCTTTGGTAACTGGAGGACCAACTGTGTCCATTTACACCTTTTAGATTCCACGGCAAACGAGTTTGCTTCTCTTTAACTGCAATTTCTGGAGATTCTTCTTCATTTGATGGAGTTTGCTATGTAGGACATTTCTTTTCCTTGTCGATTTTAGAGTCATTGTCATTACTTTAAATTCTTGAAAACACTGAAGTAAACTGTTTTTCCAACTCTTTTTAAGAGCTTCTTTTTCTTTTCTTGCTACTGGATGGCAAGTCATGGTCGGAATCGGAGTCATTTTCGTTTGATGGTTTGAAGTCTGATTCAGATGAACTAAATGCTTCAAAAAAGGCATCTTCTATTTCAGATCCACTTTCTGATTTATCATAACTGTTGTCAGATTGATCTGGCCAAAGTTTTTCCAAGCACAATTGCAACTCAGCTTCTAACTCCCGCTGCATGAGAGGTCTGTGCATGTCTCTATTTTTCGTATTCATATTTTACACTAAAAAAACAAAACTGATAATATCGTTGTTTCTGTAATTATAACGCAATACTTACCTTCGTAATATTTACAAAGCTGTGCTCATTTTCAGTTACTTCACTAACAATGTAGGCGTAAATGTTTGTAAGAATAGATATTTGTAAAAATTACGATGGTTAGTATTCTAGGGTTAATGTTATTACGTTACTGTACTGTACTGTAGCCAATCGGTTCTATGCTTCAGAGAACATCGGGACTGCTTCAGGTTCTCTGCTACAGATTGCGTCCGAGTACGATGGAATAAAACAACTCAACAAAAGGTAATATAATAACTGAGTTGCAAAACTGCAAAGGCTCATTCTTGTACGAATCACACATACAATGAGATCATTTCTCTCGACATTTACATGTTAGTAGGATCGATATAAAAAGTTTAACATCTGCTCAGTATCTAAAACTCGGTAACCTGATGGGGGGACACTTGGAGATTTTAAGTGTTGAAAAAACGCAATCCACGATACTGACACATGTATAAAGAAACATAAGCATAAACACTCACATTGCATCCAAACCACATTGAAGACTCTGCATGAAATAGTCCGATTTGGAACTACAAATAGCCCCGTTGGTAACTAGTGAACCACAATAAATAAACTTTGTTATTGGTGCCAGGGCATAAAGGAATCGCTTGGTAATGAAATGCTTGATAGTCTTGCTAAAGAATTAACCGACACTCCTATTATCGGACAAGAACCATTTTACAGTATACCAAAAAGCCACATAGTAGAATATGTTGGAAAATGGAACAAGGAACTTGTGGTCTAGCCTATTGAGAAAATTTTTCAAGCCAAAGACGATCAAAAATACCAGTATATATGAAATGAGTCAATACTAACAATCTTAAGTAGTTTTTATTATTTAATGATGGTAAATTTTGGGCTACCGGTTTCAAGGCTTTCAGGTTTTTAGGATTTTCAGTTTTAGGGAGTACCTTAGTTTATAGAGCTTTCCTGTATCTGATGTCTTGTAGTTTTTAATATAAATAAGACTAAGGTACTAGGGCTTGATGATGAGTCGAGTCATATCTTGAAAGCCTTGAAGCCGGTAGCCCAAAATGTACCATCAATAAATAATAAAAACTACATAAGATTGTGAGTATTGACTCATTTCACGTATACGGGTATTATGGTCTCACATTGGCAACCTGTTCATTATTATCAAAACTAGTTATTACTACCTTTGGTCTCCTATAAAAAATAGTCTTTGAGTTTTAGAAAACTAAACTCTAGAGTTATTTTATTACAGATGTCCTCACTGGATACTCAAAAATTCAGTTTGCAAATGCACGGCACTTATTCGCCAATGCCATCAATACATGAAACACTTCCTTTAGTACTTGACCAGGTAAACAGGTTCTAACAAATATAGGTTGGACTAAATAGTAAATTTGTTGTTTAAAAGGCTTTAATTACATTTTGGAATATGTTTTAATAAACTTATCATACTTATTGCTACTTAATAGTTTATTACATAACACTATCAAGTAAATAAACAATAACTTCAATAATATGTAAAATTCAACGTATAGAAATTAACGGTACATTTAGATAAGGTACTTTATACTTGAAATAGAAATACTAAACTGGTTGGGCGAAGTAAGGTGCGCCAGGTATAAATTATTGAAAAGTAATCAAATCAGCAATAGATCTGAGCTCGCTGCATACAATGGCCGTCACACAAACAATAGAGCTGAGTCACGTTGAAATGACAGTGAAATATGATTTTTATACCAATTTTCTTGAGTGAATAATTCTACAGGTTGTCCAGAATCATTATAATAACGGATTTTAAAATATTTCAGTGAATTTATGACTTTTATGCCTTGTTAAAAAATTATCCGATATATTCCATAATATTTTAGGAACTCACAAGATTTTGGAAACTGGACGAGAACATTTGAAAAAAAAATATTTCGTCAATCAGTATATTGCTGTTGAATTTTGTTTAATATTGACGTTAAAAAAATCTGAACAACCGAAAAGAATCACCGACTTATAACAACTAACATAAATTTATATGCCACTATGTTTCACCTTTAGTAGAAAATGATAACAAATGGACCAAACTATTGATCGATTGTACATTTTTAAAACCAAAAGTTACCGTGGCATCGGTATATCGCGGGATGCGAGTTTTAGGCTGCATTTCATTTATATCATTTTTATATCTCACTCTCAGCCTGTAGAACAGGCGGGATATCCAAAAGTAGTCTGTACTACAGACCACCTTCAATAAGTACGAACTCACAGTTTAGTTTTACAGATTACCAAAAAGCATTTGATTCTGCGGCAACAGAAAATTCTTAAGGCCCTGCCTAGTACAAGAATCGACTCTAGATATTTAGTCGTAGCACTTTCATGATAGTATTTCCTTTAAATTGTGTACCCTGTCCTGAGATATATCTTACTAACTTGGAATGTCACAATAGATGCAGACAAAAGAAGAAATATAATATATCCATCAATAGAAGAATACGTCAAGATGATACTATTTCCTTTAAGTTGTTTACCCTGTCCTCGGATATATCTTATAGACTTGGAATGGTGAAATGTGAGCATTAATACAGTAGTTTCCGTTTGCAGATAATATAGTCCTTTAAGCAATAGCACGGATAAGCTTAAAATTATACTGGGAGAAATTCATCAAGCATCTAATTGATTATCACATTTATATCTTTTACGAAGTCATGTTAGTTTTAGCAAGATTTGTTTTCGAGTTCCATATGGTTAGATGTTTGACAAATTTCTATTACATGATGAATTAGAAACAAAATATAATTAGGAAAAGAAACCCAGAGTTTTAAAGTGGTTAGAAGAAGGTACCTCTTTCCACAGTACCACAGTACCACACGTAAATCCTCGAACAAGTTTCAAACCTTACAGTGAACCAGAGAAAGGGCTATTATGGAAATAAAATATTAAGACAGACTCAAAAATACATAAATTCAAAGAAAAATCATAGTAAGAATGGATGTTCTTGAAAGAGTTTGTAAAGTTAAACTGGCATTACCACGAAACCTCATGGATGAGCGGATATATAAACTGTTGGTTAGCATCTTATAGAAACCAAGAAATATGTGGAAAGAATTGGAAAAGGTCTATTATATCCAGGAGTGGATGATGGACGGCTCAGCAGAGAGAGAAGAAATGCCCACATTGTAGAATATAGAGTAAATAGAATTGCGTTGCAATAATTTAAAATGGGCTGTGAGCAGCAGCAACCCTTGCAAGGCGATGATGCTATAGAATGCGACAGTAGTAGGTCATCTTTAGGTTTTATTGATAGAAATTCGAATGCGAATTATTCGATCTGGAACGTACTACAAGTTGTTGTACTCCTACACCTTTGAGGTGTATTAGTACTATAACCCTAACTCTTATACATAAAGACAATCCATAGACTCATATAGCAAGGTTTACTACAAGCTTCTTAAAAATAATAACGTGGCTCTGCTTCCATGGTCCTCTCGCGCAATGGGCCTAAGGCAAATGCAGGATATCATCGCTAGTCCACTGAGTAATTTACCCCAACCGCCATTTAACTGAATCGAACTTTGTAATGGGATGCAAGAATTTTGGGATGACATCCCTTAGGATTCTCATTTTTTATTAAAAATGTAACATTGTAACACAACAGTGTTTGATGCACACAAAATAACCGAGGCCGCGTTGCTCGGAGTCAGGCGAGATGTGTGGATGGTTCTTAAGACGTTAAAATTTCGACACATTTGTTTATCGTTAGATCGAATTAGACCAATCAGAAAAAATCTTGAATTTGGCTCGCATTTTAGAAGAATCGACAGTCAAAACAATTTTAATGACCAAACACATATTTTTAAGTCGTAATAAATTATATAGGGTCGCATAAAAGTTATTGCGTTCTGAATTAGGCGGACTGTTTTAAAAAATAAAAGTATTGGATCTTTACAATATGCATATTCTTCTTCTTAGACTGCCTGTCCGTTCCGAACGTTGGCGATCATTCTGGCTATAATGACTTTGTTGGTTGCTATACGAAATATCTGTGTTGAGGTCTTTCTATACCATGCTCTCAGGTTAGCAAGCCAGGATATTCTTCTTCGTCTTGGGGCCCTTTTTCCTTCAATTTTACCTTGTAAAATACATTGAAGTAGCTCGTATCTACCTTGATTTCTCATTATATGGCCCAAGTACTGCTGCTTACGGCCCTTCACGATATTGACCAAATCCGCAGTTGTGTTCATTCTCCGCAGTACTTCTTCATAGGTGACTGGTGTTGCTATGTAATATGCATATAAATCTCATTAAAATTGATCCATTCTTACTGGGTGTTCAGATTTTTGAAAGTTGGTATATGTATATAGTAGCATAATTGTGTTATTAAAAAATTTATATATTCTTTCTTTTTTGTTGCAGGTAAACTAAAAATATACAGTCCTATGAGAAACAAATTGGTAAGCATACACCATTAAAAACGCCATTACACAGTAATACAATATTTATTGAATAATAATATAATAATATTTATAATTATTGTTTTATGAGTGAGTTTCTTGAGCCGTACTACATTTAATATAAAATTAGTATTTCTTGGGTTTAGGTTCAATAAGTTATATTAAGTTTGGAACTAGATTTTATTGTCCATTGAAATTAACGTTTCGGCAAGAAACCTTTGCCTCTTTTAAGTTTCTAAAATGTACAAGATTAGGAACAAAAAGTTATTGTAAAATATATAAAACTTACCAAAACGTAAAATGGGACACTGGCATTAATGAATTGACAAGTAAAAATTGATATCTGATATTTCATGGTTTACTGTGATTATTGTATAATTATTTTTATATGGGCGTATCGTTGGTGTTTTCGAAAAAGGTAAAGTGACAATATGTTATGTCTTTAAGAGTTTTTCATGGTGTTATATTTATTATTATTTAAATCAAATTGAAATATATTTTATTTAGGTTATGTGTATCTTTTTTGTCATTGATTATGTTGGTATTTCTTTTTATTTCTATTGATTCGTGTATCTCCCTCTTCTTTTTGTTTTGTTCAGTTTTTAAAATTTTGATGTTTGGAAGTCAAATTTATGCTTTTTCTCGTTTTGTTGTTTTGTGAGCGCAGTGACGTTGTTCTTGTCATATTTGTGCGAACGAATTCTGTATTGAAGCAGTTGACTGGTTTGTCCGATATAGACACCTTTGTGAGCCACTGTTATGTTATGTTTGGTTAAAAGATTTGTTAATTGTTCGGACAAACCTTTTATATATGGAAGAGTTGTATACGAAGTTTTGATACTGTTGGGCTTATTGTTATTTGTATTGTTGTAAAATTTATTAAGCCTTGATTTGAAAATAGTTTCGATTATATGATCGGGATATGCATTATTTAGAAGGTCATTTTTTGCTTTTTTTATTGCAGTTGGTCTGTATTCTGGATCTATTAGTGTTATAGATTTATCAGCAAGACTTATAATTACAGATATTTTATGAGAGAATGGATGGTGAGATTTGTAGTTGTTGAGATATCGTAAAGAACATGTTTCTTTTGTAAACCACATGGTTTTAACTGTGTTATTAATGCGATGTAAGGTGATATCCAGAAAATTTATTTTATTATTTGGTTCAATTTCTATAGTAAACTTTAGTTTTGGATGGTAACTGTTAAAATTTCGTTCATTTTATTTGTTGGAATAGCACAGATAAAAATATCGACATAGCAGTAGAGAGAATGGTACATTAAAATCTAAATGACTCATGACAGTTTCTTCTAAATCTTCCAGAACCAGTTGAGCAACCACACTAGAAATACTTGCACCCATTGCACATCCATCCATTTGTTAGTATATTTCGTCCATATATAAAAAGTATGTTGAGTTTAATGTTAACTTTACAGATGATTGGAATTCTTGCAATGGGATGTTAGTCTACTCTTTTATGTCATTCCACTTCTTTTTAATAATGTCAGTGGCAAGTTTTATTGGGATGTTAGTGTATAGTGAAATGACATCTAAAGATATTAATTTATAGTTATTTGGTACGTGAATAATTTTATTTTTAGAAATCATGTCATTGGAATGTTTAATATAATACGGATTTTTATTTGTGACATTAGAAATAATGTTTTTAAGAACATTAAAACGATAGGACATAGAAGTACATTTTCCTTGTGTGTGATTGGTTTGGTGATAACCAAATATATTACCATTTTCGTCCCATCTGTCAATTAGAGTATTATTTCTTTTTTGGAAAATATTGGTAGGATAGTTCTAAGTTTATAATATGTATATGGTTTTATTATAGTTTGCCTCTCTTTGTAGAGACTGACCATTTTCAAAATCGAAATAATGGTTATTTTCCAAAGAATTGCTTGGTTTGCTGTTTCTTCTACAGCTTTTGTGAGCAATAATTTTTCTATGTAAATATTTAATGTGTTTTACTTAAATATATTGACTTACTGTATTGATACTAGGTTTGAATCTTGAAAAATATTTATTGTAAGATTCTGTTTTGCGAGAAATTAATACTTGGAAACACCTAAGACTTGATATGCGGGATATTCTAAAACATGTGTAAAAAAATGTTCAGGCAAATATGAAAATTATTTTGGGAAGTAAAAAAATGCTACAATTCTAGTACTTCCACAATTTGCTTCTACATTTTTGCTTTTTTTTCGTATCAGGAAGATGGCTGTTCTAGACCGATCGTGTTGAAAAGAATTCGCTTACTGCAATATGCCATTAACTATTACAAAAGGCTTTGAGCTTGGAGATAGTCCAAATAACATATATTTAAATACATATAGTTGTTTCGTAAATAGTTACCATTATATCCCTATAATCACTTGGAATGTATCAGAAATGTAGCAAATGATTTCTTCCATTCAGTGACAAACATATAGACATACTCGTACATTTATAATAAATGTATATTTTATTATATCTATGTATATTTTTGTAATCAGCGGCCTTTTTTTTTTAAATTGTTACTGGGTCTGTATTCTTCCGTTATGAATAATATGTTATTGAAAACTGGGCAGATGTTTTTAATATCACATCTTCGTTGAGAAGCATTGGCACTGATGTGGGTAAATAGATATGCATACTGAGTTAAATACGTAGACAACAGGTGTACTAATTATTATCGAGTTTTACAGGCTTTAGTCTATATATACAGCCAACTGTTTAAAGTAACAATAAATAATGTGTGGCATTATTACAATGATGACGCCTTCGACCAAAGCCGGAACACCAGTGGCGGCTCGTGATATTTTAGTTTGGAATGGCGTAAACTAGTCCAAAATGTTTTTCATTACACTTGAAAATTTGAGGCACTCCGAACAATAGTCGTGTTACCGATATTGGACACCAACATGGCTATTCTGTCTTTATTGACTGCTGTCTTAAAAAGTCCGGTAGTGGTAAAGTTAAACAATTTTCGTAAGTTATGCAACTAGGAATATTCTTGTATTTCCTGTACCTTACCTTAACGTATGTTGTTCATTACTCATTATATGATCCAGGTACGTATTTAGGCCACATTACCAGAGGTGCGAAATATGAGACATTAAGGCTCATAATGCAAGGTAAAATCAAGGGTAAAAGATCCATAGGAAGTAGGTCTTAGTAGATCTTTTCAGAGCAGCCGCCAATAAAGAATGAAAAGCTGTGATAATAGCCAACCTCGGATAGGAGAATGAACTACAAGAAGAAGAAGGTTCAGCTATTTCAGTTTGCTACGTTTGTGGACATGACTAACTAGTTCGCACTCTTTACTCATTCTGGTCAAAACTTCGGTAACTTTGTTTATCGTTAACCTAACCTAACCTAACCTAACATGCATTTATAGCACATTTCAGATGCTTCGAGTATCTTCAGTGACGCTTCAGTTAAGGTCCATGACTCCACTCTATATAGAAGAACGGAGAATACGTAGCATTTTAGTAAATGAATTTTTATTTCCAATTATGACCATTAAAGATTTTGTTCATTTTGACTAGTCCGGCCTGATTGAAATAATTATATATTGACAAAGTTCTTCATCGTTATTATCAACAATCAATCGCGTTTTTACCTTGTTTTAAGCTCTATGCTTCTTCAAGGATGGGTTTATTTATTTGGGTGCTTATGCTTGTTTGAAGGATACCAAGAACAAGAAGAAGGAAAGAGGTGGAAATCGGATCTTCCGGAAGAGTTAGCCTAGTGAAGCAAGCTGTCACGAAGTACAACTTCGTGGAAAAAAACGATTCTTTCAGATGTTTTGGCCATTTTGTTTGTTGGAAAACGCGTGGAGGAAGAGGCCCCTTTTTTGATCTCCTTTTCATAAGGATTAGATTCCCTCTTTTGTCTTATTGCTCGATGAGGATAGCTGTGGCTATATCTCACTAGGATCAGGTATCATTGTGCAATGAGATTGGAAACCACAGAAAACCAATTCCCCCTGTCCTTGTGATTATTTAAGCGACTCTTAAGGGTGTATGCGGTGCTCACAGTGTAGGTGATGTGTTAGATGTTTGTGGTGTTTTTGTGTTTTTACTGGTTAGGATTGTGTGTTTATTGGTTGCGGTATGGGATTTAGGTGATTATTAATTAGGATTGTGAGCGGAGTGGAGGTTAAAGTGTGTATAGGGTGGATGTTGTGTTGGGTGCGTGTGTGTGATTATGTGTATGATGTGTTTTTAGATGTGTAGGTGGGTAAAGGTTTGATTTATGAGGTTATTTGAACATGAACATTTAATACAATAGTTTTTTTCTTTCAGAGAATACGCGCCGTTTCTACGTTTAGCTACAAAATATTGAAAATATACCATTTTAACGCATGGACTGAACTACTAACTGATAACACGGACGGTATCAAACTCGTCACAACTTTTATCTATTATAGTATAACTTTTTTTAGAGTATTTTGTGAACTTTCTCAACTTGGACTCCGTTTAAATGAAGCTTTGCATCGGGATGTGGGTCACGACTAAACACTAAAAATTTAGTTTTGTTTGACTTTATTTTAATACCTATTTCCTCTCTTACCTCGGGATAACGATCAAGCAGAATGTGGAGACCTTCAATATTATCTTACAAAATTACTGTATTGTCTGCATATCTATCTATCTATACAGCCCTTAACATCCATCCTTGGATATAGGCCTCCTCCTCCTTCTTCCATGCCTCTCTATCTTGGGCAATTTGCATCCATTTTGACCCGGCGTGTTTCTTCAGGTCATCTGACCATCGCATTTGTGGCCTTCCCCTTTTACGTTTGTGATTCCATGGTCTGCATATCTATAATCTTATAATCACATTAAGTAGTTCCCCATTGATTTTTATTCCATATGGTTGTCTCCCAAGTGCCTTTTTAAATAAATGGTCTGAATAAACATTGAACAATGTTGGCGACAAAATGCAACCTTGTCTGACTCCTCGTTGTATGGAGATTTCATGGATGTAGTTATCTCCAATTTTTACGATAGCAGTTTGACTCCAGTACAAATGTTTAATGACAGGAATATTCTTGTCATATATTCCGATATTTTTCAGTATTTGCATTAATTTTACAGCTGAACTTTGTCGAATGCGTTTTAGAAGTCCACGAAACATGGAAATACATCTTTTCTTTGTTCACGGCATTTTTGTAATAGGGTGTTAAGCGCAAAAAGTGCCTCCCTGGTTACCATAGCATTTCTAAAAGCAAATTGGGTATCTTCGAGATCTTCTTCGCATTTGCGTATAATTCTGTTGTGAAGTAGTCTTAGAAAATTTTAAGAGTGCGGCTCATTAGGCTAATTAACCGATATTCTGAGCATTTTCTCGCATTGTGTTTTTTAGGTATTGAGATAAAGATGAATTTAAGCCAATCTGTGGGAATCACTCCGGTGTTGTATATTGAATTAATAAGTCTGACTTACTACTACTACTTTTATGTTATCATCCTCTATTAGTTTCATCAACTCTAATTTTAGCATTATTTATAGCGTGCTCTACCTTTCTGGGTCGTCAGTACAGTTTTGGTAGAATTCGGCAATATTATTCCTGTTATCTTCAAACAACTCTGATATAATACAGCTGTCATTCTTTTCATATTTCGTGCTCATTTACAATAATTTTGTTATTATTGTCAACGAGTACAGAGGAAAACTGTAGTTTCTTGTAGTTTTTTGTGCATATTAAATAAGTCGTGTTTAGATATTACATCCTCCATTTCGTCGCACCTTTCTCTCATCCATTTTTCTTTGGCTAATTTGATCTCCTCTTTTTTTTTCTTCTCTGCAGGTGTCTATATTCTGTTTCATTAGATTTTATCAATCGACGTTGTTCCATTAATTTCAAGATGTCGTCTGTCATCCATTTATTTTTCTTGATTAAGTTTTTTCTATAATCATTGTTTGTGGAGATTTCGTTAACTCGGTTTCTAAATTCACTCCATAGTTCTTCTGGATCTTCTAGTGGTTTCTCCGACGTTTTTTATTCTATTGTTAAATTCTTTTTAATGTTATGTTTAATGTTTATATCATCAAAGTTAAGTACATTGGTTTTTGGTTTTTGTCGCTGAATTCGTTTTAACCTTAGTTTAATATCTGCCCCAGGAAATGCAGTGACTTTGATGACGGCATTTCGGAAACGCTCATTTACAAGTATATAGTTTATTTGATTTCTTGTGGACTCAGAGTTATTGTCATCATCTAATGGGGCTTTCCAAGTGTATAGTCGTCGCTTGGGTAGTTTATGTGCTCTTATTCTATTTGAATATTATCATTCCATCTCTTTCTAGGTCGACCCATGCTTCTTCTTTCGATTAGTGACATATCTCAGGGTATTTATTCTAACTATTTTAGCAATTACACCATTCTGTTGACGTGACTTAACTACCCATTATTCCTTTTGAAATTGCACCCATTCATTTATGTTGTCTATCTTGTATACTAAGTGTTTCTGTTGTTACTTCTTGATCTATATCAGAAACTTTTGTATAAACAGTTTATAACTAATACTAATAAAATTAATATACAAATGTTTAAAAATAATATGCTTAGTAACCTTGAAAAAAAAAACAAAGTCAAATAGAAATATTCAATAAGTTATATCACTATAAATACGTATTTATGAGATGCATATATGCTAATACTCAATTCTAGGATGTAATCTGCAGGTAGGTACGAACAAATTTATTATGTGCATATTTATTTTTCTCATTGCCTCATCCTGATAAATGTGGGCGCATAGGAAAGTCGACCTGGAAGATTGGTTGCATTGCGACGTTGCCGTTTCCTTATATAAGTATGCTTTACAGTACAATAAAACAGATTTATTCTTTTTATTACATTTTCATCTTACTAGTTTAGTTGCCTTATTGGGTAGATTATGGGCAGCTGTTCTACCACTTTTTATTTGTTTTACAGCTTGAACTGAAACAGTCTTTTCCATATGTGTGACACTACACCATTGGGTATTTATTTATTATATTTTATACACCTTTACATTTTAGAACTAACAGACAGATCTTTTAATATAAATTATGATATTGCGTTTTTATTTTTCGAATGCGTCGGATACTTTGTTTCCGAGTTTCTTGAGTTTCCTGGCTCAAGTTACTAAGATTTTTACCGTTATTATCAGCATCTATTTTGTTTAAGTTGCTGGCCTCACCAGAATGTATTTATTTTTTACCTTTTCTGGTCTTGTCTGTATTGATCTTCAGACTGTAGGTTTTTATTTACTTATTTATTTATTTACTGAATAGATTTTAACGGTACGATAAATACACATATACAAATACTAAAATAAAATAAAACTAAATATTAATGTCTAATTTACACAGCCATTCAAATGCTTCTGGGAAACATTCCACAATGTCTTAAATGTTTCCCCGGTAGGCACGATTTGGGCAGTCTAAAACACAAGGGTTTACGCAATAAGTTATTCGCAATCGCACTATGGACCCTCCGCATGGTCCCATTTGAACATCGAATCAGCACATTTACCATGTCCCATAACTATGCGATTAAGCCTCGCCCAGGTGAGCTGTTGGCATCCATCTTGTTAACCATTGCCAATGTATATCATAAGTATCACCAATTTTTCGCACATTTCTGATTGGAGTATATCTAGATCTCAGTCGCTCGTCCTCTTTTCTGATGTGTGGTATATTTTAATAGATTGGTAATTGTACATTGGCTACAATTTTCTCGTTAACGCTGTTGTATGTCGTAAATCTGGTTTAATAATATTACTCAAAATGGGGAGCCATCTCACTGGGGTATGTGCACTATTTAGCCATACTGGCGCACAACATTCTGCCACTGAAAAAACTAAAGCTATCGCAGAGGCCCGAAGTGTATCTGCAGAATCACCCCAAGTTGTTCCAGCAAGTTTTGATATTATATTGTCTACCGTTCTCAGTTAACTGTTTGCATTTGTAAGATGGCTTTTGAATGGTAGTGTTCTAATAAGTGTGACCACTAGATATTTTGGGTTGTTGTTATGTTTAATAGCTGTATCATTTAGAGTTACATTGAGAGTATCTCCCGCAAATCGACACGACAGGTGAAAAGACAGGCTTCAGTTATGCTTGTGTTGGAGCGTAAGAGCCAGCTCTTAACGTCGGTTCTTAGTATAGTTAGATCTTCGTTTAGCGCTCGCTCTCCTTCTTCTTTACTTTTATCTTGAAAGCCAATGGCTAGGTCAACAGGATAAGTGAATTTTCTGGATTTTGTTTCAGGTATGTCTGTCGTATAAAGGTTAAATGAGCCTTGAGGTATACCGTTTTTCAGTTTTCTAACGTTATTCTGTATTGTAGTCAGTAAATTGTTTATTAGCTAGTTTTGAGGCAGCGTATGATTTTCATTAACTTATAAATAAGGCCCTCTCTCCACACAGTGTTATAGGCTGCTGGTAGGTCTATGAATATTATGGCAAACTTTTCACAGCACGGTCACAGCAGCTTCGTCTTCTTCTAAAACCAGCTTGCTGAATTGGTACAGTAGCCTCAATAGTATTACATATTCTGTCATATAAGAGTCGTTCCAGCAATTTATAATAACAACTGAGTAAGGTAATAGGTCGATAAGAAGAAACTTTTCAATTTTTAATATAATTGAGTTGCCACTGTGCTTTGAAGGGAACGTAAATCCGTTGGTCTCATCTACGTAAATTGTTAACACTAAAATCTATTACTACTACTGGTTTTATAATAAACAAATGGCTTCCGAAAAAAAAACGAAACTCAAAATTTGATTGAGGACTGAGGACGACCTTGCAAAAATGCTGCACTAAACACTACCGCTTTTCAGTATGGTATGATAATTACCATTGAAAAACTAAAACCATAATACAAACTAAACAAGAAAATAAAACAAAATAATTGAAGGGGTGATGGAAACAGATTATATGGGATTATTGGAAGTTAAATTATCCAGCGGCCAAAAAATAGAGGAAGAGAATTACAACATAAATTCATAAAATAAATTAAATATAAAGCAAAGGAAGTAAAGACATACATAAATAAAGTTTTGGTTGGACCAATAATGCCCATCTGCTGATTTTTATACCACTGAAACCCGAGCTGACACGAACCCAACGCAAGGAATATTAGAAACAACGACAAACAGATTGATTAAAAGTATAAAAGCAGAATGAAAATGAATAACTGAGAATAAGTTATATTTCCCAAGAAATAAATCACCAGCTGAAAGGAGTTGCACGGAAAACCAAGAAAACGATGGTCAGACAATTTTTAAAATAGAATAACTTCAAAATCGAAGAATGACCGAGGAAACTGTAACCCTCATTGAAATTGTCCTAGTTTGGCATCACTGATATCGATTAGTGATTTTTGAATATACATATATATTTTGCAACCGTAACCTTAATCTAGAGATTCGCACAAGAATGCTACGTTGTTACGTCTTCTCTACTTTACTAATATGGCATGGAAGCGTGGACAATAAAGCAGTCTGAAATCAAAAATTAAAACTCCTTTGAGATGTGGTGCTACAGGAGAATGCATAACAATATCGTGGATTGAAAAAGTAACTAATATAGATGGTGTTACAAAGAATGAAGAAAGAATGTGAAGTCATAAAAACTGTTAAAATTAGAAAGATTCAATATCTGGGACATTTAATGAGGGGTGAGAAGTACGTATTACTGAGGTTGATTATGCAAGGGAAGATACAAGGAAGAGAAACCCAGGACGACGCAAAATGTCCTGGCTAAGAAATTTGAGAGAGTGGTTCGGCTGCAGCTCATTAGAATTATTCAGAAATGCGGCCAACAAAGTTAAATAGCGATGATGATTTCCAACCTCCGCTAGGAGAAGGACCCGAAGAAGAAGAAGAATATACATACATAGAACATACTTGTAAGAAGGCAGATCTGAACGAGTATGGTATCAACATAAATGGAGAGAAGCTACGTGTTTGAGATTGGCAGATGACATCGTCCTTATAGCCGTTCATATGGATGATGCAATAATAATGTTAGAAAAATTATATCACCCTTCCTTATTCCAATAAGCCTTTCAATAGTGGAAGCAATGGAAGTCTGAAAAGTAGTAAAAAATGAAAGCGTGGAAAATGTAACGTCTTAAATTAAATGAGAACAAAACAAAGTATGTGGTACTGAATGAATAACAAAGAAGAAAAGATGCAACTCTAGAGATCACTGTAGATAATGGTAAATTGAGAGTAGAAAAGTTCAATTATTTGGGAGTAACACTGGCAGAATGTAACAAGGAAGAACTAGAGGTTCTATAAATATTAAAAAAATCAAAAAATATATAGGGGCTCGTAACATTATAATACTAAGAGATAAGGACAAATCAGATTTGAAATAAATATTACTGTCTTTGAAAAAGAGAATAACGTTTCACATTTAAACTAGTTTATTTTTTTGGGGCTGACTTATATATTCATCCAAGGAATTAAAAGAAATATACATAATAATAAAATATTTATGGTTTTTTTATAGCCTGTTCCGTAACGATTGTTTCAATACTTGTGTTGTTTGTGAAAATTTGGCAACGCCGACCGGGTGAGTGACACAGCTGCGAACGTCGGATCTGTGTGTAAGTGCGTGTGTCTCACGAAACGAAAAGTCGATTTCTACTAAAGCCGATGGAATAGCAGTTCCCCTTTAAGTTGCGCTACACGACTGCAAAGCCTACTATCGCATATATTGTAAATCGCACGATTGGTTGGCTCGGACTCGCCTGTTTGATTTTGCTTTGTTCGTTTTGCGACACATACACCGTAGGATATTTATTGCGATTTAGAGATGGACAACCTGGTCGTTTTGGAGTGGATGGATTATTATTGCTACATTTTCTTATTTAATCCACACCTTAAATAAATTCTGGTAGACATCTATGAAAGTAAAATAATGTGCTAAATCTATCATCGTAAAGACATTCATAAAGCATATAAGTATAAGAACATTTGAAGGGGCAACTGACCGAAATTAAAAGCCGCGTCCTATCCACATCGATTAGTGTCGGTCATAGCTCAGTCTCAGTCAGCTCACCAAGCGTAGACGGCCCGGGTTCGATATCACCACAGACAAAGGAGTTCGGAAAAAAGGAATCCACATCGAATCTAAAACCATTTCTAGGAAGGTCTTATTATGTCACGGCCCAACCCGGATGATAGCTTTCTATTTTTTTATTCATATGCATGAGTATGAAAACTGAGTTTATCGAACAGATTAATGCAAAATTGATCATGATGTTTTCTCTTTTCTTTTTATAAATTTTACTTTGCACTTATTTTGTGGGTGAGCATGTCATACTTTGACTTTAATGAAAACTTATAAGATATATGTTTAAAATACTAGATGTATGTTGGTTCTTAATTGTTGAAATGAAGAAAAAAAGGAATATGAATATGGATTCATTAAAAAACATACTTAACCTAAATGGTCCTAGTAGACGTAAGTTCTCATAAATGATTAGGAAATAAAAATATTAGTCACAGGACTTCGAAAGATTAGAATGAGGGTGAAATAGAAAGAGATTTAAATAACTCTACACACAATGATAACAGATGATCATCCATCATCTCATTTGTCTTTTACTGTAACTACCATTTTCCGTAAAGCTCTTCTTGGATCAAACCATTATTAAAATGCTTCGTCGACATAGCTTCATGGAGTATGGCAGAGACTGATTTTTCATGTAAAATTAGATAACAGGGAAATTTCAGTGACGCTTATTGCAGTTTAATGTAGGTATGCTAATGATATAGTGTTATAGTGTATTTTTATGTACAAGATAGTAATAAAAACAATAAATTATGTATGCAAATCCCTAAACTGTTGATACGGGTGACTCAATGAAAAACAGATATTTGTCAACAAGTTTACAGAAGTATATAGGAAAACAATTTTAAATTGAGTATGACCACCAGGTATAAAGGTTGGAGCAGAATAGAATACAATAGTTGTGAGGGTTACTAATCCCTAAATAAGGTTGCCAGTGTCGGAGTGATGGAGGTTAACAGGTACTAATGAATTTGCAAGAAATGTAAGATGTTTATTTTATTGGTTATATATAACCAATAAAAGTTTAATAAGTACCTACCTATTTGCAAAATAAAGTTTAATTCTTTAGATAAAATAAAACGTTTTATTTTATCTGAAATGAGTGCATTCCACGAAGTAAGGGTTTCAACAATCAAACATTTAATTCTTTAATTCAGGAATCTACGACAGTAATTGACTAGATAATTACCTTCTAAACTTATTCCACAGAAAATGTGATAGTGGGTTTTTCCATTTTGTAGGAAGGTCCAAGTGGCGTATTCAAAATTCTTAACAGTTCACTAAAAGTAGGTACTTCAGTTGCAAGGTGCAGTTTATTGTGTATACTAGTGTTATGGAAAATTTGGAAGTGCCGTGTAAACGCCGAAAAATTGGTCCTTTAACAGTTAATGAAAAAACATTAATATTTAATTGTTTTAAATCATTTACAGACAAACGTTTATGTGAAAGTGTTGATGAGACCGTTGAGTTAGTTAGCAGTACATTGGTGTTGGGAAATCTACGATTTACAGAGTTATTAAAGAAGAGAAATGTGGTAGTTTTCAAATGCCACGTAATGCTCCAGGGAAACCAAAATTTCAAATAGAATATCATTTTAAAGAAGGACTTCGACGGAAAGTGCATGAATTCTTCTTTAGACAAGAATTTCCAACATTGGATAAAGTTCTTGTCTCAGTTCGAGATGATAAGGATTACCCAGAAATGAGTCGAAGTACGTTATGGAAACTT
The DNA here is from genome assembly GCA_918026665.1 of Diabrotica balteata. NCBI lineage: Eukaryota > Metazoa > Arthropoda > Insecta > Coleoptera > Chrysomelidae > Diabrotica > Diabrotica balteata. The sequence continues at coordinate 35,677,796 of OU898281.1, read as the reverse complement.
TTAAAAGAAATAGGCTTCCGCTGGAAAAAGAATCCAGAAAGTCTATTTTATTAGAAAGAAGCGATATTGTCATATGGAGAAGACATTTTCTAAGAACCATAAAGGAAATGAGAAACCAAAAAAGAAAATATTTTATCTTGATGAAACATGGATCAACGAGGGTCATACACCAAATAAATTTTGGCAGGATGAAACTGTTACAAGTCAAAGGCACGCTTTTGTAAATAACTTATCTACTGGTTTAAACCCACCATCAGGAAAGGGACGCAGGCTGATAATAGTACACATTGGCAGTTCAGACGGTTTTGTTGAAGGTGGTTTATTAACTTTTGAATCAACTCGTACCGGTGACTACCATGAAGACATGAACGCTGATGTCTTTCAAGAATGGTTCGAACAAATGATAGATCTTCTTCCTAAGAACTGTGTAATAGTAATGGATAATGCAAGTTATCACTCCAGACTTATAGAAGGACTGCCCACAACCAAGTGGTTAAAAAAAGACTTGCAGAATTGGCTGAGTTCAAAAAATATTACGTACCATCCCGGATCTATAAGAAAGGAACTTTATTCGTTGTGTGCCCTTCATAAAGAAAAATTTAAAAAATACGAAATTGATGAAATTGCCAAAAATCGTGGAATGACAGTACTTAGATCCCCACCATATCATTGTGAATTAAACCCGATTGAACTGGTATGGGCAAGATAAAGAGTGAAGTTTCAAGAAAAAATACCACTTTTAAAATTCATGATGTTAAACAGTTGTTTTTGGAGGCCGTAAATAATGTAAAACCTGAAAACTGGGAAAAGGCAGTAAATCACACTATTAAAGAAGAGGAAAAAATGTGGAAGCTGGACAATATTACTGATAAAATGATCGAGCCAGTTATTATAAATCTTGGTTCTGAAAGTTCATCTTCTGAATCTGATTTGGATTTGTAACAAGTAGCTGTAAGTTTTATATTAATATTTTTATTCATCTATTTAACATACCTTAGACGGTTTTAAAAACTCTTTTTCTCTTTTGTAATTTTTAAAAATTAAAAAAAATGTGAATTTTTAAAACCCTTTTTAATGTAGGCCAGTCAGTTCTAATATAGTGTGTGATAAAAGAGGTCACTTTTGTTTACATACACATAACACTTTATAACACTGAAATAATTCATTTATTTTTTACAATTATTCAAAGTAATTTTTCAATTAATCTTGAGCACGCCCATGGAGTGGTCGGAAGGTACCAGTTAAAATTATGCTAATTCTCTCTCGTTCATAAAAATAAACTATAGTACGTAATACTAAAAGGAATTTAGAGCAAATACTGGAAAAGTGAAGAAATCATAAATTTAAGATTTCACTCCAGTGTCAGAATCTGAGCTACTTATATTACCAGTATCTATTATTATTAGTACAATGTTAATCTCAACCATATTTTTCTCGGATATACCACTTTTTAATAATTTCATGAATGGGTCTCACACATTTTCCAAATTTCTGTGTCACATTAGTTTAGTGCCTCTTTCCACATCAGCATTATCAGAATGTCATCAATATACTTATTTTCCATGATAATCAGTGCTTCAGATTGTGAGCAAAATGATAAACTTGCTTCAGTAACAAATCCTTTCGAAGAACCAGCGTTGAATAATTATAAAACAACTATGAATTTTCGTTCTGAGAGGCCTATTAGGCCGAAGTATAAACGAGTATAGAAACCAATTCGCTAAGGATTTTGCTTAGTTGTGGAGATATGACGTGGATGCAAATTTTAGATTCCCCATGTCTCTAATAACTATCTTTATCTACGTCTGTTTTGCCTTGCAATCTTAAAAGGCACAGATTAAAGCAAAATATTGATTTGGTTTCGAAAATTAGTTTACGGATTTTAATATCAGATGTCGCTATTTGCGTCCATTCGAAGCCTTGTTAGAGTTGCTTTCTAAGACAGAAGAGATTTATTTTCATGTTCAGAGAGTGACTATGAATTGCGTTCTGAAGAGGCCTATTAGGCTGAATTCGTTATAAGCGGGTACATAGACACACTATACGTGAAATTAAATCGTAACTGTCTTTTCCTAATTATAAACGTTTTCACTTCATATCCTTTGGTTTACGTAACACTATTGACACTGTTGTCTTGAAAGGAAATTGTTTTATTTCTCTTTGAATAAATCCAGTCTCGTCCAAAAAAAAACAAGTTCTCTGGGATACACACTATCAAGTCACTTAAAGTAGCAATAATGGTGTGTCAATGTCCTTGATTATTGTCCTTTTCGTATTTTAATTTAATTCTTTTAACAAAATGCTAACTGATGTTCTGCCAATACATCGAATTCTTTATACCTTAATTCATTACTTATACTTTGCAGAGTAACATGTTTCTGTAAAAAAAACAGGTAAGTACAGAATAAATCGCACTGTTCTAACTAGTTCAATGTAAGGAAAATATAATACTTTGTTTTATAAAACTATTAAATTATTTCAAATTAACAAACTCACATAAAATTAAGTTCATATCAATCAATGTATTCAGCACAAATTCCTTAAACTACTTTCATCAAACTGTTTTTACAACATACATTTATATAGTATTGGTAAAAAAGTACCTTTCTGGTTTATTATCGAATTCAGATAGATCGATTGTCTTGTTTTTCGGACTAGGTCTACTTTTGCTTTGCTTTAAAAGAATATGATTATTTTCTTTCCTTTTTATAATTGTACATATTTTTCGTCGTGATATTTTTAATGCAGCAGCTACTTATTACATAAAGAATTGTTTAATGATATGTATTTTGATAAATGAAAATTCATTTCAATAAGTTACTGTTCTTCTTGATGTGCCTATCCGTTACGAATGTTGGCGTTCATAGTGGCAATCTTTATCTTTTCTACAGCAGCGCGGAAAAAGTGCACAGATGTTGTATTAAACCAGATTCTGAGGTTTTTTAACCAAGTGTTCTTCTTCTTCTGGGACCTCGCTTTCCAAATATTTTTCTTACAGAATGACTTGAAGGAGGCGATGTCTGGCTCATTTCGCATGATATGTCCGCAGAATTGTAACTATCGAGATTTGATGGTGGTCAGTACCTCTTGGTTCTTATTCATTCTTCTGATTACTACTCATTTGTGACTCGGTCAGTCCACGGGATCTTAAATATTCTCCAATACAGCCACATTTCGAATGCTTCACGAATGTTCAAGGTCCACGATTCAACACCATAAAAAAGGACAGAGAAGACGTAGCATCGCAGCAGTGTTACTTTTGTATTAAGAAAGAGGTTGTGACTGTTAAAGAAGGCCCCCATCATATTGAAGGTGGCTCTAGTTTTCCGATGCGTGCTCTAATGTCCTGGTTGTTGGTCCATTCTTCATTTATTATAGTGCCGAGGTAGTTGTAGCGCATCACTCTTTCTACAGGGATTGGTTGACGTAGAGTTGATCTTCTGTTATCCTATTCTTTCTAATTATCACAAGCTTTGTCTTCTTAACGTTTATATTAAGTCCATATTGTTGACTGTAATACGTGATTTTGTTCATAAGAACTTGTTAGTCTTTTAAGTTTTCCGCAAATACTATGGTGTCATCTGCATATCTGATGTTGTTTAGCCGGTAACCATTTAGTAGTATACCTTTTCAGTTTCATACAAAGCTTCGATAAATATTCTTTCAGAGTACAGATTTCTAATTATTTTCAGATCTCGGTTGTTAATTTCTGATTCTTTTAGTATTTGCATCATCTTGATGTGCTGTACTCCATCAAACGCTTTCTCGTAATCAAATGTTACCTGTTAACCAGATGAAAATAACTCCAAAGCCCCTCATTCAGTTTTTCTAATTCTAAATACTCTACAAATTCTAAAAATCTACTCTAAAAATTCTAAATTCCAAATACTTCTAAATACTATATTTGACACAAGTTAAATTGTTTGCTTGAGAATTCAATGGTTCACCAGACATACTCTAAAAATAAAAACTCTTAAAAAATATTTCATATTACTCCGTTGGCGTGGTTTTGGTCATATTTAAATAACTAAATGTGAATGTAGAGGTAAGAATAAATATTATATTATTCGTCATTAGTTAATAACAAACTTACCCTAATAAATCAAACACGAAGATAAGGGATTAGTCGTTATAAAAACTGTTTGTTAAAAAATATGTATATACAAAGTACCAACAAGGATCGAATATTTAAATGTTACGAAAATAATTTATAAACACACTGCAAACTCCGCTAAAACAAAACTTACAATTGCCATGTCAATTGTCAATAGATAAATCAATCAGAGATCATCGTTCTATGGCTGTCTTTGTTTAATACATAGTGTTGTGTATGGACAGGCGACTTAACTTAATCGTTTTAGGTTTTGTGAGTAGGAAAGAGACGTAATATAAAATAATTCGTGGATAATGTCATACGTGTACAAAGTTCTAGCAGATGGACCTTATCTTCTGATTTTAAAATGTTAAAAATTGTTCGCTACTTTGAAAAAACCTATTTAGTTATTTTAACGGTAATAATAAATTTAATTTTATATAGAAAACATACTTCAAACAATTCTTTTGAAATACTTTTAAAATTATACTTTTCCAGTAAATTGCTATACAACAGATACAACGATACAAGGCAACTTTTCTGTAGACTTGTATAAAGAGCACGAGAAATTTGACAATGAAATATCGATTTACACACTAGAGTTTTAAAAGGGGAACTCGCTTGGGAGATATAATCTCAACAAAATTGTAATGTTTGGGGTTTAAGCAAGTATTCAATGGTAGAGAGACCATACCGGACACAGGCGGGTAAAATGTGATATTTACTAGGAAGGGCTACAAAAAATTTTAATAATCCATCCATATATCTCTCTGTCTTTCCAGAGATTCTTATTTTAACTTTTTCTTTAACGTTTTATAACTTTTCTTCATTTTTCTGCACATTTATTTCTTTTACCTTGTTTGAAGATTCAACTTTCGTAATTTCCTGTACATGTCCCGAAGCTTTATTCAGAGTTTCATTGTATTATATTTTATTCTTTATAATCACTGGCAGTCTCCTTTTTATTTTATCGTTCATCCATTGTTATTGGCCTTTGTTCTAGCTTTGCTTGTAGGCTCGTCGGCCTGGATATTTTGGATATTTTTCTTATCTGGCCAAATTTGTAGCTAGCGATATAGTTCATCTTTGTTTGAAACCTCTGAGGATGTAGAATCTATTGTGAGGCTCAGTTCTATTATTGGGTCTTCATAGACTCCTCTTCTTTGTTTCGAAGTCATCATTCTGTACCTTAATCTTGGACTATTCAAACTATCACAAAGATGTGTCAGAAAGATCTTGTACTGTTGAATGTTACTGTGTATAGCATCATCATATGGTTACTAAGCATGCCAATGAAAGAGCAGTCTTTGTATCAAGATTCCTACTCTTACCGCATCACTGCCTGCCTATAAAATGATTAGATGCAGAAGAGTTATTAAGAATTAAGAATTATTGTAAATAATCATGCCATAAGAACGGTTTTTAGGTAAAGATAACCTGGATAAAATTTATTTCTATTTTTAAGTATTCTCTAATGTCTAAATCGTCTTAGTTATTATAGACTTAGTTGTTTGTTCTACGTAACTACAGTCCATGGTGAGCCTAGCTTTAACCAACTATCTGCCTCCTAACAGATCGATATTGAGCTGCTGTTCACTATCATCCAACTCACAGTTTCATCAAACCGTTCTCGACCGTGTCAATTTACCGAAGACTAGGTGTACTTAGATATTTTCTGCCTCCAGGAGTTGCTCAATACAATTTCATAACCGATCGCGTTAATGATATTCTTTTCACGTAGTCTGCCTATCTGAGTCTTTTCGCCTCCGTTAGATCAGGTTCTTTATATATCATAGGTAATTCGTTGTTACGTTTTATACACCTTGCTTATGAAGGGCTCCGTAGATATTTACTAAAATCTTTCTCTCCAACTACTTAGTTGATCTTTACTCTTCCTTAGAAGAGTTCACATTTCTGCCCCCTAGAGTAATAAACTTTGTTGTTTGATGCAAAGATGAAGAGTTGTTTTGCAAAGAACACCTATTCCCAGCTGCTGTCCTTATCTTTATTTCCTCTTCGATTGAACTGCATACCTCAAGTATTTGAAACTGAACCAGTATTCGAACTCATCTTCGCTGAGAATGACATTTTCGTATGACTTTTCTTTCTCTTCTATCACGGCAGTTTTTAAGGTATTTGCTTTATCAAATTTATCTTCACCACAGACTATCAGCAGCTCTGTTAGTGTCCGTATAACCTTCCTCACGGCTATAGTTTTTCCATCAGTCTATATTATGAAGTACTGAACCAGTCTGTTAAAGAATGCACCACCTAGGTTGCTCCGTCTCATTACTTTTTACAGTGCAAGATCGAAAAGTGCGACAGAAAGGCCCACTCCCATTTTAAATTTAAATGTTTTCGAGATCCTTACTTACACCTACCTACTGTACTTACTTACTCTACTTTGACAACACTTTTGGTATCTGCCCCTAATCACCTGTATAGTAATTATCTTTTCATAGTTGTTCCAAGGGCCTTTGGAAAATACAAACAAAATAATTCAAATTTTTCTGTTAATTATGCACTGCACTCTAATTAAGTAATATATTTATAAACAAGTGTTGCGATAATTGTTGTGGCGTAGCTAATTTTTTTCTACATTTTTCTGTATTTTGCTGTTTGTAATAGTGTCATAATAAATTGCGAGGTCACTTATCAACATCAACAAATAATACTAGTTTTTTGTTTTTTTTTATTCAAAAAATAAATAATTAAATTAAATGGTATTTCCAGTTTATTACCCCATGAAGCGAAGCAAAAAAATCACTTGAAAAATCTAAAAAATTACTGGGCGCTATTTTTTAACTGAAATATCTGGGAGGAGTCAATATAAAAGGCGTATTATCCCGTGGCTATCGAAAATTTTACTGCGTCATTCGTCATTTGTCATTTAAATATTGTGAAAAAAACTACGCGTTCTAGATAAAAAATTCAACAAACGACTTTCTTGAAAATACTTGCTCTTTAAAATGAGATTTTCTAATCAAAAAATGTTTATAAACAAAAGATTATTGCAAATTAAACCCGAAAGTAAGCATGTTTTTCAATTGTTTATTAATATTAAAATAAACATTAAAAACATTTAAAAACACATTCCATAATGTGAATTATTATGTAGTTACTACATTTGCGAAAAATGGGCACAATCGGTCAAGTAGTTTTTTAAACAGTTAAATTTGTTTTTTCTATTTGCGAGAACAAAGGTCATTTTCAAATAGCTGTACAGATGCTTTGTCAAGACTTGTTTTTTTTGGTGTGATTCTCTTTATAAAGTCTCAAATTTTCATGTTTTTTGAAAACTATAATATTTTTTTTACTTACAAATAATTGATTTGACAGCCAACAATGACATTTGGGACAGGCATTTCGAAGAAAGTACCTTGAGAAGTTCTCAATGAGAGTCGTTTTAAAATATGCAAGATATGAAAAAAAGAATATTGAGAAAAATGCTAGGACGTCGACCATTGTAGGTAATTCACGATGTAACCCATCAAATACCTTTATTACATATATAAAAATATGTATCTAAATTCACTATATACAAAAAGATAAACCTTCAACTCGGTATTGATACAGTAAAGTAACACTCCCAATCATTAAATTTCTCATAAACGGAAAAAACCTGAAGTGAAAGCTTTCGTGTTCACCGTGCCCTTGATTCTCTTTCGTTATATCACAACGTGCAACAGAGTAATTCTGGTGAACAAATACCGTGAATAAATAATGCATTAATTACATTTTATTGCATATTATATTAACGTTAAAACGGTTGTAGCTATATCGGAACACCAGTCAATTTCACTAAGTAATTATGAATACGTAATAGTCCAGGGGCCAGTTGTGCAAATTGTAAACGATTAAGTAGTAGGATTATTAAGATATTTGAATTTATTTGGTTAGTGTGTAACTAGATGCATAATAAATCATATTTACCTCACCTGCTTATTAAATTCAGTCCGTAATAAGTGAATAATTTATTAACACTAGTATCATTGTCAGCATTAATTTGATATATATTGTATATAATATACATATTAGATAGTCGTATTCGTATCTCGTTTCTGAGCATTTATATCTTTTTTTATTGTATATTCTATGTCAGTTTTGGTCCGCCAATTATATTTGAAATTATTTTTGTTGCGTCCCTCCACACACATTTTTCTTATTAAATATTTTTTATTATTTTCTTTATACTTAGCTGTAATTGACATGTTTGTGTTTCTTTATTTACTTAACCTAATATGTCGTGTGGACACGCCTTAATATACTTATAAGAAATCTATTCGGTCCGGCATTGACACAATACACAGTATGTCTCAATATTCGTGTAACCAACGTGAGAGTATCTCTCTCTCTCTCTCTCTTGTCGTTTCTCCATTACTGAGGATCATGCTTTCTTCTCTGAGAACACTTCGCAGAATGAGTTTCCAGATGAATTCTTAATTTGGTCGGACCATCTAGTTGGTTATCGTCCTCTTCATCTTCTTCCCGGAACATTTACAGAAACAATTAATCTCTAAAAACTATCGTCACCTTAGCGAATCACGTCACCGAAAAAATTGCAGAATACGTTACAGACATATTGTGGACAGCCTTTTTTAAACTTCTCTGTGGACAACTCTCGAGTTAGTTTAGAATGGAAACGTTTGTCTCTAAGGTATGCGCAGCATTCTTCTCCAGCACCACATCTCAAAGGCATCAATTTTTCGGCGCTCGCATCCACCAATAGTTCAAGTCTCTGCCCGGTATAGAAATATTGGGAAACAAAAGCATTCACCAGTCTCATCTTGATATTTTGAGATATAGATCTGTCTACTATCTGGTATTTCTGTAACATGTTCGTCAGTTGAATAGTGTGGAATCTGTCGACCACCATTATTTTGGTCTTAGCTTTATTGATTTTCAGACCAACTTTTCGCAGGAGATTAAACATTTCTTGCTCATTTGCTGCTAAAAGTGTATTGCCATCAGCAAGTCTTAAATTGGAGATTTTCCTACCAGCCACTGTTACTCCACCAGCCCATCCCTCCAAAGCCATCTTTATGACATGTTCACCATAAATGTTGAATAAGTCAGGTGACAACACGCATCCTTGTCTAACACCTCTCTCGGTATTCAATTGGTTTGAGAACTTCTGATCTAGTCGTACTGTTGCTATATTGGACTGATACAGATTTTTAATAAGGTCCCCATTTTTATTAAAATGGACCACAGATTTATCCAGCTTACACAATCAAATGCTTTTTGGTAGTCAACGAAGTACATAATCTTGGTATTTGAAATTCTCTAGAATTTTCAATGAGTCGTCTCAGTTTCAGGATTTGTTCCCGTGTACCTTACCTGGTGATACCCTTAACATACCGTGATACCCTTAACAAACCCGCTTGTTCCTAGGGTAATGTAGATAAGTTTTAATCTGACTAGCCTGTGTTATTAGTAACAATGTGCGATAGTTTTCACATCTGGTAGTAGTTCCTTTTTTTGTGTAGTGGGATATAAATTGAGGTACACCAATCAGATGGTCATTTTCCTGAATTCCAATCAGCGACACAGATAGAATGGATGGTATGTAATTTTTTGTTACTAGTAACTGTAGTATTTTACCTGGAATTGAATCAGTGCCTGGGGATTTATTTCTCTTTATCGATTTAATTGTGTCTTTGACTTCAGCGAGTAAGACAGTAGGTTATCTACGGTAGTCACCATATTTCCAATATTTCGTCAGTATCGGTCTTTAGATTACCTTCCTTATTTATTACAGACCACATTTGAGATTTAAATTCTCTGGTAAGGAGTTTGATCTTCTGTAATAAATCCTCGGTTCCTCTATCTCTTTGCACATTTGAGAGATGTAATCAGCTTTGTCTTTGCGGCACTATTTCTGATTTCTTTCGATAGCGCTCTGTATTCATCGTTTGTTCCATATCCAGTTTTATGTTCCTTCCTGCGTTGAATCACAGTCCACTTATTATCGGATATCCACGGCTTACGGCCTGTAGAAACCGCTGTCTCACAGTCTTTTGCAGCCTCGATTATCTTACCTTTGAGATAGATCCAAGTGCTCTCAGGGTCACTATCTACTTGGTCTAAAGAAAGATGGCCGACGACTTCCATCTTGATCTTATTAGGATGTAATTTGATTTCTTGTTCGTCCATCTGGACTGTGCCATGTGCATAGATGGCAAGAATCATACATTCACCATGAAAGGTAGCGCACAATCATAATTTATATACCCACACAATATTCAGATAATTAATAAATTTAATTTCGTCATAAAATTATAAAACCAGCTCCTTTAATATTGTTCTGAAGCTATTTTCTTGTGGCATTTTAAATTAATTACTATTTAACTGGGAATAAGCCACAATTAAAGATAAAAATACGTTTATTGACGTTTCAATTTCCACTTCGTAACTTCAGAGAACTTTACTGGAACTTTACGAAGTGGGGTTGATGACAAATCGAAGCGCAGCAAAAAAATGTTGAACCGGCAATATTTGGATGAATATTTGGATTATGGCTTCATTTGGACTGGGGAAGAAGACTGTCCAATTCCCAAGTGTATTGTTTGTGGGCAGACACTCGCTAATAGCGTAATGGCTGCGGCTAAATTAAAACGCCATTTTACTACCAATCACGCTAGAGTAGCTTCAAAAAATAAAGATTATTTCAAGCGACTTTTGGAGACACAAGCTAAACAAGCGAAACAATTTGAAAGGTCGCTAACAATTTCCGACAAAGCACAAATAGCTTCATATAAGGTCGCCGAATTAATTGCTTTGAAACAGAAACCACACACACTTTGTGAGATGGTCAAAATTATGTTTGGCAACGATGCACAAAACGAAATACGGAAAATTCCTATGTCGGATGATACAATAAGAAGGAGGATTGTTGATTTATCTGCAGATATTGAGGAAAAAGTTACAAATAAACTTTACAAAAAAAACTTCGCATTGCAGGTGGACGAATCCACTGATATTAGTGGCAAAGCTCATTTATTAGGATTTATTCGATTTGTCGACCAAGGTGAAATAGTCATTCAGTTTTTATGCTGCAGAGAACTTACAGCACGTACAACAGGTCAGGATGTATTTGATTCCATAACGTCATATTTAGAGAAAAAAAATATATCATGGGACTTTTGCGTAGGAATTTGTACGGATGGTGCCCCTTCCATGGTAGGCTCCATAAAAGGTTTTTGTACCCTTGCAAAAAAGCGAAATGAAAATATCATATCTACGCACTGTTTCTTGCATAGAGAATCTCTAATTTCAAAAACGCTACCAGCTACTTTGAAATCTGTATTAGACCAAGTGGTTAATGTCGTGAATTACATCAAATCAAGACCACTAAAAACCCGTCTTTTTAAACAACTCTGCATCTCAATGGAATCAAAGTATGAATGTTTGTTGCTGCACACCGAAGTTAGATGGTTGTCAAGGGGCAAAGTATTATGTCGAATTTATGAACTTAGAACGGAGCTGTTAACTTTTTTCCAAGAAGAAGGTAATGACACATTTACCACATATTTTGAAAATGATGCATGGTGCACTAAAGTGGCATATTTGGCCGATATTTTTAATTATTTAAATGGCGTTAACTCAAGTATGCAAGGCAAAAATGAAAATATTTTAACATCCACGGACAAGCTGTCAGCTTTCCAGAAAAAATTGTCATTTTGGAAGAAGCGCATTTTAGAGACAAATAAAATGGATATGTTTCCACTGCTTCAGAATGAAGGTGATGAAGATAAAGAACAAGAAATCACGCATATAGTTACAGAACACTTATCACTATTAGAGGAGACAATTGCCAGTATTTTCCATCTCTGAACGTAGAAAAATATGACTGGATAAGAAGTCCTTTTAGCACAAGTAATACAGCCAATTTCCAGTTTTCTCTGAACCAAGAAGAAGAATTTATTTCGTTGTCATCTGATCGTACTCTGAAAATTAAGTTTTCAGAAGTGAATGTTCAGGAATTTTGGATCTTGGTCCAAGAGGAATATCCACTTCTTGCCAAAAAAGCGATTAGTATTTTAATACAGTTTTCAACGTCCTATTTATGTGAATTTGGGTTCTCATCTTTAACAAACATTAAAAATAAGAAACGGGAAAGGCTGCTAAACTTAGAACAAGAAATGAGAGTAGCTCTTTCCCACATCAGGCCTGATATTGAGCAAATTTGCAAACGACACCAGGCACAAGTGTCTCACTAATTTGAAGTATTTACTCATATGATGTATTTTGAGAATTACGCTTTTGTTAATTTTAAAAATGTTTTTTGTTTTCATATTTTAAGTAAAATTTTACAAATTTGAGTACGTATAATAAAGTTTATTACAGAATTTATGTGCTAATCCTAATTTGTTTATCAATATATGCATGTTATTGCTTTGGTGTTCCGCAATTTTTTTCGGTAATTAAAAGTGTTCCGTCGCCACAAAAAGGTTGAGAACCACTGTTCTAGAGGGACACTGCGATAAGTACCCCTGAAGTATATATTTGTCATTTTTTGAAGAAAAGATTACAATATTGATTCCATTTTCTGTATTTGCCATACATCTAAGATTATTATTCGCAAAAGTAAAATTTTCTTAATCTTGAGTAGTTTTTTGTCCCTCTGCAGGGATTTTATGTCTTCTTCTTCTTCATTTTTCTTCTTTTTCTTCTTTACAAGCAATCCTGCTTGTTCATTGGCGGATTAATACTCCTATGGAAGGCTGTTACTCCATTTTTTACGCGGTCAATCGACACTTCTTTTGTTGATTGGTAACTTATATCTTACTATTTTGACAAGGTCTCCTCCATTACTAATGCCAGAATACTGATGCCATCAATTTCTATAGTATATCTGGTTGGTTCTTTGCTGACTACTATTGCTTTAGTTTTTTGAGAAGTGATTGTCATATTAAATTCTTTTGCTCCTATGTTAAATCTGTGGACCAGTCTTTGCAGACTATCTTCATCTTGGGCTATCAATATTGCGTCGTCTGCGTAACAGAGTAATTCTTTTTTATTCATTCTGTAACCTCTTCCTTTGTTAACGCTCTTGATGATTTCATCCATGATTAAATTAAAGATCATGGGGCTCAATGAAGAATCCCCTTGTCTTATTCTGCTGCCTATTTCTATAGGTTTTGTAAGTTGCCCATCTATTCTGACTTTCAATTTTGTTGTTTTGGTAGATGTTTTCGATAGCAGATCGATGGTAGATTTTTATAATGCTTAGGGGAACTTGTCTATTATACTGAAGATGGACTACATCTTTGACTCTGTCAAACACTTCCTTTAGGTAAATCAGACATAGAAATGCTGGTCTATTATACTCTAGTGATTTCTCAGTAATTTGCTTTATAATCAATATTGCATCTGTACACGACCTTACACTACGAAAACCCTGTTGTTCATCTGCTAAATCCTCTGATGTATTAGCACTTGTAACATTTTAGTTGTAAGTTTTAGGGTAGTATTTAACAAGTTACCTCTGTAGTTTTCTGGCTGGTTTTCATCTCCTTTTTTCTGTTGTTTAGGTTTTCAAGTATTTTCCGAATTTCCTGTACATTTAAATTACGACACCAAAATATTAATTACCCAATATGAAGAATCGTTTTGTGGAGTATTATACTGCCCTGCTTAGTAAAAAGTCCGATCTACAATTTTCGTTTTTTCTAGATAAGGTTATATTTTACTACTATTAGACGTTTATCATTTTATTACTTAGTCAGAAAATCCTTTCTGCCACCTCAAATCGTACAAAATCATAAATTTGTTTGTCCTTTCTACAACTAACAGCCGCTGTGGTTAGAATAATTATCCTATATACTGACTACTTAGTTAAAGCGTCCTGTCTGCATCAAATTGTGAAGATAGGACTTTTTGACTAAATAAGTCATGTTGAAATCATTCAACTGGTGAAATTAATGTTGACCTAGCGCTTATACGAATATATGACTAGGGGAATTATTCTGTGAAGTGATGTGAATACCCGATCGCGTCATATAGATATTTGATAGATAATTGGATGTAATAATTTTTGTTAATTTCATTTGTATTTTGTGACGCTTGCAGCAAGCAGGCTTATTTTCGTAATACTAGTAAACTAAGTGTATTAACTATTGTACTTTTTGATTCGCTGTGGTAAGTAAAAATAAATATAAATAATAATTGAGTAGTCAGTAAATTTTTGTTTTTCTTCAGGAAAATGGACAGGGGGAAAAATTAGTTGCATTAGCATTGCATATTAAACAGTTTCGAAAAGAAATACGCATTGACGGCAAGAAAAAGAAAAAACGAGAATTTGCTGATGCAGAAGTTGAATTTAATGTAGCAGAATCTTCTACAGCTTCAGAAACAACACTTAACCGGGTGAGGATAAAATTATATCAACTAACAAACACTTTTCCAATAATATTAACGAATATGATGTGGACATCGATGTTGCAGACGAAACTTTGCCTTTTATTAGCAGCTACTTGATAATATCGTGCAAAACGTAATCCATACTGTTGAGCTGAAAGTGATAAAATTTATACAAAGAAAGGTACAATCAGAAAACGCAAAAAATATGATTTGTCACCAGCTATTAGAAAAAAGCAAAAAACAGATTCTTTGAAGCAAAAAACATTTCATTAAACAACCATGTAATCCAGAACAGTGCAAGTTAAAGTGTGCATCAAAAATTAATGTCCAGAGACAGCAAGTTATTAATCAACTAGTGTGGGAAATGAGTGCAGACGCCAGAAATACATTTATATACGGTTGTATAAGGCGGTTCGATATAAAACGAAGAACAGCTGGAACAAAAACATGTCGCAGAAATACGTTCAAGTATTACCTGAAAAATATAACTGGTGATGAAGGTAATGTTTACAAAACTTTTCTTCTTTCTACTCTGGGATTTGATGTTAACAATGACCGAATTTTGAAAAACTATTCGAAACACTCCAGCAGCTACGACCATAATACCTGTTCTGATAAAAGAGGACGTCATCCATGTAAATGGAAAATTGATACCGATCGTATCAAACAACACGTACAGTTATTCAATCCTACAATAGCACATTATCGTCGAGAACATGCACCAAATAGGCTGTATTTGCCCAGTGATATTTCTATTACACAAATGCACAGCATTTCAAGGAAATGTATCCAGATATGAAAGTCAGTTATGAAGTTTATCGTAAAAATGTTAGTGATATGAATATATCATTTGCAAAGCTGGGTCAGGAAGAGTGTTTGAATGTGAAACATACAACCTACATAAATCTGAGACAAAACATACTGAAGTTAATGAAAATGCAGACTGTGACTCCTGTCAAACATGGAAGAAGCATAAAATTTTATATGACTCAGCTCGGAAAGAATATCAAAATGATGTTGCTGTATCCACAACCTCTCACGAAATGTATATTTCTGTTGATTTACAAAAGGTGATCATGTTACCTCGGGCAGAGATGTTTAAAGAGGTAATATTTGTTCCTTGCATTATTGCATATAACGAAAGTTTTGTGCCAATCGGTAATTCATCGAATAAACAAAAACCAACAGCGGTTATTTGGCATGAGGGTATATCAGGCAGAAATAAGGAGACATTATTTCGACTTTTTACAGATTTATTTTACATCACAGAGATGAAAAAATATAACATTCTGGTTAGATAAACTGCGCATCGCAAAACAAAAACTGGGCAATTCTTTCCTTTCTCATATATATTGTAAATAGTCCTGAAGTTCAGTTACAAAATTTGACTCTAAAATTTTTTGAACCTGGACATACTTTTATGGCAGCTGATAGTTTCCATCATCAGGTAGAAAGGAACTAACAAAAATGGGTAAAGTATTCGACTTTGATGAGTTTATGTCTTGTGTCCAGAATTCAAATTTGGAAAAGTGCAGATATTACCTATGCAAACAGACATTTTTATGCATGGAAAGATCATAGCTCAAAGCATAAAATTAATCACTTGTCACCAAGGCCATATTTACGAGATATAGTTCTTATTTCTTGTTCAAGAGGAAGTAAAAACCTTAAATACAAAGTAAGCTTTTCAGACGATTTTATAAATCTTAATTTCCTAATGGCAAAATCTTTCAAAGCAGACATACCAAACCCCATATGCATACTAAGGCTCGAGGGATTGACATGAAGAGAAAACAAACTTTGCTAAATAAGCTCCGCCCAATATTACTAAGAATAGGATTATGTTTTGGGAAATATGCCAGTGTCAGAATCCGTCGTTGAGGATAATTTGTAATTTGATTTAATTTTTTTCTTTTTTTTTTAATGTAATTACTTTTGTGGTAATATACAATATGTATCAGTTTTGCCTTTTTTCTTAATAAACTTATTTAATGAGTAAATGCAGTTAGTAAAATTTTAATTGTCATTCATATTTAAACTAAAAAAGTCCTATCTGAAAAATTAATAAATCTAAATAACCAATACATTAATAATGCTTAGTTAAAAAGTCCTATCTATCAAATATCAAACTTGGGGTAGTTTAAGTGATTGCTGGTAAACCAAAAAAAATTTAATCCTAATTAACTACTTATATGCAAAAAAGCAACAGTCTGCTTTTTAAAATGATGACGGCACGGTATTAACTACAAATATTGCTTTTTCTCAAAAGTCTAATATTGCCAGTTAGGACGTTTTTACTTAGCAGGGCAGTATAAAAGAAGGTAAAAAACAGGGTTTTTTACCAAACGTAAATAAAAAGAGTTACAGCAATTTCGGTTCAAATTTCATATCATAATAACGTTTTTTAATATTTATTTGTCTTCGAATATTACTGCAACGCTCTAGTGCAGTTGTATAAGTTATTTGGTTAAAGAATATAAAAAAATTCGATTCTTTACGATATCGATTACATCATATTCGAACTCGAACATGATTCCAATAAATAGTTTATTTTACTGTACATAACCGCAAATCCCATTATCTCCGGTTGAGTTGGTCCGTATTCTCGCAAGACAGATAAAATATCATGTTACCCCGTTAAAGATACACACTTAAAGCTCCTCTTCGTCATCGTGATGCCAGTCGGTGGCCGCTTATTTTCTTCTATTTTTACCTTTTTGGCGACGAGCCAATTTCATCCAACAGCTAGAGATGGGTGTTAGCATCGATATTTGAATATTTAACATCTGTTATTGGGATTGGCGTTCAATTTATAACCCCGAAAAATGGATAGTTTAATTTATAATAGGCAAATTTCATTACAAAAATTCGTGTACTTTGTAATTTTAGTTTTATAAGTTGATATGCAAATAAACAACTTATTTTTGTGATATCATTAAAAAAAATGTTGTTAAATCGTATTAAATCAATGTGTTTTTTCCAACACATAGCATTTGTACATTTTATTCATATAAGACTTTGTGTATAGGTTTGTGAATAAAAATTTTGATACATATTTTAAACGTGATTGGAACCATTTAACCACAGCTAACAACTATCTAAATCTACGGTTTTCCGCCTACCTAAACAGTCATAAAAATGAGAGACAAAGAAGAAATAGTCTTCTCTTGTTTTCGTAAGTTTACAACAAAACCATTTGTTTAGTGTGAGAACAGATAATAAGTTACGTTGAAAAGGGAGTAAAACCAAAGTCTGGAGTAATGGAGACATACGTTCAAATGAAATGTTAAACTTTAATAGGTCCAAGAAAAAATTCTCGGACTGCTTTGTTAACGAGGAAGTTGCCAATGCAAACAGAGTAACTGTCCATGTCGTCCATTAGGTCTAATTCTTATTTGGGTATATTTTTTTCGTTCTTTAGACTATTCATATCCGCATGGTCTACTGATATCAGTACAACTTTGCTGTAACGACGACCATCTCTACCAACAGCAGACGGCGAGGACGAAAGAAGATGCAAAATGCGATATGGCGTGTGTGAGCCGGCAGCACAACGATGCATCGTGAGGTTTCGAATGTAAAATACCTGACTATGTAGTTAGATAGCAATCTGGGTGAAGAAATAAGTGCACGGATATAGAAACATGGAAAGTGGGGCAAATTTTATTACTTTTAAACAGAGTTTTTTTTAGTTTAATAGCTCAAAATTATTCATAACAGGAAATAACATTGCACCCATTTCATTTTGAAGTTTAGTCAATAGAAGAAGGTTTATACAGGAGGAGATTTAGTTATTTAGTGAAACCAACAAACCACAATGAAAAAAACAATATCATCTACAAAATACTATGTTAGATATTTCACAAAGGTGAAATAATTAAATAATTGTGCTGTATACTTTCCAAGGGGTAGAGAGGTATTCCAGCTGGAGGCAGAAATTAATAGTATAGGCTAGCAGCGGGAATATGTCTTCTGGAAGTTTTTTCTGAAGAATCATCTCCTGTATATGTATTTCGGAGTCTATTAAGGCCACTATTTCGTGATAGGTTTGGGTCGTACCGAAGATGTTGTATGTTTTGCTTGGTTTCTATACGGAATCTTTTGTCTGAAGTTGGGGTATCTTTGAAGATTTTAGCCTTGTTTAGTGGACTGGTGATTATTTGTATGCTGTGTTTGAGATATGAGTAATGTTGGGTTTTTTGTTTAGTCAGGATTTTGAATTTTTTCCCAAATTTACCTCTGTCTCGGTAGTCCAGTCCATTGTTGTTGTTTCAATAGATTAACCTGTAGACTGAATTTTAGCTGTAGACTGAAGCTTAAATAAATATTAACGATAACAGTCTAAAATGTCACACAATTGTTAAAAAACTTCAATATAAATAAGATTTCATATGACAGTTGGGACAAACAATAACATAACCCAACTAAATTTGATTTCTTAAACAAGGAAAGACTCTCTTTCCTTGTTTAATGTGGCCTCTTGAAATAGCATTTCTCGTCTAACAATATTTTTGCCTCCACTACCTTTACATTCCCTCTTTTGTCTTTTTGCTCGATGCTTCTTCCTGAATACTGCTCTCTGAGGGTACCATCTGAATAAGTTGGGGTAATGAGAACTATCGTTTCTACAAAAAAGAAATGAGAAATTTTTAGTCGACTACATAGCATTGTTCTACAAACGGTTTAAATTCCTAAAAGGGATTAACTCTTAAAAACTGAAAGATAAATTACATGACCGGCCCCTTACAAGCTGATGAACTTCGCCAGAAGCATTAGGCTTCTAGAGTTTAGCAACTAGATTAAGATTATTTATATAAAAATAATAAAATACATTTTTGTCAAAACAATGCTTTCGTGTTATAAAACCATTTTTCGTTTATAACATGTCATGTACTTAAACGTTAAATGTAATATATCACGGTAATAAATACTCTTACTCTGAATTCGGCCTTTAATAACGTTATTTCGTAGAACAGATTATGAAATATAATCGATCTTGCATCTGACATTCTCATCCATTAATCAGTATTATCAATTAGACTCGCAACCCCAATTACAAATTTGTGGCATTGTTACTGTACCGGTTGTTCAACACAACGAGTACGCTGTGAAAGTCTATAATCCTTTCATCAATATTAGTAATTAGTTTCATTGATCTTCGAAAATCCCAGTATATTTTTTATACGTAATTCAGATTAAACAATAAAGTAAAGTGCTTATGACAGGGGAAGGAAATAGGGAACCAATAAATTTTTAATAATATTTCTAAAGTCAATAAGCATTTATATGTACAGCAAGTTGGTGAAATTTTGGCGATTTACATTCTCACACAGTGCAAATATAGCTTCGTCGGAAAAAATATTTCTTTAAGGCCTATCCTCGACAATCCTAACGGTAAAATTCAGTGAGCTATCTATTTCAAAATATCTTTCTTTACAAAAACAAAATCCATTCACGAAGAATATTCTAAACGTCATCTGGTACTAAATTTTATATTTTTACCTACTTACAACCCCCTATTGTGAAGTCTTGGGTGTATACAATAAAGCGAGCGGGAGGTCTTCTATTCATTGCGATTATGGGTAATTAGAATAATACGAGTATACCAGAGTAATATTATTTATTGAATAATTAATTCACAACTTAGCAAGGGTACATACAGGTAACAAATAATCGTCCTGTAAATAATTCATAACAATTAAATCGAAGACAAACTTTTATAAAATTTTATAACAAAATAATGTATAACAAGATATAAGTGTATTGGTTTTTTTTATGTCTTATATTTTCTTTTGTTATTGTTTTTTTGCTGACAAATTGGCTTTTAACGTATATTACAGTTTGATGATAAATATTCTGAAATGGAAAAGGTTGAGATGTGGCGAATAAAAACATTCATGAAATTAAAATGAAGGGATTTACGTCTATTAGTGGTGCGATTTATAAAATTAGTAGCTCAAATCGCGAAAGGAATATATGCATTAGTTTTTAAATATTTATTATTTACGATATAATTTCTAAATTGAACCACTTTCACTTCTTTAGGTAACAATGTATCTGTCTTGACAACTAAATAGGTAATTAGACAAAATAATGATTATTATTAATTTCAAAACGGGAGTTTAAAGAATTAGAAGAAGGTAGTCCGGGCCCAGGCCCAGTTAAACAATCAAGTTTATTCCAGTGGAAGCAATCAGGAGGAATATTTTTCGTTTTGGCTCAGCTGACATGCTCTCTCTAGCACTAGAACCCATGAAACTATGGTAAAAAGCATGCTTTATTTACACGGTTGTGAAACGAGACGATTAACAGAGACATCGAAGAAAGATATGTCGCTGAAATGGATGCAATAAAGTATGAGAATAGAAGGTACAGTCATGGATGGCATACAATGAAGGCATCTCAAATGGTACGGACATGTCCAATGAATGAAAGACAGTAGACTCCCGAAACAAGTACCTCTATGAACAACTACAGGAATCCAGAAGAGAGGACTACCGTAGAAATCACGGATGGAAGGAATAAAAAACTCAATGAGCTCGAAAGTACTTAAAGAACAATGGAATAACATGACGAATTCAATGAAAAATTGACGTCGGAAGACGTTTCATACGAATGAATTGGTACCAGAAGAGTGGCTAAATGAAATAATATGCGTTGCATAAAGGGCCATCAGCTGGATTGTAAGAACTATAGAGGCATTACTCTGTTAGCATTTGCCTATAAAATCTTCGGCAATGTATTGTTTGAAAGACAAACATTTTACAAAGGATATTGTTGATTTACTGCTGCATAATCAACTATACATCAAATTCAAGCACATGGGCAGATTCTAGATTCTGGGTATTTTTGAGAGAAAAATTCTTAGAAAGATTTTTGAGGTCGTAAATGAAAATGGAGTATGGCGTCTCAGAGACTTAGATGGGCTGGACACATTACTAGGATGTCAGATCACGAATACATGAAGAGATTAACATTTTCAGACCAGAGGGCAGAAGAAGTTAAAAATTACCACGAAGAAGATGGATTGATAATGTGTCAGAAGCGGATTCTAAGGGTCAGAAGATGAAGGGAAGTTGCCAGGAATCAACAGGAGTGGCGATTTCTGTGCGAGCAGGCAAGACGGATTGTCGAGGCATTATGATGATGGTTGATGATGATATATACATGGTTAAATACCGAAACCTCGTAAGTCAAAATCTACAACTTTTCAGTAGAGCGAAAAAACGTCACGGCTTAGTACACGTGTTTTCTTTTTCTACTTTGTTTTCTGATGTAATAATTCAATAAATGTATTTCTGTTGTAATAATTAAGTAAGTAGAGAATAGTATTCTGTCTACATCCTCACATCAATCAATGGTTGGGTTCTTACACCCGTACCATGACAAAAAATTTTTTTCAATTTTTTAACGTGTCTGTGAAGTCCAGTGTCGGTTTTTTATATGTTTTTTAAGAATTTCAACAACTAAAAAATCATAATTTTGAAATATAAGGAAATGAGATCTCTCCATTGTAGTGGTATTTATAAATTGACCATAGCTCTGATGATGGCCTTGTAAAGCCGAAAGCGCTATACAGGGTGGTGAATCGTCAAACGGGCCATAGGAAACTCAATGGGAAATTCTAAATTGTTGATTTCCTGCTTCCCTAATTATTTTACACCAAAAGTCATGGGAAACTATTTGTAGAGGACTCAAATATGTATCGAAAATAACTGTTAAAATATACTCACAAAACAATACAAAAAATAATATATTCTTGTCACTGATGATTCATAAAATAGGTTATGTTATACTAGATTTAGGGGTGGGTGGGTGTGGGTCGGTATAATCCTGGAATAAATTCTTATATCAAGTATAACCTATATCTAAGTTATTCCATGTTTATTGATAGTGATTTTGCCTATACCTGATTTATTCTGGGTATAAGTTTTATACTTGGTTTATTAGGTAGTTATGCTTTAAGAGTTTTTTATGGTGTTATATTTATTATTATATTTAAATCAGATTGAAATATTTTTATTTAGGTTCTGTGTAACTTTTTTGTCATTGATTGTGTTGGTATTTCTTTTTATTTCTATTGATTTGTATATCTCCCTCTTGTTTTTGTTTTGTTCGGTTTTTAAAATTTTGATATTTTCGTCAATAATAATGTTGAAGTCAAATTTTTGCTTCTTCTCATTCTCATGTTTACTAATTTTATATTAAATGAAGGTATGTGTATATATATTATATATTGTTGCATAATTGAATTGTTCATATGGTTTGGCACGTAAATTACTCCTAAAAAATGAAACAGTACAGAAATATCTGCATTTAAATCTGATTTATATTTAATTTTGAAATGCGTCAATACATTTTTGTTTTTGCTTCTATTAATTCGATTTCGACGAATTGGAATGCAGGCACAAATTTAAAATTCAATCAAAATAAATTGTTTAACTTTTAACATGTTTTGACAGTGAATAATTTAGCAATTATGTACTATTTGTAAATGTTTTAATAAATGATTTTTTATTGATTGTTAAATTGATGATTCTATATATTTCGTTAGTTTTTATATTAATAAAATAACCGCAAACTATTTGATATGGTTGATATATACTCGATGAATCGTTAATTAATTTTTTTACATTAATTAATTAATTAAATATATTGTAACCAACGGTCTGCGAATATAGTATCATAATTGTGCAGCGCTAGTTTAACGTCAGAGGTCAATTGTGCAGCACCAATTATGTTGAAATATGAGAATTTTCCATCACGATTTTAAGAGCAAATAGAAAGAGTATATTTTATAAAAGTAATGTAGTGTACGCTCCGACAGTAGACAAAGAGGAAATATAACAATTCTATAATACTTTAAACGAGGTGATGAGAACAACAAACAGACATAGTGACATTAACATAGTAATGGGTGATCTGAACGCCAAGGTAGGTCAGGGTAAAGTTGGAGAAAATGTTGGTGAAGTTGGTGACTATGGCTTAGATAATAGAAATGAAAGGGGTGACCATTTAGTTTAGTTTTGTCAAAGCAAAGATTTAATAATAACTAATACATTCTTTAAATTACCCCCAAGGCGAGTGTATACGTGAACGTCACCTCAACACACTCAAGAAAAAGTAATCAGAAACGAAATAGATTACATAATGGTGACAAAAAGATACCGTAATGCCGTGAAATGTACTAAAACATATCCTGAAGCTGATATCGGTTCGGATCATAATCTAGTAGTATCTGTGATAGAAGCTAGACCAAAAAAAATAAGAAAAACCATCACCCCAGCGTTAGACTTAAGCTAGCTTAAAAGTGAACACCTGCGACAAACAGTGCAAGAAGAAATAAACACCAACCTCAACATAGCAGAAAGTCAAATCCGTAGAACAGACAACATAGGTGAAAAACTTAAGTATATAAACACTACAATAAGAACTACGGTATAGAAACACCTAACTAGATCTGCAAAGAAACACAAGGTATAGATGACACCAGACATACTAGAGCTAATGGATGAAAGACGTAAAATGAAGAATAATGCACAAAAATAGAGAGAGGTTGATAAGAACATAAAGCAAAGAATAAAGAAGGCCAAAGAATTATGGATTGAAGAACAATGTGTAGAAATGGAAAACTATGAAAGAAAATATGACGAAAATAAGAACAAAGACGGAAAGATTATTATAGATTTAACAGAGAAAATTAATAGATGGAGTGAATACATAAGAGAATTGTTTGAGGACAACAGAAATAACATTGTTCAGGTAAAGGGTGAAACGGGACCTGAAATCCTAAAATGTGAAGTAGAAATGGCACTTAATAATTTCAAAACTGGAAAGGCAAATGGACCTGATGAGGTTCCTACTGAATTGCCAAAGCTCTTGAATGATGACTCAATAGGTATAATATTGCACTTATTTAACGCAATATACAAAACTGGTATTATACCTCAAGAGTGGCTGTTGTCTACATTCGTTACACTGCCAAAGAAATCCAATGCAAAAGAATGTTCAAAAACATCGAACAATATCTTTAATGAGCCATCTACCAAAGATATTTCTAAAAGTCATCCACAACCGAGGTTATCAAAAGTAGGATTCAGATATTAGTGATACACAGATGGGGTTAAGAAAAAGGACTCTTCGGTTTGAATGTTCTTACACAAAGAAGCCTAGACGTTAATCAGGAAGTATTCTCAATCTATATTGCAATCAAAAAGCTAACATCAAAAAAGAAAATGAGATATCACAAGCGATAGAAATACGTAGAGGAGTATGACAGAGATGCATTTTGTCACCGCTGCTATTTAATGTTTATAGTGAAAGCATCTGCCAGGAAACCCTTTTGAAAGCAAACGAAGGAATCGTAAACAATGGAGAGGTTGTAAATAGTATTCGATACGCAGACGAAACTGTACTAGTTGCAAGAACAGTAGAAGAATTACAACGATTACTTACAAATATAAATATTGCCTGCAACAATTATGGTATAAATATCAATGTAAAAAAACCAAGTATATGGTCTTCAGTAAAAACATGACACAACCAGCACATATTATTATAAACAGTATTCAAATTGAAAAAGTATCAAATTACAAATTACAAATACTTGGGGACTAATAAACGAAACTAGAGACCAAAACAATAAAATAAAAAGACGTATCAAAATTGTCAGGGCCACCTTCATAAAGATGAGGAAATTTTTCTGTAACAGAGATATAAGCATCCCTCTACGATTAAGAATGCTAAGGGGCTACGTATTTAACACGCTATTATACGGTGTAGAGGCCTGGACTCTCAAACATAACAACATAAAAAATATTGAACGTTTCCAGATTTTGTGAAACAAGAAATACGTTTGAGACGATTGAAACGTTTACGTCAACGTTTGAAAGAATACCTTTTTCCAACAGTTTTCTTAACCTTTTTGTTCATTACTGTATAATGTACTGTAATGCTTCATATTTTTAATGGATTTAGATTGAATATTTTTGTTTCTTGTATTGGGATAATCAAAGTACCCAGTGAATCACAAAAACAAAGAAAGCCAAGACAAAGTTCCCACTAAAGCTGAAAAAGTGTTTTCCTGGCGTTAAAAGCAAAAAAATTAAAGATCAAAGAACGTTTTAAACTTTAATAAAGTATAAAGAGCAATTTAGTTCATTCAAATTTCATCTTTTTTGCTTTTTATATCAAAGGATATGAGTTTGATCATCTGAGCTTTTTTGTGATTATACTCAAGGTGTTTTAATAAAAAAATTAAATATTCACTAGTTTTTACTACTTAGTAACTACAGGCTATTTCGTAACAGAATTATGATTTTTTTCCTAGGTAGTGGAATTGCTTTTGGTTTTAACTGTTTTCTTTCCCTTTTATTATTTTGCCAATTTCTTTATTTTCATCTATTTATTATTATTTAGTCGTGCTTTATTCTTTTCAAATCCATATTATTTCATTTCTTTTTATCTATATATTCATAACAGTTGAGATATTTTTATTTGTCGTTTCTCCTTTTTTGTCGTTATGGGATCTGCTTTAGATTATTTTACCGCTATTTCCTGTTTGAACATTTATTTAATTAACCCAAAAACACTCAACATAGCTCAAAGATCAAAACCTCAAGATCACCAGTTAGGCTTTTAATTTATGGGATATATACAGCAAGCAGCAGAACTTTACAGATCACATCAACAAGATGATGAGATGAGACCAGCACGGAAATTAATAAAAAATGTTGAATCAGAAATAATGCCAAAAGTAACAATTTCAGAGGTAACTACAGCATTGGAAAACATGAAGAGAAATAAAGCTGCAGGAGAAGATAGTATTACCACAGATATGATATTAGAAGGAGGTAAGGAACTAATTGCAATTGTAACTAAGCTTGTGGACAGTTGTTTACATCAGGGCAAAGTCCCTAAGAGCTGGAACAACTCTAAAGTAATCTTATTGCACAAGAAAGGTGATAGTCGAAAATTGGAAAACTACAGACCATCAGCCTACTGGCACACCTGTTTAAAATACTCACCAAAGTCATAACTACTCGACTAACAAGGAAATTAGACGAATACCAACCATATGAACAGGCAGGTTTTAGAAAAGGCTATTCAACTTCCGATCACCTGTTAACCACAAAAATATTAATAGAAAAATGTAACGAATACAAGTTTCCAGTTTTCCTTGCATTTGTAGACTACGAAAAAGCTTTCGATACCATAGAACACACGGCCGTAATAAACGCAATGCAAAATTGTAGAATAGACAGCAGATATATTAACTTAATAAAAGAAACTATGAACCAAGCTACAGCTACATACTACCTAAATGAAAATGAACACACGAACCCTGTACCATTAAACAGGGGAGTCAAACAGGGAGATACTTTATCACCCAAACTGTTCACCTTAGTTTTGGAGGACGTTTTTAAAAACCTAAATTGGAAATATAAGGGAATAAACATCAATGGCCGCTACCTCAGTAATCTACGATTTGCAGATGACATAATCCTGATAGCTACTGACCTACAAGAAATGCAAACCATGCTTGTAGAACTTCATACTGAATCTTCTAAAATAGGACTGAAAATGAATTTAAACAAAACAAAAGTCATGCACTCCGAAGACACCGTGACAATAATAAACGATAAAGTTATAGAAAAAGTTGAAGAATATATATACTTGGGACAAAAAATAATCCTAAATAGGGAAATTCAGACTGAAGAAATAAAAAGAAGAAGAAAGTTAGCTTGGGCAGCATTCGGTAAACTGAACTATATACTCAGAAATCAACAAATTCAATTACATCTTAGATCTAAAGTTTTTTGATGCATGCATTACTCCGATATTAACTTATGCGGCACAAACATGGACAATCACAAAAAAGAATATGAATATACTTAGAGTCACTCAACACGCGATGGAAAGAGCACTGCTAGGTATATCACTTAAGGACAAGAAAACAAACACATAGATGAGACAGAAAACCAAAGTCACCGATGTGGTGCAAAAAGCATTAAAGCTGAAATGGGAATACGCTGGACATGTAGCTAGGAGCGATCTAAACAAATGGCACAGATCAATTTTAACCTGGAGACCATACCAACACAAAAGACCCAGAGGCAGACCTCCTATGAGATGGACAGATGATCTGAAAAGGACTGCCGGGAAAAATTGGCTACAAGTAGCGTACAATAAAAACCAATGGAAAGGAAGACTTGAAGAGGCTTATGTTCAGATGTGGACGTGAATGGCTAGACGAAGAAGAAGAAGAAGATACAGCAAGCTTCAGCTAAGAATGAAAAAAGACACATTACACTTGACAAATGGGACTATTACTTTGAAATACTTCTAAATGAATAGACCAGAATTGGAAGATGTCAACCACTTCTTAATTATAAATCTATCAGCATCGTCTATGTGATTAACGTATTCTCATCAAAAATTTAGCGAAACTATTCTAAAACTAAATTCTTCCTCTTCTTTCGTTTCTCGGTTTCTTGGTCGGCAGCTAGATGAAACAATTCCTCGACCGTTCGACATGTCCATTGTCTAATGTGACGCAGCTAGGACAGTTGCTTTCTTCCGACCCAGCTTTTTTCTTCGATTTTGCCCTGAATGATCAACCTGAGTAAGTGATATTTAGGTCCTCTCCTTATATGGCCGAAGTATTTTACTTTTCTCATTTTGATGATGTTGATCAATTCTTTCTCTCTGTGGACCAGACGTAACACTTCAATACTTTTAGGGTGCGTTCATTACGGAGACCAACGCATGGTATCCTCGCCTAGATCATTTAAAATAATGCATTTATTTTACGTGGTATCGATACGATGGTCGCAGCGAGGTTCGGTGGTCGGCACCTCGTAGTGTCGATCGTAGAGTACTAATGACGAGAATTGAAAAAATACTAAGCTCGAATACTATGGTCCAAGTCCATGGTCCGATACCTGGCTCGAGGCTGGGCGCTGCGCTTTGACGGTGAATGCTGGAATTAGTCAAAAATACGATTTAATTCGAAAGTAAAATATTTCACGAGAAATATTCTAAGTCGAAAATGCTGAAATAAATATAATTAAATACAAACTGTACTAAGTCTCGCTAGAGAACTAAAAAATCCTGAAATAAAAGGAGAACGGTTAGGTGCAATAAAAAGAGCAAAGTTTTTGGGAACTGATCTACCAGAAGGTTTCTAGTGCCAAGAAGGCTGGTTCTGCGGATCCCTGTCCAGACCAGAACGTACTTTTGGCCGTTGTGCACCTATACTTATATGAAATTAAGTAGATCATGGCGGTCTACCATTGGAGCTAACACAATAGCTAATGCTCAGTTTCGGGTAATATTATTGGCTGCAATTATGGTTGCAATTCGGCCAATCGTAAAGCCGGAATTGAGCTTTAATTTCGGGCATACCATTGGCTGCCATTATGGTTGCATTTTGATCAATTATAAAGCCGGAATTGAGCTATAAGCAACACTATAACATAAAAGACTAACTGGTGATCTTAAGGCGGATTTAACCTCATTTATATGCATTACCCTCCCACTCAGAAGTATCTATGTTGAGTGATTTTTTGGATTAATTGAATAAATGTTTAAACAGGAAGTAGCGGTAAAATAACCTGAGGCAGATAGAATAACAGCAAAGAAGGAAAAACGACAAATAAAAATCCTTCAAATGTTCCAGATAAAAAGAAATTAAAAAATATATTTATTTGAAAAGAATAACGTACGACCAAATACTAATAAATTAATATAAGGAAATAAAGACACTGGCAAGATAAAAAAAAACAAATAGAAAACAGTTAAAACCAAAAATAAATTTCACTACGTTGCCCTGGAACAAAGCGCATTCTAATTCTAATCCACAAACGAAAATGAATTTCCTAGAGTTAGCTGTATTACCATAAATCACAAAAAATTTAATGAAAAAATGCTTTTAAAAAAGGTATATTTATTTTAAAAAAACCTTTCGGGCTACATCACAGAACGTTATCGGAATCACTATTCCATCATCTGTTTGAAGGTAAAATACCCAAACAATGGAGAAATGCCAACACAATCTTAATACATAAGAAAGGACCGAACAGACCTAAACAACTACCGTCCTATTTCCCTTTTGTCACAACTATATAAAACCTTCACAAGAATAATAAACAACCGACTAACCTATAAACTTGATAACTACCAACCAGTGGAACAGGCGGGATTCAGAAAAGGATACAGCACAATCGACCATCTACATACGCTTAAAATCTTAATTGAGAAAACCAATGAATACAACCTTCCGCTGTACTTAGCATTCGTAGATTATGAAAAGGCTTTCGACGGCATTGAACACTGGGCGGTTGAAGAAGCTCTGGTCAATAGTAGAATAGATTCAAGATACCGACAATTGATACATGATATTTACCAAAACGCAACCATGACCGTAATTCTGGACGACAAATTAATAACGGATAATATAAAAGTTAAACGAGAGTCCGACAAGGCGATATAATTTCACCTAAACTGTTTACCTTAACCCTCGAAGACATAAGAAAATCAACAGATTGGGAAAACAGAGGAATATGTATTAACGGAAAATACCTAAATCACCTTAAGGCCCGTTTTCACGGTACACTTTGGATGATCATCCCGGATGAATCATCCAAAGTGACTACGACGATGAAAGTAATTATCGTTTACATGTATCACCAAGACTGAACTAGTCTGTTCACTTACAAATGGCGCCGACTGAAGTTGTACGTGCTGGAATTGGTATAATAAGTGAATATCTTTTAAATGAACTTGAAAATGTACTTGAAAAACAGAAGATTAGAAAAAAACGACGTTGGTGGGTAAGGCCGTGGATACTTCGACGCTACAAAATGGGGGCGTCAACGTGTTTGTTAAAGGAATGGTCTACAGAAGATCAAGCCATGTTACAAAACCATCTAAGAATGTCTGAAGTGCAATTTGAAGAGCTACTTACCAAAGTCACACCGTTAATTCAAAAGCAAAGCACAACCATGAGAGAATCTCTTCATCCAAGACTGAAATTGCAAATTGTACTAAGATATCTTGCAGCAGGAGATTGCTTTTCAACACTCGAAGCTTTGTATCGTGTACCTAAATGCTCCATTTCCCATTTTATGCCAGAAGTATTAGCTGCTATTTACGAAATACTTGAATACTGTATCAAGGTTAGTACCTAATTAGATTCTTTCTTACATATTTAAAAAAAAAACGTATTAAAACTTTATCCAAAAGGCATTTTATTCAAAAATTAAAATCAAACATAAATTCATTGGTAATTGTGAATAGTCGAGAATGCTTCGGATAATATATCATAAGGAGCACTCTCTTCATATCTTTCCATTGTAGTAGTCGGTGTAGAAACTGACGTCTCACTGTTAGTCGAATATACTGTATACAGTGATGGAGTAGATTCCTTTGAGCGAGTCTGTTCTAAGTTGAAGAGATACATGCGCTCTTCCATCATAACCTTTTGCAGCTTTTCTTGACATATCAGGGCGCGGTCCAGAGCATGGTTTTAAGCTGAACTGACAGGCTTCGACAAAAATGATCAAATTCGTTATCTGTGCTTGCATTCTGTGCAGCAATTGCACTTAATTTATCTATTGCTTTTTCAATAGCTGAAATTCCAGAAAAACGATGCTTTTTTGAAAATGGGGTGTTCAAATTTGCTTGGGGACTCTCTTTTCTGATTCGTTTGTTATGCTGTGCCAGTTCGCTTTCTTTAGGTAGTACTCCATCATCTGTCGGTATGACATCATTTGCTGCCGCAGGTATGATAACCTCGGTATCAGTATTATTTCCTTCATAATTGACATCTTCAGTATCTGGATTCTGTGGCGTTGGGCTCCTTTTACATTTCGGAACCTGAAACAGATACCGCATATTATCATACAAAACGAAGTTGCTCGAATTTTTACCCACTTATAATACACATACGTATACAGTTTTGTCTTTTACAGGTGCCTACCACTACTAATGAATGGACAAAAGTAATGAAGGAATATTATACCCTTTGGAACTTCCCTAATTGCTGTGGCGCTATGGACGGGAAACATATTGCTATTCGCTGTCCTGCGAAGTCGGGATCGTATTTTTTCAATTATAAACAAACGTTCAGCACTATTCTTTTTGCAATTGTGGATGCTAATTATAACTTCCTATATATTGACGTCGGTACAAATGGCAGAGCAAATGACGCATTAGTGTTTTCCAAATGTACATTTAACGAAGCTCTGGAGAACAATTTGTTAAATATACCTGAAAATGGTGTTTTTCTTGGGGACGACGCTTTTCCTCTTAGAACCTATCTTTTGAAACCTTATAGCAAGAAATCATTAACTAGGAAGGAAAGGGTATTTAATTATCGGCTATCTCGAGCTCGTCGCCTATCAGAAAATGCATTTGGCATACTTGTGTCTCGTTTTCGAGTATTCGAAAAGCCTATTCCTCTCAAAGTAGAAACAACTGAATTACTGGTGAAAGCTACTTGTGTTCTTCATAATTGGCTCAGACAAACCTCTACTTGCAAAGCACCATACGTAACTGAGGGATTGATTGATGTTGAATTATGGGAGGAAGGCAGAATTGTACCTGGAATATGGCGACAAACTACACACGACGGCCTCAGAGACATAACACTTGCTACAAGTAACAACCACAAGAAAGTTGCTGCCGCTGTACGTGATGATTATGCAGATCTGTTCTGTTCAACTGAAATTGTACCGTGGCAGTGGAAAATGATTTAAATGGCTTATTCTTGTATAATTGTTCATTTACTTAATAAAAATTGGTAACTAATTTTTCTGTGGTTTTGTTGTTTATACGTGTAAGGTAAGCAACCAAGATGAAGTGGGACATTTTACGTCTAAAACGATCAACTATATTTCAGCTATTTTAAATCGATATGGTTTTTATTTTCAACTTACTACAATACCCTACGACCCACCTAATACATATATGTACTTATAATTGCTAGTAGTATGAAAATAAAAAAATGCTATACTTACTGTACTTGCTGAGCTGCTCCTCGGTACACAAACTGCACGTAAGAATGAATCGGCTTGTTTGTACCAAAAAGTTTGGGGACATAAACGTCATCTGGCCCTGTACCACTTTTTACGGATTGATTTACTTTAGCCAGTTCAGATGAATATCGGGTACGAATTGTTTTTATTTTTAACTTAATATCTTCCACCATCACTCCCTGAAGATTCAGCTCCTCAACGATTTCTTTTAACGCTTTTTCTCTATGGGTTTTATTTTTATATGTCTCTGCTTTAGTGTTCCAAAGACACTGTCGGTCTTTCATTAAACTCAAAATTAGAGGAGTATGGTCGTCTTTCCACTTAAAAACCATGATAGCAAGCGTACAAACACAACAACTACGCACTTCAAACGCGACAATACACAACCACGTGGACCTGTTGCCGCCGTTCACTAGTCACTACCGATGAATTACAGCAACAAATGCATGTTTACATGGTTCACTTTGGATGATTCATCCGCGATGCATCCCCTAAAGTGAACAAAAGTAGAACTCGGTTCAACTTCGTTCAATATTCATTTTGGATGATCACTGTCGATGAATAATAGTTTATACGATTCATTTATTTTTCACTTTGGATGATTCACCCGGGATGATCATCCAAAGTGTACCGTGAAAACGGGCCTTTAGATATGCGGATGATATACTCCTGATCTCCTCGGAACGACAAGAACTGGAATTAATGCTGAATGAACTTCATGAAAAATCACTGCAAAAAGGACTAAAAATTAACTTCAACAAAACAAAAGTAATGACAAAACACGGAAGACCAAGAGGAAATAAAAATAAAAACAGAAAAAATAGAACAGGTAAATGAGTATATCTATCTAGGACAAGCAATCAGAGCTAATAGAGAAAATCAAACAGCCGAAATATCGAGACGAGTAAGAATGGGATGGGCAGCGTTCGGCAAACTTTCTTACGTTCTAATAAATCAAACAATCCCTCTATACTTACGAAGCAAGGTATATAACTCCTGTATCATACCGGTGCTCACCTACGGAGCACAGACATGGGCATTTACACAGGCCAATTTGGATAGGATAAGGAAGGCACAAAGAGCAATGGAGAGACAAATGTTGGGTGTATCACTTAGAGATAGAAAACGTAACCAGTGGATCAGAACCAGAACAAAGACAGTAGACGCGATAGAACAAGCAGCAAAACTGAAATGGAAATGGGCTGGACACAATGAACGTCTCCAAGACGGACGATGGAACAATGCCATGGGAAAGTGGCGTTCATACAATGCAAAGAGATCAAGAGGCAGACCACAGATGAGGTGGAAAGATGACATCAGGAAACAAGGAGGTCCCACATGGCAGAGAACAGCTCAAGATAGGGAAAGATGGAGAGAACTGGGGGAGACCTATATCCAACAATGGAAGGATAGAGAATAGGTTCAAAAAAAAATCAGTGCTGCTACCAGTTACACATGTGTGAAGCCACTAAATATGTGGGTTAGCCTTCAAATGTCATTAAATTGGTTTTATGTTACATTGTTGTTGAACATTTTATAGGATGTTAAAGTTTTAAACAGAATGAATGGAGTGAATGACTAGATTAAGATATTTTATAATGCAATGGATAGCTACTGTTTTTATACAAATTGTGACAACCGTTAAAAAAAATCCGGTATTATTATTATTTAATATATTTATATATACAAACACTGACATTATGTGGTATCATTAACATAAATACACACGGTTATCTTAGAATATGAAATTATTCAAATACCAAATTCCAACTTTCTTAGATAAATTCTAACAAAATGTAGTAGTATATAATATATATTCATAATTTAGTATTAATGACGCATTCACATCTAACCGTGAGAAACATGTAAGCAATTAAAATCTATTTAGTAATTTAAATGCGCTAATAAATTAGAGAGAATAATTCGGACCAACTTGCTATTTGAATGCATAATGCAGACATGTAATTGGACCATATTCCTATCAATTAGTGTTTAGAGAAAGAAGAGGGGAGAAAGTAAATATTAAAGAAGGATCGCTTTCAAAATTTTAGTGCTCGATAAAAAGGACGTTTGAGTGTATTTAAAAGTAGTATTCGTTCAGCGAAGACTCTATTAACTCATTTTTTTAAGTTTCGAATAAAGCAAGATAAAGTTTTGATTAATGCAAAAAATCGCGGTTCTTATTTACTAACTCTTTTTATATTTATCCATTGTGTTAACCGTATTGCTTCGTTTGTGCTTTTAAATATATCAATTTTGTTTCTTTATCTGGTTTTTAATTGAGTTCCATCGTTGTGTGAAACTGTATTTATGATTAAAGTCTACATAGAAGTTAAATTACAAAATATTATAAACAAACATTATTGCCATTATTAGACTTCTTCGTCGTCATTACTTGTAATGATTACATATGTTTATGATGTATCAGAATGTAGAGTTCTATAAAAGCCATGGTAGAGATAGTGCAGCACGCCTGACCACGGCGCAATAGACGAAATTTGGTTTAGTCCCCACTTCCATGTGAAACGCATTGTACTATTCACTGTATAATTCCACTTACAATAGAACCTTTCTGCCTTTACGTGAATTTGACTCCGCCTTGTGCAGCTCCATGGTCAGGAGTGTTTGAACTATCTTTACATAGTAGGGATCTATGGAATTTCCAGTATCGCAAAGCTATAATAACCCAGTTAACTTCGTAGCTATTGGCAAAATATTTGTGTATATTTTGGATAGGAATATGTCAATACGAAATGGACTTCCCCTTTTTGCTTTTTTTTTAGATCACACCTGTTAGAATCGATATTTAAATCATACTTAAAAAAAACTTTGATCATTTCTTTTCCATTGTCATTGTCAGTTTTCCAATTTTTGTTGCCAACTAGTCTTTTGAAATTTAGGAAGTCTTCTTGTGACATTTCTGTTACATTACGATAGTTTGGCCATTCTTATCAAAGTAATCCATTGTTCAGGAACATCCAAGACCGACTGACGTTTTTTTTGCGTTTTCAATTACAGCATGCATGCTGTCTCCCTCATTTCGGATGTGTTCTTTCTCTAAAAATCTATATAGAGTAATAATAACTTGGAAATAGATAGCTGCATAAGCAAATATTGAAAATATGGTATGGTTTCTGTTTTACCTACCACAGTTTTTTTTTTATTGAGTTTAATGCGTCGACAACTAATGGTCATTGGCATGGTACAGTGAATTTTTACAGTCAGGTACCTTTTTTTTTTTTTACATCTTTAAAGAGAAGAAGGAAAATCTGCATACAGACACCTGTGACTCACACAGGTAGTGTTGGGTTCCTAATACCCTAGCGAAGTTGTGCAGGGGCGAGGTGCCCAAGGAATTTAAACCCTTGACACCTCGCCCCGTCACCACTCCGAGACGGTCGGCGTCCAACTAAAAACCTCTCCTCTGTCACACCAGACATCAGGATGGAAGGGCCAGTTAAGGCATACATCTCTCCCGATGCCCTGCTATCACCCGATTCCCATTCTTTCTCCGACACATTCATCCAGGAAACCACACCCACACGAACCACCAAGGACTTTCAACCCTCTGCCTTAGCGAGCTGCCATCTCTCTCGCGTCAGTCAGGTACAGTCAGGTACCTAGTGTAGTGTGTGTAGGTGTAGAGTAATTGTCTTGATACTTAGCAAAGTCGACGTCATTGTCTTTGCTAAGAAACGCTAATTGTATCCGAACGTCTGCGGTCCCTCCGGTGAGTACCGATCGCACAAGGATAGAAATTATTTTCATTTCTTAATTTTTAATAAACGAAAATTTCTCCACCCGGGTGAGATTCGAACTCACGACCTTTAGGTTCAAAGGTAGTCACTCTTACCACTGAGCCACAGAGGGGGTTACCCACCACAGTGATCCGAATAGAAGATAAGTGATTTGATTTAATTCCCTTTTTTTTGGGATCTTTGTAAACTTCCACAAATAACTAGTAATTTCGTTTGAACCTCGTTTAACAATTTGTTCATGCTATACATAACAGAATCCAGCATTATTGCCTATATCAAATATGGTGAAGTTGTATGTAGCATACATACTTTTATAATAACAATTCGCTTACGTTCGATTGGGGAGTCGCTAAAACTTTTTGGAGATCGAAACATGCAACGCAGATGGTCTTATCAGTCAAGGCGAGTTCTTTGTCACTGTTTTTCATATTTCTAGCGGCTATTTATTGGTTAAGTGACGTTAATGGTTCTCCTGTAAGTCGACCTTCCCAGTTTTAATCATCTAGGTTAAAGACTAAGCAAACATCGCAGCGATATTTCTTTGCTCTAAAGAAACTGATATTAAATTCAGTGTTAAAAATGTCTTTATACTGGCGATGCGTAACAAGTTGTCCAATACTGTTTTCATCGCCATAAAATTCCTTATATAGTTTATAACATTTTATGAATGCTTCATACTTCTTTGAATATACATAATTCAATTAGAATACACGCACATGTCTACACGGTGATCAATTTTTGTGACAAAGTCCAATATATTGGTTATTATAAAATATGTGAATAAAGTTGTTAAAAAGTTGTAGATTTAATTTTACATATTTTTAAATTAGTCACATATATATACAAATTTTCTTTAAAATGGTGTAAATCCAATGTTAGAGGTTTTAAATGTAACACCCTGTTTATAAGTATTTGACAATTTAACTTATTTTCCAACATTGTTGCCAATTTTCTATTATTTTATTCTTACTGTAGATTTTGCAACGAAATTTCGTGTGTATTAATAAAGCCAAATAAAAATTTGTGCAGATATAAGAGCCCTTAATCAGTTCAAATCTAGTCTTCTACAAAATCAAAGACCAAAATGTTAGTTAATGGAAAATATAATATGTTTACATATTAAGAAGAATCAATCATTTTAAATTGAATTGGATAATATGATGGTATGCAAAAGAATATGTAATTTTTAGAAGAAAAATAATTAAAACTAAAACTAGTTAAAGATAGAATATTGCTGTAAAAAAACTAAAGCTTTTTATAATGTCTACAAATCTAAATACTCAAATTTATATTCCCATTCATCCAGTTATCCTCATCGCATATTTGTACGCATGCCGAAAGTGTAAAAACTTCCGAATCTCATTAAACTCCGAAACAATTCTCCATCATCCTGCAGCATCCCTTCGTCAATTTCGCCTTACCCCTATATTCGCAGAGGGTCTTTTCCCTTTGTTGATGGCATCATATGAAGGTACATCCCCTTTAAGGCCTTTTATGCTCTCTGTCCCATTTTCCTAAAACGTGCTCGCAATATATTATAGGAAAAGTGTTTTTCACTTTGGACATTTCTTTGGGGGATCGATAAAAAAATAAAAATACGTCTGCTTCGCACAAATCGATAAAACCTTAATAAGGAAAAGTCTTTCGATATAGTCAGCTTATATTGTTTGGAAATGGATGGGAAAATGACTGAAGATAAAAATATTTTTTTTTATGTGCTTACTTTATATTTTTCAAAATTGTATGTCTATGAAGTAGAATAAGGGCGACTGATCTATAATAATGTATTTCAATGTTTATATTGCTTTCTTTGGAGCTAGCTTTTCAGGAATACAAAATATGGTTAACAATATTTCTCAAGAACTTAATAAATTGATCTTCTCTTGGTACAAAAAACATATTATTTTGCTCCAAGCAGTTCCGATTAAGCCAAACTATTATTTCTTTTTTGTAATCGTGGATTTTAATGAAATGTAGCATAGTCGGTAAACGTAAATACATAAAAAAAAGAAATACAGAGTTTTTTTCTTGATCATTTATCAATCTTGATCAAATTTTAAAAAGTGACATACCGTTATCATTCATGGAAATTTTTAACATAAAAGTCAATATAAAGCATAACAATCTATCAACAAATGTGTTTAATAATCTGTATTTTCTCCAGCATCAATAATTACAGCATGACACCGCCTTAGCATGCTTAAAATTAAATTATCAATTTCGTTTTGAGGCAATAGGATTCATTCCTATGTAGCAAGATCTTATAGACTTTATTTAGCATGAAAATTATGCAGATGAGAAGGAATCCATCTCCGAATCATATCCCATACATGTTCGATAGGATTAAGATCTGGCGATTGTGCTGGCCGCGGTAAAACTGTAAAATCTTCATTATAAAACCAATCTCTTACTATGTATGAAAAAACCAATCTCTTATAGTATGCGGCCTTGCGCCATGTAAAGCAAATCAGCACCTGCAGCAGTGGCAAATTTAAAAAAAAAAACAAGAGATTCTAAGATGCGATCAATATATTGGTATGATCTGTATATGCTCTTCTCTCTTGTCGACCAGGTTTTCTCCAAACTCTCACTCGTTGTAAGTCCCAATGCACTGTTGTTGTTCACACCTAAATCGAGTCCGTAATTTCTACGACGTAACATGGGAACCCTCAATGGACGTATGACATGCAGAGCAGCTTCATGTAATCTATTCCTCAAAGTTTCGTCACACACAGTAATGCTGTGTGTATTTTCTAAGGCCTTACAGACTTCACATGCAGTTGTATGCACATTTCCAATCCTACCACATGCTGATCCTGTCGAGTGGTAGTTTCACGTTAACAACCTTCATGACTTCCAGCGACATTACCAATTTTGCAATCGTGAAATCTCGCTCCGAGATATGTCAAAATCACGTGTAACATAAGCTTGTGGAAGACAATCTTGCGTTAGTAAAATTTTAAAGTAAATGCATACTTTCTTTAAAATTTGAAACACTTTTTCCTTGTAATTTGACGCAATTAATCGTACTTATTGAAGGCACTGTCACTTTTGCCTTAGATCTATCCATAGATTAACGGTATGCCGATTATGATTCTTAAATTCGTACCAAACCGCGCATCTACGTCATTTGGGAAACAGAAATTCTCATTCTTCCGTTCGAATATATGGTTCTTTTATGCGATGTAATTCAACGATTTGAAATCGATTTCCAATCCAGAAATCGATTGAAAAAAAATTTGAAATAAAAATTATGAATGTTCTGAACCTCTAAATATTTATAATTGATTATAAGATTATTAGACCAGGGTTGCAATCTTTGAAAATGGGAAAAAGTAAAAAACTAATGGTAACAGAATGGAACTGATTGGAAAAGAAATAAAATATAACAAAAATTAAAGGAAAATTATTTACGGGCGATCTGACATCGGGAAGTGGAAGGGGTAGAGTTCTTAAGAGTAACAACGACAAAGCTACAAGTTCTATGGAAAAAAGGTAAATGGCAAAGTTGTAGGTAATTAAAAAATCTACAACTTTCATATTTACACTTTCTTACATAACCTAAAAATTTATACGAAAAATTCAAATAACCTAGGTTTTAGTGTAACGATTATTTTGCCTACCACCTAGGGTGTTACTATAGCGGGTTGAAAAATGGGGACAGAAATTACGGGGCTAGAGATAGGGAAAGCAAAACAAACCGAAATGTTTTTTTTGAAGAGCTGGGTCGCAAATAAGTGAATGACAAGGGGGCTGAAATGGGGTAACTACAAAAAGTAAATCAAAAGGGGTACTTACATGAATCTTCTGGACAAACACAATACAAGAAGGTTCTTAAGCTATTTAAAATAAGGACGCCGCATAGAAGGATCTTCCTGCTGGATCTTCCTTCCTAAAAAATATAAAAAATGTTAGAAACTTTTCTAAAAGAAATAATACTCTTTTTTAGAGAAAAAAAAATAAATATTTTTTGTTGTTTCACCACAAAGTTACAAATATAAATAGTAATACAAAATAACAAAAACAAACTTACTATGTTACTATCGGTTTACAAACTCTAGTAGCTGGAGACACTACAAGAACTTACAATAGTTAATGGAGGATATTTTGTAGCCGAAATAAATTATTACAAATGAAAAATATCTTTTTAAATGGAACTATGTATAAAGGTTAACCTTTTTTTTTAAACAAAATAAAACAAGATCTCAATTCTGATTAGGTATGTGTCAATTGTCACGAAAATAAAGCTAACTGTCAGATGTCAATATTAAATTTTAAAACTTTGAGAATAATTAATATGACAGCTAGGCCACACTCTAATATTTATGATTTCACTTATTATAATTACTCAACTTGTCATGAAAGCCATTATTAATGGAAAATGTCTATTTTACTTTAAAAGTTCAACAAAAAAGTTACCAGAATTTCACTAAATGTTATTTTCCTTTAAAATTTCTGGGGTTGGAATTGTACTCGAATTCACTGCAACGCAAAAAACTGCATCTCACACTGCGAAATAGATTAGAATGACTTAGGACAAACAAAATGAGGAAAAACCATTACGAATTAGATGAAAATTCGGACCAACACTGAAACCAACTGCCTTTGACAGCGGCTCCACTGAGAGTGATGTTATTCTCTTTAAAAATCATTCGCCTAACTTGGTATAAACAAAGTATTTAGACGGGAATGTTTCTGTTTAAATGACGAGCAGAATATCCTAAAGCGGCTCTCGTTCAAAAGAATACCGAGGAAATACGCATCTCTGATATATAAACAAACTTTAAAATGTGTTTATTATCGACTTTAACGATGCAAAAGGATTGAAAATACTTTTTTGGTGTTTTAACATATACAAGGTGATTTGAAATGCTACATTAGCTATTTCTTTTTATCATCTACAAGAAAAAATTTAATTTAGTGAAATCTTACCTTTATGTTCGAAACACACTGCAATTTTTTTGATTTAAATTATTTGTTTCTAAATTTTTCATTTCGATTTCATATAAAGTAAGGGGAACATAGATATTTTATATAAAAAAAGTTGCAGTATAGTTGGGACATAAAAATGTAACTTTCGACCACATTTCGTGGAAATTTTTTTTTTGTGGAAGATAAAACTATAAAACTAAATACTTGGTTATTGAAATTTTGATTGTGAAAAAAATCCTCCTTCGTTTCATTTTCTACAGCTTTGATATCCTGTTTCTATGAGCTAACTAACTAACCAAAATATATTGAGATACTTTGGACAGATTACCAGACGAATGGAAGGCATGGAGAGGTTGGTGGGTGAAGACACAGTAGATGGTAAAATAACTCAAGGAAGATTGCCACTCTGATGGTCAGACCAAATAAAGTGCGCTGCCGGTTACTCTCTGTCTGAGGCAGCACACCGCGCCCAGGAGAGAGAAGAATGGATAGCATTCTTCGTCAAATACCATAACGTCACCACATCCGTACGAAGGATAAGAGGGAGGAAGGAAAGAGGAAGAGGAGGAAGTCAAGAATTTATAAAGCCACTGTAAGAATAATAACGACATATTAATCAGAAACAAGAGCCGACACATACACAACGCAAAGGCTACTGGAAACGGCAGAGATGAGAGTACCGAGAAGAATTACGGAAATACGTTGAGAGATCGAAAGAGACGTGAAGACATTAGAAGAAAATGTAAAGTACAGTGTATAAATGAATGGATAAAAATAGAAAAAATAATAGAATGACCACATAAACAGAATGGAGGAGACTCCTGTCGTCAAAATAGCAAGAGATAAGTAACTCACCAATCGGCAGACGTATCGGACGACTATAGAGGTATTAATCCTGCATTGACCAAGCAGAATTGCTTATAAAGAGGAAGAAGAACAAGAAGAACTTCGCTATGTAACTTTTTTCTATAGAACTTCAGAAATCGTGTCAAACCTTTTTTATCCTTACCCCTTCCACTTCCCGACCTCAGTTGGCCCGTAAATTATTTTTCCTTTAATTTTTGTTATATTTTCTTTCTTTTTCACTGGATTCTCCCCCGTTACTATTTTTTTTTGTCTCAGACTATGGTCCATATTATTATTTTAAACACAAAATAGTAAGGGGTCGATATAAACAAAAAAATTCTACAATTCAAAGATTGTCCTGAAATATTTTTCAGTACAAAAAGAGACGATGATAATTAAATTTTGTGTTGCCAAATTTCTGTCAAAAGATAAAGTGTTCTTTCTGAAAACCGATATATATCAAGAAATGTTTTATAAAATATAAAAAAAAATTACATAATAATTTTCGCTTTTATGGCATATACTGTAGTAAAAAAGACGCTACTCGTTCAATTTTGTTACTGAAGCCGGTTTTCGTGTCGTGACCTTATTCGATGGAACATCTTATTATGAACTCTCAAGTGGTTCTTGGAGCCAGAACGTATGAAAAGAAAAAGTTTACCGTTGGCCGATGATCGCGTACACATTGTACGTTATCTTTGATTAAGTCTTCCGAGGCGTCTCTGTGTGTAATTATTATATGTAAAGAGTTGATAGAGGAAAATGAGAAAACGAGAAGATAAAAAACATGTCTGGTGCCGAAGAGAAGCGGTACTTAGATTTTTATTTGATCCATTTATGAGAACCGGCGACTTATGCTGACGCTACCTAATTGGTTGTGAATTAGAGATATTTTGTCGGCTCAGACCAGATACTGACTGATTTTGTAGTAAGTACATATAATTGCTTACTAGAATGTACCGTTTCATGCTGTATGTTTACATTTCTGGTTCCAAGGAATGCATCATCACAACCTTTTAGACAGAAGCTGTAGAGAAAAAAATGTGCGTTAATAATTAGTGAATTTTTGAAACCAGCACAGCATTGCGAATGGTCTGCTCTTTAATTGGCGTGTCTGCTATTTAATATTGCCTTGGAAAAGGCAATCAGACAATTAAATATTAGAATGAATGGAACTTTTTGTAAAAGATCAACGCAAATTCTCGCATTCGCTGACGATTTAGTTATAGTGGGTTTAGTTATAGAAGTATAAGAGACATGGTGCAGTGTTTTACAAAGGTTGCGGACGCAAGTGAATTAGGACGTGGTAAACGAGGAAAAAACCGAGTAAAAATACAAATTGATATCGGATATCCCACGATAAGATAGAGTTTATTAGGAATGTTTAATACATTCATTAATGTTAATACACGTACATTGAGTTATTGCCTTTAAATTACTTAACTTTGGTTTATACTTATTTATCCTTGGTTTGTTCTTGATTTTGTAGCCATATGATAGGTGGGTTTAAATTAATTGTCTTTAAAATACCTAGTTTAAATAATTGACAGTCCTTGATTTTTCAGTATTTATATTTTAAAAAACTGATTCAAAATACATTGGTCCTTTTTAAAAACTAGTGTTCATTAGAGATAAACATTGACCAAAAGTAATTATGTAAGTCTTACTTGGCCACTTTTACACAGTATTGTTTGTTTGAAAACCAAGACCAAAATGCACAAAAGCCCAAACAGTCTAAAACTGACATTCATCATGATCAACTAGCCTCTAATGTCCACTGCTGAACATAGGCCTCTCGCATGCTTTTCCACTTAGTCTGTAGTCACTCTTTTTATGTCATCTGTCCATCTCGTTGAAGGTCTACCTCTATTTCTGTTAGCTTG
The DNA here is from genome assembly GCA_918026665.1 of Diabrotica balteata. Classification (NCBI taxonomy): domain Eukaryota; kingdom Metazoa; phylum Arthropoda; class Insecta; order Coleoptera; family Chrysomelidae; genus Diabrotica; species Diabrotica balteata. The sequence continues at coordinate 35,633,881 of OU898281.1, read as the reverse complement.
TATTCAGGGTCTCCATTCCAAAATTCTTCTTGTCCATCGGTCATCAACTGATCTTGCTACATGACCTGCCCAGTTCCACTTTAGTGTTGTTATCCTTTCAATAATGTCTGCTACTCCTGATCTTTTGCGTATAGTAGCATTGGATATTCTATCACGTAGAGAAATCCCTAACATTATTCTCTCCATTGCCCTTTCCGCAACTTCTAGTTTACTCACTGTTGTTCTTGTGAGTGTTAGGGTTTCTGCGCCGTAGGTCATCACTGGCAAAATACACTGATTAAATACTTTTCTTTTCGGACACATTGGAATCTTAGACCTAAAAATATCCTTCATCTTTCCAAATGCAGCCTAAGCGAGGTTTATTCTTCTTTTTAGCTCGATTGTTTCGTTGTCTTCACTTATTCTGATCTCATGGCCCAAGTACTTATAGGAGTCAACTGGCTCAATATCTTTGTCTTCTACTGAGATGTTTTTGTTGTGGACTAAATTTGTCATAAATTATGTTTTTGAAAAATTTATTTTAAGACCAACTATTTTTGTTGCAGTATGGAGTTCTTGGAGCATTATCTGTGCCTGATCAAAGCTGTCTGCAATAAGAACGATATCATCTGCAAATTTAGAGTTATTTGAAAATTTTCCATCTACATTGATGCCCTTTTCGTTCCAATCTATTATTTTACAAGCGTATTCTAGCAAAGTTGTAAATAATTTAGGAGACATGTTGTCTCCTTGCCGAACGCCTGTTTCAATACGAAATGCCCCAGTATCTTCATTAAGTCTTAAACAGGCTGTAGCATGCTGATAGATGTATCTGATGAGGGATGTGTGTCAGTGATCTATTCTACATTGTGTTAGAGCTTGGAGCAGTTCACTTTGATTGACCGTATCAAATGCTTTTTCAAAGTCGACAAAGACAAGTATCAGGGGTCTATTATATTCAATGGTTTTTTCAATCAACGACTTAATGGTTTGCAAATGATCATTTGTTCTGTATCCAGCTCTAAATCCTGCTTGCTCGCAAAGTTGATATAAGTCAAATTTTGATGTCAACCTATTAGTTATTATCTTCATAAACAACTGTGAGATAACAAGCTAATAGGTGTATAGTTTTTTAGCTCTGTTATATCTCCCCTTTTGTGCATGACTACTATAACAGCTTTATTCCACTGAGATGGTGTAACCTCTTTTGAAAGGCATAAGTTATATAATTGTGTCAATGCTTTCAATACTGTCTTTCCTCCTGCTTTAACTGCCTCAATAACGATTTGGTTATCACCAGCTGCTTTATTGTTTTTCATTCGATTTAATGACTTTGAGACTTCTTCGATTGTTATTTCTGGAAGATCCTCTGAACCCACATTCTGGACTTTTCTCAACTTGGTGCCTTCTTTCTTACCCCTTCCTCTGTATAATTCTGTGTAAAATTCTTTAACTACCTTAATTATCTTATCTTTATCTGTTACCACTTTTCCATTTCGATCTGCGAGTTTAACAATATTCTTCTTACCTAGAGCATGACATCTCTTCAGCACCTTTAAACTTTTATTTTCCTCGACAAGTAGTACGCGTGCATTCGTATCGTTTTTGTTCTTAAATTCTCTTCGTGTCTCCATAAGTATTTTTGTCTACTGATTTTTTCCTCCTTATCTCTCCTAGGATTTGTATTGCACTTTTTCTCTGCGTTCTAAATAGCTTTTATTAAGTTGTCATTTAAGGTTTCGACATCCACAGCGTCTATATTTGTTGTCTCTAGACATCTCAGAATTTCCTCTTCGAAGGACATGGTGTTTTCGATTGGATTCCATTCTATTGAGTGTGTTTTTGTTATCATTTTGAATCTTTGATCACTTTTACCATTCTATGATCACTTCCCACTGAACACCTATTAAGAATTGTTACATCATGGACCATGTCTTTTTTGTCGGTTAAGACAAAATCAATTTCATTTTTGGTGACTCCATCTGGACTTGCCCAGGTCCATTTTCTTTGGGGACTTTTATTGAAAAAGCCATTCATTGCAAAGAGGCCATTTCGTACCAAGAAACCCAAAAACATTTCGCCTCTTTCATTTCTTTGTCCGAATCCGTAGGGACCTATTGCAACTTCGGTCCCGTCCAGTTTACATCCCAACTTAGCATTAAAGGCACCCATTACTAGGTTGTGTGTAGTAGGCGCCAATTTTATTTCATTTTCTAGGTCTTCATAAAAGGTTTCCACTTCCTCGTCCGTGGGTGTAGATGTAGGTGCATAGGCTTGAATTATTTTAAGGTTGTTTTTTTTGTTAAGCTTCAGTATGCAGACTATTATTCTTGCGTTGATACATTTAAGTTGTTGGATGTTTTTAGTGTGTCTCTTATGAATAAGAAGTCCAACTCCCCCTATTTTTTCTTTGTTTCCCATATAGAAAAGTTGGTGCACTGATTTAAGAGTTATACAGTCTTCTTCTTCGCGTCTTACTTCACAGATACCCATAACGTCCCATTTTATGTGTTTTTTCTCTTCTAATTCCAATGCATTGGAATGTGTTCGCCAGGAGATATACGAGAGACAGGTCTGGCGGTTCTATTGTTGCTAGTTCATTTAGCGTTACCCTAAATAGAATACGAGTTGGTCATGGAATTTGTAACAAATCACTGAATCAATGGGGTATAAATGCCAGCCCGGAATGTGACAAATGCAGCGCTGCTGAACAAACAATTAACCACATCGTCTTCGAGTGTCCAGCCACCAAGTTCTTTGGTAGGCTTCAAGAAATCCACCAACCTACTCCCAAGGCAAGAAATTGGCTTCAAGCATATAACCTTCGACTTTAATTTAATAATTTTAATTTTATATGTTCTGTGTCAGTGTTTACTTATTTACTTATTTATTATTGTTATAGTCACTTTTTCTTCCATTTCTTTATGTAAAAACTGCAATGTGTAAAGTTCATTGTACGTGGCGGTGATAAGCATTTGTCGTCGTCCGTGGTAGCCTGATCTGACATTGGCACATTTAAAACAAAGCTCCTGAAATTTTTGCTCAAAAAAATTTCAACCCCTTATTTATTGCTTTGAAAAGGGTGCGGTATAAATTAATTAAGCTACATTCTGCTCTGAATTCGACACAAATTCATAATAGCACCATTATTAATTTTTTAGTAAGTATTTTAATAAGCTTACTTCTGGACCTGAAATATTAATTCTTTCACTTGTTATTGACTGAAAATACGTGCAAAATACTATTTTTTAATATTAAAAATTATTTCGGAAATCGGAATTATTATTTCAATACCACTGTAATAGCAATTCTTTATCAAACTCTTTCAGTATCTCAGTTTTTTATTTGAATAATTGCGTAAGCTATGGAATTTAATAGCGTCTACTGACCTTTGATTAGTGGTCTGTGGTATTTCAATCATAAGACGTAAAGGCAGAATAAATTAACGATATTTTAATGTTTACTTGTTAAAGCTATGTCCTACAGTTTGTTGTGACGACGTTGTATAAGATAATGCATACTTTGTGAAGTCGTTTATTAATAATTGGCGCAACGTCCTTTACGAGAACAAGTAAAACGAGTATAAGTGGTGCTTATTATTCGAAGCGCTCGTCCTATGAGTTTTCATTGAAGTTGACATAAAATAAAATAATAGCAAAACACGGCCGAGCTTTATTTACATGTCGACTACATTGTTACACAAGCACAAACCGTATTTACTCTCTCGTTCAAGCCATATACAGAGCGACGGATGAAGGTCGCAACAATAACTCAAACTATAGCAATAAAAATACTTGAATGCAAATTCGAAATGCAGAGCAGTATTATGTAAATGTGAATGTTTTCCTTTATGGGAATTCCAGACATTTCAACACATATAAATATGCATTTCCTGAGGAGGGAAGTGTTGAAATAAGAACATACTGTTAAAAGCGTAAACCTTATATTTTGCACAGTATGTAGTATATGAAGCAACTTATTGTATATCATTGGAACTGGAACAATACGGAAAACTAAAAATTAAGAAAGATACAAAAGAGTTAAAGTTAAATTTGCTGATTAGTTTATGAGACCTTCAAGGAATGGTTTATTTATTTATTTTTTATTTAATAAAACCAACTGGAATCTTATGATTATTGCTATAGTTAGAAAATATTATAAAAAACTTATCTAAGTTTACATTCAGCAATATTCCTTAGGCTCGAATACATTATAGTACTACTAGCTAACGCATACACTTTAGCCTCACTTTGCTCTGCTTTTTCACTTTCATTCACTTAGCACTAACTCAAACGGCTTCGTTCTCTTAATAATTTATTCTGATATCGTTGTATAATTTGGATGTTAATTTCTTTTGTACAGCCCCATAGCTGTATCCCATATGTTCATATCGGTTTAAGGACTTGCTTATACAATAACAATTTGTTATAAGTAGACAGAGTGGATTTTTTCCAATCAACAAGTAGATCTTTCTGAACTTAATTTCTAATTCCTCCTTTTTTCTTAATATGTGCTTTCCAACATAGCTTGGAATCTAATGTCATACCCAAATATTTTGCCATATTTGCATAAGGTATTTGGTTTATATTTATACTAACTGCTATCTCTTTTGTTAGTAAAATTGACATGAACAGATTTTGTTTCATTCAATTTGATACGCCATCGCCTGGTTCAGATAATTATTTGTTCAACAGAGTTCTGTAGCATGGTTGCTGCATTCTCGTGGTTTTGTCCGACTGCTAGAATGCATGTGTTGTCTGCAACTGTCGCAGTTGTGCTAGGTTCTAATGATGGAATATCGTTGGTATAGGGCAGGTATAGCACTGACTCAGGACACTTCCTTGTGGAACTCAAGCTTTAACTTCTCTTAATTCTGAATATGATTCCTCATATTTAGCTCGAAACTATCCGTCGGATATATGATTCTAGTGGTTCAGAATATTGTTTCGGTAAGTAGCATCTCATTTTATGATATAATCCGTCATACCACAATTTGCCAAAAGTCTACGCTACATCGAGGAAAATTGCGAAACAGACTTTTCCTTCTTCTAGAGCTTTTTCTACTATATCTGTTATTCTATGCACCTGATCTATCATTGAGTGGCTTGCTCAGATTAGATTTTTTTCCTCTATGATCGGTTTCAGTCTCTTCAAGAGTAATTTTTCGTATAATTTAGACATGACAGGTAAGAGTGAAATATGTCTGTATGAAGAAGCTTCTTGTGGAGGTTTTCCAGGTTTTAGTGTCACTATAATTTCTGCCACCTTCCATATTTTGGGTACCTCAGCCTAAAGGAAGCGTTTATAAGATGTGTTAATTTTATTATAGCTTCCCTTGGAAGTTGCTTTAACACTTCCCCAGTAATTAGATTAAATCCAGGAGCTTTCTTTTAATTTACATTTTCTTTTATTTAAAAATATACTTCTTTTGAAGTTACAGGACTAATCTCCATTTCAGGATCTCCATCAGGGAGCTCCCAGTTAATTATTTCTTGTTCTTCATTTGGTTGAAAAGTATTTTCTAGGTGGTCAGCAAACCTGTTAGCCTTTTGTATATTGCTTCTTGCCCAGCTACCATTAATATTTCTAATTTGTGGATTCTGTAAGATTGGCCTTTTTAATCGTTTGGTAGCCTTCCACAATGAGTAATCAGTAGCGCTATCATTTGATAGTTCACTTAGGTAGATGCTAACTGATTCGTTTTTAATTTTTTAAATTTCTCTTTTTAATTTTTGTGTGGCATTATTTAATCTAGTTTTATCAACTGGTGCTCTAGACTGGTGCCACTTGCGTCTCAGTTTTCTTTTTTCGGTTATCATTTCTCTGATTTCTTTCGGGTAGTTATTTCCTTTTATTCTTTCGACACTGTTCGTGCTGTTGTTCCAAGCAGCTTGTTGTACATTTTGATTGTGTAATTCTACTTCTGCCTCTAGTTGATCAACGGTTCTTAATGGAACTGAAAGGTTAATCTTCTCTTCAAGGTCTATCTGGAAACTTTTCCAGTCAGTATTTTTAGTCAGTTAACAAGTCTAGGGGGCTTTCTTTTTTGATAACAGTGTCAAATATAATAATAATTGGAGAATAGTCCGAGTTCATTTCCAATGCCTCTTCTATCTCTCCGTAATTTGTTGAAATATTTCTGACTACAAAGAAGTCAATAAGGTCAGTAGGTCAGTATGTTGGGTTTCCCGTTGATATTGCGTCGCATTTTATGTATTTCATTGCTTCTAAAAATTCTTTCCCTTTAGTTGAAGTCTCCTCCAAGGATAAATCTATGTCCTTGACTGGTCAGGAAATCTACATATTGATCTTTCTTGATGGCATATCTTGGCGGACTGTAAACCGCTGTGGCGATTACCTCATAGTTTTTACATTTATTTTTACTGATGTGGCCTGAAATTCTTTAGTTCTGTATCCCATTTCCTGATAGTGCGTAATATTTTCTTTGATTATTAATGCACTACCTCCTTTATCTGCATTATCAGGGTGAACAGTATGATAAGTTTTATAACCCCTAAATCTAATATATGACTCATTCGTAAAATTCGGGTTTCAAAAATGAGGTCTATACTATATCTGAGGCATATGTCTATTTTTTCTATATATATCTAGCTTGTAGTCTTGCTGATGTTTCAAGATGCCATGTACATTTCATTGTACTATTCGTAAACTACTAGCTATTACCAAGTCTTTTACCTCCTTTGGTGCTATATTCTATTCTGGTTATACGCTCGTCCAGATTAGTTAATCTCTCTAATATTTTCTGTAGTATTCGTTCTATTTTCAGATCTTTTTGACCACGTTAGTTTTCTTCGTTACTTTTACCAGCTGCTACTATGCTATAAGTTTTTGTTTTGGATTTTCTACAGATTTTGGATGCATTCTTTGTGGTTGTCAGGGTAGGGTATGTTTCTCGTTATATTTATCTTTTATTTTTTGTATTTCCTTTGCCACGATACATCCTCTATAATTAGCCGGATGCCCTTCTCCACAGTGGACACATTTAGGTTTTGCGTCCTTGGGTTTCTCACATTTGATTGTTAGGTGTTTGCCTGTGCAGCGGACACATCTTGGTTCTTTCGCACAGTAACCTTGTGTGTGTCCATATGCCTGACATCTCATACATTGAGGTACCAATTTTGATTTTGTTAGCGAAAGTATTTGTGCTTTTACGCTCATGATATCTGAGATCTCATAGATTCTATTGATATTTTCGTCATTTCTGAATACCAACATAAACATATTTAGCGGTTGCTTTGTTTTGTACTTTAATTTCGGTATGACATCTACTATCTTGAATCCTTTATTACTTAAATCGTTCATGATCGAATCTTTACTGGCTGAATGATGTAACTTATTGACCATAACTTTAATGGGTCGGCTTTGCTTATTTTCATGCATATGACATGGATAATTTACTTCACTCAACTTTTTCGTTAATTTTCTTAAGTCTTCTTCACTATGAACATTAATTTTAGCGCTCTTGTCTCCAAGTACTTTTATCTGGAATTTAGCAGTATGTAGTCTGACTAATTCATGAAATGAATTCTGCGATAAATTCGGCCAAATTCGGCAATAATCTCCACAATTATTGGAGGTGGGGTTTGTGTTTTTCTAGTTCTTTCTTCTCTTTGTTGGGCATATCACTCATGGTGGGGTCAATGATGTATCCATTTAACGTTTTTTGAAGTTTTTGACACGTATCCACTCTGTCTCCTCAGCTAATTCCTCCTCGTCAGTATGAAATTCCTCATTCTTAGGTTATTTCTCTTTGGACAAGTTTTTCTCTAGATCTGCAAATTTGAATTGCAAGCATTCATTTAATTTTTGTAAGTTATCTAACTGAAGTTGGAGCTGATTTACTCTATCCGTAGCGAAAATTTTCTCCATTTCCGTCTGTTTACATGCTGTGTACAGCATCTGTTCATTCTGGGACTTTGGTTAATTTTTTCTGAAAGAGGGTACTATTTTGTTGTATTAACAGTACTTCGTAATGTGTTTGCGGACCCGCATTTTGTTAGATCATTTTAGCGAGAACCAACAATAGTAGCAGTCACTAAGTGCCCTTCATTATTTCTATCCAAGCGCCGACTATAAACAATTTAAAAGTAATTTGGATTTATCTTACCAGTTTTTGTCACTTATCTATTTTCGACTTAATATGATAATTAGCAGACACGGAACACACACAATCTTTATTATACGAGATTTAATGAATACTAAGGAACAGTTTATGTTATATATTAAAACCTCAAGCTAAAAATAATATTATTACAAGAATTAATATTAAACTCAACAAGCTTCCGGGTTAAACCGCGTCGATTATCAGTGCGCCGAGCTTTCTACATCATTTTTAATGTCTTCTTCAGGGCTTCCGAGGTCTCAGTCTCCCGAGCATTGCATTGATTATTGATCAGTATAGATGTTGTTTGTGCCTGGCTAGTTATGTAAAACTTCCAAAGATTTTGAGGTTGCGTCCAAAAAGACCCAGTGATTAAAACACTAACATATGTTTACTCTTTTATTAACAGTCGAGCTTTTAAAACTGTTTAGTTTCTTTATCAAGACAACTGAAATATGATTTAATTAGTTTCATGTCATTATAATCAGAAAAGTACTTACTAAATGTTAGACTAAAATAGTTCGCAAGCCATGTTGAAATGAAGAACAATATAAAACATAATTGTAAAAATCAAATATTCAGCATAACACAATTTTTTTAACAAATAAATTTTTAGAAATAGAAGTGTTAACAAAAAAAAATGAGCAATATAATAAAAGAAGCAAAAATTTTTGGTCATAAATAAGGAAAAAGACAAAATACATGATAATGGGAGAAACAGATAAAGAAAAAGAAGACAATTCCTTATTAGAGGTAGAGGGAGAAGATTCATGCGAGTTTAAAAGAGTTTCAGAATTTAATTACCGGGTGTAAAAGTAGATGAAAAGGGATATGGGGAAGGGGGATAAAAACAAGAATAGCAAAAGCAAACAAAAAGTATGGAGCATTGTGTCCATTAGTGAAATCCAAATATGTCTCGAGAAAAACAAAAATAAGAATCTACAAAAACAGTTATCAGACTACAGCTATATATGTATGTGAAACATGGGTGCTTAAAAAATCAGAAATAGACCTTTTAGAAAGATGGGAGAGGAAAATACAACGAGCAATATATGGAAATATATGGAGGCGTGAAAATACATGGACAATGGAGACGAAGAAATAATAAGGAACTTGAGGAACTATATAATGAACCAAAAATGAATACGGCAATCAAAGCACAGAGAATCCGATACTTAGGACACATCGAGAGAATGGGAAAGGCGAGAATGCCAAAAATGATTCTATTACGTAAACCAATACAAAAAAGAAGAATAGGAAGACCAAGAAGGAGATGGAAGCACAGCGTATATGAAGACTTAAAAAAAAGTAATATTGTAAACTGGAAAAAAAGCTTTGGACAGAAAACAATGGAAGGAAGTGGTGAAGAAATGCGTGGAAAGATTATAAGGAATAAGTGTAGTATTAAGTATTTTATATAAACAAATGTAATATTGTATACATTATAGTAGTATAGGATATAGCATTATATATAATATGTAATAGTAATTGTAAGGGAAAAAAATCTTTCAGCCCTAGTCCTTCAAGCCCTGTTGAGATTAATAAATAAAAATAAATAAGTGTTAATAAAGGATCTAATACAAATTCGACTTGTATAGACTGATTTGTTTTACTAAAGTAATTTCAACATAATTATCCTGATTTTTGTTTAAATGTAATTAATATAACATAGCCACGTATAATAGAAAATACGTTTTAAATTGTCCAAATGTTCAAACTGATCACCTCCGGTGCCTATACAGTGATAAAGTTTTTGTGCAAAACGTTCTCCCACATTCCGAAGTATCTGAGTTATTCGTCGAGATTCGTTAATGTAACTCTTCTAAATATGCGGGTGGTGTTTTAATTTTTCGGTGTCCCCACAAAAAGAAATCCAGGGTAGACAAATCTGGTAACCGAAGGGGCTATTCAATGCTGTCTCTTCTCCCAATCCAATGCGTGGAAAATATTGACGAACAAGTAAAGCATAATGCGGTGGCCTACCGTCTTGTTGAAAAGTCAAATGTTCTTCATTATTTTTTGATCATTTTCAATAATATCGTCAAGGCAAGATTAATCACGTCTTCCAGTAATTGTACCTACATTTCGTCAGTCAAATTGCTGGATAAAAAAATAATCCCAATAGTCGATCACCGGAAATACCAACCCAGACATAGAATTTAAAAAAGCCTTCGACCTAATTCCTGTAATCTTCTTCTATCTTCTTTTTAGGCAATTCTGTCAGTTTCTGTTTTCTTGGATTGTGCTTTCATGTCGTATTGTCTCTCCATTTTTTCCGTGTGCGGCCCATACTTGTTCTACTCAACCTTGACTATCCTATCGTCTGTGATTCTGCCTATATGATCGTTCCATTCTCTCTTCCTATTCAGTATCCACTCGCCTATCTTTTTCACCACGTATGCTGTTCTTATTGTGTCACTTCTCTTTCGATTCTTGTGATTCTTCTTAGTATTCGCATTTCTGCTGTATCTAGCGTCCATCTTTTGTGTTTTAGATATATCAGATATCTTTCTGTCGTGTATGTCAGTCATTATTTATTTTATAGTTGCTTTGTAAATTCTTGTCTTATTTTTCATTCTAATATGTTTGTTCCACCATATTGTATTGTTTAGACATCCTGCTATTCTATTAACTTTCTGTATTTGATTTTTTACCTCTGCTACTATACCACCGTAACTGTCACGAAAAAAATATTACTGATATACTATATATTAATCTGTGTTCCATATTTGTATGAAATGTTCTTCTAATCTAACATTACCAGTCTTCTTTTACTGGAGTGTTTCAAACATACAAAAATAAGAATACTGTGAGAATCCTGCAATGAATTTATATTTTTTTTGTTACAGGTAAATAAAGATTGTTTTTATGAGTACAAAATTGGTAAGTAATAAAATTTCAATTACAATTACAATTTTCAGTTCTCATTTATGAATCATACATTCATCCTTACCCAACAATTATCATCAACAGAGTTCTTTACCTTGACCCCATCTTCTACATTTTTCAGTTTTTCCGGAATACGTTAAACCACAATAAAAAAAATACCTTCCTAATGAGAGATTTTAATGCCAAAATTAAGGAATGGAGAACTTATTCAAGCTGATGGACTAGAGATCAGAAATTGGAAAAGGAAAAGATTGCTTTACCTTTAAGTTAGCATTCAGACGTTTTTATAGATGGATTTTTCTATTAGATGAGTCGAGTAATATAACTAGAAACCAAATCGATTTTATGATGGTAAACAAACAGTTTCGAAGTGGATGTGTACCTGTTAAGACATCCAGGAGCGAATATATTATCAGAGCATATACCATTAGTGGAGAAATTCACTACTATTTCCAAAAAAATCAAATAACACCAAACAGTAACACTTAAACCAAATGTATGCTGCTTTAACTCTTGTTTATAACTTGCCTTTGAGTATGAACTGCAATATCGAATATCTGGTAGCTTTTATTATATGTCTAAATTATGACAAAAGATAACCAGGTATAACTCCTGTTTAAATGAAAACTTCTTCGGTCTCAATATCGTCTACTAGAACAGAGGCTTTTTATCCAGGATTAATGATGTACAAACATTAGATCTCTATGATCTCGTCCAACCATCCTAAGATACTCAAACAGTCTATCGTGTTGAACCCTATCAAATGCTTGTTCAAAATCTATAAAGCAGACTAATTCTTTAATTATTAATCCGCTTTTGAAACCAATCTGTTTTGTGTCGTTTTAACTTCTTTATTTAGTGGTTTTTCTCTATTTAGATAGTTTCATATACTTAGAAATTATAAGAACGAATTGTTGCAGATGATTATGAAGGGCAAAATCGAAGGAAAAAGGGGTCTTGGTAGACGACAAATATCCTGGCTGAATAACATTCGCGACTGGTCCGGGTTAAACACACAGACGCTCTTAAGAAAAGCAGAAGATAGAGACGAATTTGCAATAGTTATAGCCAACCAATCGTCCATCTACTTTCTTGTCCTTCTGGCTCATTGTTTGGCTTTTTTCTTTTTTCTTAGCTTGTCCTTTATGTTCTGGTTATTTCCTTAAAATGCAAAGAAATTGAGAGACATGGTCAGAATAATCAGCCGAGAGATCTATTTAGAAAAATACGCTACCTGACAAGAGACTTCAGAGCCAGAACTTGGGCCATTGAAGATAACACTGGAACCCTGAGAACAAACAGAGAAGACATAGCAGAGACATGGAGATCGTATTGCATGGACATATATAAAGATGATCAACGCCAAGGGCTTGTTAGCCAAATCTCTGACGAGGTGGAAGAAGAACCTGATATACTCGAAAATGAAGTAAGACAGGCTATCAACAAGCTCAAATATAACAAAGCACCAGGTCCAGATATGATAACAGCAGAAATGCTTAAAGCCACAGAAGAAACCGGCGTAAAGTTACTTCATCTACTCTGTAACCAAATATGGCATTCCAAACAATAGCCTGAAGACTGGACAAAATCTATAATAACGACCATACATAAAAAAGGCAGCTTCCATAAATGCGACAATTATAGAGCTATCTCTCTTATATCCCATGCCAGCAAGATAATGCTAAATATAATCAATGAAAGACTGAAAACATTCCTTCAAAGAGAAATTCCACAAGAGCAAACTGGATTTACCAAAGGTAGAGGCACTCGAGAACACCTGCTGAATATAAGACAGATAATCGAGAAATCCAGGGAATTCAACATCCCACTATACATCTGTTTTATAGATTACCGTAAATCGTTCGGCAGGGTCAAGTGGAGACACTTATGGCGAATACTAAAAGAAGTAGGCGTACCACAACATTTAATTAAGCTTATAACCGAACTATATGAACACACTACTGGATCAGTTAAAGTACTTGACACACTTTCGAACGAGTTTCATCCAGAACGGGGTGTCAGACAAGGATGTATACTATCTCCACAATTATTCAACATATATGGGGAGTATATTATGCGAAGAGCACTTGAAGGATGGGAAAAGGGCATCTCAATAAATGGTGATAAACTAAACAACTTACGTTTCGCAGATGACACAGCCCTTCTTGCAAATAGTCAAGCAGAGCTGATGGAACTTATACGACTGATAGAAAACGAAAGTCAAATATTTGGTCTGCAATTAAACATATCAAAGACAAAGATCATGATAGTGGATAGACTACACAACAATCATCCACACATAACCACAATTGACCGGTTCGAGGTTGTGAGCTCATACTTATATCTGGGATCATTAATCACAAACACAGGGTCATTACAAGAAGAGATTAAACGTAGATGTGATCTAGCAAAAGTTGCCACAGCAAAAATGACCAAAATATGGAAGGAGTGTCAAATTAAAAGAGCAATAAAGATGAGGTTGATCAACTGCTTAATATTCCCAATACTTACCTGTGATGTGAATGTGAATCTTGGACTCTGAGACAATCGGAGAGAAGAAAGATAGACGCCACTGAAATGTTCTGTTGGAGACGAATGTTACGAATTCCTTGGACCGACCGTAGAACAAATATTTCAATTTTAAGAGAGCTAAAAGTTAGCCAACGACTCTCTAGTAAAGTCCATCTCCAACAATTAAAATATTTTGGGGCATGTTATGAGAGCAAACACAGAAAACATGGAAAGACTCATAATACAAGGAAAGGTAGAAGGCCGAAGATCACGAGGAAGATCCGCAACAAGATGGATAGATCAAACTACAGGAATATGCCAAAGACCTATGCATGAATTAAAAGAAATGACCAGAGACAGAGATCTCTGGAGACGGACAATACACGACATCACGTCGACCACTACACTCCCCCTGGGGGGTCAGGATTGAAGAGAGAGAGAGTCCTTAAACCTTCCATATATATTTCCGTTTTCTCTTTTGTAGTGCTGTTTCTGAGTGCTATCTTTACGTTGTTCTCCAACTCTAGGATTCTTTCCTCTATTTCTTGTGGGTTGTTTATCACTGGAACATTCTGTGTTCTAGTGCTCACAAGTCTTATATAATTGGTTCATTTTATTCCCTTTCTTGTCCTTTTTCAGTAGTAGTTTACAGCCATGTTTTTTCTAGTAATATGGTGTTGTAGTCTGCTGTTCCTTCATTTAGTATTTGTATTTCTGGTTGAGTCCTAAGTTGCTAGCAACTACAATATCGGTATGGGTGGGACGTCAGTTTCGTGGGAAATGTGTTGGTTTAATGGGTCCTATTGCCATGATGTCGTTGTTATCAATGTAATTGTTTAGTAGTCTTACTTTTTTGGTCGTAGCTCATTTTTTGCTATTTCTCTGAGGGTCTAATAATTTCATGGAGTCTATAAAGTGATGAGTTTGTATACGTCCAATCTGGCCATCGATATAACTAAAAGCTATACGGAATTTCGAAAAAGAGGAAGAAGAATATACATATCCATCCATTCAATGGCACTGCAGCCCAAATCGGGCCTTGGCCTCCTTCAACAAGCTTCTTCAATCATTTTGATTTACCGCTGTTCTTTTACATGAACGCGTTCCCAGGCAATTCCTGGCATCCTCATCGACTTCGTCTTCCCATCTCTTTTTAGATCTTCCAACAGGTCTTTTTCCCTGCATTATTGCATTTAGTAATTTTCTGGGGATTCTATTCTCATTCATGCGGATCACGTGCCCTGCCCACCGTAATCTCTGCGGTTTACTGTATTGTGCTAGAGTTAGTTCGCTATATTACTCGTATATTTCTCTATTATACCTAATTCGCGTTGTTGTTTTCACTTATTGGGCCCAGTATCCTAGGTAACATTTTTCTTTCAAACACATCTAATGCATTGGCAGATTTCTGTGTCACCACCCATGTTTCACAACCATAACTTACTATGGGCCTGATTATTGTTTTATAGATCCGGAGTTTTGTTTTCCGGTGTACGTCTCGCGATTTGAATATGTGGCCCATCGCGAAATAGGCTTTATTTGCCAGCACAAACCTTCTATTTATTTCCGGTTCTTCTTCATTCCTTGCGACCAGATCCATTTCTAGGTATGTGAATCTATTCACATGTTCTATATCGTCAATAAAGTGTTGTTGCGCCGGTCTATTTGATCTGGTTTGTATGAGTAGTTTTGTTTTATTTGGATTTATTGCTAGCCCTACTGCTTCTGCACTCTGTTTCAACTCAATGTAGGTTTCTTTCGCTGCATTCACTGTTCTGCTCATTATGTTTATATCATCTACGTACGCTGCTAATGGGATAGATTTGTTTGTAAGTATGTTATTTCCGCTTACCGTCAACCGTCTAATTACATATTCAAGAACAAGATTAAAGAGCGTTGGAGTCAGTCCGTCGCCTTGTTTCAATCCTTGCGTTATCGTAAACGCATCAGTGATCTGGCCTTGAATACATACCTGTGCTTCTGTTTCTGTCATTGTCATTTGCACTAGTCGTATTAATTTTGATGGTATGCCAAATTCTTCCAATATATTAGGTAAAATTGTTCTATCTATTGAATCATAGGCTTGTTTAAATTCTAAAAAGAGATTGTAAACGTCCATGTCATATTCTCATGCTTTTTTCCGTGAGAGGTTGAAGTCTTCGATTACTGATGTTTGTGAGTATTTTGTATCTCTAATAAAGTAAAGAGATGCCTCTATAATTCTGACACAACAGTTTGTCTCCTTTTTTATGAATAGGGCAGATTATACTTTTCTTCCATTGTTGGGGGATTTCTTCTTTTATCCATATTTCTCGTATTAGCTGGTACATCTGTTGTGTCAAATTCCTTCCTCCTTGCTTGAGTAGTTCTGCCGGCATTTTATATGTAGATATACATATACACATACATATTATATCTACAAGTCAAACATACTATAATAAAGAACAAAGGTTTGAATAAGAGACGCACTTTTCGTTTCATAAAATTAATTTAATTTCTTGAAATTGATCGGTGTGTTAATGTTAAATAAATATTATTCTAACCGTATTTGTTGAAATTCACGATTGTTTAAAAGAATTCGCGCATATATAAAAAGAAACTGTGCCATTATATTACCAATTAAGGTTACCAGTTTAAATAAAATTCCGTAAACATAACATACCAGCTGCCGACAACTACCAAGAACCAGCCTGATTTATGTATTTAGAAACTCATGATTATACAACGGAAAGAATTTTATAGACATGTGTATGTACGTAAATAAATAACTAGAATTATCTTATCTTCGAGGAATTTACGGATTTCAGAAGATATCTGAATACAATGCACAATATCAACGTAAACAACAATAATAATTATTGTTCCCATAATAATCTCCTCATACAAAGTCGATTCAAGGTTTTTAACCTTATAAAGCGATTGTCTTGTGCTTTGTAATTTATTGTACTATTTTTAGCTATGGAAGAAATTTTCCGAAGTTTAGTTGTTCATGCTGTAATTTCTTAATACGTAGGGCCATCATTACTTTCTTTATTAGGACTGTAACATCGTAAATATGACACTAAAGATGACCTCAACATGCTCACATTTCCATATCAGGTTTTTCATTTGACGGTGACATCTTCTACAAAATTTCAAAAATGGATAAAGGCAATATAAAGAATATTAATTTCCAAGAGCTGTTATGCTCGTAGATTTTTTGTCTCTTGACTGATTTGTTCCTCCTTATTTTTCATGCGATTCATATTACACGTTTTCTCTGCGTGTTTAATTAAAGTTATCATTCGGTATCTTCTGGAAAACTTGAAAATGTAATTCAAGAAATGAAAATAGATCTACCGGGAATCAGCAAATTAAGATGACCAAAGGGGACATGTAAAAAGAACGGTAGTGTATTATATTATTCCGGTAATAGCATAGAAGACCAGCATCACAAAAAGATGTAGGTATATTAGTAACATCAGAACTGAGTAAATATGTGAGCAACTTCGTACCAGTATCGGATAGAAAAATATTACTTCAAATAATACTCAACCATTCAAAATCAATATACTTTCAATATAATATGTCCCTGACTGCAGATAGGAGATGTGACGATCTTCTTCTTACGGTGCCTTATCTTTAAGGACGTTGGCCATTACATTTGCCCATTTAATCTTATTTGTAGCAGCCCTGAATCGTTCTATGGAGGTCATGTTCGTCCATTGCCGTAGGATTTTAAGCCAAGGTCTTCTTCCTGGTCCTCTTTTGCTATTGACTTTGCCTTCGATTATAAGTTGGAGCAGTTCATACTTTTAATTTCTTATGATGTGACCAAAATATTGTGTTTTTCGCTCTTTTATTATAAGCATAAGCTCTCTTTCCTTATTGATGTGACGATCAAGTCTAAAAACTCTAAGATCAAATGTTAGACATCTTACAAAAGCTTAATAAACATGAAATTCTATATATTATAGGCGACTTCAATACGAAAATTGGGGAAGATTGACGAGGTCAAACTGTAGATTCTTATTGTATTGGACAACCTAACGATCGAGGACAGAAATTGTATATATTTTTTAAAGATAACGACATGGTCATTGCAAACACCTGTTATAAACTACCGAAGCGACGAATATATTCTTGGAAAGCTCCATTTCCTGATGGCAGCAGCTCTGAGTCTCTGGGTCATAAAAGTCACTACATTTCCAGAAGCATATATTGGATCGGATCAGCAACCCCTTGTGACAGATATTAAACTAAGGTTAAAACGAATCCAACGACAAAAACTAAAGACCAATATAATTAATTTTGACGATACAATCATAAAACATTACATTAAAAAAGAATTTAACAATAGAATAAAGAACATCGCAAAACAACTAGAAGATCCAGAGGAACTATGAAATGAATTTAAAAACCAAGTTAATAAACTCTTCAAAAACAATGATTATAGAAGTAACTTAAATAAGAAAAATCAATGGATTACAGAAGACATTTTGAAATTGGAACAACGTTGTTTTATAAAATTATTGAAACAGAATATAGACATCTACAGAAAACAATTAAAAGGGAAATAAAATTAGCCAAATAAAAATGGATGAGAGAAAGGTGCGAGGAAATTGAAGATATGAAAACTAGGCACGAGTTTTTTAATGTGCACAAAAAAGTAAAAGAAATAAGCAAAATATTTACAAAATGAGTTCTCTTTGTACTAGTTGACAATAACAACCAGATTATTGTAAATCAGAACGAAATAAAAGAAGAGAATGGCAACTGTATATCAGAGTTGTTTGAAGATAACAGAAATAATATTACTGAACCCCACCAAAATTGTACTGACGGCCCAGAAATTATGAAATCATAGGTAGAACACGCTTTAGAAATGCTAAAATTAGGAAAGCTTGTGATCCAGTTGATACACCAACTGAGTTGCTGAAGCTAATAAATGAAGATAACATAAAAATACTATTAAAACTTTTTAATGCAATATATAACACTGGAGTGTCCTGCAGACTGGCTCAAGTCCATCTTTGTTACAATACCTAAAAATCACAATGCTCAGAATATCGACTTATTAGCCTAATAAGCCACACTCTTAAGATTTTCCTAAGAATACTCCACAACAGAATTAGACTCAAATGCGAAGATCTCAAAGATACCAATTTGATTTTAGAATTGCTATGGCAAATAGGGAGGCACTTTTGCGCCTATCCTATTCCAAAAATGAAGTTGATGGCATGTATTTGAATGCTTTGTTGACTTCGAAAAGGCACTCGGTAAAGTACAGCATGTAAAATTAATGCAGATGCTAAAAAATATAGGAATAGATGACGAAGATATTTGTGTCATTACAAATCATTAAAAATCTGTACTGGAATCAAACTGCTATCTTAAAAGGTGAAGACAAAATCGACACCGACAAAATCTCTATACAACGAGGAGTCAGACAAGGTTGCATTTTATCCCCAACATTGTTCAATATTTGCTTTGTTCAATATTGTTCAATATTTACTGGGACTATAAGACTAAAAAATTTACTATTTAAAAAGGCAGTTAAGAGATAGCCATATGGAATCAAAATCAACGGTTAACAACTTAATGTAATTAGATAAGCAAACGATACAGTGATTCCGTCAGAAAATATTGAAGGTCCCCAAATTCTGCTTGACCGTAGCAGAACGAAGACTAGCAATTACTAAAATTAATTACTATCTTAATGGGAAAAAGCCACAATTCAAGTGGCCTATTTTAAGTGAACTTATAATAAAACTTTAATTATGGCTTATTCCCATTAAAATAGTAATTGCTTTAAGATGCCACAATAAAATAGTTTCAGAACTAAAACATTCATGAAAATGAAGACATCCTTTGCAATAATCATCTCGGTATAGAACTAAGACAAAAGACAAAGAATAGTTAAGTGCTATATTTGGTCTGTACTTCTGTATGGAGCAGAAGTGTGGACACTAAAAGTATCTAGTATGAACAGAATTGAAGCATTGCTAATGTGGATTCATGTATGGATGCTGATACCATGGACAGCAAGAAAAACTAATAAGGACGTATTAAGGAGGGTCAACTTCTTCTTCTTTCAGTACCCTGTCCGATTATCGAACGCTGGCGATCATATTGGCAATAACAACTGTTTAAGGCGGCTCTAAATAAATTAGCGGTGGTAGCTTGATACCACTCTCGGAGATTTCGGAGCCAGAATGTTCTTTGTCGGCCTGGGCCTCTTCTTCCGCCGATCTTACATTGTATTATGAGCTGTAGAAGGTTATACCTCTCTGGATGTCTCATTACATGACCGAAATATTGTAACTTTCGAATTTTTATCGTGTTTGTTATTTCTGTGCTCTTTTTCATTCGATGTAAGACTATTTCATTTCTTATTCGATCAACCAAACTTATCCGCAATACTCGTCGATAAATCCACATCTCAAATGTCTATAATTTTTTCATTAATGTCTCTGTAAGGGTCCAGCTCTCCATGCCATATAGTAATGTGGAGAATCAACAAAGGAGGGTCAACAAAGATAAAGAATTGCTAAAGACTGTTAAACACCGGAAAATGTCTTTATTTGGACATATAGTGAAGAGAAATCGATATATAATATTACAACTAATCCTTAAAGGCAAAATAAAAGGCCTTATAGGTACAGGAAAAAAACAGGTTTCTTGGTTAAAAAACGTTCGTGAATGGACTCAGATATCAAATGCAGGACAATTATTCCATTTGGCAGAAGATCAAGAAGTCTTCGCAATGATGATCGCCAAAAGTTATCGTCTATTGTTTCGACATCCATATCCTCCAAGTTTTTTGTCTCCAGGCATCTCAGAATTTCCTTTTTATATGACATGCTATATTTTTTTAGGCGTTTTGTATTTTTTCGTAGGTGTTTTCCATTGAGTTCCATCTTGTTGGGTGCGTTTTTGTCTTTGTTCATTGTCTTCATTTTGTATCTTTGTTTTTGGAGATATATTATGACCTTCGCTATTACCATTTTATGTTCACTTCCAACTAACAGCTATTAAGAACTGTTACAACATCGACCATGTTGTTGTTGTTGGTAAGGATAAAATCAATTTCATTTTTGGTCACTCCATCTGAACTGGTCCATGTCCATTTCCTTTGGTTTTTTTAAGCTATTCATTGCAAAGTGACGATTTCGCATCAGGAGACCAAAAAACATTTCATGCCTTTCATCTCTTTGTCTGAGTCCGTAGGGGTCTTTTGCAATTTTGGTTTCATCCAGTTTACATCCCAACTTTGCATTAAAGTCACCCAGGTTGTGTGTAGTAGGCGTCAGTCTTATTGCATGCTCTAGATCTTTACAAAAGGTTTCCACTTCCTTGTCCGAGTGCGTGGATGTTAGGGCATAGGCTTGAATTAGTTTAACCCTGGTTTTATTGTTATTGTTAAGTTTCAATTTGCAAAGTGAAATTAGATCCAGAATTGAGCAAGCCAGAGACGCTTTTAGAAGGATGTCCAATTTATTATGTATAAGAGACCTAAAATTGACATTGTTGATCCGCCTATTCGATCCGACTACTCCGTTACGTGTTCTCCGTCTTACTTTATGGTGCCGAGTCTTGAACTGTGAATACAAATGATCTCAATTGCCATGAGGCTTTTGAAATGTGATGGTATAAAAGACTTTTAAAAGTGTCTTGGGTGGAGAAGATTCGAAACTCCACATCACTCAGTTTCAGCAATAGTACTGAGATTATAAAAAGCATTAAGATGAGAAGGCCGAAGTACTTCGGGCATGTAATGAGAGATCCCAAATACAGGTTGCTACGAAAGTTGTATAGGTTGCTTAGTCCAGGACGACGAAAGACTTCTTGATTGAAGAACTTGCGAGATTGGTATGGTATTGATACAAGCATGCTATTTAGGGTGGCAGTGCATGAAATTAAGATAGCTATGATAGTAACCAGAGTTCTGAAAGGACATGATACATGAAGAAGAAATATGTGCAGAATATCTTTAAATCAATAGACTGGGAAAATATGGGAATCCCTATAAACTGAAGATATTTGAACCATCTTATATACGCAGATGATGTAGTACTAACTGAAAATTAATTTCACCAAAACTAAACTAATGTCAAATAAAAATGGCAAACCTATGATAAACATCCAAGGGACAGAGATGCAACACGTAGATGAATATACATATCTTTGTCAAAATGTCAAGGTAAGCAAAGAAAATCAGACTACTGAAATAAGCAGACGTGTAAAAATACGTACTTAAAAATAAAAATATACCTCAAAGGCTACAAACCAAAGTGTTTAATTCCTGTATCCAACCTGTACTTATATATGGTGCTCAAACCTTGGCATCCACTGAAATAAACATGGAGAAAATCAGAAAAACTCAGAGAGCTATGGAACGACAGATGCTGGGTATCTCACTCAAAGTCCGTAAAACCAAAGAAGACATTCGTAATAGAACAAAAGTAAAAGATGCTGTCGAATAGGCAGCTAAACTGAAATGGAAATGGGCTGGATTTAACGAACGTCTTAAGGATGGCCGATGGAATAAAAAAATCGGGAATTGGCGGCCTTCTTCTTCTTGTAGTTCCTTCTCCTATCGGAGGTTGGCTATCATCACAGCTATCCGTATCGCCACTGAGGCGACGTTATTAAAAGAACTGCAGAACCAATGTGGAAATGTCTTATAAATAACAGAGATGAATGGCGAGAATTAGGAGAGGCCCATATTCGGCAATCCGAATATAGAGAAGGGGTTAAAAAAATTATTCTTTGGTTAATCCCTATAAGTTGTTGGATATTCGTTGTTCTTAGTAAGTAGATGTTCATGTTAATAATAGATATACTGTTTACATCATATTACCAACTGCAATAGAGACAACACTTCAAAATACTTGCAATATAAGTACATTTAATTATAAATAAACAATGATAGAATTAAACCAACAAAGTAATAAATTTGAATCATGCTGCTTTTGTCTTTTACCATCTGCGTATACAGTCATGTGAGCTGATTTGTTTTGATAAATGATTCACATACTACTAAACTTTACATGTGAACTTGTTATTTATTTTGCAAATTAATTATATTGTGCAATCAATTTTCACAAAAGTATAATATGTTTATTTAGACACACGTGATTTTCGAGCAGTAATCGTATTATCGCATTATGTTGTTGACTTTTATTTTTGGAACTAGTTTTGTTAACATGTAAAAACATCACCATTTTTTTGATTTCACAATAATTAAAAACTTCCTCTTTCGCCAAACAAAAATATTAAAATAATATTACCATTAGTTTCCAAAATTTATTTTTGCGCTGGGAATTGAGTCGATATATTTTGCAGTGTGGGATTGTTAAGAAAATATTGCTACATAGATCATGATTTGATCTACATCTTTCAGCCCATTACTAGTTCCTCTAGACTTTGTCTGTAAATCTTCGCCGCTCTGGTGTTAGTTATAATCACTGATATTAAATGTGTTGCTTCCTTCGCTTTCATTGCGATAGGTGAATGATTGTACTGCTAACATATTGCTATATCTGCCCCATATGTACTTCATTTTAATAAATAGCAGCTTCTCCCTTCGTGAAGCTGCTTAAATGGCATAAATGACATGTTGGTGAAGTTTCGTGGGCATAAATGACATGTTGTTATCTTTGCTCTTACGTTCAAAAGTCGAGATCTTGCACATAAGTAACAGTGGTTTTTGATTTTTTTCAGTTAGGGTCACTATTTATTGATAATCCGAGTGAATCTACTGTTTCGTAAAAATATGAAGTTTCGTGAATTTCGAAAATTCAGTTTCTAATTCAGCAGATCCGTCACCTCGCTTCGGAGGGCACGGAAAGCCGTCAGTCTTGCTACGTAAGTAGCATGCCAAACAATGCAAAGACAAAAACTTATTTACTTACTCCATGGCGTTGTGACCCTTCGTAGGTTTTAGCCGACTTAATAACAAGCCTCCATTCATCCCTGTCTTGTGATATCTCCATGAATTCTGGACGCATATAGATTTTAAGTCTTCCACGTGGTCTTCTTCTATTTGGGGATAGAATACCAGCCTTACTATTCTTTCATCAGAATGTCTTCTGAGGTGTTCTGGCCACTGGAGTCTTCTGGACTTTATTTCTTTTACTACGTTAGCATCTGGATAAAAGTCCTTCGAGCTCTGTGTTAGTTCTTATTTTTATCCTACATTGTCCTGTTGCTCCAAGCACAGTTCCAAAGATCTTCCTTCGGATTTTTCTTTCCCAATACTTCCGACTATTACCTATTACCAGTCCTAACATAGAAAACGGCAACCTGGTATTTCACGACAAAAGCAAGCTCACTCGGAGTTCCTTGGGACATAGAATGCTGAAGATCAAGCTACAAGATCACAATTGAAGAAGGCGAAGATCAAATTTGGCAGACGTAATTCAAAAAATTGTCATGTAAATTTGGAACTCTGCTGGACATATAGGAAGAATAAAAGACAACTGACGGATAAAGCGAATTGTTGAATGGCGACCCAGAGCACACAAAAGAACCAGAGGCAAAACTCAAAACAGATGGACTGATGGCATCAAACTATTTGCTGATCACGAATAAATGCAAAAAATAACCAAAAAAAAAACGAATGGGCTCACCTAAGTAAAGCTTACATCCAACGTCCAATCCAAAAACTGCTGTTCATACTATTTGCTGTATATCTATATTTTAGACTTGCAGACTATTTTAAATAATTGATGAATTCGACCGTTACTTGATGGAAATTTATTTTATGTAACAATAAAACACTGAAAACTTTGTTTTCAAAACTCTCACAAAATTTATTATAAACTTCCACAAGGAATCTACGTTCCTGTAGTTGGCTGTATACCATATATTAAAAATTTATTAAAAATCCTTTGTATATATTTAGACCCAAACGGGCTAAGTTAAAAAGACAAAACGTTTTCGGAATCCATATTCCATCATCAGTGTCTAAGAGTCCATAGTACATGAATGTAGCCACTAAATATATGGGTAAAAACCCGTTAACAAATAATTAATTACATTTAGTTTACAAATTTTCTTATAATGGTTTAGGATGTTAAAGTTACCGTTGGGTTAGGTAACATGGCGACATATATGTGATCATAAAAATGATCAGACTTAAAAACAAACATGACTTCTCCATATTTCATAAACCTACCCATACTGACACGACTATACACAATTCATTATCCCATCCCACACAACATAAACTGGCAGCCTATCATAGGTAATGATAGGGAGAAATTTCCCATACTGGGAAAAAACCCAGTACCTTCTGCTCTATTACATATACAGGCAAAATATCAAGAAAAATAGCCAAACACATAAAAAATGAAAGGAATATTTAAAGGAACTTTCAGAACAAATAACAACTTGGGCAAATATATTAAAAACAAGAGCCAAAATAAAAAACACTTACACAGTGGTGTGTACAAACTTAAATGTGGCGACTCCCCAAAAACTTACATCGGTCAAACTGGTAGAAATTTTAATAAACGAATAGCATCACAAAAAAAAAGGGTTTCAATAATAGAAACACAGATTCTACATACGCACTTCACCTTCTAGATCATAATAATTCTTTGGATGACGAATTTGAAATTCTTAAATGAATATCTACAAATAAAAAAAAAAGATATAATTCTGAATGGCCTACTTGAGACAAACAGTTCTCCCCTCCTGAACCTATTTTATTAAAGACTATAAAGTGTAAACGCATGCCAAAAATAGATCGCTTGAGAAAGGCAATCAGCCGAAACGACTGTAGTGATAAGAGTTTATAATAAATTTCGTCGAAGTTTTGAAAACAAAGTTTTCACTGTTTTGTTGTTACATTGTAGATTATTATTGAGCAAGATGATACATAGGTATAAATGATAACATCTTGAATGCGTCGAAAACTTTTGAAATTAAAAGTAAAACTGCTTTGGATAGATATACCACAGATTTTAAGAAAACCTAAATTCTTATTAATGTTATGTTCTAGTCAATAGGAAGTGTGTGTCAATGACTTTTAGAGCGCACAAAATCAAAGGACGCATTGGGTTATTATTTAATCGGATAAAATGTGCTTTAAAAAAGGCTTTTGCGAATTAGAACAGGTAGACTACATTGATTTCTATTGAGGGACCATAAGATATTGATGATGTAATGTATTATTTATAGGTGTAAAAGATAAATTCCCAAGCCACTCATTCTGTTATTTCTTTAATATGATATCACTACTTATTTTTTATTTGGCTCAAGTACATATAAAACAAGTCTGTTACTTTTTTTTAATTACATTGTAATTGTAATTTTTCTTCTTATCTTTTTTTATTATATCATATTAACATGTATTAGTTAATTAAACTCTATAATTTATTCGCATATTTACATAAATATTTTCATAGACAAGAATAGAAACCGGTCCTGTTTGATATCACTATCACAAACTTGATGTAAATGTACAATTAAACAGTACGAATTATCATAAACTTGTTTATCCACTCGTGTTTTTATGTACCTATAAGAAGGCTTTGTTTTGCTGTATGTAACAGAGTATAGTAAATAGCCCAGTAATCTCGAGTCGGAGGTGACGTGGAAAATAATATGATTGCGAAACAAACTTGTTTGGATTCATTCCGCGAACTGAACTGAAAGCCATTACACTTGTATGTGTACTTTGTACGATGACATTTATTTTCAAGATTGTAAAAATAAACTATTTAATTATATGTGTATACAAACTTGTTTGACCACTTTCTCGTAATAATACCTAGCTTCCAATGACTTTGGAGTAGAAATACAATAACAAAGATTAAAGTTATAATTTGAACAAAATGTGCTCTTTTTATTTTAAACCTTCAATGTCTGAAAAGTACATACGGAACCGAATTCTTCCTTTTAATAATAATAAAATTTTACTAATTCGTTTCTTATTACGTAAAAATTAAAATTCGTTAAAAGATTGAGTTACGGCTCAGTTACTACAGAGTGACCTTGGGATACCGCAAAATCCCGGCACTATTTTAGTACTTGTTCTACTTAGTGCTTACAGCGTTTTTGCACGTATCCTCTTGCGTAAATCTCTTTCCGTTATTATAAATCAACAAATATTCAATTTTCTGTTACAGGATTGTGTGCTATTGATTTAGGTTGCATTGTGTGTCCACGTTATTCTGTCCCTTATTTCAGCAGACTTATTTAGGTCTCCTTAGTCCCAGTTCAACGATGCGGGTGTGGGATCTTCTTGACTGCTTTTTGGGTTTTGTTGAGGGCTGTCTGAAACATATAAAATCAGCATTGGTAAATAAATACACTGCGATACCAAAAATGAGCACGTCGCTATGTTTGGATAGAGCTTCGATTATCTAGACTTTATCGATTATATTATATGTTTGCCAATATTTCCCGTTTGGGTCTTCTATGCTTTCATCTAAGGTACACATCATTTCTTAATATCTCTCGCAAGATCCGATTTGGGTGGCCTTCTAACTCAGCTAATTTTGTTCTAGCTTTTTTTCCGTCATATCCCGTAACCTTATTTATTTTAGGTCTCTGAACAAGACACCTGATGCTTGTATATTTTTTTGTTGCTATGATTTGTGTCCCCATGCGAGAGATGCATGGTTGCATACTGTTGGTAGTATGATGGTGTTTATCAATCTAAATTTTGTTTTCATAGCTAATTTGCCTCTTCTTTCTGTGAGTCTTATTGCGGCATTGGCCGTTGCTGTTTTCTGGACTGTTGCGTTAACATATGGTGTGAATTAGACATTGGTCAATTATGACTCCTAGGTATTTAGCTTCGTTTTGTCATTCGATGAGCCTGTCATGCACTGTTAGCTGTTCTTCTGGGTTACCTCTTCTCTTTTTGAAGACACTCCAGCTTCCGGGACTACGTGTTCAGATAGGACTGGTTCTATGTATGCTTATATACTCTGTAAGTCTGAGTACATGTAGTTCGCTGGAATGTTAAGCTCTGAATCCGAATTGAGCTCCTGGGATTAATCCTAGCCTGTCTGTTTCTAATTGAAGTCTGGTTTGAATTACTCGGTCTACTATCTTGCTGACTGCTAGAAGTAAGCTAATCGGCCAGTAATTTTGCGGAAATATAAATATGTGGCTCCAGTATCATGGACTTTCTTTCATTGCATTGGAAAAAGCCTATACCTTAGTATTGCGTTTGTTATGTCCGTTAAATATACAATTGTTTTCGGAGGAAGATGCTTCAGAGATCTGATAGTTATTTCGTCTGGACTTCGTGCTTTCCTTGGTGAACTTTTTTTGAGCAGTTCACTTATTTCTGTGGTGATGGGGGATTTATTATTTCTTCTTGTTCTTCGAGCTTTTCTAATTCTGTTTCTTCGAATTCAGTGTACACTCCCTCTAAAGAGTCTTTCTCATTGGCTCTATCGGCTTTGTCTTCTACAGAGTAGATGATTCCGTTTTCTCTGTATAGTGGGTGAGTGGGGTTTCTATCGTTTCTTAAAGTTCTTTGAAGCCTCCATATTTTTTGTATATTTTGGATCCCTTCTTCCGTTTCCTTTGCCTAATTGTCCCATTTTTATCTTTTATATTCTATTAATGCCTGTTTGACTTTTTGATTCAGTCGGTTGGTATTTTCGATTTTATGAATTTTTCCAATTTCAATGTTCACGAGTCGTTTGAAGTTTAGCCACTTTATTTCTTTCTTTGCCATGTTATTTTGTTATCTTCTTCCTATGTGCCTATTTCTAGGAGTATGGGATTGTGGTCTCTTGATCCTTCGTTTAAGGTTTGGGTCTGTGTTTATAGTCCTACGCTTTTATCTATAGACTAATATATCCAAATGGGTTGGTAGAACATTTCCTGGAAAGTAAGTTGAGTCGATGGGCTAAATTGCCTTGGTGTCTTCTTTATGCACTAGATAATTATTATTTAATATTCTTCCATTTCTATTTGTAGCTCTCGTTCCAGTTGGGGACCTGGCGTATAGGTATCCTAATATTATGGACGGTTCTTCTATGTTCAGCAACGTATCCAGGTGTAAAGGCCGTTTAAAGGATCTGTTTTCCTTACGTATGCGGAAGTGATTCTTATTTCACTTCGTCTCATCTGGATTTTTATTGTTGTTGCTTCCATAGTGTTTAGTGCTGGCGTCTGTTGTAATATATGATTTATTCGTTTTCTCAGTAGAATAGCAGTTCCTCCTAAATTGAATTTGATATCTTGAATTTGATGGTATGAGTTGGTTTAGTTTCTTGTAATGCTTCCACATCCATTGCATATGTGTTTATCAGTTTGTCCAGCACCTTTGCATTTATTCTTATGCCTCCTGAGATCCAGGAGCCTATCTTCAGGTGTCCTCTAGCTTCATACCTTAGTTCAGTGCTATTTTTACATTTTGATCGTCTCATTTAACATTCTAGGTAACTGTCCAGTGGAAAACGGAATCTTGAATTCTTCCAGTTACTTGTTAATTATAATATTACTAGGACTTCCCATGGTTTTATTAAAGAACTCCAGACCGTAAATGAAACTGTTTAATGCTATGTAAATGTACATAAATGTAAAAACATGAAAAAACTTAATTGTTTGTAATAATGAAATAAAAATAAATGTTACAAATATATGACTGTTAACACGTGTTGTTAGTTGGACGTTTTGAAAAAGAATGTCTTTTTCGGTTTTTCGTCATGCAGGTTGATTTCAACCAGATGCCAGATATCTTCAAGATAAGCCGTGGCCGGGACCTGTTATCTTTACTTCGCCACAAGCTGTCGCCGGGATCAAATTTTGCAAATGACAACAGGGACGACGTCAGGTCATTTAGATTTTAACAAACATTTTTGTGACTAGCTCTTCTGCCATCATGGCCAGTCCTCTTTGTTGTTCCTTTGAGGTTAGTATGGTCGAATCTGTTGCTGGATTTTGTGTATGTTTGGTGATTTGGGCGTACGATTTCTCATTATTTCTTTTATGTTTTTCTGTTCTGTTTTCTATTTTTGTTTGTCTGGGTCTTCCCCAGGTACTCTTGGGCATCTCCTATAAATTTCCGAGTGCTGTCCTTTGCAACTAGCACATTTAGCGGGTTGTTAGGCTGGAATTATACGTAAATTGCTGCTGTGCTCTTCTCCTCACTTAACGCATTTTACGTCTTTGTAGTATGCATTTTTAACGTTGGTCTATTAAATTGTAAAAAAACATTGTATTGGTCTATTAAATTTTCTGAGGTCTTCGATCTGGACTCTAATGTATAATCAACTAGTAATTGTCTTTGCCTTCAGTGCGAATTAATGGAAGAGGTTAAGGCTTGTAATCATCCGGAGACCAATTATAGCGTATTGCGTAAGCTATACTGACTAATAATACAACTCATTGTCTGTTTTGTACTAATAAATCAGACGTTTGTTACCAGCAATCATTGGATAACTATGACTATCACGTATAATTTTTTCATCAACAGGCTTAAAATAAAAGGCTCATCTATTACGCTAATCAAATCCGCTATGTATCTCCTGTAGCGTATTATACGGCTATATATTCGCTTGCAGACTTCCGCTTTTGACAACGGACTTAGTTTATTTTACTATATATTCAGTGTTTCTTACCTTCTAATCTAATGAAGGTCCGTACATATACTAGATACTAATCTAGTGAGCAACCTTCGATGGATGCACATCCCTTGACCCTAGGCTCGATTAATATCGGTCCGTTGTACAAAGTGCAGTGAGCGAAGGTGGTGTATTGAGATGTCTTGACGTTATTAGACCTATATTTAATATTCAGTAACTCATAACCGCATACCTAGCACTCGAAGTCAGCGTAAATCCAGTAGAAAATCTTATTTGCATACAAAAATTTACGTTTACTGACGATCTGTTCTCTATTGATAAAAATAGATATATACAAGCACTCTTTTTTCTTCTTAGGATGCCTGTCCATTCTGAACGTTAACGATCATGCTCTCAGGTTAGCAAGCCAGGATATTCTTCTTCATCCTGAAACCCTTTTATCTTTAATTTTACCTTACAAAATGCATTATACTAGCTCATATCTGCCTTGATTTCTCATTATATATCCCAAATACTGCATCTTATGGCCCTTCACGATGTTGACCAAATCTGCGGTTGTGTTCATCCCTCGTAGTACTTCTTTATTGGTTACCTTGTCTTTCCATGGTATCTTCAGAATCCTTCTGTATAACCATAGCTCAAAAGCCTGAAGTTTTGATAGAGCTTCCGCCTTCAATGTCCTTTCTACTCCGTACAGAAGCACTGAGTATACGTAACATTTATGAGCCTTATTTTTGTTTCTAGGTTGAGGTCAAGGCTCTTGAACACAGAGCTCATAGTCAAGAATACACTTTTTGCCTTTCCGATGCGACATTTAATCTCTTGAGTATTGTCCCACGACTCATCGATTATAGTTCTTAAGTAGTGGTACTATGAGACACGTTCAATTCTCATTTGGTTCACATACAGATTTGCTCCAGTTATGTTTTCCTTGCTGATGATCATTAGCTTGGTTTTGCTGGTGTTTATATCCAGTCCACATATTCTACTTGTTTCCGTTATTTTGTTCATTAAGTTTTGCAGCCCTTCTATGGTATTGGAAAACACAATTTATTACTTTAGTACAGATTGAATAGCAGTGGTGAAATTATGCACCCCTGTCTCACTCCCCTTACGATGTTGTCATGATCTGTATATTCTCTATCTATTCGGAGCACCGCTGATTGATTCCATTACAGATTACCTATTACTTTTAGGTCTCTTCTGTCAATCTCTGTCTTCTTCTGCACTTCCATCATTTGTTCAGGCCTGACTCTATCGAAAGCTTTCTTTCTTCAATCAGGCATGCAAAAACATTACAGCTTCCCTCGTACCAACGGCTTCACAAATCCTAACTGATTGGGCGCAATTTGTTCCTCGCATTTCCGGTAAATTCTTTTGTGGATGACTTTTAAAAACAGCTTCAGCAGATGGCTCATTAGGCTTATGGTCTTCACAAACTTTTGCTCCTGGTTTTTTGGGGCAATGGTACGAACTCCGATTTGAACCACTCTACTGGTATTAGACATGGAATACTTCTCAATGGAGAACGCCTAAACAACATCCGTTATGCAGACGACACCGTTATTTTTGCAGACAGTTTGAACAGAAACTAATAAACAAAGTAAATGAAGAAAGTGAAAGATTTGGACTTCAAGTAAATATAACAAAAACTAAATTTATGATCATCAGCAAAAATAAAGTTAGAGACGCTCAACTACTTATCAATAATACACCAGTGGTGGACCGAGTAAAACAGTATAACTATCTTGGAACAACAGTAAATGAACAATGGGATCACTCACAGGAAATAAAATGTAGAATAGAGAAGGCTAGGAGTGCATTCAATAACATGGCCAAACTCTTTAAAAGCCACAATCTTAATCTGGAGATAAAAGTAAGGCTCCTACGATGTTATATCTTCTCAATATTGTATTACGGAGTTGAATTCTGGACACTAACTGAAGCAATGGAGAAAAAACTTGAAGCCTTCGAGATGTGGCTATACAGGCGAATTCTAAGGATATCATGGACAGACAAGATAACCAACGAGACCGTATTACGAAGAGTGGGCAAAGAAAGAGAGGTGATGTATACCATTAAAAGGAGAAAGTTGGAATATCTCGGACATATAATGAGAAACAGCACTAAATACAGATTACTGAAGGTAATCCTACAGGGTAAAGTATTCGGAAAGCGAGGAATTGGGAGAAGGAGAATATCATGGTTGAAGAACCTGAGGAAATGGTTCTCCACAACAACAACGAATCTATTTAAAGCATCAGTCAATAAAATAATTATAGCCAGAATGATTGCCAATATTCGGAACGAATAGGCACTGAAAGAAGAACTGGTATTATTCCTGCCTTGTATATTTCATTAAATATTTCAGTTATTATATTTATTTGTTCTGCATCTAATAGCTTCAGCAGTTCTGCAGGAATTTCATCAAGACCCGGTGCCTTTCCATCTTTCATTTGTCTGACGGCTGCCGTTATTTCTTCTGGAAGAATTTTTTTCAATGGTGGATTCTTGTATTGTTTTAAGGTCGTGGAAAAGTTTCTCCAAGTATTCTTCCCCTACTTTTTTTATATTCTTTGATTATTTATGGCAAGATTGCCTTTATCATCCTTACCATCCATCAAGCGCTCTTAAGAGTTGTTAAATAGTCGATAGTTTTCTTATTGAAATTAATAATTATATTAAGTCATTTGTATACCAATATTAATTAGAGTTTTTATCCTTAGATATCTTAAGGAAATAAGGAGTAAGATATTATATTTTCATGATAAACTTTATAGGTAATCGAGAAAATAGTGTATTTTACCTTAAAAACTAATGTACCTTTGTTCGACAAGCATGCGCTATTTATGTCGTTTATCGATGGAAATTTAGTGTAAACAGTTTTTGTTTTTGTTGGAGTTAATTAAACAAAAACACATCGTGAGCCGAAGCCACATTTAAACTGCAAGTTGCGTGTTCGACCCTGGCAAGGAATTGCATCGTTAATTGCAATCTAATGGAAATGCACTGCCATAAATGTTGTTTGTTGTGGTGTTTCGGTAATTGGAACGAGAGAGACAGATATAGAGAAGTCGTTAATAATTGATTCGGTCGCCTAAAAAGTTGATTGGACTTTTCCTGATTTTTAGCAGATAACGGTTGTTTCGAGTTTTATCTTTTTTTATGCTGTTGCAATCACAGGATTTTTTCGAACATGTGCGCTGATTCTACGAATTCAAATGACAACATGAAATCGTTGATTCACAATGTATCGAACAAATAGTTTGGTGTACATTGCCTACAACGTTACATTTTAATTATGGACATTGTATATACGAGGTCATGAAAAATTACAGAACATACTAGTTGTCTCCCATGCGGTTAGGACATGAAAAGGTATGAGTAAATTGAAAGAAAATCCGAATAATATGTAAGTTTTTTTTTCGAAGTGTAGTAGATAGAGACTCTTCTTCTTTCAGTGCCATGTCTGTGATCAAATGTTGGCTATCATCATGTTGATAAGTTCTTTGAATGTTTCTCTATTAGCTGCTACGCAAAATAGTTCTTCAGTTGTCATATCGCATCATTGTCTAATGTTGCGTAGCCAGAATAGTTTCTTACGCCTTTTCCATCGTTTGCCTTCCGCTTTTCCCTATATGTTAAGGCCGAGTAATTCATATTTGTGTCCTCCAATTATGTGACCAAAATCCTACGTTTTCCTGTCTTTATGGTGTTCGACAGCTGTCGGTCAGCGTCCATTTGTTGGAATAGTGCGAGACCCACGATATTCTTAGAATCCGGCGGTAACACCAAATTTCAAACGATTTTGATTTGTTCAACTTTGTAGCATTTCGGATCCATGTCCCACAACCATAAAATAGGATCGACCAAATGTAACACCTCAAAAGAATTTTATGAAGATTTAGTGACAGATTTCTATTACACAGAGCTGGTTTCCATGTCATGAATGCCTTACGTGATAATTCAATCCATGTTAGTATCTCAGCATCAGAATCTACATTAGTGTTTAACCAGAAACTTAAGCTGCGGGCTCTGTAGGAGAGAACATGAAACAAGCAACCATATATTCATCCAGCACGACTGCAAGGTACTAAATCTCATGTGGCAAACACCTTTCGGAGACTACCAAGTGAATGCAAAACATGTGGTATCAATCGACTAGACCTGTATAAGCTGGTTCCAGAATGTTGAAATGGATATAATTGAATAAATTTAAGATGTAAAATAAGTCAATTGGCTACAGTAAAACCGGTTTAGAGCTTACAGCTTCTGAAAAAACAGGGGCAGGTGACTTCTTGTCACCATAAAGAACTTAATAATTTCAATTCATCCAAGGCACTTCGGGCTATTTATCGTTATTATTGCAGAGATTGTACATAATACAACATATATAATAGTCGAACGTTATCGTGGATAGATACATTCAAAAAGTATGTCTAAGCTCTCAATACAAATAGGAGGAACTTGAAATAGCAAAATACAGTAATACCTCGTAATTTCAATATTATTGATATGAAATTTGAATCAAATATTTGTGTGGCACCATACACAAATACAGTATTCAATGTGATGTAAGTTAACATCTGCAGTTTATGGTTTTATTAAAGAAACATACCCTATAACGCTTAAACTACAACACTATATGAGAATATCAATTTATTGTGAACCCAATGATTGAAATCGACATATGTTGAACCCTATTCAATATTCCATTCTTTTACATTTGCAGTAGGACTGTCGGTTTCTTTATAGGGAATTCTGTAACGAAACGCACGGAGAAATACCTGTCTAGAAAAAGGTCAGTGGATTTATAAATCAAATGCTGCTTGTCAGGTAAAAAAGAGAAGCCGAGCAATAAACGGTTTCTTTTATTCAGCGAGAACTTTCAAGGTGACCTTCATAGAATCTAGTAAGATTAGTCATTCTCCAAATTTGTATGATACTAACAAACAGACGATAATCAAATCAAACGTAAATTAAGTAATACACAACAACGAACAAGGTTATAAAAAATGTTAAGGTATGATACAATTCGTTTTGCGATTCTACTGCTGATGATATTTTGATAAATTAATTCTGAAGGCTGTCTGTCTTCAGAAATTATTTTTAGTACCTACTTTGTTGTTTTTTTAATCATTATATTTAATATTTCCACTGGAAAACTTGTAGAATTAGCGATAATAGCAACAAATAGCAAATTAGAAATTGCTCAAATAATACAAAAAATAGAAAGATGTTAGATGAGATAGGTATTACTTCATCAATAATTATGAAGGTGAGATAAATGGTAGAAAAATGGAGAGAGGCCGCATCTTAATATATGTATTTGTATAAAATTAAAGGATATGGTCAATAATGCACAAACTACAGGATCATAGAATGCGGTACTTAGCCACAACATGAAGATATGAGAGAGTAATCAAAATAAAGATTTGTGATGAAACAGAAATATCCAAAAATAATACTTCTCTCGCCATTTCTTCTGGGATCTTCCCACATTTGTTTTGATTTGTCTAGGTACCACATACTGGCACTTAAGTTTTGCCCCTATTTCAAAACGTCTGTTATTCATGATTTCTTTGAATTTCTTTATTTCTAGTTCTGTAGCTTAGACCTCACAGCTTAATTTCGATGGTTCTTTGTGGTGTTTGGAATGTTACAGGTTTATGAGTGAATGACACTGTAAATATTTGTACTTACTCTACTTATACTTACATATTTATTATTCGTATATTAAGATGTAATTTCGCGTATCCGCATTGTTTTGTTTTGTGTTTCTGTATTTCGTTTCAATTACTTCATTTTCACAAAAACATTCATTAAGACCACATGATTCCGGTTTAGACAATGAAAGACCATCACCAGACTTCAAAGGTTTGTGACGAATACTTTCGTTTCTACAAATATTAATTTAAACGGTGAAGAAAGACGTCATAATATGCACTAAATTTTCGCCAATAGATCGTTGAAACCGACCAAACCTCAAAGTCACTTAGAAACAAAACATTAAGACCTTCGTGATAAATCTCAATCATTTTTCAAAACGAAATATCTTATATCTTTATTATTGGCATATAGGATGTTTACTAAGCACAACAGCTGTTAGTTGTAGAAAGGACAAACAAATTTATGATTTTGTACGATTTGAGGTGGCAGAAAGGACTTTGTGAATAAGTAATAAGATGATAAATGTGTAATAGTAGTGGAATATAACTTTATTAAAAAAAAAAACGAAAATTGTAAATCGGACGTTTTTACTAAGTAAATCATCAGTAATGCCATCTTTCTTCGATCTATTCTCTTTGAATACTTATAAAATAAACGATTTTAATTTTGGTTTATTAACTACATAAATGTAACACAAAAAACCTTTAATTTCCTCTACCTCTTAAATTTTTTCACCTGTAGCTTCATTCTTCTCGTTTTGTTAATAAAACAAATTAAGAATACTTTCTAATTTTTATCGCCATTCTGTTAACATTATCTCTCTAGTAATTTATGTATTTTAGTTCAACATTAAAGGTCTATTCTCATTAGACGTGCCAGGCCCGTGCTCGTCACCTGACCGGCACATGCCATGCTTTTGGTAAATATTCACACTATTCGCGCTCGTAACATGCTTTCAGCGGTATTTTACACAGACGTGTTGGTGGGTAGTTGTGCAGTTGTAATGTTTTCTACGGCAACTTTAGTAAAAATTGCATTTTTTACTTTGGATGCCGAAGAAGAAGAGAATATGAGAGATAAAGTTAAAAAATGAGGTTTTGGATACATCCAATGATTAAGGAAAGAAACATAGAAGGAGAATACTATACCTTGTATAAAGAACTCATGGATAATGAGTCAAAATTTTATATATATATATATATATATAATATATATATATATATATATATTATAGAATGTCAATTGCCGAATTTCAGCAGAATTACCAGCAGAATGCGATTTTAAACAAATTGACAAAAAATTTTGGTTGTCGTAGAATTTTCCCAAGGGCATTAGGAGCCCTAGATGAAAAGCACATCAAAATTATAGCACCAATCAATAGTGGTTCCAGCTACTTTAACTACAAAAAGATTTTTTCTGTAGTTCTACTTGCTTTAGTAGATATGTAGTTCGACTTGCTCTAGGAAATCACGACAAACCATTTTTGTCCTTAAAAAACTCACTCCCTCCATTTTCCGAACTCAGGTCGCCCGTAAATTATTTTTTCTTTCATTTATGTCATATCATCTTTCTTTTTCAACGAGTTTCATCCTACTATTATTTTTTTTGTTTAAAATATTATCGGCAGTGGTCTATTACCTAGATAAAATATAGTGTTTTATTTACCTATTTTAATATTTCCTCCAATATCCCACCATACCTGAGACTTATGCGCTGCATCTGCATACAGTCGATTCATAAAATCGTATAATTCACTTCTCATACGAACTAATTCTATTAAAAATTCATCAGTATCATGTGAAAATATTTTTTTCGCACCGTTTTGCCTGTCGAAACTCATCTGAAGTATTCACACTATGTAGGACTGTGCAAGGAATGTGCCACGCACGGGCTAGGAAAATATTGTTTGAAAAGATTGTCCGATGCCGGGCGCGTACCGTTCCCATTCCAAGCACTTGTAGTGAGAACGGACCGTCGCTAAACCCATTTAAATAACGTTAAAGTAATTTTGCACGTCTCGAGCAGGGCACATGCCTGGCACATGCCTGGCACTATAGTGAGAATAGGCCATTCGCCTTTTAAGTATATTGTAATGTTTATGTAGATTTAGTATCACCGTATTATGAGAAGTGAGTCATCTGTTTACAAAAAACCATCACATATGCACGAATTCTCTGTATGGGTATTTTTTATCGTGTATAACACCTTGTGTTTTCTATTTAATCAAGACTCATCCCCCTACTTTAAAAACGACCTTGATAGAACTCTGAAAATTCCTTCCATGTCACATGAACGCCGTCATTCACGCGTTATCTGTATCTTTTGTTTAATTTTATGAACCCCATTCGAAGACGGCCATAAAAACGTGGAACAAAAAAGACCCCATGCCTTGCATGTTCCCATCTGCTTATACCGCTATCGCATGATTCGAAATGTGGCAATTTGCTGCAACCAGTGGCGGCCGTCGAGTTTTTCAAACAGAAAGACAACTAACGCATTCGTTAGTTGTAAATTAAAATGTAAAATGAAAAATTATTTTTCGGTAATTCTTCTGCATCTCGGGATGGTTGGTTGTTCTACTTCCTCGTTTGCTTTGTTGGTTCCTGGTTCCTTATGAGGACCTTGAGAATGGATGTTTAATTTCGACAGAGCCCCACTAGGAGGAGAAAGCTGCTAAAACCTAGATGTCGAATGATACCTGGCATTGAGCCCTCTACGTTTCTGTTGGGCACCACTTTAGAGTGCTCAACACCTGGAGCTTTTCTATACTATAGTTTACATAGGCTATTCTTGACTCTTCTTCTATGATTTCTATATTCTCATCATCCCGTTCTTCTTTTAGTTATCCACTTTTTTTTATTTTGTTTAGGTTTTGTCTTCATTAATGTTTGTTCTGTCTTTAAGTGTTTTACCCTAGATATGATTTTGACAAAAAGTACTCAGGGCTCATTTTAGGAGAATGCGCCCTGAGTACTTTTTGTCAATTTTTTATTTAAATGAAGTATAATATATACCAATTTAACTTACTGAGCTCTATACCACTCAAAACTTTTTTTAACTGTATAGATTTAGGGATCTAAAAATCTAAATAAAATATTTAACATTTTTCTGTTCAAAGCATATAAAAACAAAGTATATATCAACATAAATGATTAAGAATAAACAGTTTTTGCATAACTTTGCTATGAAATAAACATTGATATTCTTATGGTATTGGATATGTCATTAGGTGAAAATTCATTTAACCTACTGTAGAGTGAATGAATGAAATTTTTGCCAGGTAAAATTAAGCGAGATCTCTTCAGAACACAAAATAACGAGAAATAGTGAACGAATTATATTGGAAAGTGACAGTATAATGTTGGAAATCCCTATTAACAGTTGATAGTACACAGTGAGAGTAATTTGAAACAACTCAAACATTTTTACTGGGGATTGCAAATATGCAACGTACCTGCTGTTTAAATTAAGTTATTAGCGTTATAATTCTGAGTTATCTACATAACGTATCTGTGTAGATCATTTTGGACATGTACTGCCTACAATTTGTGTTTGTAAATTATCTCTTATCGTTGTTTTAACGATTTTTTTGTATTGCCTATTTCGGGTGTTGGCGACCATCATGACAATCTGTACTTTGCCCACTGCTGCTCTGAAAAGATTTGTGGTTATTGTGTTGAACCACGTACGTAGATTTTTTAGTCAGGAAATTCTTCGCCGTCCTGGGCCTCGTTTTCCTTCTACTTTTCCCTGTAAAATTAGTTGCAACAATCCATATCTTTCGCTGTTTCTCATGAGGTGACCGAGGTATTTGATTTTGGCAATTTTTATTGTGGTTAACAGCTGTTTTTCTTTTTTGCATTCTTAATAAACGTCCATATTAGTAACGGTATAGTGGTCGATATAAAATTTCTTTAAAATTCGACGATAAAACCATATTTCGAAATCCTCAATTTTCTTGCAGGTAGCCGTCTGTTAGAGTCCGGGACAGAACTCCGTGCAACTGTATAGGAAATATATAACATCATAGTAACCTAATTTTTTATGAGTACTGATAAATCATGACATTTGAATAGCTGAGCCATTTTTTAGAATGCAGATCTTGCTTTTTAACTCTTCAACTTAGCTGTGGAGCACATAATTAGAAGTGCAAGAATCGACAAACCGAATACAGTATTTCATCGAGAAGGACCAAACTTACTACTGGCATTTACAGACGATATCGATCTAATTGGAAACACACGATTAACGATGACGGAGACTTACGTGAGGTTGGAGAAGGAAGCAGAGAAGATGGGGCTCCAAATTAACGAAATCAAGACGAAATATATGTATATGAGCCGCAATAACCAAAGCAGAGACAGAATCGGTCAGAACATCACAATAGATGACTTTAACTTTGAGCGCGTTAGAGAATTCAAGTATCTTGGAACAACAATAACTGAAGACAATAACGGATCACAAGAAATAAACAACAGGATTCAGACCGGCAACAGATGTCTTTTTGCCCTCCAAAACCTTATAAAATCGAAACAACTAACACGAGGTACGAAAATACAGGTCTATAAAACAATCATACGACCCGTTGTAATGTATGGAAGCGAAACGTGGACGATAACAAAGGCAGACGAAGAGAGACTATGTGTTTGGGAAAGAAAAATCCCAAGGAAGATCTTTGGTCCTGTGCTGGATGAAGCATCAGGACAATATAGGATAAGAACTAACAAAGAGCTCGAAGAACTTTACCCAGACGCCAACATCATAAAAGAAATAAAGTCCAGAAGACTCCAATGGGCAGGACACCTCAGAAGACATTCTGAGGTTGCTCAAGACAGAAAACAGTGGAGGTATGTTGTCGAGTCGGCTAAAACCCACGAAGGGTTGTAACGCTACGGAGTAATTAAGTAAGATCTTGCTTTCTCTATCCTATTTGATTTCTGAGCAATGGTCCCAATTTTCATTGACGTTCGTACCAAGGTAGATGTATGTTTCAACCTAATTTCTATTCATTGACCCATATTAATTCGTACACCACATATTCACAATAAATGGCAACTGATAGATCAAGTAGAAAAGTATCCGGATCAGCATTTATACGAATGAAGCCACTCCAAACGTGCAGAAATATTAATTTGAAAATCAGACTACGTACCATTCGATGGTATATATTTTCAATATTATTATATGGAGCTGAAACTTGGACATTAAAAAAATGAAATTTAAAAAGAATCGAGGATTTCGAACTCTGGTTATACCACAGAGTATTAAAAATATCATGGACTGATAGAATTACAAAGAACGAAGTACTGGAGAGGGTTGGGAGAGGGAGAATGAAGTATTGGACCAAGCGGTGTTTCGATTCCCTAGCTTCTAGTGGAACAGGTATGGACCACGATTAAACAAACACGAGCAAATAAGGATGAAAGACAATGAAAGACATTCGGAAACTATGAAACTAAGTCCCGTTATATATTTCCGTTTAAATTACCTGTTACAGCAAGGTTTCAACACAAAATATGTATCTGTTTGATATATTGTAAACAGTAAGAAATAAATAGAGAATTAAAATTTTTATATATATTAAAATAAAATATAAAGAGAAATATTTGCCAAATTCGTTAAAATTGTTTTGGTCTGTCACTGGATAATGTGATCATAAGAACAGGAAGGGTGTGTACGTATGCTTGTGTGTGTGGATCGAATTTTGTCTGTATGTACATATCTAGTGCACATGACATTGCATTATATGAAACCCTGTGTAGTGTTTTCGTTATATAGGAGCAGCTGGGTCATAAACCACCCACCGTTTTGTTGTTTGACTAGCTTGTTCTGGTTAAAGGAAAGATTAAAATTTACTGGATACATTTTATTCTATTTTTGGGATGAACAATGAAATACTAGCTGGTAGGCGTCACCTGTAATTAAATATTGTTTTATTTATTTAAGGCTATAGTAATTATTTACGTATAAAAAATATTCCCTTATTTGTAGTAAATCGTTTTGATGTTCTGTTTGACTGATGACACAGTTGGCATTGCTGTAAATATTCTCAATTACACTTTGTATTTTGTTACTATTACCTCTCTTTTCAAATTTTTTCCATACTTTTTGTCTTAGTACCATGTCAAAAGCGTTTTCAAGGTCTATATACGCCACATACATATTTTTTTTTCCTGTTGCTGTTATTTTATTATTATTTGTTTGATGGTAAATGTATAACCATGGGCGCTTCTGTCTTTTCTGAATTCGCTTTGTGATTCCTCAAATGTGCTGTGAACTTATCTTCAATATTTTTTTCGTGTATTTTCATGGCAATACTCAAGAGTATTATTCCTCTGTAGTTTTTACAAGATGTTCTATCACATTTATTATAAATCGGTACTATCTGAGCCTTTTGCCAGTCAATTGGTATCTATTCTTCTCTCTATGCGGCAATAAATATCCTTAATAATAACTTTGTTGCATTTTGTCCCATTTTTTCACCATTTTACTTGTTAGTATGAAATACCCTGGAGCCTTTCCGATTTTCATTTCTGCAATAGCTTCTTGCAGCTCATTTATGGTTATTAGATCTACATTATCATCTTCTATTCTTTGGTTCAACAGGATGTTTTCCTCTTGATAGAAGTGTGTGTATAGCGTCTCTTGGAAATATGCTCTCATCTGTTATTTTATATTCTTTATAGCTTTCTGATGTTTTATTTTGTAAATATATTTTCCAAGCAATTTTCTTTCTTTTAATTTGTTGTTTTATTTTTTCATTTCACCATGCAGTTTGCTTTCTTTTATTGGTCTTCTTACTTGTTCCACATACTTCTGTCGCTGTATTTATTAATCGCTCTTTAAAGTAGTTCCATAGTTCTTCTACGTTTCGACCCTCTATCTTGTCTTTAGTACGTCATAGCTGTCGATTGATGGTCATCTGGTTCTTCTCAGTATTTTCTTTATTTGTTAATTGATATGATGCCGGTATCATTTATTTAACTTTGTATCGAGACCTGAAGATGCTTTGCATATTGTAGAAAGCGAAACCGGTCGTCTGATAGTTAAATTAAATTGATTGTGAGTAAGTCTTATTTATTATTTCTTTACCTAGTTTAAATATCTGTTGAATCAAATCCACAAAAGAGGCTTATCAGCATGTGTTATAGTCAATCCGAAAGCCTCAAACCTGCTTTGGATTTTCCTTATTTGCCAATTTTCTCAAATACCTCCTCCTGCATTTGATTTTCCTTACTATATATTTCAATTTTTTCTATATTCATATGGATTCTGGGATTATTGGAACCCCATTATTTTAGAAAATCACCATTGACTGCTTTTGATTATATTATAGA
Source organism: Diabrotica balteata (assembly GCA_918026665.1). Classification (NCBI taxonomy): domain Eukaryota; kingdom Metazoa; phylum Arthropoda; class Insecta; order Coleoptera; family Chrysomelidae; genus Diabrotica; species Diabrotica balteata. The sequence continues at coordinate 35,590,832 of OU898281.1, read as the reverse complement.
GGCCGCAGGTTGAGTCTTAACAACAAGTTAAAGTAATTTGAAATTTTATAATAATTGTTATTAGTTTATTGTTTCTGCTACAAGCTTTTCACTATTTTTCGTCTTTGATAATTGCGTAAATAATCGGAAATTCTCATTGCTGTTATTATTAAATATCAAAGAATTTGTAGTAAACAATAACCAAACTTAAATTAAGGCAATTTGTCAAAAATGTTATCAATGTTTTCCTTCATACATTTTTTTTTGTATTTATATACCTTATCTTGTTTCAATATTTACAATGACATTTGTGAAATTATTTAGTACGGCATCAGTTGTGTTATCACGACATAAATATACACCGTATACATATATTTGTAAGCCTCGTTATTTTTATCGACTTTGAAAGGGGTCACGTCAATGTCGAATGCATTTTAACGTTTGAATTGTTTCCATAATTCACGTTTTCCTCGGGGTAAAAATGACGTGAGTTAAACGAATAACATTTTTAAAATATTTTTATGCACGCATGTTAGATGTAGCAGATGGTTGTTGATACTTTTTAAACCTTTCCAAGACAATAAAAACGGGTGAAACTTATGTCATGTATGCTAAATATAGTATTTGCCAATATGAACAATATCTAAAATTAAAATTGTATTTTAACATATTATTTTTTTACATATTCAAAAGCATATTTGTAAAAACGGAAACTATTTTGTAGATTATTGAACGTATTTTAAAACGGTGGCGGTGGCCTTTGCAATTAGTGAAAATAGGATTTTATCTTAGATCTTTTTACATATTTTCCCATGTTTGGCGGCAAATATTCTTAAATAAATACTCCTTCGGCATGTTCTAAATGCTCCTAAGTGTGCTAAGTACTCCTTCGGCATGTTCACATCAGGCGGTGTTAATAAGTAGGAAGTATACTTGAATAAATCATCCCAAATTTTGGCATATACAGATGATGTTGACCTAGTTGCCCGTACAACACGCAAACTAGAAGAAATGTATACCACCTTGTCAAATGCCTCAAAAAATATGAGCCTGCAAGTAAATGAGGAGAAAACTAAGGTAATGGCATCAACACCCAACAATAGAGCCAGAAACATCGGCCACCAATTCACTGTTGATGACTCTACCTTTGAAGTGGTGGACAAACTCACATACTTAGGCTCCCTGATCACCAAGGAGAACGTCATGACGGAAGAAATCAAGCGAAGAATAATCCTAGCAAACAAATGCTATTTTGGATTGAGTAGACATATGAGAAGCAGAAATTTAAGATAAAAAACAAAAATATCCATATACAAAACCCTTATACAACCAGTGTTGACATATGGATCGGAGACATGGACCATTTTCAAGGCAGATGAACACCTGCTATATTTGAACAAAGGATTCTGCGAAGAATATTCGGTGGCATTTGTGAAAATGGTATTTGGAGAAGGAGGTACAACTATGAGATATATCATAGATATAAATATATATTTGGTGGTAAAGACGTAGTATCTCTTATAAAAATAGTAAGACTAAGATGAGCAGGACATCTGGCAAGATCACAGCAGAACAACCCTCCTAGAAGAATCCTTATGTCACAACCTGTGGGAAGTAGAAGTAGGGGTAGGCCAAAACCCAAATGGAGGGATGGTGTAGATGAGGATGGTAGAAAAATAGGCGCAGCAAACTGGCAACAGTTGGCAATGGATAGAACTGACTGGCGTAATAGACTTGGGAAGGTCGAGGATCTTTTATAGGGCTGTAGCACCAATGATGATGATGATTCTTGAAGTCTGTTTAACGAAAACGAAAACTGATTGTATTTTGTTGTCCAAATATTCGAATTGGCGTCCAAATATCGTGAATTAAGGCGATCGAGTTTATGGCTCGTTGCGCTGTCCTGTTGAATGCATTGTCTGTGCACCTACAGATTTAAATACACACAAGAGATGTAATAATGTTCTTCTTATAACGCTCTTGATTGACTGGTTGGTGCTCTTTGACTTCAATAAAATAAGGACCAATGATCTCATGTCCAGACAAATCACACCAAATACTAACTAATTCACCTCTTCTATATATGTCCTAAGTTGTTGTTAGAGAGAATGCAAGCACTCCTGACCACGGCGCAGTAGACGAAATTTGGTTTAGTCCCCACTTCCATGCGTGGAGGCTTGTTTGTCTTGGAATTATAGAGGTTCTAAGAAACAATGCAACAGCAGATATGGAAGTTATAGTGGACCTCTACATACACATCGTTGTAAGGGAAGAGGTTGTGACTTCAGAATTGTGGTATGAGTATCATGAATAAACGAAAGATCTACAATGAGCTAATTGGCTGCTGTACGATTAGTGTATAACATACGGCTTCCAGAAAGGAGTAACATTGTCTTATTTTTTGACTGAAAACTGGACCAAAAGCTAAAATAATCGTTCTAGCATTTGTTCCAGCTCCATAATTATGTTCAACAAATCCGTTATCTAAGCTTGAGCTGTGGCTTCCATTCTCTGGCCATTCCACAAATAAACGTGCGAATATAGTAAGGAATAATGTTATTCCCAAGCTAAGTTCATTTTTGTTCGTAGGTGGTCTTTTCAACTTCTTATCTAAAAATAGCAGATATGCTGGCTAAGTTAATTTCTTTATGTCAACTTCAATTAGGTTTTCTGTAATACACCTAGCGGAAATTGGTCTCGCATTGTGTTATATAAGACTAAAATCGTTAGTTATAAAATGTGAGTGTAGAATAATACAGTTGGCTAAAATATCATATTTGTGTTAATATCCTGGATTTTCCTCCATAATTAAGACATGAGCTTAGGGCACCCCATAAATTTTCCTGTCATCCGGAGAATGCAGGAATTAATCCGTAACCATAACGTTTTGGTATCGTTCAATTTTCCCAGTTAAGTTAAGATATTAACAGAAAATGCGTACTAGCTGGTCTATACGGCGACGTACTATCCAGTCATTTGTATTTTTGTGTCCGAACTTTCATTTCACAATCAATTAACGAAAGGAAACACGTCATAGGCATATTTCTAGACATCCAAAAGGTATCAGATCAGGTCTGACACAAGCCTGATCGAAAAACTCTAACTTGCTGGACTGTCTTTCGTTAAACTAATAAATTTGTATCTGTCCAATCAGACGATCAGGATCAAAGTTCACGATGGTATACCCTTCTTCTGTATGCTGATGATACTGCTCTCCTCACGTCCTTCAAGGGCCTTATAGAGAGCACAGACAAAGGTCTGTATTCGAAAGAGCGCAAAATTATCTAAATCGAGTCATTAGGTAGTGCAATAAATAGAGAGTGACTATAAACGCATCCAAAACACAACTTATATTATTCAAATCTTCCAACTGGCGTGATGTTTATGGCCGAATAACCTTGTTAGGAGAAGACCTTATTCTTAGAAACTTGGTTTTCTATTTGTAAGTTCATTTTAGCAGGACTCTCAACTGGAAAACCGACATACAAAACACTCTAGACAGGGTAAGAAAGAGGTTTAAACTCCTGGCAGCGCTGTCCGGTAAGGTAGGCAAGACTTCAACTAAAACATTATTTTTTTTTACTTTGATAATATACAAGGCAAATATTGAGCACAGTATTAATTTAATCTTGCCCAAGTACTTTCGATCACTAGATCATCTTCAGGGGCATTTCGTCAATTGCGGCCTATTCGACAAGAGTAGAATGTCATAAATATAAAATGGGACATCACAATACACTACACAAAAACAAACAAACACTTTAAAATTTTTGAAGATAGGGGAAGCTACATGGTGTATAGAAGCCGGAGACAGAATGACCGGAGACCTAAAACATTATTGCACACCTACAAAACCTTTTAAGACCGCTAATCGACTACAAGGCATGCGTCTACACATCACTTAACACCCGCCAAATTAACACCATCATGGCAACTGAAAGGAAAACCCTTAGATTCTGTATGAGAAAGTGCAGATACAATCCATCAGCACACATACATCAGGTGGCCAATCTAACACCGATTAAGGACAGAATCCTATCCCTCAGCAGGAGGTATGTCCTTTGCACTATTGCGGACTCAAACAACCGAGCCAAACAAATACTAAAGACACCATGCAATCGCCGATGGCAAATACTCACCATGGATTCCTAAAAGAAAAGTTCCATTCCTTCCAGCAAAACTTCTACAGAACACTGCAAACGAACTTCCTGATGAGTATTTTGATATATTACAATCAACCCCCATTAAATAGCACAGCTAACAACTGCAAGCCAAAAACGCTGATTATTAAGATCCGTTCCAGTATGCCTGGTAACCCCTTGAAGTACCTCTCTTTGACTTGTTTAGCCTTCTTCGCCAATAATTCCTATTGTGAGCTTCATATCATATCGTCCATATCACACATGTCACCTTCTGAACCCCAGATTTTTAGTACTCCACCTCTACATCTCCACAAGCATTCGTCATCACGTTTATCACACCCCCACAAAAAATGAGTATCCTTTCCTTGAAGAGGCAGTAACCTAAACAAAGTTAAGACATTGGATCGATCGATCGACTTTTGCGAGGTTGATTTTCGATCTTCAGTTATGTTGAAGTGCTGATTTTTTAACCAAACCAATAAAACTGTTACCAGAATCGCAGATCTTAAATTTTAGACTACTTACAGGCATTCATTTATTGCTGCCAGTTTCTCTAGATCACTGCTTGAATTTCCGGATAGTAGAATGCATAATATTTAATATTATTGCACCATGTTGACAGTTTCTGCCTTCCATCTTCTAACTGAGGTAAGGCTATAGCTTAATCTTTATTACGGCAATGTTTATAATTGGCATACGACAAACATAAAAAAATACGTAAGAACACGCAATGCTTTTGTCACACCATCTTTTACCCGATCCGCTGATAACCAGGAATTCCAAGCACTCTATGGAAAGATGCCACACTAGTGATCTACGTAAGATGGGGGTGCAACAACGGGGATTGCAGCACAGGAACTGCACGAATGGAGGTCAATAGTTAATGCGCCAAGACTCATAGTTGTAGAACCAAGAAAGAAAGGAAGATTTTCTTTTTTCTTGTCCAAAAAAATAATCAAATTTTGTTTATTTGTACTGATATTATTATATTGTTATATATGTCCCATATTATGTATTGTTTTGTCTAAAATTTAAGTTTATTCTTTTTTACGAAGATAATTATTTTTATTCGTATTGAAAGTATGTACAATGGGTGCAAGGCTATTGTAGACGTATGTAGATAAAATTCATGTGATCTATCTGGAAATTACTGGAACAAAATATTTTTTAGCTTTATTTAACAAATATATCTGACGAATATCCAAAAGGTGGTAATGGAGAAGTACTGTTGACGTGCAACAGTATTTATTTGCTTAAAAGATTTGGTTAAAAGATTACAATGAACGTATAAGTAAATATTTGTGTTCTTCTTCAAATAAATTACATATTCATGTGTTAATTAATAACAGTTTAAAAATAAATAAATCAACTTTTGATAATTAATGTTTTGAGTATTGTTACGTTGTCTCTGTGGGCTTTTAATAAGATTGACGACCAGTTTCTTTTTAATATCTTTTATTAAAGACCAACTAAACTTAATACCTGATTATATCTAACGAGCCATCTTCTTCCCCTCTTGTCTGCTGTCAATGTCCTTCACCTGTCACCCATGTTAAGGTAGGTTTACAAATATTAAGGTAGGTTCACATAACATAACATGCCCCTTTTTTTTACAAAAAAAACTAAACTATCCCAACAACCTAAATCTACCCGCAACACTACACTGCCGCATTACTCTTCTGAAAATGAAAACCTTTTTGGTCTATTTACAATTCGACCACTCCTGGTACAAAATTGATTACTTACATTTAGTCTATGTGACCTATTTAAGTTAACATTTAAATTGTCATAACTTTGATTTGAAATTGATGTATCGTTGTTCATATTTGGAGCCTCATACAAATTGGAACTAGCTGCTGTACTATTTTCATGCTTAACTATCACCTCACTATTTTGTCTACTAATTGTACTGGCAGGCTTTAATATGTGTTGTCTGTTCCTACGATAATGTACACCTTCAGGTGTTCTGACGACATATGATCTTGGAAAAGGACCCATTTCTATCACAGTAGCTGGTAACCACGGTGATGATGGAACCTTTTTATAAAATACATTTTCTCCAACAAACAGATTCGGTAAGTTTCTAGCTGACCTATCATGATATTCTTTTACTTTCCTTTCTTTTTCCTTAACAAATTTGCTATATTCGTTCCTATCAATTGTTTTTGGTATGAGTATTTTTTCACTAACAGGTAATTTCATTCTTAAATTACGTGACATTAATAACTGAGCTGGAGAATAACCACATTCTAACGTTGTATTTCTGTATTGCAACATTCCCTGATATGGATCAGAGCCTGACTCTATACACTTATTAAAAATATTTTTTACAGTTTGAACTGTCCTCTCTACCAAACCATTACTTTTTGGATAATAAGGACTAGAACTTTGATAAGTAATGTCCCAATCTACTAAAAATGACTGAAACTCTTTTGATGAGAATGGGGGACCATTATCAGACATTAAGATCAATGGTATTCCATGTCTCGCAAATATAGACTTCATTGTACTAATTACCTCTTTTGCTGAAGTATTATTTAAAGGCGCTATTTCAAAGTATTTAGAATAATAATCTACTAATAATATATATGTGACTTTACTATAATAAAAAAAGATCAACACCAATTTTCTGCCAAGGCAAAGTTGGTATTTCATGTGGTAATAGTTGTTCTGGACTATTTGATCTATGATATTTAAGACATGCTGGACACTGTTCAACTTTATTCTTTATATCTACTGACATGCTGGCCAAAAAACTACCGTACATGCTTGTCGAATACATTTTTCATATCCTAAATGACCTTCATGAATTATTTCTAATATAACTTGACGCAATGACTCAGGAATTATTATTTGATTTCCTCTAAAGACTAATCCATCCACAACATGTATTTCATGATTGAAATTGTAATACGGTTTAACCTCCGTTTCCAATTTATTTTTCGAACTTGGCCAACCTTCATTATAATATCTTATTATTGACTGTAAAACTCTATCAGTTTTGGTTGCTGCCTGTATTTCCATTAATTTCTTTGAAGACACAGCTAAATTGTTAACTAATAAACTTCCATGTATACGTAACTCTTCATCTCCACTATCAGTATTATCTGGACCTTCTACTGGTGCCCTACTTAATGTATCTGCGATGAAAAGAAATTTTCCTGGAGTATAGCTAACTTCTAAATCATAAAGCTGTAAGTTTAGCATCATCCTTTGCAAACGTGCTGGAACCTCAGATAATGGTTTTTTAAAAAGACTGACTAATGGTTTATGATCTGTTTCAACTTGAACTTTTCTACCATAAATGTATTGTTTAAATCTAGTACATCCGAACTGTATTGCATATAACTCTTTTTCTATTTGTGCATAATTTGACTGAGCCTGTGACAAAGATTTAGATGCATATGCTATAGGTTTTTTGTTTTGTAAAATCACTGCACCAACTGCAAATTGTGAACTATCAACTGATAATGTTAAAGGTAAATTGTTATCAAAATATGCTAGTACTGGCGTTTGACTAATCATTTCTTTAAGCGACTCAAATTCTCTTTCATGCTCTTCTGTCCAATGAAAACTAATATTTTTTTTCAATAACAACCTTAAATTTTTTGTACGCTCTGCTAAATTATCTATGTACTCACCTAAATAATTAATCATTCCCAAAAATCTTCTAATATCAGCTCCACTGTTAGGAATAGACATTTGACAAATTGCACTTACTTTACTAGAATCTGGACATATGCCTTCTGCACTAAAAATATGACCCAAATATTTTATATCTGATAATAGAAATTTGCATTTGTCCATATTGAATTTTAAATTGAATTGTTTTGCCCTTTCTAGTACTAGTTCTAGTATTTTATTGTGACCTTCCAAAGTTTCACTATAAATTAAAATATCATCTATATATAAACAAACTCCTTCTATGTCTCCTACTATTTCATTCATTACTTTATGAAAAATCTCAGGAGCGCAGCTTATACCGTAAGGTAATCTTGTAAATCTAAACCTTCCAAAGGGTGTATTAAATGTGCATAGCTTACAACTCTCTAAATCTAATGGTATCATCCAAAACCCTGACTGTGCATCTAGTGTTGAAAAATATTTTGCTTTTGCTAATTTTGACCTAATCTCATTAAATGTTGGTATAGGATAATGACATCTTTTTATAGCTTTGTTTAAATTACGGGGATCCAGACAAACTCTCAAACTTTTATTACTTTTTTCGACTAAGACTATTGAATTTACCCATTCACTTGCTTCATTGACTTTTTCTATTACTCCCGTAGACAACATTCTATTTAATTCTTCTTTTAATTTATCATGTAAAGAAAAAGGTATTCTTCTTGGCGGTTCTATTATAGGTTTAATATTTTTATCAATTTCTAAGTGACATACATTAGGTAGACAACTTAGACCAGCAAAAACTTGTTTATTTTTCTCTATTATAGACTCATGACTTACTAGACCAACTCTTTTAATTAATTTTAATTTATGACAAGTATCTAGACCCAAAATTGTTTGACACTCCAAATTCACAATAATGAACTCAATACTTTCTAACCTATTCTCAATTTCACATAACAAATTTACTTTTCCTACTATAGGTATGACATCATTTGAAAAAGACTTTAAATTTATACATGTAGGTACCAGTTCTAACTTTTGTACATTAACCTCATTAAAAATTTTTATTGACATCACATTAGCTTGTGCACCTGTATCTAAATAACATACTACATTTATTTTATTGATTCTGACTACAATTGACCAATTCTGATTAATACTATTCTGACTAATAGTTTTAATAACAAAACATGAATCATTTTCATTATTAGATGATTGTACTGTACTTTCTCTTAAATTTATATTATTTATTCTTTTAGTTTGACAACATTTTGCATAATGACCTTGTTTTTTACAATAATGACAAATAGCTACTAATGCTGGACATTTATTTCTATGATTTTCACCACATCTTTGACAAACTTTTCTTACCGCTTGATTATTTTCACTATTCTTACTCTGATTTGCATATCCATTATATCTTGATTTAAAATTCTGACTTGTTACCTGACTTTGACTGTTTGTGTTCGTACCATCTATGTTGTACCTTTGACTATCATTTCTCCAACTTGGACCTGGGACTTCATTTCTATACCTTGAATGATTTGAAAAATTCGGACCTGGACCATCTTTATTCTTCTCTACTTTGTATACCACTGCTTCTGAATTTTTATTTAACTGTTGTGCTTGCATTTGAGTTGTAATTATATTTTGAGCAATTTGTAATACCTTTCTGTCTTCAGATCTACTTCTTGCAATAGTTTTTGCTTAATTGAATGGTATTTAGGATTTAAACCAATAATGAACATGTCACACACCAAACTTTCTTTTAAAATTCCTAATTCACATGTTAAACTCAAATTCTTTAGACTAGTCATGAAATCTTCAATGGTTTCACCATCTTTCTGTACTCTAGTAAGAAAATAATGTCTTTCTACTGTTAAATTTTTCTTCGGGTTACAGTATTTTTCAAATTTCCCTACAACTTCTCGAAATGTTACAGTATCCATGTTAAACTCAAATGACTTGTAAATATTTCTTGCATCTGTACCAATATAGTGCAATAATAAAGCTACTTTTCTCGCATCGTTTTCTTCCTCTAAACCTGTGGCTCTCAAAAATATTTTGAAATTTATGCTCCATTCTCCCCAGTTATGTGCCAAATTTCCTTGCATTGACAACGGTTGGATTTCATTTCCTATCACGTTACTTTTTATTTTTACAACGACAGGTTGATTCTGCTCTATAGAATCTTGTTCCGACATGGTTGAACTTTACCTTTTGACCGTTTTTTAATTAATTTCTTTTAACACCAACCAGATCACCACGTGCTGCTAGACCATGTTTCGACTTTTGTATGACTATTATAATACTCGTTACTATAATCTGACCTGAATTTTTACTTCTGACACCATGTTACGTTGTCTCTGTGGGCTTTTAATAAGATTGACGACCAGTTTCTTTTTAATATCTTTTATTAAAGACCAACTAAACTTAATACCTGATTATATCTAACGAGCCATCTTCTTCCCCCTCTTGTCTGCTGTCAATGTCCTTCACCTGTCACCCATGTTAAGGTAGGTTTACAAATATTAAGGTAGGTTCACATAACATAACAAGTATTTATATATAATTAATGTCGTGTTACATTAATCATATTTTTATCACGTAGAAGCGGGAACTGTTCCATATACGTAGCCTAACAAAAAAATACAAATTTAATTCGTCAAAGACATTTATTATTCTTCTATATGTACGAGTACCGTGTCCTTTCATAACGTTGGTGACCATAATAACTACACTTGAGTGCAAAACAATCGACTAAAAGCGACATTTGAGATTACACGTCCTATGTACTGTGCAAACAATAACTATATTATTGAATTTACTCAAACTGCTGCATCAGGTGACAAGTAAAACTCACTAAGTACCATATTGAAAGAACCGAGATATTGGAGTTTTAAAGCATATTCTAATGTAAAAAATCCATTTTTGAATCAATGTTAGAACAGAAGGTAATTATTTTGAGAAATCACTTAAGCTATCTTATCTTATAGAGTTTCTATTAAAATATTTAATATTTTTGAAGTTTTTGAGAAAAATGTAATTAATGAATTTTACCTGCCGTAATATTGTCTATTGGGTATTGTAAACAAGACCCATTCCGATCGTTTCAGAACAGTGGCAGGTGTCAGGCAGGGATGCATAATCACGCCAACTCTGTTTAATATCTACAGCGAACACATTATGCGAAAGGTACTAGACGGATGGAAGGGCCGAATATCGGTAGGAGGTCAAAAAATCAGTAACTTGAAATATGCTGATGAAACTTTCATAATCGCGGCAAATCAGGAAGAAATGGAAGACATAATGAGATGTTTGGAGGAAAAAAGCAAAACATATGGACTAAAGCTAAATACGAGTAAGACAAAGATCATGATAGTAGACAGAGCTCGGAATAATCTCCAACACATTAAAGAAATTGGGGGCTTTGAAGTAGTAAATACTTTCATATACCTGGGGTCCCTAATAACAAATGACGGAAGGTGTGACAGAGAAATACGTAGAATGTTGACTATTGCTAGAACAGCTATGATGAAACGTAACAATTTGGAAAAAATCTAGCATAACAATACACACAAAACTAAGGCTGGTAAGGGCGCTCATTTTTCTCATAGCCACATATGTATCCGAAACGTGGACCTTAAAGAAAGCGGATAAAAATAAACTGGACGCTTTTGAAATGTGGGTATACCGCCGTATGTTGAGAATAAGCCACACTAGAACAACTTAAAGTAAAGGATAGATTGCTTATAAAAATACAACAGAGATATTTGGACACATTGCTAGAAGAACAGGCACGATGGAAAAACTGATAGTCGAGGTTAGAGTTGAAGGAAAAAGACCTAGGAGAAAATCTCCAAGCCGTTGGGTAGATCAAACAAAAACATTGATTAACTAAGGGTTACATGAAGCCGGACAACTAGACTAGGACTGAGAAGGATGGAGGGAAATCCAGAAAAATAGGAAGGTCTGATGGTGTCACCACATCCCAAAAGGGATTAGGACTGAGGAGGAGGAGGAATATTGTCTAAAAACTCATGCTATGATAGAATATAGAATAGAATGAAGAAAGGAAGGAATGTAAACTCAATGTTATAACAGACGATACTTATTTTAAGAATCAGTTTAAGCTATCTTATGTTACAGATTTTATATAAAAAAATTGTGTATTTACAAGTTTTCGAGAAAAATGCAGTTAGTGAATTTTACCTGTCAAGATATTGTCTAAAAATTCATGCTATAACAGAAGGTACACTCAATAAAGGAAGGACGGAATGTAAACTCAATGTCATAATAGAATGTAGTTATTTTAAGAAACAGTTTAAGCTACCTTATCTTATAAAGTTTTTATTAAATTTTTTTATTTTTGAAGTTTTTGAGAAAAATGTAATTAGTGAATTTTACCTGCCGAAACATTGTCTAAAAACTCATGCTATAATAGAAGGTACACTCAATAAAGGAAGGAAGGAATGTAAATGAGGTTTAAACAAATTTTCACTTATTAAAGTAATTATTACAACTTAAGAACGGCAAACAACAATAAATACTGATTAAGTCAACTAACTGAACTAACATAATCCACAAAATAGCATGCAATAATGACTTTTACCTGCCGGGATCTTATTAAAATTTGCAAATAATGAAATGTTTCAAATTGAAAATCTGTGTTGAAACGATGTTTGTAGCTAGTGACTTTTTCCAGGCAAAGATCTTAAACCATTAATGAATTTGGTGATAAAATGTCGATTTCGATCATTTTTGTACTTAGTGAGTTTTACTTGTCAACTGACGGTTGGTTTGCACTGCTGTTGCAATTATGGTAACTAAAAAAGTTTTACCAAACAAAATACACATTCTTCAGGTCTATATATGCCAACCTCAGACGCGTTAGACAATAAAGTGGAAGACCTATACTACGTTATTAAAGAAACAATAAGAAATATTTCATCTAAAGAACCACTCATAATCATGGGCGATTTTAACGCTAAAATACGAGAAACAAGAAATGATAACATACAAAATATAGGAAACTATGGGTTAGGTATTAGAAAGAGCCGAGGCGAACGCTTAATATTTTGCAACCGAAAACAGTTTGGCCATTGTAAATACAATGTTCAAACATCATGCCCATCGTTTATCGACGTGGACCTGCCCAAATGGAGAATACAAGAACCAAATCGACTAAATATTGATTAGAAACAGATAGAAGATATGTTTTACAAATGTAAAAACTAGACCAAAGGCTGAATGTGGATTCGATCATAAATTGTTATGGGCTTGCTTCAAGATAAAGCTAAAAAAACAATGCCGCACCAAAATCAAAACAAGCTGGAGATTTCAAATCCGAAAACATTTAGAGATGCATTAAAGGAAACTAGTATATTGAACACACAAGACAACACAAGAAATGTGGAAAGGTTTCAGAAATGCCATAGAAACCTCTGTAGAAAGAACCAGAAACGAAAAAAAGATCATCAAAAGAAAACACTGGATGACCAACAGAACGCTGCAACTTCTCGAAGAGCGAAGGAGAATCAAATCTCTCATATATCAAAACGACAGCAATAAAACGAATTGGCAAGGTTAAATGGAGAAATTAAAAGAGCATGTAGGGATGATAAAAATAAAAATATAAATGAAGAATGCGAAGAACTAGAGAGACATGCAAACCGGTATGAACCCATGAGCTATATAACAAAGTGCGATATCTATCCAGGGAATTTAAACCAATCACATAAACCGTAATAGATTAAAACCAACATATTATGACTGACGAGAAGGGAATTGCGGAAGTATGGAGAAAATATTGTCAAAGTCTATATGCAGATGATCCCCAGAATGCAAATCACGACGAGTTCACTGCGGAGAGAGAACCAAACATTCTAAAGTGAGAGGTAGAAAAAGCAATCAAAAAGTTAAAAAATAGAAAATCTCCTGACGCCGACCAGATCACCTCAGAAGTTTTAAAAGAGATTGGAGATGTTGAAGTAAATGTTATGCATATGATCTGCAAAAGGATTTGGGAAACCGGACAACATCAACTTTCATCCCTATATTCAAAAAAGGAACTCCGCTAGATTTCATCAAATACAGAACGGTTACCCTAATATCCCATGCAAGCAAGGTTCTACTTCATGTAATACATGAAAGACTAAAAGCTTTTCTATTGCCCCCGATATCAGAAGAACAAGTAGGATTTGTCCCAGGAAAAGGCACAAGAGAACACATCCTTAATGTCAGACAGCTAATCGAAAAAACTCGTGAATTTATTACTCTTATGCTTATGTGCTTTGTGGATTACACAAAGGCCTTCGATAAAGTCAAATGGCAGCAGCTATGGTCCATACTAGCGGAAATGGGAACACCCCAACACTTAATTCAACTAATTAGATGTCTATATGAAAATAATAAGTGCACAGTAAAAATAAACAACACCCATTCCGATCATTTCAGAAAAGAGGCAGGTGTCAGGTAGGGATGCATAATCTTGCCAACTCTGTTTAATATCTACAGCGAACACATTATGCGAAAGGTACTAGACGGGTGGAAGGGTGGAATATCAGTAATAGGTCAAAAAATCACTAACTTGAGATATGCTGATGACACTTTAATAATCGCGGTAAATCAAGAAGAAATGGAAGACATAATGAGATGTCTGGAGGAGAAAAGCAAAACATATGGACTAAAGCTAAATAGGAGTAAGACAAAGATCATGATAGTTGACAGAGCTCGGAATAATCTTCAATACATTAAATAAATTGGGAGCTTTGAAGTAGCAATATACACAAAACTAAGGCTGGTAAGGGCACTCCTTTAATGTGGACCTTAAAGAAAGCGGATAAAAATAAACTAGACGCTTTTGAAATGTGGGTATATCGCCGCATGTTAAGAATGTCCTGGATTGATCATCAACTTAAAGTAAAGAATAGATTGCTTAAACAAATACAACAGAGAAAGTTGTAGTATTTTGAACACATTGCTAGAAGAAAAGGTACGATGGAAAAACTGAGTCGATGGTAGAGTTGAAGGAAAGAGACCTAGGGGAAGATCTCCAAGCCGTTGGGTAATTCAAACAAAAATATTGATTAACCAAGGGTTACATGAAGCCGAACAACTAGCCCAGGATAAGGAAGGATGGAGGGAAATCATGAAAAAACTGTAAAGGCCTGACGGTGTCACCACATCCCAAAAGGGAATTGGGACTGAGAAGGAGGAGCTATTGCTTTATTTGGACGACGCATTATAAAAACAATATGCAATACGAACAGAGTTTCCTAAATATTCATCATTGAAACGAACGCAAGACAGACTATGAACAGATAAAAGGTTTGTAAATTACATTTTTTTTTGAACCTATTCTCTATCCTTCCATTGTTGGATATAGGTCTCCCCCCGTTGTCTCCATCTTTCCCTATCTTGAGCTGTTCTCTGCCATGTGGGACCTCCTTGTTTCCTGATGTCATCTTTCCAACTCATCTGTGGTCTGCCTCTTGATCTCTTTGCATTGTATGGCACTTTCCGATGGCATTGTTCCATCGTCCATCTTGGAGACGTTCATTGTGTCCAGCCCATTTCCATTTCAGTTTTGCTGCTTGTTCTATCGCGTCTACTGTCTTTGTTCTGGTTTTGATCCACTGGTCACGTTTTCTATCTTTAAGTGATATACCCAACATTTGTCTCTCCATCACTCTTTGTGCCTTCCTTATCCTATCCAAATTGGCCTGTGTAAATGTCCATGTCTGTGCTCTGTAGGTGAGCACCGGTATTATACAGGTGTTATATACCTTGCTTCGTAAGTATAGAGGGATTGTTTGATTTTTTAGAACGTAAGAAAGTTTGCCGAACGCTGCCCATCCCATTCTTACTCGTCTCGATATTTCGGCTGTTTGATTTTCTCTGTTAGCTCTGATTGCTTATCCTAGATCCTCCTCCTCAATCCTTTAGCCCTTGTCAGGGCGTAGTGACACCCTAAATATTATTAGTCTGCTGTCTCCATTGATAGATAATTATCCTAGATAGATATACTCATTTACCTGTTTTATTTTTTCTGTTTGTATTTTTATTGCCTCTTGGTCTTCCGTATTTGTCATTACTTTTGTTTTGTTGAAGTTAATTTTTAGGCCTTTTTGCAGTGATTTTTCATGAAGTTCATTCAGCATTAATTTCAGTTCTTGTCGTTCCAAGGAGATCAGGAGATATCAAATTACATATTTTACATAAAATGTTTGCAAAATTTTAATCATACATTAAAGCTAACATTTCATATCTATTAAAGAGGAACATTTACGGCAACATTTCATTGCTGCTATTTTTTTTATTGCATTTTACCAATTAAGGAAAATTAGCGGAAAATTGTAATTATTGCTCAATATGCAGATGAAAGGGTTTTACGAATGAATAATTTTAGAATTTCAAATTTGTAGGGTATCGAATTATATTAATTATATATTAATTGAAATGGAATGTTTTTGTAACAAAACTGTAAGCGTATTATAATATGGTGTACTTAATTTGTTTTAATTCTGAACAACTGAAACATGGATATGGCAGTTACGAAGGAATGGAAAAATATTAATATTTGATATATAACATGGTTTGATTGATTAGAATATGTAACCGACAAAAAAGTCAATACAATGTTTAATTATAACCATGCAAATATAGAAAATCTAAAAAAATATAGTTGAAAATTACTAAGATCGTTTTATACCTTAGTGTATAAGCTAGATAGAACCTCAACAGGAACACAACCTGTATAAGAAAAGGGGAGGGTAAATAGTTGGTAAAGGGGATTTGGAGGTAGTAGCCAAGCCATTTGACTACAGTCATTAAATGCCAAGCAATACCCTAGTCACTTACACTGATGTTAAGTCAGTTTATCTTACGTCTGATTGTGGGGAAGGCGAAAATTAGAATAGAAGAGAAAAGTTTACGATGCCTATCAGTAGTAACCTATGGCCTAGAAACGATCACTGGAAAAAAGTCTGCAAATCAATTAAGAGTTATAAAACTGAAAAACAGATGAAGAACTCCGTCAAAGAACCAAAGTTGCAGATGTGTTAGAACAGAATATATGGCAGAACTGAAGTGACAGTGGGTAGGTCATGTAACTCGGCAGGATCAAACCAGATGGATAACCAAACTGGCACGCTGGCGACCAAGACAGACAAAACTTATTGTCGGAAGACCCCGGAAGAGATGGCTTGATGATTTCAAAAATTGTGCAGGAAATAGGTGGTTCCAAATAGCACAGGATAGGACAGCATATAACCTACAAAACATTTTATTATATCTACTGTATAAAATATATATAAATATAACAAAAGACCTGATAGAAGGAGAAGAAAAAAGGTAGGTTAAAGCAGAACTTCACGATTCTAATTGGAGGTAAACCTAAGAACATACGGAGCGGGAAATTGAAATATCAAAACAAA
Organism: Diabrotica balteata; assembly: GCA_918026665.1. Classification (NCBI taxonomy): domain Eukaryota; kingdom Metazoa; phylum Arthropoda; class Insecta; order Coleoptera; family Chrysomelidae; genus Diabrotica; species Diabrotica balteata. The sequence goes on along the minus strand of OU898281.1, from coordinate 35,573,647 downwards.
TAATAAAAGAAATGGAACTATCCTAGGACGGCTAAGACCCATAATGTAGTTGTAGGCAAGAATGATAATGATTTTAAACGAGATATTGTGGGTGTATTACAGCATATCTTTATAAATAGTTAATGATTATTAAGAGAAATTACAGTTAATTATTATTAGAAATAATTTTAATGCCTTGAGGAGGAAGTTAGCTACTAAAATTAAAATATGAAAATGTATCAAAAAGAATATTTCACAAACAAATAATATTGTGGAGGCCTAACGGCCATTTCCGAGCCTCTGGTATGGACGGTACTGGAGGAGTTCTCAACTATCCCAACTGTTAAACTGAATAGTCCCAAACCATGGTGAACGAAAACCCAAAAAAAAACAATCCATGAAAAAAGGAGCAAATCTTCTAATCCCGTGTGACTTCTAATCTTCTCATAAGTGTGATTGCTTAAGGGGTTTTCCAGTATGTAGATTTTCGAGATTTTGAGAGGAAAATCCTCAGAAGAATCTTTGGGCCTTATCACGACATTAATAGCAACAAATACCGAATGAGAACGAATGCTGAGGTCAAGCAGATGTATAGAGCGAGCGAAATAGTCCAAGAGAGTAAATCCCAACGTCTAAGATGGGCTGGCCATGTCTATAGACTACCTAATATCCGCCTTACCAAGTTAATATGGGAGGAAGCCCCCACAGAAAAAAGGCCCTTAGGACGTCCACGAATGCGATGGAAAGACAATATATGGTCAGATCTAAGAACAATGGGGTTACTCACTGACATAACTATTATGGATGACCGTTCAAGATGGAAGCAAGTTGTGCAGCCAACCACGACCCACCCCGGGTTGTAGTGCTACGAGAAGAAGAAGAAGAAGAAGAAGAATGTCTAAACAACTGACACTGGGTGGGGTTTGCACCCACGATCTAAGCGATCCGTGCCTATTCTCTAACTAGCTGAGCTATCTACCATATCCCACGGGAGTCAATATGTTTCTTAATAAGCGTTTGCTTTTAACAAGCTTACGTAGGCACAAACATGGTTAAAAAACAAAACAACCGAATTAATGACATAAACTTGACTGTATTTTAAAGAACGTTATTTGTATAGAAAGGGATTGATGGACCCTCACCTTATATGAAATGGAATAAAATAGTTATATAATTTGCCATTTATGTAAATAAAAAATAAAATACAACACAGTGCACAATAGACTTTTACATTACTGATACTTTATATTTATTCCTTTGACCAAGAATTAATACAAAATAACCATCGGCTGATCACTTAACCTATTTCTATGTTTTCTAATTACTAACGATGGTTTAGTCATCTTCTATCTTCGATAAAGTCGGATATTCTGTCTCATGCGTCCTCCACCACTCTAAAATGTCTTCCGAGTTAGCGGGTCTGGGCAGAGAACTACGTCTGGGTTTACTTAGGTACTACTCTAACTCGTCAATAACTAAGCCTTGATGACAAGATCCAGATGAAGTCGAGAAGCATTCATACAGTTTCTCAAAGTCTATTAAGTCTTCATCTTCATCATATTCAGATACTTTCTTTTCATTTCTTGGTGTTTCTAGAGATTTATTTACTGGGTGTAGAGTTTTATATTCCTTGTAAAGTTTATTAAATTTTCGCAGACTTTCTGTTTTAATTTGCTTCCCCCATAACGTCATGTCAAAAGTCTGAGCCTTATACCTTGGGCCTAAAATTAAAGAGATACAATAAATCCAGTTGCTCTTCTTATAATGTTTAAGCGTTTTGTCTCGACCTGCTTGAAAACCAAGAATGAGCCTTTTATCCACTTCAGATCGATTAGGTTTCTCATCTAATTGTTTTACGATGAATTCAATTTTATCGAGCAAGAGATTGAATGATACAATCGCTAGTGGTAATGTAACATATTTTTCTCCACCAAGTTTTGTTGAAAAAAGTTTAAAGTTTATTAGAAACTTATGTATTTTTTCGAGTGTTTGCCATTTACTATCTGTGATGTTAATATCGTTCAATTGTCCGTTTCATTGTCAGTTTTACTGTATAATGCTAAGGTATTTAATAGATCTTGTATGTAGCTTGTACCGAATAAAAAACCGATAATTATTATCGTTACTTCGTTACTTTTAATATATCGGTATTTTACACTGTAATCGGCATTATCTCTTTGTTTGTTTATCTCGTTACTTTTGAATATTAGCCGCATTCTTTCAGCAAATTTTGAATGGTATCATCGCATACTCAGCAAAAAAGATGTTTAGTCTTAGCCGATAAGATTTGTGGTATTTAAATTCCTCGTAACTAAATTATAAGGAAAAAATATGCTAACCTAATTATATTTTTTATCAGCTAAGGTGATACATTTTTAAAAAGTTTCGATACAATATTACTGTCGGCGTCGCAAAGCAAATATATAATTTTATTATTAAAAGGGGCTATTCTCAAAATCTGGACAATTAATTTCAGAGTGAAGAAGTATAGTGTGCTGGGAAAGAATGTACAAAATATTTTATTTTTACATTGTAATTATGACCTCTGAGTACGTGTCAAATTTTTAAGTGTTCTTGTAATGAATATTTTGATTCGCTGTGTATGTTTATGGTATTTTTCATAATGCACAAGTCAAATTTTTCAAATTTTTGGTAATACTTCTTTGCGTCTCATGTCTTTGTGTGTTTTTTTTAATGAATATTTTGATTCGGTATGTATGTTTATGGTATTGTTCGTAATGCGTATGTCCAGTTTTTCAAATTTTTATTACATATTTTTTTGCGTCTCATAGAGTCTCTAAGTATAAACCGGAACTATTGTACTCTTTAAAACCACACTCAGTCCTAACTGCAAGACGCAAGAGTCTCGCAGGCTTAGTCTTGTTCTTGCTCAAGTCTTGCAAGGTTAGTCTTGGTCTTGGTCTTGCAAAAATTAGGCAGTCTTGGTCTTGGTCTCGGTCTTGCAAAAACGCAAGAACAAGACCAAGACTGCAAGACCAAGACCGATTTTGGGCAACACTAATTTTAAATCAACATTTTTTTAGACTAGACTTTTGTATTATTATTAGTAGTATAGAGTTTTATTCTTTTTTATTTTAGACTTTTATTAGTATTATTTTAGACACCATACATGTTATTAAAAGCTTAAAAAGTGAAACGCCGAAAAGCATGTATATAAAACCTGTAAAATACCAATTGTTAATAACAAAATAATGTTTAAAAACATTTTTCAACCTTTGTTAACATATAACATATGTACAGTTTAAACATGCTAACGCTATGTTCCATGATAACTACTCATTTTTTCTACCTAATGGGAATTGATACTATCCACTAATTTATTTTGTAACTGTAACAGAAACGTCGTTTGTGACTATTATTAAACAAATATTTGAGGTTAATAGTATACCGTGTAGCGGGATCATTAGTTAAATATTCAAATAATACCGCGATGGATGGCAGTAACGGCTTTTTATCGAAAATTGCAAATCTAACCGGAATGTTTTGGTAGCATATGTTGTTATGTTGAATAATAGGAGGCGGCCATTTCAGAAGAATTATGATTTAATAGTTTTTGAGGACGTTAGTGTTAAAAGCGGTATTTATGTGTGTGGTTGAAAGGTTCACGACGCGACATGTGGATATATCAATTATTTTATATAAAATAAAATATTTTTTTTTGTACATTGTTCATTCAAAACTAGTATTCAACGAAAATTTAACAATAACACTTATAAACTAAATTCTTAGGATTTCTTCACACAGATTTCTTTTCACATAGTGTTTATTTGACTTTTAAATTGGTCCATGTTGATATTTGTTATCATCTTTGTCTTTGTCTTTTTGGTGAAACAGTTAAAGGTTTTCACTAGTTTTATATTTCTTAGAAACGTTAAAGGTTTGTTTGCTGGTAGCAAGATATTTGTGCATTTGCATTTAACAAATTTTGTCTACTTCTTCTTCTTCCTCAGCTTCTCCCTTTTCAAGGGTTACATTACTTACTCTTCTTTGGCACTTAACACAGTCCTCGTATCTTCTTGGTTTTCATCTACCTCTCTCTTCATCATGATTTAATAGTTTTTGAGGACGTTAGTGTTAAAAGCGGTATTTATGTGTGTGGTTGAAAGGTTCACGACGCGACATGTGGATATATCAATTATTTTATATAAAATAAAATATTTTTTTTGTACATTGTTCATTCAAAACTAGTATTCAACGAAAATTTAACAATAACACTTATAAACTAAATTCTTAGGATTTCTTCACACAGATTTCTTTTCACATAGTGTTTATTTGACTTTTAAATTGGTCCATGTTGATATTTGTTATCATCTTTGTCTTTGTCTTTTTGGTGAAACAGTTAAAGGTTTTCACTAGTTTTATATTTCTTAGAAACGTTAAAGGTTTGTTTGCTGGTAGCAAGATATTTGTGCATTTGCATTTAACAAATTTTGTCTACTTCTTCTTCTTCCTCAGCTTCTCCCTTTTCAAGGGTTACATTACTTACTCTTCTTTGGCACTTAACACAGTCCTCGTATCTTCTTGGTTTTCATCTACCTCTCTTTCCATAAACATTTAGCAGCTCTATCCTTCGTCCCACAGGGAAGGAGCCCCCTCCCTTAGCTACTACCGGTAAGTTTAATAACGAGATTAAACAGGTAGAGACTTAGTAAAGAGATGTAAACCAACCGTCACTGAAAAACTTTCGGCCAATCCGACACAAGTCGTTATTTGGTGTACGCTCCCTCATACATATCCTTCACAAGCCTTACGTACTTCTCAGGAACCCATTTCTTTGTCATACAACTCCATACCTCCTGTCCTACCATAAATCCAAACTGTTCTTTTCCTGTTAATATCTCTCCCCCAAACCTTCGCTCTACAGTTCTCACCCAAATTTTTATTGTTTGCGACATTAACTTTATCCCTCTATAGTTCTGACAGTCCTGAGTGTCACCTTTATCTTTGGACAATTATTCCATCACACACTCTCTCTCCCCATGCATTGGGCACCCTTTCTTCCAAACCTCCACATGTATTCCATCAGGTCCTACTGCCTTACCATTTTCCATCTTTTATTACATTCTGATTTGGGATCCCGCTTTCTGTGTCTTTCCTCTGGTGTTCTTCATTTAGCAACTTTCCAAAGTACTCATACCATATTTTCTTTTCAACATCGGTTCTTAACACTCTTTCATCCACATTCTTAGTCTGATGCACGTCAGTTAAGTCTATATAATCTTTTTATCCCCTCGGGTGTTTGCAACTCTTCATAAAGTTGTGCAGACGGTCTTTCCTTAGCAGTAGCTACAGCGTGCTTTGCTTCCCTCTCTTTGCTATCTTATCTTCCTCACTTTTAGACCTCTTATACCTCTTTCTAGCCGCTTTCTCCGCCCTAACCTTCTATTGCACGTCATCGTTCTACCACAACTTTCTTTGTCTCTAAGCGGCTTTTTCCTAGCACTTCCTCTCTCACTCGTACCACAACTTTGCTATTGGCTTCCCACAAGTTGGCTACTTTTTTTTACTTTTATTTACTCTATCTTTTTTCTTCAGCACTCTACTCTTAAAAACTTTTGCCAAGTCCTTATCCTTTAACTTTCACCACTTTACTTTTTGGTCTCCTACTTGCTTTCCGCTATATCCGGTCGGTGTTGACTAGCTATACACTCATTCTCTATCACTTTACAGTTTATGTAACGAATTTTGTCTCTCCCACTGCAAATTTTGCCTGTTCAAATGTGGCGTAACATTAAGTAGATATAGCTTGTAAAAAAACATAATAAATCCAAAGTCAGATAACAAGTCAAACATTGGAAATGCGTATATTAACAGAGTTGTGATAGAATTTAAAAAAATTATCAAATGTGTAAATTTGAAAGGATATGATTAGATGCTGCACCGATATCAGAGGTAGAAGATCACACCAGGGAAGAAAGAATGATGCAAATTGCACAAACTATGATATCAAATTAAGCGGAGTTCACCCTACGAGTATTGTTACTACGTCATACTACGACCTATGAGATTTATTTCGTCCTCCTTTTCTTGCCATTTCTGATGGTTTCTCCGTTATTAACGCATTTAATCGAGATACTCTTTGAACCATCGCGAGGTTTTATCTCAGTGTACATCTGTTCTAGGGCCGCCTTCGAAAAGATTAAGTTATAATTTTAATTTTTGCTAAAAAATCGAAACAAAGTACACTATAAGATAGAAGAAAGTTTTGTTAAGGTCTTAGACTACAAAAATATTTTCACATTCTCGATATTGAGTTCAATCCTCAAAGTAGATTTGCAAATATATTAAGTAGGTAGATTTTATTATCTTCAGTTACTACGATTAGCACATTAAAAAATCAACAAGTTGGCAACATCTACGAAATAAACGAGGTCTTTACTTATTGCTTGTGAGGTCATTGGCTTTTCAAATCACCTAATTTATTGGCAACGAATGCAGGTAATATCAGATAATTTACATTTTATACGAGACCGTACACCTAATGTATTATTTACGGGTTGCCGGTATGGCGGCCAGACATTTCGAGAAAAAAAAAACGATTAATGTCTCTCAAGTTTTTTACGAGCAGAACTGCAGAGCTTAGTGTATACTTCTCAGGAATTACACATGAGAACGTTTGTAATTACTAAGCGAGTATATTCATGTATACGAACAATCACCAATTAATAGTGAAGTGAATCAATACTCTTCTTTTATTTCCCATTTTATAATTGGTCTAACTACTTCGGAATGGGTTAATATATGTTCACATATAATATGCTCTTTTATGATCCTATAGGGAGAATGGAAGATAGAAAGATAGAACTCTATAGGATATTTTTGGTCAAACTTTTTGTCAACTATAACTTATCTCCTTCTATCATCCCACTATAACATCCTTCAACGGTAATAATTTAGCGTACTAAGTAGAATGCAGTCCCAGTGACAAACATATATTGGAAATTTTTACTGAACAATATCTAACCTTAAACTTTAACCTAAACCTTCGCTTCGGTTAGTTTCGCTATAGTTTTTTATAAGTTTAGATTTCCAATGTCATAGACCAGGTGGGCCTTAAAAATAGAAATAGAGGATTTTTTTGTTTTATTTTGTAGGAATATTAAAAAAAATTAAACTTTATTAAACTAAACAGAACAAATATAAATAAAAAAACGTAATGCAAAAAAGAAAACCATTATACTTTCATTGTAGTTTCCTACAGTTCTGACATATACCTGTGATAGGCTCTAAACCAGTGTTTCGCAAAGTTATTTTTCCATGGCCCGGTTATTTTTGTGCTAATCCTTCATGACCCAATAATTTTTTTTGTATACCCTGATGTGTGTGTACCAAAAAACATATTTAAATATCTATTATAGTTTTATATATTTTAATAAAGAATCATTAGCTCAAACCAAAATGTAATAAAACAAAACAAAAATCAAATACTTTATTATTGAGAAGTATGCAGTTGTTTCTGGTTAACTAAAAATTTCACGTTTGGACGAAACTATGCTAATTTTATCCTCAGGTCCGGTTCGACTTCCAAAAGGTTCCTATATTTATTTTTGAGGAAAACCAGTGTTAAAAACTCTGCCTCACACTTATAGGTCGTAACAAAAGGAATTAGAAACTTTATCACTTTATCGCTTTTAAAACTGGGCACTCCTGGCGGCAAGATAGCCAAAAATTTATCAATAGTATTTTGTCAAATATGTCTTGATATGTAGCGATCTTGATAACTAATATGCCAAATAGTGACTTAATATCTAAATCCTGTCCCGAGAGTCCAGTCTCGGATTCTACGTCCATTGTAAATGGGTTCCTTATCCATGCTTTGTTGCTGTGGATGGGGGAAATATTCCTTCAGATTTGCCTCATGTCCTAGCAGGTGTTCCTTGAAAGGCGCTGAAATCTCATCCAGCAATGAATTCACGTTATACCCTTTTTGTAGTTCTGTTAGCTTTGTAAAAGCTTTGTAATTTCCTGCTTCTGCGCGACATGTCCACAGATTAAGTTTTTTGTTTGTTGCAACTTGCACTTATCTTGTACTTTAAATACAGTTACATTGCTACTTTGTAATGTCATATGTAAATTGTTCAAGAAGTCAAAAATATAAAAAAAGCTACTTTGATTAATCAATTGACATCATGTGTCTTTAAATTTAAATTTAATTGAAAGTATTTTTAAAACATTACCTTTTGATAGCCAATGCACTTTGCAGTGTAGAAGAAGATGTTCATATTCACTTCACATTTCTTTACACAAAGCAGAGAATACTCTTGAGTTCAGTAGGCGAGATTTTATAAAGTTTATAAGTTTAACACACTCTTGCATAGATTCAGTTAAAAGCAGTGGAATTTTTTGCCAGCTAATGCCTCTCTGTTAATGCTACAATGCTCCCAAACATATTCTGGTGCTACGGCTTTGAACCTCGGAAAAAGTCCAGTACGAGCGCCTGCCATTGCCCGTGCTCCATCGCTACTTGTCCCACAGATTTATTCCATTTAATTCCATTGTCATTATTGTAGCTGTCAATCAGATTAAATATTTCTTCCGCCGTTGTTCTTGTTGATAGAGATTTACAAAATAGAAATTCTTCTCAAGGAAAAATAGTTACACTCCTCTAAGTGAACTATAGTCTATAGTAGTTTCTTCAATATTATCTGCCATCTCCATACTCCTAAGCTTCACTGTGTTATTTGATAGAACCAGCAAATTCACTTGCTTCTCCTGCTTTTTATCACATATCCGAGATGCTACTATTTTCATTGCTGGAGCTATTAACTTCTCGGCAAATATGTGAGGATAACCGGTTTCAACAATTAATTTTGATATTTCGAAAGAAGCCAGTACAAGCTTTTCAGATTGAGGGTTTTTGAGAAAAAATCAATGACATAGCCTTTTTGGTAGCTATTAATTCTCTCTTTTTATTTATAAAAAAATCTATTGGCTTCAATTCCTAATGCCGCTTCAAGTTTGAAGGTTTCATTAACTCTCATTTAAAAGTGCAGCATAACAAATAACACATAATGGTTTGTCATCAGTACCCTTTATAAAACCGAACTGTAAGTAATCTTCAGAATATTGTCGGGTCCAGGACTTCTTTTTTGTGACAGTTGTAGGCACCCGGAATTTTGCTTTCGTGGCCTGGTACCGGGTCGCGACCCACTATTTTTGAATCGCTGCTCAAACACATAAATGCATCACGTTTGTGACAGAAAAAACTAGTTTTTACTCTTTCTCCAACCGAAGTAGAGGTACATTCCAGCAGGTAATGGTATTTCTTGATTTTCCGGTGTATAATTCGAGTTTCTTCCATATATCTCAGCTTCAACGCCCTCGGAAGACTGCTAAGACCTGCTCTCCTTTAAGAATATGGATGAGTCAATGCGTTTGCTAAATGCAGTGAACGAATTTGTATATCTCCTCCTTAAATCCACAATTATATTGAGAAATACAAAAATAAAACTCTACAAAACAATAATACAGCCTGTCCTAACATATGGTTCAGAGAACTGAACAAAAAGTAATGAAAACATGTTAGGATGTTTCGAAATGCAAGTACTAAGGCAAATCTATGGAGCAGTGAATGAAAATGGAGTGTGGAGAAGACGATACAGCCTTGAACTTTATAGAATATACCAGAAACCTGATATCACAAAACATATTAAGATAGGACATCTGATATGGATAGGGCAGCTGGTAATGCAGTTGGAACAAAATGATCCAGCTAGAAAAACGCTCCTTGATAGACCCATTGATCAGGAAAGAGAAGATTCAGAACAAGGTTCCTTGATAAAATCGATAAAGACATGAGAAATATGGGAATACGTACTTGGCAAAGAAAGGCGATGGATAAAGACGACTGGAGAGAAAATCTTGAGGAGGCTATGAACCACGAAGGGTTGTAAAGCCAGAATGATGATGATGATGATGGCTTTTTCAGCATTAAAATAAGCGTGCAAATTAAATATTATTCATAAACAATACAATAAATAAACTTTTTCCAATCACAAGTACTACTATGACAAACTTTATTAGAGTACCATTAATTTTAAATCGATTTAGGATTATCTCTAAAGTAAGGTATCAGTTTATGGTTAAAAACCCAACTACAGGCTATGAGGGATTTAATAAATATCTAAATCTTTTTATAACCTTGTTAATTAACAAGGAACTGTCTTTAATGTTGAGCAAAAAGGTAAAACTGAGAGGTAAACAAACATTTCCTCGTAAAATCTGCAGAGCATATGAATTATATCAAAAGAATTTACTGTAAATAACTTCTTAATAATACTGTACGAAAAAGTTATAAAATGATTTTTTCCAATTCAATTTAGAAATCACTTGTTTCATATTTTCATTACTGGAGCAATTTACTTTCCTACTTCTTATGCTGTACAGTAGAATGGACCATTGACTACCGAGTATCTAGCGATAATCCAAAACAATCCCAAATTCGTGAAATATACTCTAGTTATTTTTTATTTATGTGAATATGCATCATATCGTTAAATAAAAGCGTAAATTCAAATTATTCTCTCTTTTTTGTTCTAACAATGTAAATGATTTAAAAAATAAATATTTGTACGAGATTTAATTACCCAAAACCTGCCATAAAATTTTCTACCAGCCATAAAAAGAAATGATTATCATAGCAAATAATAAATCTCGTTATTAAACTGAAACATGTCGTATTTTCTCATGTCCAGTTGTTTGGTTATCGGATAAGCACCTATTACGGATTTGAGCACTTTGTATTAGAATTTTTAGCACTTTTCATTTTTGCTCTGCTAACAAGCACATCCGGACTCCATATAACCAAATATTTTTCTTTAAGTTCTATCGAATATTGGAAACTATTATTTCTATGTTACTGTTTTACCACCCCTCTAAATAGCCACATCCTGCTGCATCTGAACCATTCATTTAGCTTTCTAAGCCATAATAGTGTTGGACTTCACTCATTTTGCAGTATATAATATATTTGGTTTATTGGCCATCCTCCTAGTTACTTCCATGTAACAAAGATCGAAGATAAATATATTATCGACACCCCCCTGAGAATATTTAAATGCTTCCTGACACAACGAGATTGAAGTTATAATAATTATCATTCGCGAGATACTAAACTTTGGCAGAGATCTTTGGAGACAAACAATACATGACATCACGATGATCACTAGACTCCCTCCGTGGGGTTAGGACTGAAGAGAAAGAAAGATTCATTTAGTGTATTTACCTTGAGTTGTCGTGTTATTATATGAGAAGATTGATAATTCATGGATCGGAATATCAATTTAAAATCATACTCAGCTAGTTTTGATGATACTAACTAAAAGCTCGAAGATACATTGGGGAAATTTCAGCCTACCAAGGTGTTGTATTCACTCTCTAGGGAAATTGGCCAGCATGTAAATGCTATCGACCGTTTATCTAGATAAGTACCCAAAAAGTAAGTAGAATAAAATACAAGTTATCATAATGTATCACTTTACGAATTTTATATTTTGATAATAGGAAATTGGATTATTCATAACGGTAGATAACGCATTTGTTTAAACAACTCCTTATCAGTTGATATACGTTTGTGTATGAATTTGCTATTTATTCTAGATAGCCTTAATATGTTGCGACTACGATAATTTTATTGATAACAACTAATTTTGAAGTCGTATTATGGGTCAAAAGAGTGAAAACGTTTTTATTTGAATAACTAAACTGGAAATTTTCCCTAAAGCGTTCTTTGGTATCAAAAAACTGTTTCATTTTTGAAACAGTTTCATCATGTTTTATGATGATTTTAATTGATGACGTTTAATTATATTAAACGCAGTAGTTGTTGCTACAATCAATTCATTGGAAATTTCACGCATTGTTTTTCCTTCATAGTACTGATGAATAATAATTTCTCTAACTTTTGGATCAGTAGGGTTTCTAATCAAATTGGCAAGGCCGAAGATCTGACTTGGTAGGTGAATATGGACTAGGGGAAAGCAATGAAAGTTGCTCTCCCCTAGTCATGTTCTTGACTAGTTCTGTCAAGAACATGACATGATAATCGCAAATACATGGTTCAAATTACACAAAAGAAGGTTATACACATGGAAGGGACTAGGAGATAATTCACTACATATGATTAGAAATCAGATAGACTATATTCTGGTAAACAAGAGATTTAAGAATGGCGTCACCAGAGTAACGACATATCCTGGTGCAGATATCGGTTCAGACCATAACCCTGTAATAACTGACATCAAAGTGAAGCTCAAAAAAGTCCAAGAAAGCCCCAAAACACCAAAATTAAATATCTCAATATCCAACAAAACGTTCATAGAAAATGACTTAAACAATGAGCTAAAGAAACCAATAAATGAAAACAACACAGAAATATGGAACACATTTAAAGATCTTACCTTGAAAGTAATAGAAAAATATTCAACAACGTTACACAGGCACAAAACACAACAATGGATGACTGATAAAATCCTGGAATTAATGGAGCAGGGAAGGAAACTGAAAGGTAACAAGACAGAATATAAGGAAAAACAGAAACTAATTACACAAAAAATAAAGGTGGTTAAAGAAAAATGGATGGAGGATAAATGCAAGGAAGTAGAAAAGTTGAATGAAAAACATGATACGTTTAATATGTTTAAAAAAGTGAGAGAAGTAGCTGGTCTTTATCATAAGAAAACTCCACATACTATAACCGATTCGTCGGGAAAAATGATACTAGACGAACATGAAATTCGAACAACCTGGTGTAATTATATAAGTGAACTGTATAATGATGATAGACCCGAAGAACTGCAGACTTTAGTTGAAGGTGAAGGACCAGAAATACTAAAATCAGAAATACTGCATGCTATAAAGTTAGCAAAGAACAAGAAAGCCGTTATCCCTGGTAACATACCGACAGAGATGTTAAAGCTTATAAATGAGGAGAACATTGGAAAACTGGTCAAGCTTTTCAATGATGTTTATTCGACTGGTGATATCTCTGAAGATTGGTTAAAGTTCGAATTCATAACACTGCCAAAAAACAACGCCCCGAAAAAACAAAACTGTAGCGATTATAGAATAATAAGCATTATGAGCCACACTTTAAAAATATTTCTGCGCATCATCCACAGTGTAATCAGAGATAAATGTGAAGAAGACCAGGATGAAACACAATTTGGCTTCAGAAATGGACTGGGAACTTGGGACGCCCTCTTTGCACTAAATGTATTACTGCAGAAATGTCGAGATCAAAGTAAAGACGTCTTTGCTGTATTTATTGACTATGAAAAGGCTTTTGATCGAGTACAGCATCACAAATTAATTACAATATTAAAAGATAAATGAGTTGATAGTCAAGACGTACGATTCATAGAAAAGTTATACTGACGTCAAACAGCGACAGCTTAACAGCATAAACGGAAAATCAACAGAAAGATGTAAAATACAAAGAGGTGTCAGACAGGGTTGTATGCTATCCCCACTGTTATTTAATTTATATTCAGATAGAATATTTAAAGTAGCGCTGCATAATTTGGAATGGGGCGTGAAAGTTAATGGAATTCTGATAAATACAATCAGATATGCAGACGACACAGTTATTTTAAGTGATGACATGAATGGGACTACAATGCCTTTTGAATGCCATTCATACAGTGGGAAGAGAATTTGGAATAAACATAAACTGTTAAAAAACAAAACACATGGTGTTTAGCCGTTTAGCACATCAAGATGCACGATTATATGTTGATGGTTCTATAATTCAAAGAGTGTCCAGTTTTAATTATCTTGGTTGCCATATTACTGAACAACTAGATCCAGATCAAGAGATAAAATGTAGAATCGAGATAGCCCGCACGACATTTTTAAAAATGAGGTCATTCTTCTGTAATGATAACTTTCAACTTCAACTTCCAAAGCGCATGGTTAAATGCTATATTTGGTCAGTCCTCTTATACGGTGTCGAAGCATGGACATTAAAAATATCCACCATTAATCGTCTGGAGGCCTTTAAAATGTGGCTGCACAGACGTATACTAAAAATTCCATGGACGGCTATGCTGACAAATGTGGCAGTCCTTGTAAGGGGAGACCGATATAATATTCATCAACTTTTTATGATGGGTACAATCGAAGGACGCAGAGGAATTGGTAGAAAGCAGGCCTCTTGGTTGAAGAATATCAGGGAGTGGACAGGAATAAGAAAAGCTGAGCAACTCTTTAGAATAGCTCGAGACAGTTTCGCCATGTTAATCGCCAACGTCAAGGGGACTTGATAGGGCACGTTAAGAAGAAGAAGAGTTTCTACGTTCCATTATTATATTTATTATTATATTTTACTCGTAATAAAACTGACGCTAGTCTTTATTCATACTCAAATGACGCGTGACAATTATTGTTGACAACGTGCTACCTACTCGTATGTTTGATTTCAACGTCTTCTTTGCGCCAGGCTGATAAAATTTAAGAAACCTGAGGAAAAGCAATAACTATACTTTTTAACAACATATACAAATCTGGTGAGATACCTACAGAATATCTGCTATCGACCTTTGTTTTGTTACCAAACACCAAGAAGCCCAAACACTAAAAACATTAAAAACATTTTTAAAGATTATACATGCGAGAATATTCAGAAAGTGCGAAGCGGATATGAGTAATAGACAGTTTGGCTTTCGTAACGGCTTCGGAACAGTGAAAGGAAGCTCTGTATAGTTTCACAACTCTTGCCCAAAAATGTCGAGATCAACAAAAAGATCTTTTCGTTGCGTTTATAGACTGAGAAAGCTTTCGATAAAGTTAAACATAACATTCTCATGGACTGTCTAAAGAAAAAAGGATTCTACAAAAATGACACTAACATAGTGAGATCTTCTATTCTTACCAACAGGCTATGGTAACATTAGATGGAAATAGCACGGATACGCAACAGATAAGTAGAGGAGTAAGACTTTCACCATTACTATTTAATATATATTCCGAAGAGTTATTTACGCAAGCACTTGAAAACTGTACAGAAGGGATCAAGGTAAATGGTCAAAATATAAATAACATCCGTTATGCTGACGATACAGTCATTATCGCTGAAAGTAAGACAGACCTGTAGATGTTACTAAACACAATTTGTGATACTGGGGAACAGTTTGGTTTAACAATAAACATAAAGAAAAAAATCATGGTTATCAGTAAGGCCAAGTCATTAAAAGGATCCAGATAAAAAAATGAAGATATTGTGCAAGTGGACAAAATGAAATATTTAAGAGTATGGATTACGGAAGATCTGAATCCGAAATCAGAAATTGGCTCAAGAATAGAGCAGTCAAGAGCAGCCTTTTTGAAGATGAGGAAATTTCTGAGTAACCAAAGACTCAATCTGCAAATCCGATATCGGATGGTAAAATGTTATATCTACTCTATTCTTCTTTATGGTGTCGAAGCCTGGACTATTAATGTTGACTTAATGAGAAAACTTGAAGCTTTTGAGATTTGGCTTTTTAAGAGAATTTGGAAGATACCATGGACCGATCATATTACGAACGAAATGGTGTTGCACAGAATGGGAAGAGACAGAGAACTGTTGACCACCAATAAAAGACGAAATACAGCATATTTGGGGCACATACTTAGAAATGATAAGTACGAATTGTTGCAGCTGATTATGAAGGGTAAAATCGAAGGAAAAGGGGTCCTAGTAGACGACAAATATTCTGACTGAAAAACATTCGCGACTAGACTGGGTTAAACAGACAGACGCTCTTAAGAAAAGCAGAAGATATAGACGAATTGCAACGAGTATAGCCAACCTTCATTAGTGGAGACGGCACTAGAAGAAGAAGAAGAAGGGGAAAAGCAAAAAATGTTTCAATATTTAGTTTTCAGAAGTATTCGATTAACAAACAATTAATTAAATAGTAATCAGTATAAAATATATAATTAAGCCGCAAAAATTTCGGTAAATTGGCATTTTATTCGCAAAATAACTGCTTGTTCCAACATATTACAGTTGTTACGGCTCGTATACCCTTGAGACAAACCAAATATTTTCATTTAATATTATGTACATGACTAAATACTATCTAACTTTTTCCAATCACGTTGTTAAGTTTAAAGTAGTCACCAATGCATGTGGTGTCTATATATACTAATTTGTGTAATTATTGGTTCATTTGTATTCAACTCATGATAATTGAAAACTCAAATCCGGAAAAACCGGGGGATTTGAAATAACATTCAAAACATTTTCTGGTCTTGCCCAGACAACTTGTCCAATATTTAATAATTTTTTATTGAGGGAAATACCACTCAAAGTAATTGTCATAACTTTTTAAAAATACAAAAAATGATAAAAAGCAAAAAATTAAATCAATCAATCATGCTTTAGGAATTAGTCAATGTCTTTTATCAGTATTATTATATTGATAACACTAATATATTATATGAAATCGTTTAAAATTAAACATATTTTGAAATTGCTTACAATCAGTACATTTCCGATGACCTTTAACTTGCCCCATGTTGATGTTTACAAATCTTCTGAATAATAAATCCTACTCCTAAAATATCAGTTCTAAAAATAGTACGCGATTTTTTTTTATTTATCAATGCAAATTAATTCAAATCGAAATGATTCGCATAAATTGATTACGTAAGTTGTTTGTAAAAACAATTGAAGTCTAGTGTAATCCGTTTTCAAAGAATGTTCGTAATGCGAACATATTTATTGAGGACATTTGCTTTCAGTGTCAGCAGGTATTTTATAAATTACGAGGATTGTGTACTTTACATACAGAGATAATGTTTCTAATTCATTTTCATGTAAAAACGTTACAAGGATTTGTTATTATAACTACTTCTTCTTCTTGTTCCTCTTTATAAGCAATTCTGCTTTTCATCGGTGGATAATCCACCGTGGATTGATACCACTGTGGAAGGTTGTCTCCATCTTTTGGGCAGTGTGGGCCCATTTTGCTTATGTGATTATTCCATTCTTTTTTTTCTGTGTAGTGTCCATTGTACACACTACGTTACATTTTATTCGAATGTCTTTGCTCCTCTTTCTATCTCAGCGTAGTAATTCTTCTCAGTGCTCTGGTCTCTGCCGTTTCCAGTAGTCTTTGTGTTGTGGCTGTGTCGGTTATTGTTTCATGTCATTATTGGTCTTGCACTGGCTTTGTAAATTCTTGACTTCATCTCAGTGTTAATATTATTATTAAGAAATCCTGTCAGTCTATTTCAGTAACTCGTTTGGTATTCCGTCTTTACCTGCAGCTTTTCTGTTCTTCAGCTTTTCAAGTGATTTTTGAACTTCCTGTTACATTAGCTTTTTATTCTTCCTGCTAGTATGTAGGCTTTAAAGCCTGTTTCTTCTTCAATGTTAGCCTCCTAAATTCTTTAAATTTTCGCACCATATTTTTCTTGGTCTGCCAATACTTCTTCGTCCATTTGGTGACTTATCTCGTGGTAATCGTACTATTCTATTCTCTGTATAAAGAGAAGAGCGCTTAACGAGTCACTCTATCTGACTCCGCTTTATACTAGTATACACTGTGTTAGTTTTCCATTTATCTTTGCTAGTATTCGATTATGGAGGTAGATGTTTTCGATGGTTTGTACAATATTAATTGGTATGTTTCTTTTATACAGTAGATGTAAAACGTTTTCGACTTGGATGCGATCGAAAGCCTTTGTCAGTTCTATAAAACATAGATATGCTGGTTTATTGTACTTGATGACCTCTTCAGTGGTTTGTCTTAGTAGAAATACGGCATCTAAGTAGGATCTTCCGGATCTGAATCCTTGTTGTTCATCTGATAAAGTTTTTAGTTTATTGATTTTGTTGGTTAGGACTTTTGTGGTAAGCTTAAGTGTGGTGTTCAGTAGATTTATACCTCTATATTTGTTGTGGTCTTCTTTATCTCCTTTCTTGAACATTGGTATCATTATGCTGTTTATCCATGCGTCTGGTATCTTGCAGTGCAATATTAGTTTTTGTATTAGTTTTGTCATCTCTAGGGTTATACTTTCTCCTCCGCGTTTTAGAAGCTCGTTGGTTATTCCGTCTGGTCCTGGTGACTTGAATTCTCTATTTTTGTGACTCTATGTTTGAGTGAATTTATGGCTATTTCTACTTCCTGAAAACTGATTTCTATTTCGTGTCTTAATTAAAGTACTTTATTATTTTCCTTTGCTTTAAACAGTTCCGTCAGGTATCTTTTCCATTCGTTTGCTGGTATGTTATTGCATTCCTTCAATTCTGCCATTTCTTTCTGTTGGTTTCTTATGAATCTCCATGTTCATTCATTCTTTGTGATCATTCTGTGTTCATTCTTTGTTCTTCTTATTAACTACTTTGTTTCATTTCGTATTCTTCTATAGTTGTCTCGGAATTCTGGAGTATTTTATGTTTTGTACTTCGTGCACTCCTCTCGTTTCTCTTTACATTTCCCTTTTATTTCTTTTCTGAATGTTTCTATGCTGCGGCACTATGTTTCTCAACTGCTGAATATGCGTTCCTCATTTGGGGCAGATCTGCCCACACCAAACAAGTCGCCACTGCGCTAAATGAGACATGCAGGATAGTAACGGAGTGCATGAAACCAACGCCACTCTCAAATCTATAGAAAGCAGCGGGTTTTGCAGAACCCTCAACACGCAGAGGCGTTGCAGAGCACATAAAGAAAATTAAACAGATCGCGGACGAGCGGCATGCCATATACAAAGCCCGAACACCACGAAAGCAACTAAAATCTAGGAAAAGCTTCCTTGAAACAGTGCAGGATGAACCACCAGACTATTTTCCTCCTTCCCAGGTTCAATGGGCCAGCCAGTCCCTAGACTTTAAAACGTGGAAAACTATGAACCGACGTAGCCCGATACTGGGCCGAAATTTTATAATTGACATGTCTGGACACGATAAAGTTAAGTAAGTACAAGTAAAAATATTTAAATTTATGAACAAACCTTACATTGAATTGGACCTTCTAACAAAAAGAATTAAAACTATGTTTATCAAAAAATGTTGCATTGAATCTTCTAACAAAACAGACTTTAAAACTATGGCTATGTACCAAATGACAGAAAGGGTGTACTAACTGTAATATATCGAAATTAAATTCTAAACTTTTATGAATGATTAATTAATTATTGTATAATTAAGTTAATTTTATTTAAAAGAAAACATCTAAAATATGACAAGTTGATCCATAAAACTTATATTTATTTACAAACCTTTAAACTGAAATGAGAGCAAATCTTAGTATATTAAAGATAAATGTTTATTTAGATCACTTCACTGACTAATTATTTCTTTTGAAATTATTAAAAAAGTTTGTTACCTTAGATTTGAATACAAAAAACACTGTTCTACACAAACTTCAAACGATCTGACCCGACCCATGAAATGAGTTTAAATTATCTCCTTTTCATTAAAACTCGTGCAATTAAATGAACTCTCCGAGAATAATGTTTCCTCGTTCAGACTCTAGTTGTTCTCTTAACAAAATTCTCCATAACTTCAACAACTAAATCGACTGCTTTCACGGCCGGTCCAACGAGGAGTGACTTCATCCTCCAAAAATCTATTTTCTGCGTAAATATTTAATAGGCGAAATCGAGATCAATCGAAAGAGCAATATGTTTATTGTAATATATGTTGACTGGAACATGTTTACATTACCAATCTCAGACAGGCAAAAAGGGACGAAACGAAAATGCTACAAGCCTGTTATCTTTAGTGATCGTATGTATACCCTCTACAATCTGTACAATCCTACTTCCAATCCCAAAGTAATACCCAAATTGATCGATACAGAAGAAATTATCTGCTGACGAAAGTAATATTATTTGATACTTGAACTTGAACTTTATAAATGAAAATAAATGACTCACAAATAAATGAAATGATAAAAAAAACTATTTTAAAACTGTGAGGTGTTATTATAACCAACAGTTAGCTTGACAGGATTCAGATGACTTTGGCAGAATAATTAAATCAGATGCTCTTGATGTTGATGGTACATCCAGGTCAACTTCAACACCATTCAACTCAGATGCTTTGGATGTTGATGGTACAGCCAGGTCAACTTTATTACCATTCATTTCAGATGCTCTTGATGGTGTTGATACAGCCAGGTCAACTTCAACACCATTCAATTCAGTTTCACTGAGATTTAATTCTCTCTGGTCGTCCAGTTCCTAAAAAATGGTAGAATGTGGAGCTGGAATTCTTACGTGCCTCCACAATGTATTCAGATTCTGTGAATGTGCTTCGATCAATAGGAAAAATTCCAGTAACTCTGAAGCCATTATTAGCTATCTCAGCCTTCTGACGTTTAATGTAGGTTCTCCGTAAAAGCTTCATTACATCATAAGCACTAACAGGCCGATTAGTATGTCATAACCACTGTCGAATTTCTTCGCTGTACATGGCTTTAAGAGGTCCCATGAATGTCCCGTCAAGTGGTTGTATTTTGTGTGATGAATGGGGTGCGAGTGATACAACTGAACCATATTTTTGTTTGGCCAAATCGATTAAATCAATATTTTGGGTGTGACTGAAATGTCCTTCTAAGATGGGAAAGACAGGATACTCTTTCGAAGGTTTTCAAATGCTATAAAGTGTTGGAACCACATTGTAAACAGATTTGCTTGTATCCATCCTGAGGGATGTGCCGCAAATATGGTTCTCGGTGGAGCCCCTTCAGTTGATCGCACAAATTCTTGCTTGGAAAAATGACTAAAGGGGGAACGAAGATTGTAATGTGAGATCCACGCTCAGCAGATGTCAGTGCAGCAACTTGCCTTTTTCCATGCAAATCAATTACTTTAACTGATTTTTACTGTACGATAGATATACAACTTTCATCTATATTGAAAATTCTATCTGGGGTAAATTTTTCTTTGTCATAACCGTCTTCTAGAAGATTAAAAAATCTATCGGTATTTTCTTTACTAAATCCTAAAGCTCTTGCAAAGGACATGCCATTTGGTTTTCGTTTTGATAACTTATTTTTGTGGCGTTTTATAAACACACTTGCCCATTTTTGCCCACTCAGTTCATGTTTGAAAGGGTGCTGAACGTGATATCTTTCAGCTAGTTGTACAGCCATTCTTCGTAAATCTGTTCGTGTAAAGCCAAAGCATGATGCTTTCATGGCTAAACAATAATTAACTAGTTCATTCTCAAGTTGTTTGCAAAAAACCGGTGGCCTACCAACTTTTGATGGAGATGCATATAAGGGATTTCCATATTTTTCTTTTGCCAATCGTGGCAGAGTTGATCTTGGCACATTATACATCTTACTGGATTTTTTTAAGCCCATTGTCTTTTTTCGGAGAGTGTCAATCGCCCTTGACATGTCCGACGGGGACCATGATTTCAAAATAAACTATAGCCAAATGTTAGACCATGAATCATAGCTTGTATTGTCCTCTTTAAAATAATATAATGGTTAAAGTACTTACCAATATAATATTAAATTCCGGCAACATAAACTTATAGCGCGGCAAAACTTTCCAAACCAAGATTTAGCTTATTCACTGATTACACCTCAACCGAGTTACGACAGCGACTGCAATGGTCGGCAGTGTTTTGGTCTCATACGGAACTTTACGTTTAACAGTGTTGTCGCTTTGCAACTGTACCGTACATATATATCAACCTAGGGGCCCACTTTAGGAATAGGGCTCGGGTTTGGGCAAGTTCCTCTATTACAAAAATTAGACTTAAACTCACCAGGCTTCCATGTTGGACTGCGCCGATTTTCACTGCTCCGAGCTTTCAACGTCCTCTCTGATGTCTTCATCGGGGCTTCCGGGGTCTTAGTCTCCTAAGCCCTTAGACACTACACCATTCACTACTCAATGCACTACTGTGAAGCAGTAGTTCACACGATTATACTGCGAAACTGAATTACTGAATTACGCAAAAAAATTCAGTTGGGCCATTATGCTTCTGAGCAACTCTGACTTCTAACCCTTTCTAAATACTAAATTAACTGTAAGACACGTTCAATACAGAGAGTATTCATTCAGTATAAGGAGATACTGATTGCTATTCACTTTCTGGAAACAATACAAGGAAAAGACCGAGAAGGATATGGTTACAGACAAAATAGATATATAATGAAAAAGAAAGGGTAGTAGCCGGTCCCATACGGGACTGGCAAAATAAAAAACGATGATATTTTGCGCTGTTTTTATAAAAGATTAAATTAAATTTAAATTTAGATTAAATGTAAAAATGCAAAGTACGAACATGGTATATACCTGAAAGATTTAATACCCTTGGGAACTTTATAAACGACTGAAATATATTTTATATTTGCTTAAAAATTCGTTTTAAAATTTGCCATTTTATAAAATATTTATTTGACGTTTGTATTTTTTACTTTGCGTATAAATTAATGCCATTTGAAATATTTAAATGGCTGAATTAATAAAGTACCTGAATAGCATTTAAAAAATATTATAAAATGCAGTTTGTTTTTCGAAACACAAATATAAAACAAAGAGTTACGTGTCTAGTTAAAAACATTTTCCAATTAAAAATAGCACTGAGCCGTTATTTGTTTGCTACAATTCAAAATAAAAAACAAATATTACAGGATAGCAATTGCAAAATGAAAAATTTTTTATGGGATAAAGCGCACTGAAACTTGACCTAAGATTTTTTTCATGTTTATAAAAAATTTCCTAAAATAATTCATAATTGATTTGATTTTTAATTTTTAAAGGTAATATTATATAGAGGTAATATTGTATAGACAAAAAACATTTAGAAAAAGTGTTCCAGAAATTTTAAGTAGAAGCGAAAAGATACGGATTAATAATAAAACAAACAAAAACGCAACATATGGAAATGAAAGGAGACATAACAAATAATAACAAATACATCAAAATGAAATGAGCTCAGTTTTAAAAAATAGTCTATAGTTTTAAAAAAGTGTCAGAATTTGGGAAAAGAAGACAAAGCAACATTCGTTTGAAGATCAATAGGGTCACTATTGATCATACGTATCATAGATCAGCGTAAACGCGAGTTTACGAGACAGTAATCAGACCCACAGTGATTTATGCCACTGAAACGTGGATTATGAACCAGCAGTAAGAAAAGAAAATACAGATCTGGGAAAGAAAGGTGCTCAGAAAAATCTTCGGAGGAATAAGGACGGCAAAGAATATTTGGAGAAGACGAACGAATAAAGAAATAATGAGGATATATGGAAAACCAGCAATTACGCCAAAAATACGAGCCTAAAGGGCTAGATGACTTGGTCACATTATACGAATGCCAGAGAATCGAAATGTTAAAACAATACTGAAGGAGGGAGAAATGTGGAGAAAAAGAAGAGGATGTCCAAAGAAGAAATGGTTGGAAGCATTAAAGCAAGGCTTGTTAGAAATGACCGTGAGAAATTGAAGAGAGAAAGCAAGGGACCAAAAAAAAAATGAGGGAATAACCAAGTTTTTACAAGGGCCTACAAGGCCTGATATATATATATATATATATATATATATATATATATATATATATATATATATATATATATATATATATATATATATAATTATATAGATATATTCAAAAGCCTTTTTCAAATCATATACGCAGATGTATACATTCTGGTTTATATCTCTGCATTTCTCTATCATTACGTAAATACTGAACAGCAAGCAACAATATCTGATTTGGCATTCTTGGTTTTAATATAGCTATAATGGAGGCCTTTTGAATGGGGATTTCTCCTGATTTTAAGATTATTGTGTGGTCATGGTTTCCAGGGCTCTTGAGGTTGTTAAAATGTGGGAGGTCATTCTGTTGTGAACAATATTTGTGCTTTGTACATAGTTGGACATCTGCTACTGCCAAGTTTTCTAAGTAAGGACCATGCTTTTCTGCTTGATTGACTAAAGTGTAGTTTTCCACAGTCTTCATACATTTTTGTCGTCTGGCTACATCCAAACTGTGTAGTAATTCGTCCGCAATTTCTCAGTATTGGCTTTCGTTGTATTGTTGGTGTAATTTTTCACATTTTTCATCCCATCCCAGCACATATTCTCTTGGATATAGTTTCCTCGTATTGGTGTTATCCCAGATATTTGCCCAATCTCTTGGTAAAAGTGGCCCAGTCTGCTTTTTTAAAGTTCCACCTAGGTCGAGGAGAACATACACAAATAATTGAGATAATCCCTCAAAAGATCGAAAAACGGTAAAGCAGCAGGACCTGGAGACATCCCAATTGAGTTGGTAAAGTATGGACCAAAAATATTAAATGAGATGTAGGTGCAACTATTTAACAAATGCTTAAAAGGACAAAATATCCCTGACGATTGGAATGTTGGATACATCAGCTCAATATTCTAAAAAGGGAATAAACGTAAATGCTCTAATTATAGGGGAATAACTGTTATTAGCTCAGTGGGGAGGTTGTACGGTCGAATAATAAAAGAAAGAATAGAATCAGAATACGAAGACGTAGAAGAACAAAATGGATTTCGTGCAGGAAGATCGTGCACTGATGGTATATTCGTTCTGCAGCAGGTAATTGAAAAACGGAAGGCAAGGAATCTATCTACCCACCTATTCTTTGTAGATTTAGAGAAGGCATAGGATACGGTACCTTTGAAAAAACTGTTTCAAACATTGATGAAAGTAGGCAATTAAGAGTATGCAAATATATACAATTTCCAATAACAAAGGGGTTTAAACAAGGATGTTGTCTATGTCCGACCTTATTTAAAATATATATTCAATTATCGCTAGAGCAGTGGAGGAAACAAGTATCCGGAATGGGAATAGACATAGGCATGTCTATAGACATAGGCAATAGACAAAGTCTAAGTCAGACTTGTCTATAGACAAGTCTAACAACTTTATTTTTCGCAGAAGATCAGGTAGTCGTAGCGAATGATGATTTTAGAAAAATAAAGAAAGAATGTGAAAAATGGGGCCTCAATATGAATATGTCAAAGACTATCTTAAATACTATCAAAAGACTATCAAAAAGAGTATCTTAAAATAGGAGATGATGACGAATATCCAGAGTTAGAAATTAGAAACACAAAAACACACAACGAATATAAATATCTCGGATCTATAATATCTAAAGACGGCACTACCAAACGAGACAACTAGTGTGGTATGGTCACGTGAAGCGAATGAATGAAGAAAGGGTTAACGTATTAAACGGAGTTTCTCCTCCTCAGACAGGGGGTAGGGTGTCTTTTTCCCCTTCAATGCGGTATAGACAATCTTGAAGCTCTGCCACCAGATATCTCTTTCGAGATCCTGAAGCAGGTTACTTCAGCTTTCTTTCTTAGATCTTCTTATCTCATTCCTGTATTCATTCTGCATTCGCTTTAATTCATTTATTCTGTCTTCTAAATCTCCTGCTTGTACTCTTCTTAACCTCTTACACTCCCTTCACTTCTGCACTCTCATGCAATTTGTCCTCAGCTTTTCAAAATGCTCGTTCCACCAGTTTGGTTGTTTTTTTATCATACCTCCTATTTGATGTTACACAAGCCAACTCCTCTGCATCACTCAGACACTCAATTAACTCACGCACATCCTCACATCCCGTACCAATCAAGCCAAAAGCATCTACCAAAACCTCCTGATTTAAACATCTCTTTAGATTGATATCCCCATTTTTACTTTTCTGTCTTTTAAGCTGAGCAATTCTTTTTCCAAAATAGTCCAGCTTATAAACCTGTTTAGAAATGTCGTTGAAGCCAGTGTGACGTCCAGAAAGGTTTTACTATTATCTCTCACGAATGTAGGTGCATTACCATCATTTAACACGGTAAGCTGCATGGCGTGGATCCATTCTAATAGGTATTTCCCTCTTTCATCTTGTACTCGTGGGTTTTCATCCTTAATATTTTATTTTTATTATAACTAGTTTTAATATTCTATTAATTTGGTGGCTTTTTGCCTTTAGGACGAACATAACACGAAATAATAACGAGAACACAACGTTTTGTTGTAATACTTATTTTATATAAATTAAACATATCATTTATATTAAAGGATTATTACGTTAAAATGGTTCTGATAAAACTATTTCCTTGTGGCATGTTTACACTGATATATTTTTTAGATGGGATTAAACCAAAATTAATAATTGTAATGATAATTTTCTCTTTATCGGTTGGATTTCCAATCCGGAAATGGTTTTAAATTAAATTTTTAAAATTATTTTCGAATTGGAAATAGAAACATCAATAAAAAAATGGAATTCATTACAATTAAATTTCGTTTAATACCATCTAAACAATATTATGTATTATTGCGGTTATTCCAATAAAATTGGTTAAATTTTCAGTTATCATAATATTTTATCACGCACTACGATCCTACTAACGATTGATATTTAATACGCCTTTTTACAATAATAATTACTTGCTCTATATATTCAAACGAGCATATGGTGTATGGGTGTCGAAACAGTATCGAAAAGTATTACATTAACTGTACCACACATAATATCGTTCTCCTAATCGCTAGGTTAAATTTAAAAAAATTGTATTGTTTAACACTCGTCTGTGGTTGTGGCCTGCTCTATACAAACGTAATAATCATTATTCATGTCATAAATACCAATAAGTATCTTTTTCATTATATAAGACTGCGGCTGTCATGTTTTCATAAAATCGTATGTGGGCGGTTTTTACCATCATACATACATCCATTGTTTTGTAATGTGAACGAATAAATAGCGATAGGACTCCAGAGTCGAACTAGAACAAGTTTGACTAATATTCTTGATATTATATGGTGTTACTTATTAAATCTGTGTCTCAATAAATGGTCATAAACTAAACAACCTACGTTTCGCAGATGACACAGCCCTTCTTGCAAATAGTTAAGCAGAGCTGATGGAACTTATACGACTGATCGAAAACGAAAGTCAAATATTTGGTCTGCAATTAAACATATCAAAGACAAAGATCATGATAGTGGATAGCCTACACAACAATCATCCACACATAACCACAATTGACCGGTTCGAGGTTGTGAGCTCATACTTATATCTGGGATCATTAATCACAAACACAGGGTCATTACAAGAAGAGATTAAACGTAGATGTGATCTAGCAAAAGTTGCCACAGCAAAAATGACCAAAATATGGAAGGAATGTCAAATTTCAAGAGCGATAAAGATGAGGTTGATCAACTGCTTAATATTCCCAATACTGACCTAAGGATGTGAATCTTGGACTCTGAGACAATCGGAGAGAAGAAAGATAGACGCCACTGAAATGTTCTGTTGGAGACGAATGCTACGAATTCCTTGGACCGACCGTAGAACAAATAATTCAATTTTAATAGAGCTAAAAGTTAGCCAACGACTCTCTAGTAAAGTCCATCTCCAACAATTAAAATATTTTGGGCATGTTATGAGAGCAAACACAGAAAACATGGAAAGACTCATAATAGAAGGAAAGGTAGAAGGCCGAAGATCACGAGGAAGATCCCCAACAAGATGGATAGATCAAATTACAGGAATATGCCAAAGACCTATGCATGAATTAAAAGAAATGACCAGAGACAGAGATCTCTGGAGACGGACAATACACGACATCACGTCGACCACTACACTCCCCCTGGGGGGTCAGGATTGAAGAGAGAGACTTATTAAATTTAACTTTTTGACATTATGTGTACTACTTTGTGGCACTTAAGGGATACTAATAAGAGAGGAAGACAGGATCACCCTGTCTTTAAATGCTGTGCTTTATTATAGTCAATAAAACATGCGTATATATCTTGATTGACGCCCAGGCATCTTTGTACTAGTATATTAAGTGAAAAAAGAGTTTCACGCGTTCCTAGGCCTTTGCGAAAACCAAATTGTGTGTCATTAACGTCTATATCCAGTTTGTGGTATATTCGGATATGGATGACTTTTAGTAGGAACTTTAGCACATTAGACGTCAAGCTAATGGTGCGGTAATCGCTGCATTCTCTTGCGTTTTTCTTTTTGGGGAGACAAATAAAAATCGACATTAACCACTCTCTGGGTAATACGCCTGAACTATGAATTTGGTTGAAGAGTGTCACTAAAACATCAATGTGCTTCTCATATAGAATTTTTAGGATTTCTTTAGGAAGCATTTTAGGTCCAGGGCTTTTCCCACTCTTTTTTTTCCACTCTTTTTCTTAGTGCTGCCAGTTCTTTAACTTTCTTGTCTAGGATCACATCCAAAAACGAAAATCTAGCCCTCCGGAGAAATCCATACGATAAGAAAACTTATTAATGGACACGATTACTTCACGTCTATCAAAGAAACAAAAATGGTCCAACCAAGTGGCGATACTGCTAAGTCTTTCCAGAAATTATAAATAAGTATATTAGGTCAGTTTCAGCCTACAAGCGAAGCGTTAACATCTCCAGAAGATGCCAACCCCTAGTGTTGGCGAAACGTCGAGTACTACTCTCAGAAGACAACGGCCTAACAGCCCGAATAAACAGTTTAACAAGTTAGATGATGGCCGTAAAAGCCTAACGCATTTTATCAACTATATTACCAATTGTATGTCCCACCCAGGGACTCGTAATATAGATGCCGGTACCTCGAGGTGAACACCTAAAAAGAATTCCTTTTTTAAGGACCATCCACAGTCCGAATTGGTTTAAGTAAAGACAATAAAATGATTTAAAATAAAGATAAGAAAGATGATAAAATGAATTTTAAAACTAAGGAAGGATATTAAAATGATTTAAAATAAAAATGTGAAAGATTTGTGCAAAACGACGGTACTTACAGAGTATTTTCACAAAACGACTCTTTCATCTCCACAAAACGTATGGCGATTTTGGGATTTGCCGCTAAGAAGTTTGAAGACTCTCATCTTTTGAGTGTTGGGGATGCTCTCTACCAATCATATCGCTATAATCAGCGGCGATTGATAAATACTACTTGCCAAAGCGTGTTCTGCCAATATCGTGCTTTGTTCTTGGCGCGAGAGCTAAAGTTTTTGCCGGGAAATTTAATTTACACAGGGTGTAACGTATAGTTCATTTAGAAAAAGGATTGTACATAAGATATTACAACCTCCTCCTCAACTGGTGTGTCAAATATTAGCTGTACAATGGCTATCTTCATCTAACATGGACGGTGATCATAATTTGGTTCTGAGTAAAATAAATTTGATTGAAGCAATATCAAAACAAATGACCAATAGTCCAGATCACAAATCACCGATTTCCGAGATGGAAATCGAAACATCAAATATAACCTATTTTCTTCTTCTTCATCTTGATGTGCCTATCCGTTACGAATGTTGGCGATCATCATGGCAATCTTTATCTTATCTGCAGCACCGCGGACAAGCTGCACAGATATTGTATTGAACCAGATTCTGAGGTTATTTAACCAAAATGTTCTTCTTCTACCTGGACCTCGGTTTCCAAATATTTTTCCTTCCTAACCTAACCTATTTTCAATTAAAATTATTATTTACTCCCAATAAATATAGTAGATAATGTAAAAAAATGACAGAAGAAAGTAGTTTCAGATCCATACTGGTCCGATTTATCAACATCCTAAAGTTAAATTTCCATAAATCCTCTCAACTACCTACTTTTGCTGAAATGTGTTTTTGAAATTCGTTTTGTGACGCCTGTATTTCTTCGTATTTCCTCGTCGTTAACACTGTTTTTGAAAATCAGTCCAAGTGACGACCGTTAGATAGAGACAGTGGCGGATTTAGACATTTGCCTTGGGAAGGGAACTTCCAACTTGGGGGTAATTTCCATGCTCTCAGGTTAAACAGCCAGAATATTCTTCTTTGTCCTGGGGCTCTTCTTCCTTCAATTTTACCTTGCAAAATGCATTGAAGTAGCTCGTATCTGCCTTGATTTCTCATTATATGTCCCAAGTATTGCAGCTTACGGCCCTTCATGATGTTGACCAAATCCGCAGTTTTGTTCATCCTCCGCAGTACTTCTTCATTGGTGACTTTGTCTGTCCATGGTATCTTCAGAATCCTTCTGTATGACCATAGCTCAAATGCCTGAAGTTTTGATAGAGTTTCCGCCTTCAATGTTCACGTTTCTACTCCGTACAAAGGCACTGAGTACACATAACATTTGAGCCTTATTTTTGTTTCTAGGGTGAGGTCATGGCTCTTGAACACATAACTGATACACCAGAAAGCATTTTTTGCCTTTCCGATGCGACATTTAATCTCTTGGGTATTGTCCCACGACTAATTGATTATAGTTCCCAGGTAGTTATATTTTGAGACTCATTCAATTCTCATTTGGTTTACATACAAATTTGCTCCAGTTATGTTTTCCTTGCTGATGATCATTAGCTTGGTTTTGCTGGTGTTTATATCGAGTCCATATTTTCTACTTTTTTCCGTTATTTTGTTCATTAAGTTTTGCAGCTCTTCTATGGTATTGGAAAACACTATTGTATTGTATTGTATTGGAAAACACTCCCCTTAAGATTTTGACCTGATCTGTATATTCTCCATCTATTCGGAGTACCGCTGATTGATTCCAATACAGGTTAGGTGTTATTTTTAAGTATTTTCCTTCAATCCCTGTCGTCTTCAGCACTTCCATCATTTGTTCATGTCTGACTCTATCGAAAGCCTTCTTGTAGTCAATCAGGCATGCAAAAAACATTACAGCTGACATCTCTACATTTCTGAAACAATACCTGCATACTAAATAAAGCTTCCCTCGTACCAACGGCGTTCACAAATCCAAACTAATTGTGTGCAATTTGTTCCTCGCATTTCCGGTAAATTCTTTTGTGGATGACTTTTAAAAACAGCTTCACAAACTTTTGCTCTTGGTTTTTGGGGCAATGGTACGAACTCCGATTTGAGCCACTCTACTGGTATTTTTCCTGCCTTGTATATTTCATTAAATATTTAAGTTATTTGTTTTGTTCACCCTCTAATAGCTTTAACAGTTCTGCAGGAATTTCATCAAGTCCCGGTGCCATTCCATCCTTCATTTGTCTGACGGCTGCCGTTATTTCTTCTGGTAGGATTTCGGGACCTGAATTTTCTTCAATGGTGGGCTCTTGTATTGTTCTAAGGTCATGGAAAAGCTTCGTCATTTGTTATTTTTCCGCTGTTGTGTTTTCGGAACTTTTCAGCTATTTCCTTCAGCTTTCGATGAACATTGAAGTTATCATATCGACTCTGATACTCCTCTATATCTTGACATTGTTGGGGTAAATTTCCCCATTACCCCCGTGTATCCGCCCCGTGTATGCTAAAGTAATTCATAGATGGCACATGGCCATGGTTTCTTTTGGCAGTGTAGCTTCTGGCTTTCCTGTATCAGTTTAGTACGAGATTTTGGAAGTCTTTTCCTACTCGCTTGGGGTAATGATAATGATAATGATATTTTCATTTTCATTTTATATATTTTCGGGGGTGTTTGGCATTATTTTAAAACCTGCCGCACTTGCCAAGACGCATTGGTCGGTTTTTAATAGAATTATATTCCCTAAGATTAGTTATTACAGTTATTCCGCTGATACTCGATCTTCAGATACTCGTTTGGGATAATAGGATTTGCCAGCGTGAAGGTGAGATTGACATTTGAGTGGGAGAGGCTATTTGGGACGCATCACTGCCCCATTAGAATCCCTAATGTGAACTAATGTGAAACGTGTAACTATAATGAAATGGAGATGGGCAAGTTATGTGGCGAGAATATTGAACGAAGATGGACTAGAAGAATATTAGAATGGCCATGACGAGCAGGCAAACGTAGCAGAGGTCGACCTGTGAAACTATGAACAATAAACGGTACATGTTGATATACCTAGGACTTTTCTATTAAGGCTAAATCGAATCGAGTCTTCTGCACCATCTCTTTTCGTTTCCGTGTCTCTTTG
Source organism: Diabrotica balteata (assembly GCA_918026665.1). Taxonomy (NCBI): domain Eukaryota; kingdom Metazoa; phylum Arthropoda; class Insecta; order Coleoptera; family Chrysomelidae; genus Diabrotica; species Diabrotica balteata. The sequence goes on along the minus strand of OU898281.1, from coordinate 35,541,787 downwards.
TTCCCACAAGTTGGCACAAGTTGTGCCAATATAGTGCCTCCAAAGTTCGCCAGCTGCTTGGGGCATTGCTTAGGCGATGCACTTCTCTCTGTGCTCCAAGCATCCCGTTGTCATATGGGATAGTGTTACATACCAAGATTGGAGAGCGAAGTAGTCGCAGCTCGAATCTCACCGTGCGGTAAGCTAAATGCAATGCGGCTATCTGGCGATTTTCTGATTGAGGATTATGTAGGTGTGCATGTGTGTGTCGGCATTTTTCGTTTGTTTGTGTATGTTTGTGTATGTGCGTGTGCGACAAACTACAGATAATGACAAAGCTGCTGCCTCTAGGTCACGTTCCCAATTGATCCGTGGGTTTTTTTTGGTTATACCTCATTCACACCTGTCTTATTGTCCTATATAACCAAAGGACGTTACCTACTAATGAGACGCGCCGTGTTGGAGATAAAACCTTCTCCACCCAGTCTGTTCTGCGGGCAGTAGGTACAGAGTGACTCTCTCGCAAAGTCTTAGTAAAATATAGGGAAAACGCAGACCATTGAAAGAAAAAGGTCTCCTAGATGACCAGATAATGGACTGTGCTAGATTTCGAAGAACGTATAGAGGCTGCAAAAGATAGGGAAATTTTTGCCAGAGTAATCGTTAACCTCTATTAACGGACAAAGCACTAGAAAAAGTAAATTGTGAAAAATACATATATTATCTAACTCTGCAAATATATATTATGTGAATGATATAATAGACGCGTTGTATAATTAGTAGAAGTCAGCAAAGCGTAAAAAGTTAAAAATTTATCATTTATTCTAATAGACAAATGCCACCAAAAAAAAAGTTGTCTGTTGAATTATATATATTCTTATTATGCTTTAGACAGCCATTAACATACAAGTTTCGACAGTCTTTGTTAGCGTGACACGCCAAAACAAACAAAATTATTTATCGATGAAATTATAATCGGAAGTTCTAAGACATCCATCGCATAGTTTAGCAGTGCTAATGTTTGATTTATTGATGATTATGACGCAGTAAGCCATGAGCCATAACCTACTTTAATGTCAGCTTGTTAATTGTTTTATTCACCTCTGGCCTTTGAGATTAGTCACGGACGACGTGATTCGCTAAAAATAATAGGGTCAAGTGGTGTAAACAAAAACTGATGGTCGAAATTTTGTATCGCGAATTTAAAGGACAGGGACGATTTGGATTTAACTTATATAAATTTAAAATTTATAAATATTTCAATTATGTAAAAGCAGATATGTCTAAATGGACCGTAAATTAACAGAGCACTTGCTTCTTAAAATAAATTCACAATAGAATACAAATACGGATTTGAAGCAAACATTAGAATTGTAATTAAAATTACATAATATTTTATTTATATCTATTGATTGATTTTGATTATTTTATTGACAATAGGCATTCAAGGCTGAAATCGTTCTCTAGAAAAATGTTTCGTCACTCACTGGCGATTTTAATAGCAGATTAGGTTAGGTTAGGTTCAATATGACGATACGACATTATATCACAAAAAAATTGTAGTTATAACATTCTAAATTTTTGATACTACATTGTAGGTATACAGTACACATCACGATTAGTAGGGTAGTAGAGTATTTATTATTATTATTATTGAGTTAATGCCTCGACAACTAAGATCATTGGCATGGTACAGTCAGGTACCTAGTTTAGTGTGTGTGTGTGTGTGTAGAGTAATTGTCTTGATACTTAGCAAAGTCGTCGTTATTGTCTTTGCTAAAAGACGCTAATTGTATCTGAACGTCTGCGGTCCCTCCGGTGAGTACCGATCGCACAAGGATAGAAATTATTTTCATTTATTAATTTTTAATAAACGAAAATTTCTCCACCCAGATGAGATTCGAACTCATGACCTTTAGGTTTAAAGGTAGGCGCTCTTACCACTGAGCCACAGAGGGGGTTATAGTAGAGTATTTATTTAACTACATAACAGATCAAATATTGTTTGGAGCAATTAAAAAAAATACATAGTATTAAAAAAGGAATATAAAATGTAACTTAAATATATACAAACAAGAACACATATTAAACAGAAAAACATTTATGGCAAAGTTACGGTAAGCAGTTCAATAGATGTTATGCAATCAGTCATATATTCTTCTGAAGATATTTTTTTATAACTCTATCAAAACTGTTACAGCTTAGCTGTTTATGCTTTTTGGTCAAATATTGTAATAGTTAAGACAATTTTTTTCTGAAAGACTTAATCTACAGCGATTAGTTCGTAGGTAGTGACAGTTTCCCGTATTATGAACATGGAGATACAAAAACAGCCAGAAAACTACAGAGGTATAAACTTGTTAAATACTACACTAAACCTTACAACTAAAATTTTATAAGTGCTAATAAATCAGAGGACAAGTTTAGCAGATAAACAACAGGGTCTTCGTAGTGTATAGATGCAATATTCGTTATAAAGCAAATTACTGAGAAATCACTAGAGTACATGGACGTATAAACACAGATGGACTCAGTTATTTACATAAAATTGTGAAGTCAAAATTATTTGAATAGGTCACATTCTGAGCACCTTCAACTGTTGTCACATTTTTTTTTAATTTCTTATTCCGCTGAAAATATTACTCCGTATTTTATACTCTACAGGTGCTATCAAATCAAAATAATAATTTATTGGTTATATTAATATATTTAATTGTAATCAAAATATCAAGTGTGCACATAGTGTGCATTATCATTTAATAATAGCGTATAATAGATATCAATCAATTATTTTATATGTAGAAGCACTGAAAACTATTTATAAATGGCAACGGTTGTTTACATTTCTCTGTCTTATGGATCTACTTCAAACTTCAAATGCTGTTCCATGTTTGTTTACTTTTTACAGTAAATGGGGAAGAAGTTATTTTTCGATATTTTGGCTGTATTTTGAGTGATATTTGTGAAAAGTGAAATAAAATAAACGAAATATTTACATCCCGATTTCTCATTTCATTTGTAAGTACATACAATTTACATTATTTAAGATGAGAAAATGAGGAAGCGTGTTTGTTTACATTTTAATAGGCGTACCATTGGGTTTATTCATGTTCATTAATGTATTAAATAAGATATGAGTTCATGAAATTAGTAGACATTTATAAATTGTAAGTAGACATCATCTGATTAAAAAATATCTGTTTACTACCTTTTTAATTTAACATTTCTCATGGATACAAATAAATTAGTGAAATGAATAAAACTCATTTATTTTTCTATGTAGGTTTCCAAATAATATTGACGATCGAACTATTTGAGTAGCAAATTAAGGAGAAAACATAAAGATTTTTTATTGTAGCATTATTTTGATACTATTAAAAAATTAACTTGAATTCAACTATATTTAATTGTATTAATTTTAAAGCAAATAAATTGTATTTTAATTTTTCTATAAAGACGTGATTTGTTAATAGTTAAACTCTCGTTTTTTTTTTTAATTATTTGAACGTGTTTTTATACATTATTACTACTTCCAATTTTTAAAATCTGAATAATTACCCGCGAGGAAAAATTCAAGCACGCTTATGCTCATTGCGGAAGCATCACATTCTATTGAAGCTTCAAAACATTGTGTGTTAAAGGTATCTTATTGCTGTGTCCATCTATGTTTATACGTCCATGCTAGAGTATAATAGACCAGCCTTTCTGTGTCTGATTGACCTAAAGAAAGCATCTGACAGAGTAAAACTCAAAGATGTAATGCATCTTCTGTATAATAGAGAAGTTCAGCTAAATATTGTAAAAACTATCGATAAAATCTACCAAAACAACAAAATGGAAGTCAGAATAGATGGATAACTTATAGAACCTATAAAAATAGGAAGTGGAATATGACAAGGGGATTCATTGAACCCCATGCTCTTCAATTTGATCATGGATGAAATCATCAAAACCGTTAACAAAGGAAGAGGATACAGAATGGGAAACAAAGAAATCAAAATACTTTGTTACGCAGACGACGCAATATTAATAGCCTAAGACGAAGATATTCTACAAAGACTGGTCCACAGATTTAACATAAGGGCAACAGAATTTAATATGACAATCTCATCTCTAAAACTAAAACAAAACTAAAACAATAGGAGTCAGCAAAGAACCAACCATATGTAAAATAGAAATTAATGGCATCAGTATTGAACAACAGAGATACCTATAGGAATAATCAAAACGATCGAAAATATCTACCAAAACAACACAATAAAAGTAAAAGTAGAAGAAGAACTAACCGACCCTATTGTAGCTAACAATGGGTTAAGACATGGAGATTCATTGAGTCCTCTATTGTTCAACCTGCTTATGGATGAATAATAAAAAGTAAGAACTAAAAACGGATACCAAATGGGAGAAAAACAACTTAAAATAATCTGCTATGCTGACGACGCAATGTTACTCTCTCAAAGTGAAGATGATTTACAACGTATGCTGCACCAATTTAATAAAACCTCCAGAAAATTTAACATGTTAATTTCCCCAAAAAAGACAAAATGCATGGTTACAACAGTAAATGTACTAAGATGTAAATTGGAGCTGGAAGGTCAGATAATAGAACAAGTGATGGAGTTTAAATATCTAGGCATCACATTATCTAGCTACGGAAAGCTCGAAACCGAACTGGAAGATCAAGAGAATAGAGCAAATAGAGCCGCAAGCTGCCTAAATGAAACAATATGGAGAAATAAAAATATCGGGAAAGAAACGAAAGACAGAATTTACAAAACAGTCATCAGACCAATAATGACATACGCGGCAGAAACAATATTTCGATCATGTAATGAGGACATCCAGAGGTATAACCTTGTACACCTCATAATACAGGTTAAGATCGCATGAAGAAAAGGCCCAGGCCGACGAACACCTGGTCCGAAATCTCCGAGAATGGTATCAAGAAACCACCGCTAATTTATTTAAAGCCGCCGTAAATAAAGTTATTATTGCCAATATGATCGCCAATGTTCGATAATCAGACAGGGTACTGAAAGAAGAAGAAGAAGGCAGAAACAAGACCTGATACAGAGAGGACAAAAAGGATGTTAGAAACATCAGAGATAAAAACACAGAAAAATTGATGGTAAGACACTATGGGGCAGAGCTAGAAGTACATACATACGGCAGCAAGCTGGAGAACATCAAGAACTGGGTAAGAAATAAAAGAGTAGAATGGAACGATCATATAAGCCGAATGACCACTTACTGGAGGCACATTAAAAAACAGAGAGTCATGTCTATATAAAAAGAAAAAGAAGAAGCAGTATTGAACAAGTTATGGAAATAAAATACCTGGGAATTACACTGTCTAGCTATGGAGACCTGGACAAAGAAGTGAGAGATCAAGTACAAAAAGCAAATAGACTAGCAGGCTGCCTTAATAACACTATATGGTGAAACAGACACATTGACACTGAGATGAAGTCAAGAATTTATAAAGCCACTGTAAGACCAATAATGACATATGTATCAGAAACAAGTCACACAGACACAGTCACAACGCAAAGGCTCCTGGAAACTGCAGAGATAAGAGTACTGAGAAGAATTACAGGAAATACGCTGAGAGATCAAAAGAGAAGTGAAGACATTAGAAGAAAATGTAACGTACAGTATAAATGAATATACACAAATAGAAAAAAATAATGGAATAACCACATAAGCAGGAGGTGACCCGTGTCGTCAAAATAGCAAGAGATAAATCACCAACCGGCAGAAGTATCGGACGATATCGATATCGATAAAGAGGAAGAAGCAGAAGTGAACATGGACATCAGACTGCTTTATTAAATGAGCACGTTTTCTGTGAATTTCAGTTAGAACTTGAAATATCATCAGAGGAGGTACCGGCATAATTTTGAATTTGATAAAGAAATGTCGGCAGTATTCTAGATAACTAACCGCTGCTAAAATACTGACAGCTCTCTTTTGCATTCTAAAAATTTGAAGTGCATTTGTTGAATGGCCCCATATGATTACACCATACTTTAGATGAAAGTGGAATAAAGAAAAATATGTCACTTTTAATGTTTCAAAGTTGACAACCCTTGCTAGCTAGCGAATAACAAATAATGACCTTGATAGTTTTTTCTTAAGTTGTTAAGTTCTAAATTACTTGTAGATATAACCAAATGTTGCATTTTATCAGAGTTAAGTTTTAGTTTGTTTGCAGCAAACCATGAGCTATATTTAGTAGAAACTTCCACTTAAGACATTTCTAAATGATCATTATTTTTTCCTGACGTCGTCATCATCATCATCATCATCCAGCATCTATTTATCACGTCCATTGCTGGACATAGGCCTCCCTTAAACTCCTCCATTCCTCACGATTTTGTGCTCTTTGTTGCCAATTTTTAGTGATACGCCTGATGTCGTCGGCCCAACGTGTAGGTGGTCTTCCTCTACTGCGTTTGTCTGCTCTTGGCCTAAAATTTGTAATTTTGCTCGTCCATCGTGAATCGTGCATTCTCGCTACATGGTCTGCCCAGTTCCATTTTAGTTCCGCTATGCGTTCCACAACATCAGTAATACTCGTCCTTCTTCGCAGATCTTCGTTTCTTATTCGGCCCCTCAACGTCACTCCCAGCATAGACCGTTCCATTAGTCTCTGTGCCACTCTCAGTTTCGAAGCCGTGGTCTTGGTTAAAGTCATAGTTTCCGCCCCATAGGTCATGACCGGTAATACGCATTGGTCAAACACTTTTCTTTTGAGGCTGATTAGTATGTTGGCCCTAAGTGTGTCTCGCAGTTTTCCAAAGGCTGCCCATGTTAAATTAATTCGTCTTTGGATCTCACATGTTTGGTTATCCCTGCTGATTCTTATTTCATGACCCAAATACGTATATTTCTCCACCAGTTCTACCACTTTGTCTTGAATAGTCAAATGGTTATTGGGGACCGAATTTGTCATAAACTTAGTTTTGGTCAAGTTCATTCTCAGGCCCACCTTCGAACATGCAAAATCCAATTCGTTTAACATATCTGTAGCTAAATTATCTGTGATAAGGACAATGTCATCTGCGAAACGGAGATGGTTAAACTTTTCGCCGTCTATCGTTACTCCTCTGTGGTCCCAATTGATCATCTTAAAGGCATATTCTAATACCGTTATGAATAATTTCGGCGACAATGTATCTCCTTGCCTTATTCCACGATTTATTTTTATTGGTCGGGTTTTATTGTCTATTTTAACAGTCATAGTGGCATTTTTGTAAATATTATAAATAAGCTCGCTATACCTATGGTCAATCCTGCTGTCATTCATTGCTTCTATAAGGCTGTCTAATTCGATCGTGTCGAACGCTTTATGAAAATCTATGAAAGTGAGAACAAGAGGTTTGTTATATTCTATAGATTTTTCAATGAGTGTCTTTACTGTGTGGAGGTGATCATTGGTACCATAATTTGAGCGGAATCCTGCCTGCTCTCTCGATTGGTAGAAATCTAATTTTTTTTCCAATCTTGATGTCACTACCCTAGTGAAGAGCTTGTATATGTGGTTCAACAGGCTAATAGGTCTATAATTTTCTAGGTCCGTTCTATCTCCTTTTTTATGCAAAGGATGGTTGTAGCATTGTTCCACTCTTTGGGCACCTCTCTTTGCTGCAAACATAGATTGAATAGTTTCCTTAATTTATTTAATAGCATATCTCCTCCATTTACGATAGCTTCTATTACGATTCCATCCTCTCCTGGGGCTTTGTTATTTTTCATTTTTCTTAATGCTTGTCCAATCTCATCTAGCTTTATCTCTGGCATTAGTTCGAAACCTTGATTCTTGATCTTCTTTGAAATGGCTGTTTGTATTCCTGTTTTATCTTCTCGTCTACTTCTATATAAGTCTTCGTAAAACTCTTCGACGACCTGTATTAACTCGTCTCTACGTGTTATTATTTCATTTTGCTTGTTTCTTAATTTATGAATTTCGCATTTCCCATTCGTTAGCTTTCTACGTAGAACTTTTAGGCTGTTATTTTCCTCTATAGTGCGTTTAATATAATCGGTATTAAATTTCCTTAAATCTCTCCTAATTGCTTTCGAAACAGTTTTGTTCATTTTTCTTAAAGTGTTGCTATCTACATTCTTATCGCTTCTCATTTGTCTTCTTTGATCCAAGAGCGTTTCAGTATATGGACTTATTTTACTATCTGATTTTCTTTTAGGACAGTGCACTCGGTGACTTTCTTGTAAGGCGTTTATGATGCAGTTATTCAAGTCGTTAATATCGTTAGCGGAGGTTTCTTGCAATAGAAGCTTATTATTGATATGTGTCTGATATTGGTTGATATCTAATGGGGGTGTCCAGATACCATGAAATTTATTTTGATTTGAACTTTCGCTCGTCGTATCATCTGCGAATTGTATGGATTTGTACTGAGATATGAAGTTAGTCAAATCGTTGACATAAATAATAAACAAAAGAGGTCCTAAGACAGAACCTTATGGAACTCCATGTTTTACGGATAGAAAATCGGAGAGATGACCTTTAGACACTACCGCCTAGTGTTTTCCACATAGATAAGAAATTATAAGCTTAAGAGTGATACCTCTGATTCCATAGTAATTTAATTTTTGGAGCAAAATGTTGGTGTGAAACGCAGGTCAAACGCCTTCGACAAGTCGCAAAGAGAAATTGTTATGTGATTGCCGCGTTCAAGCCCCTCAATCACCTCGCTCACAACATTAAATACCGCGTTTGTTGTAGAACGAGCACTTCTGAATCTATATTGTGATTTGCTAAAGTAATTATTTGACTTAAAATAGGAATAAAATTGTTGTTCGATAACCTTTGCAATCATCATCATCATTGACTCCACAACCCATGGTGGGTCTTGATCTGCTCAAGGATAAGTCTCCATTCTCTCCAGTTCTTCGCCTTGGCTTTCCAGTTTCGTACTCCCAACATTCTCGAGTCTTCCTCCACCTGATCTTTAAATCGTTGTCTGAGTCTGCCTCTCCTTCTTATTCCCTCTATTCTTTGGTTATAAATATATTTTGGCGGCTCCATCTCATTCATTATCTCTATGCTTATGGGTCCGTAATTAATTGTCAGTTTTTGAGGAATCACCTTTTTGTAGATTGGTAGTACTTTTGAGTATTTTAGTAGTTCTGGAAATACTCCAGTTGATAGAATTAAATAATAAGATGACAGAAATATGTTAAAACTATTTGGTAAGTTTCTTTTAGAATTTTGCTATTTGATTTGAGAGAGACCTCTTCTTCCACAACGGGACAAAAAAAGGACTTGCTCGGAGAAGAATAATTTCTATAATTGAAGAGGACGTCGTCATTAATAGCGGGAAGAGATGTAATTATATTCTCTGCAATTGTAGTAAAAAACTTGATTTATTTCATCAGGTTGTGCCGAACTGGATCTTGTGTTGTTTCCGAAAATTTCGAAATTTTCTATTTTCCAGCAGGCCCTAGGTTTATTATTGGAACTTGTAATAAAATTACAGTAAGCTGACTTTTTAGTTATTTGTAGGTAATTGCCGATTATATTAAAATTTTTGTTGTTTATATACTTTGAACAAATCGGGTTCCTTAGATCCTTAGATCTGCAATGTGATTAATAAGAGAAAGATTAAATCTATAAGACCCTAATTAATTATTAAACCATTGCATGGGTGTTTTTTCAGCAGTTTGTCGTACTTTTTTTAGTGAAAAATGTTTTAATATTAAATTGTTTCGGTAAGAAAGAATAGTAATGGCAGAAAAAAGTAAAGTTTCGGTAAGAAAGACTGTTAAAAAATCAGGATCACTATTAATATCATAGAAAAAGTACATATTTGTACTAGCTTGTGCACATTTAAATTTATGTAAACCAGAAGAAGTAATAAATCGTTGAAATGTTTGATTAATGTCAACAACTTTATGCTCAGTGTCAATAAATAAAAATTGAGCTCCATAGTCAGAAAAACAAGGTTCAAAAACGCCCACTCTATAGATATTTTCAGAAAAATTTGTCATAATGTTGTCAATGCAACTACTGGACTGGGATATGATTCTAATATAATCGTTTATAGATACTTTTAGACCAAAAGATGTTATTAGATTTTGAATATCAAAAAAGGCTCAGATTTAATTTTAATATTTATATTAAAATTACCCAGCATGATCAGTTTGTCCGCTTTACCTTTGTCAAAACGTTATGACATTCTCAAAATTCACCAAAAACAAGTCAAAGTCACCCTCACCCGATCTGTGTACAGTTAAAATATTGGTTTGTATTGAAGGTACATAAATTGCACATACTCTTTGCTCTACATTAAATTCATTTAGATTAAGAGAAGAATACATAAGATTTTCTTTTACATAAATTGCAACTCCGCCGTGTTGTTACTTGTTACCCTATAAAAGAAATTAGCTAATGAAAAGCCGGAGATGCTAATTAATTTTAAATTTTTTTTACTTTACCAGTGCTCGAATAACATATGACGTCATATAATTTTTGATCCGCAAGAAAAGCATTGATCATATCGACTTTATTTGAAATACACTGCAAATTAACGTGAAACATGCTTACCGTACCTTGTCGAATTAGTTTATTTTGATAAAAGTTTGTAGAAGTTTCTATTTTTCTTCATACATCTTATTTATGTACTGAAAATTTCTTTTGAAGTTAAATCTCCTAACGATCTCACCTAAACACCTCCTAAAATCTTCGTTAATTTTATTGAAAGGGAAAGATACCTTATATGTGGAGTATTTGTCAGTTCTATGCCATTCCATGCAGTTAAAAGTAATATCGAGTACCGTCTCATCCAAAAATTTTAACACCCAAACAAATGCACCTGGCCATATATCATTAGCGAGATATTGCTGTCCATAGTAACGTTCGTAGACTTGCCGTTACTTATCAAGGAATTTTTGGTTACATGTAGTTGAAAAACTATGCATTTAACTTCGACATTAGCTGCATTAATTACACTACTAAACTCACTCAGTTTGTTAGCAATTTGATTAATTTATTTGAATAATTTCAATGTCAAAGGTAGTTCTATTTCACCACATACCAATAGCATCACTGGCATTGAGGTTTGAGAAATATTTAAAATTGACCGGACCAATAAATTTGAGGTTGAACCTTGAATAACCTTGCGTCTGAGTTGTATTACATTCCTGACAAATAACTCTTCCGCATATGCTATAAAGATATTCGGAAGGACTTCAGTTCTATTTTAGATTTTTGAATTTTCTTTAAATGTTTGTCTACAAACCAAACTACCAAACAAAAGACAATCAAAGTAATTTTTAATGCAGTACCGACGCTAACTACGATTTTTTTTTCGATGGTTCTACAACGCTTAGATGCAACGCAACCTAACTTTTGGTGATGGTAAAAGTTTGGTCAGCCGTTGATCTGATTCCTAAACTCCACCTGATATTCTCTGCATAGGTATTTATTCTTTCTCTTATAATCCTCTGTTTACGCCACAAATTATACTTAGTATGGCTCTTGCATGCTGGTTGTGTGTTGCTTTTTTATAGGGCTCACAACCCCGAATGTAACAAGGTCGAGTGGAAGTTCCGGTTACTGTGAGTGGGCGAGGACAGAAGGCAATTCAGACTCTTTTTCAATACACATAAGCATGTGCACACAATAGAAAATTTGTATAGTTATTTTTACTTATTATTATTAAATTCGATGCAGTTTTGAGTCTATTAGTTATTTTTAATATCCAATACTATAAACATCCTCCCTATTTCCAATTAAGTACATATATATATATATATATATATATATATATATATATATATATATAATTTCTATACACCCCAGCTTGGGGTTAAACGGCGAATGCTTTCTAGATCCTATTTCTTGGAAGGATCAGTCCCTTTTGTTTATGTTATCTTCTTGACTATATCTCTCCACTTTTTACTGTCTCTAGTTTTTCCTCTCCATTCTCTGACTCCTGCCATTTGGAGGTCTCCTTCAACTTATTGCAGCCACTTTGATCTTGGTTTTCCCCTTCTCTTTCTTCCTCCTGGATTCCATTCTATGATTGCATATGTCACTGCATCATCTCCTGCTCGCCAAATGTCACTTAACCATCTAATTTTACATTGCTTTATTTTAGTCACGATGTCTTGTCTCTCCGCTAAGTCTTCTTCATCTTTTTCGTCATTGTTTCTCCTGCATATAATAATATTGACCTAATTATGGTGTTGTAAATGTTCTTCTTAGTTTTCTTAGTCAGTGTTTTACTTTTAAGTAATCTTTTGATTGCAAAATAAGCTTTAGTCGCTGTTAATATTTTTTCTTTTATTTCGAACTTCCGTTCTCTGGGTTTGCTTATTGCAACCCCTAGGTATTTGAAGTATTCTACTTCTTCAAACTCAGAACTTCCTATTTTAATTTTTTCTTTCATAGACTTTTTCCCTATATTTTTGTCTTTTCTTGGTTTAATCTTAGTTCATTACCTCCCCTTTCTCTTTTATTTCTTCTAGTATTTCTTTTATTATTTTCCTGCCTTTTCAATAATAGCAATATCGTCTGCATATGCGATTATTTGACCACCTCTTGTTCTTAGATTTCCATTATTTATATTTCGAAGTACATATTTAAGGCTAGACTAATAGGCGTTGTTGATAAAGCATCTCCTTGTTTCATCCTTTATTTATACTGAATTCCTCTGTCTCTCCTCTTTGTGGCTTTATGCTAATTCATTTTTGTAGTTCTCATTCTCATTTCTGTTCATTTTCTGGGTTTATGTGGTATTTTAAATTTTTTAAGTGCTGTCATTAATACGTTCCTTTTAATTGAATCAAATGCCTGTTTGAAGTCTATTAATACCATTTCCAATTCTTATTCTTATTCGTTTGCTTTTTACATTATTTGTTTTATTGTGTGTATGGCATCTGTTGTAGATCTTCCTTCTGTGAATCCACATTGGTACTGTCCCACTGTCTTCTTTGTAATCTTTGATAACCTCCTTTTTATTATTGATGTCAATATTTTATATGTTGCATTTAGTAACATTATTCCTCTGCAATTTTCACAAATTTGTTGGTCTCCCTTTTTATGTATTGTTATGATCTGCCCTACCTCTCAGTCCCCTGGCATTTTCTCTTCTTTTCATATATTTTTTAATAGCGCCTGTATTTTTCCTCCCATCTCCCTTCCTCAGTATTTTATTAGTTCCATATTAATTCCATCTTTACCAGGGGCTTTTCCATTTTTGCTTTTTTGGATTACTTCCTGGGACTGGGACTGGGAGGTAGGGCAGATCATAACAATACATAAAAAGGGAGACCAACAAATTTGTGAAAATTGCAGAGGAATAATGTTACTAAATACAACATATAAAATATTGACATCAATAATAAAAAGGAGGTTATCAAAGATTACAAAGAAGACAGTGGGACAGTACCAATGTGGATTCACAGAAGGAAGATCTACAATAGATGCAATAAACACAATAAAACAAATAATGTAAAAAGCAAACGAATAAGAATAAGAATAAGAATAGGAATAAGAATAAGAATTGGAAATGGTATTAATAGACTTCAAACAGACATTTGATTCAATTAAAAGGAAAGGATTAATTACTTCCTCCAATTCCTCTAATGTTGGTTCTTTTGAAATTCCCATATCTACTTCATCTACTTCGTCTGCTTCTTCTTCGTGCAGTGTTTCCTCCTCGTTATTTGTTTCTTTTCCTCTTGTGTCCTCCGTCAAGATCTCTCTGTAGTAATCCCTCCATACTTGCTTGTATTCTTGATCCTCTATTATCATTGTTTATTCCGTTTGTTTTGCCATTGTATTTTTTGTTTTGTTTTTTAATCTTTTTGTAAAAATTTTTCGTATTTCTGTTTGTTCTTTCCTGCTCTATTTTCTGCATTTTTTCGTTTACCTATCTTCTTTTATTTTGCCTTATCACTTTCTTAGCATCTTTCTTAATTTTTCATAAATTAAGTACATAGCTAATAACAAAATATGATGACACAAGAGGATCGTCTCACAAAAATACTTTGTGTAATATTATATTAATATAATATTATACGAAGAAAGCTCTATTTATTTAATTAATTCTTTATCACTATTCAATTTCACTGAAAACCCGCTGTAAGTGGGCCGAGGTAAGACTTTTCCTAAACAAATTAGTAATACCAGTCGGAGTAAGTCAATTAAAAATAACCGAACAAGTATTTTGATAACAAACCATTAAGTGAATCATATGGAACAATTCCACATTTATAACAAATTATCGACAGCGCTACTTGTAAACAAAAGTGACACGTTAATGGAATACTAACGATCATTGTCCAATAATGACGTTTTTAATCAACGACGATAAATACCACGCAGTTTGCTCGGTTGTAATTGCTTGGTCTTTTGTAACTTCTGTAATTTCTATTTAATGGCATTTCTACTTTCGGCATCGATGCAAATAATTTCTACTATATTCGTTGTAAAGAAAAAAAATCTCAAATGGGACTCATTTATATACTAGTAAAGATAAAAGCTAACCTTGTTTTTTCCGATATTTGATAACAAATATATGTTTTGATTTTTTTTAATTGTTCGCATCAAACATACAAGGTTATTAGTTTTATGTTTTTCCATTGTTTTTTGCAATATTTATTCGTTTTAATGTTATCAATATTACAAAATTTTTCAATAATTTAAAGCTGGGCATTTACATTCCGTCTTGCGGGTCCCACTTAGTAGGGCTCCTCTTCTTCTTTTCCGTCCCCATTAACGGAGGTTGGCGACACATTTCTAAAAGTTTGTCTGTCTTGTGCAACGTGGAATAATTCGTCTACAGTCATGTTTTTCCTAAACAATGTCTCGAATATTTATCATTCCTCAGTATGTGTCCAAGGTATGCAGTCTTGCGTACTTTTATTATTCTCGACAATTTTTTGTCTCGACCCATCCTTCTCAGCACTTCCTCATTGGTGACCCTGGCAGTTCATGGAATTCTCAACATTCTCCAGTATATCCAAAGTTCAAAGGCTTTAAGCTTCTTAACTATTTGCTCTTTTAACGTCCATGTTTCTACCCCGTACAATAGTTGGGGCCAGACGTAATATTCAACAAACGTCAGTCTCAGCGCTTTATTCAGATTTTTATCACAGAACAATTGCTTGAATTTTAAGAACGCTGCCCTTGCCATTTCTATTCATACCCTGATTTCTTGGTCTGGATCTAATTCTGTATTGATTTAAGCTCCTAGATATTTATATTTTGTCACCCTCTCTATTTGCTGTCCACCAAGGGTTAGTTGTTCATTATTTATTGGACTCCTTGATACTATCATAAATTTGGTCTTACCGTGTCATCTGCAAATCTCATGGTGTTTACGATTTCTCCACCAATTCTTATTCCTTCTTTTCTTTTCCATAAGGCTTTTCTGAATATGCCTGTGAGTACCCGTTGAAAAGCCTCGGAGACAAGACGCATCTTTACCTGACCCCTTTCGCAATCGGAATATTATTTGTTTCTATATTGTTCACCTTTACTACTGCTTTCTGATTTCAGTATATAGCCTTAATAAACTACATGTCTTGTTTGTCTAAATTGATGTTTTTTAATTCATCTATTCACTTCATATGCTGCACTCAGTCAAAGGGCTTCCTAAAGTCTATAAACCATACAATCATATGCATTCTTGTTATATTCCCGTTTTTTGTGCAAGAGTACCGTCAACGCAAATAATGCCTCTCTTGTACCCATGCCTCCTCTGAAGCCAAACTGCGTTTGATCTATCTGCTCCTCACATTTCTTATAAATTAGGTTTTGAACAATTTTGAAGAGAATCTTTAAAGGGTGGCACATTAGGCTTATCAATCTATAGCCATTACATGATTAGGGTTTGGTATTTTTTTGGTAGAGGTAAAAATATCGATTTAAGCCATTCCTCCAGGATGTTGCCCTCTACATATATGTAGTTGAGAATTCGGGTGTCTCTTTATATTACCGACATCTAAGGCTTTTAACAGTTCAACTGGAATTTGATCAGAACCGGGTGCTCTCCTTATTTTGCACTCTGTAGGGCATGCTTTACTTCTGAGGGTAAAATTTGTAGGTATTATTCTTCTTCACCTATATCTTGTTCATTTTCCCTCTCGTCATGGAACAAATGGATTATATATTGTTCCCATACTTCCTTTATTTTGCTCTCTTCAGTAAGTATTCCTCCATTATTATTTCTTGTTATGAATGTTCTTCTTTGTCTGGTGTTACCTGTAAATTCTTTCATTTTTTTATGTAAGTTTGAGATGTCCTGTTTGTTGCTGAGTTCTTCCAGTTCCTGGCATTCATTGTTTATCCATTCCTCTGCCTCTCTGATTTCATATTTGATTTTATTCTTGATGGTTTTATATTTATTTCCATCTTTATTTTTGTATTATCTTTTTTCAGTTATTAGCTCAACTATTTCCGGTGTCGTCCAGTCTTTTTAGTGGTTTTCTCTTCTTCGCTTAGGACCTCTTTTCCCACTTTTAGTATGGTTTTTTTCATATCTGCCCATACCACGCTTCCTTCAGTTAATTTATTTATCTCTGCGTTTAGTTGCTGTTAACAGTTGAGTTTTTTAGGTTTTTAATGTTTATTTTGGTGGTTTTAACTTTTTTCCGATTTTCTGAGTTTAATGTTGACGTTTGCTAGTAATAGATTATGGTCCGTATCTGCTTGGATAGGCTTTTGCAGTTGGACTACTAGTTGGATATTCGTCTCCACTCAGGCTCAGACTTGCTATCCAAATCCAACTAGCGGCCAACTTCAGCTCTAGTTTGTTTTCACGATGGTGTACATCGCTTGACCAAATTTAAATCCATAAAAGTCATTTAAAAAAGAAAAGAAAAATTGTTGGATGAAGAAATTATTTGTTGATCGTGTGAACTATTGTGACACAAAATTTCTCAATGTCATTGATTAGGATGATTACAAAAACTACCTCAGAATGGTCAACTTCACTTCTTCCCTGTGCTGTCGAAACGTCAAATAAATTTAATTTCTAACTAATATAAAGGCTTATTTCCAATTAAAATATTAAATTTGCATAAGATGCCACAAGAAAATAACTTCAGATAACTTAACTAACTGCTATTTGGTTTGAGTCCTGTCAGAGCCTGGTATCCTATGCTTCAGTCTATTGTGATCTTAGTTTTTGTTCAAGAGAACGATAAGAATTTCTTCGGCAGAACCATGCGGGTCAAGCAGGCACTCAAAGTTGGTTTCAATCTACTTTCTGTACTGCAAGAGGGCTCTGACTACTGTTGCGATGTCCAACGAAATCAATTTAATCTGAGTAGAGGAAAATAAACGGCTATTTGTACTAGACTAGGATCCTCCACTCTGTTTTCTTATACTCTAATCAATCATTATATGGAGTTTCTTTTAAAAAGGTTCCTGTCTCCTGTACTCCTGAATAGGTTGTCTAAGAAGACGTATGACACAGGCTAGGCTCGACGTTATTGAGTCTTCCAACGGTTCTTACTGAGAAGCCAATCAACCAGGTTACCAGTAAAACCCAGGGGATGGCCGAATTCTTACTGCCCATTAGCTTTATAACGAGGAAGACGAAACGAAAATAAAAAAGGAACACAAATCAGATTTTCATTTTTTTACTACATATAAGTATTTAAGAGTACGTGGCTCAAAACTGAAAAGGGATCTAGTAATCATCACAGAAAATTTCTCCACAAGAAAAAAGATCTGGTGAGATTTTTACTAAGTATTTCTTTGCGTAAAATATACAAAAAGTTTTTGCAATTATTCGTTTTTAGTAATTAAATAAAGTCTTAGCTTATTTTAACTGTCTTCTTTTTTTTTTCAGGTATGTTTGCTATCACGACATCAACATATATTTTGTAAGTAGAAAATATTTAAAAGAATTAAAATTATAAAACTATTCATTTATTGTACTCATTTTACAGATCACCTGTAATTAAACTTACGTAATATTGCCAAATCAAAAATCTTCACATTCATAAAAGATAACCAGATTTTTCTTTTTATATTGATTTAAAAGTATAAATGAGTTTCCTTCTTCTTCTTCCTTTGTAATAATATAACTCTATCTTCTAAAAGTTGGGAGCCAATATTTAACAATAAAACACAACTTTCTTAGGCAGCCAATTGTTAAAGCTTCGTCTAGCTCAGTATCTCAGACGTGAGAACGTCTTATTTAAATTCTTAATGGAAAAAATGAGTTTGGCTGAGACTAATCACATTTATTGTACAAAAAAAAAGAAAATGAACTTTTAATATTAAAACAAATCAAATCCTACCCTATAGCTTTACACAAAAATTTTAAAATACTTATAGCACTAGATACTTATGACACTATTGGCTTCATGCAGGTGACTGAATAGTAGGCTTCAGGTATTGGCTGGATGGATTGCAGTAAGTGTGGTTGTTGGCTTCAGATATTGGTCTGAATGAGGCTAAATGTATGGCACGTATTAGTTTCAATCAGCTGTTGAGTTCCTTATAGTAGCAGCCATGCTAGGACAATCTATTAATCCCTGCAATACCGCATGGTTTGGGAAATCTCACCCAGATTGACCCAGAAGACCAAAAAAAACCCAAGGAAGGGATTTAAAGATGTGAATGAATTTCCCAGCAGAAAATCTAGCTTAAGTAGACAAAAGATGCAGAAAAAATAGTCCCTTTCAGTATTTGGACTTGAAGACTGACATACCAGGACGGAGTTGCCAACTGCCAACAACAGTTGCTTTTAGCAGATCATAGCATAAAATATAATCGAAACTAGTGCAAATTAAAATTGGAATTTAGATTATGACAGCATATTTAGTAAATAGAAAGTTGAGCGCCAGCTATTTTAGAATAAAAATAGTAAAATGGAACAGAAAATTAACAAATGAGTAAAATGAAAAAGAATTTGAGTAAAATAATTATTTGAAGAAAAATAATAAACATGTGGCATTTATAACGTTGGACCTTCCTTAATTGAGTTAAACTCTCTGTTTTTCGGACAGTATAAACTTTTGCAACCGGTATTCTGTAAGGGTACGTTGTTATCAGGGTTTATAGGCCGTGATCTGGAAATGTTTATATCTGAAGTTTCCTCTGCAACTGTATCGTATCGAATGCCGTATTAAATTATCGTTTCAGTCAATCATTGATGATCTAGCTTGAGTGTTGGAAGCAGTCGTCTGCCTTTCGGGATCTGCCGGTTGGATTGGACCGAATCTGTATTAGGTTTAGGCGTGTCTAGGAAAATTTTTTTATTTCGTAATACTGAGAGTTCACGAAGATATCGGGTTCACGAAAGACAACAGAAAACAAGAAACACAATAGCTTTAGCTCGGGACAGGGCCTATTTGTGAGCACTTCAAACACTCAGATTTCCTAAGGTGGGTCCATTGTATCACCCCTATCCTAAAGATTGACTAGCCCCATAAGGACGTCTTCTGCCATCCGAACGTCTAATCCTTCAGTAACTTTGTGTCCTCACAGGAACTCACTCACAAGACTCTTTAGGTGTAACTTCTTCGTTTAGGACTTGCCACCTCTGATAGACCAGTGCTGGGCACTTCCAGAGCACGTGTGAGGGAGTTTCCTCCTCCTCATCACATAGATGGCACCGCGGGCCATCCACCAATCCTAGCAGATGTAGATGCCGCCGGAGTCTACAGTGATGCTGACCACCAAAGAGCATCTCCTACGGTTCAGAAAGAGAACAATGTCTGTAAGACTTTTGGTTGGTCCCAATATGTGAAACCTAGCCTATCTTATATCTTCACTGCAGTACTAGGACTCCTGGAATCTCCACAAAAGAAGCTTTTTGAGACTAATGACACTCCATCACAGGTTCGGGTCCCACAGGCAGACTGGATGAGCACCATCTTGCCTGGGCGTCAACCCGTTCATTCCTTCTACAACTGTGTTGTCTGGTACCCATATTCATCAGGACAACATTATCCAGTACTTTCTTCATCCAATAACCAGCTTTTGGGTTCTTTCAGAGCATTTACAGCTGCTTGACTGTTAGGGCAGATAGAGATGGGCAGAGGGCCAAAGATCTTGGCCCGAACTACGTCTGTCTCACTCAGGACTATGTCTATCCAGAATAGCAGACCTAGAATGTAATGGAATCTAAGCGAGAGGTTTTGTTGCTGCTCATTAAAATTCCTTAGAAATGGGACCAATAAGAGGAAGAGAATCATGATGATTTCCAGCCTCCGATAAGAAAAGAAACCTAAATAACGATAAGAAGAAGTACTAGGTCACCCTTTGAGAGCCTATTATATCAAATGAACTGCTATTAGAATAGTAAAATTATAATACGTTTTCTTTAAATTTAAAACTTCATCTTAAAAATAAGGAAAAAAGTAAAAATATGACCTACAACAATTTTTGATTTGCCTTCAAATTTAAACTAGTATTTTGAATAAAGTTAATATTCAGGAACGTGTATCTAATTTAAATATTGCGTGTTTTTTGATTAGTGAAGTCAATAATTTGAAATTTGAGGTGTTTAACATCTTGGGTGTTCCGTAAGTAATGATGACACGCGAAGGGTACAAGTTCATTTACTTTGTGTATGGTATAACAAAATGTAATACCTCAGTGTTTATGTCTAGAGACAGGTCGAATTTCTACGCCACACAGCAAGTTTGAAATTCAGGAGTCAGCGGTTTGAAAAGGAATGAACTTGCCAGCACTTTGTTGGTATTATGCTGGAATTTGCTTTCTCGGAAGATCCATACACTAAGTATTAGAATGCAATTTATAGGTAACATATGACTCATGCGGTAAATTCTACGCGAAAAGCACTGATGTGGTACAATTTAAATAAACTGTTAATAATAAAGATATTTCGCTGGATCTACTAAAGTAGGAATATCCGTTTCAAATTAGTTCAATACAATGAATGTTTTAGAATATTCAGACCCACAATTATGAATTATAAATGTTACTATTTGAAAAATACATTTTACTTATAGAACAGAGATCTAAGTTATTGTTTATGGGAATGTATGTATTTATAATAAAGAAATTAAAAACTTATATCAAGGGGTGTAAATGAGAGAAAGGGTTATAACCAAAGGAAATCTGTAGACTACAAAAACAAAAATGGGAGGAATTTAACAAGTGATGAAGAAATACTGAACAGATGAAAAGAATACTTCGAAGAGTTTTTAAATAAAATACCCGTAACAGAATATGACAAAGGAGAAGAACTGAAACAAAATACCGATCAAGAATGAATAGAGGAAAGACCGCCTAATGAAAAAGAAATCAAAGAAATAATAGAGAACCTAAGGAAAAATAAACCTAAAAAAGGATGAAGTAACACCTGAATTGTTCAAATATCGAAGACCAGTATTTATTAAATTTAGAAAAGTCGCTAAAAGAAATATGAGAACAAGAACGCATACCGAACGAATGAACTGAAGCCACACTGCGCCCAATTTACAAACAAGACGAAAAAAGTTTATGCCATAATTACAGGGGAAGAGCGCTGCTAAGTGTTGCATATATAAAATACTTGCAGTACATAATAGATTATAAGATATCTCAAAATATAGATAATGAAATAGGAGAATAACAATATGGATTCAGAAGAGAGCGCAGCACAGTAGATGAAATTTTCTTCCTGCGTGAAATACAAGCGAAAAGTTGTGAATACGAGAAATCTACAGTGGCTCTATTTATCGATTTTAAACAAGCTTTTGACAGAGCAAGAGAGAAAGAAATATACAGGGAGCTACTTGAAATGAGAATTAGTAAAAAATTGAATGAGAATGGGGTCAAAAATGGAAAAGAAACGGATAAGTTTGAAGTCAGCGAGGAGGTGCGACAAGGAGATCCACTGTCATCATTGTTGTTCAGTATCCTTCTTGAAATTGTAGTTAAAGAAGCCAAAATTAACAGGACAAGACTTGAATATTACCGGAAACAATGCCTAGCATTCGTTGATGACAAAACACTGATAACCAGAAGTAAACAAGAATTTGAGAGAATTTCTATTCTTGAGAAATTCTGTTTTGTTCTATTGTTTTATTATTCCAATAAGCCAATCCAATGATAAGAAAGGAATTCCATATATAGGAATATCCCTATTATATGGAATTCTTTTCCTTATAGATAAAATTAAAAAATTATTCTAAAAAATATCGTAAAACTACGTCACTGTACACTTTTTCCGCTATCTCTCTTTTTTACTGTTTTACAGAATTAGGTCATACGACGAAGCATCGCAATGCATCGTAGAAGGATATTTGAATAATTTAAGCATTCCTCTTCTTTTCTTTCCTTAGAGAGAATATCTGCTTTGGCGACTTTTCGTTTTGTATGAAAATCTATTCATAGGTTTGCAGAGCGAAAACGGGTGTTTTGTCCTGGAAAATCGCGTCAAAGGAAAAGCTATGTTTATGTTTTCAACATTCAAAATGTATATACCTAATACTAGGGCCTTAGTTTTCTCATTGCTTTCAACGTTTTTAAGTCTTATTTATATTAATAACTACAAACGGTTAGAAAATACAAAACAATTATTTATGTTCAAGAGAAATTCGAGAGACTATACAAGGTGGAATTTCAGATATGATATTTATATACTGTGTACTAGTACTTAAGTAGTTATTACTATATATTATAGAAAACAAATAGATAAATCGTTGCAGCATTTCACAACTTGCTACTAAAACAATGTACGAGTACAAAAAAATATGAAATCCACAAGGAAAACAATTCCTGTAGCTGGCTGTATACCACGTATCACAAAAAAAGAGGTTAGTCTTCGTAAGTGGGTATATTTATTTAAAAACCCTTAAAGGGCTACATCAAAAAAACAAACGTTTTCGGACTAAACAGTCCATCATCAGGTTTAAAATCGCCTAAAATAAGTATAAACCATTTAGTTAAAACAAACGTGGTTATGAAATTTTTACTATGGTTAAAAAGCAAAAATAGCTATACTTACTAGGTTAAAATGCCTGAGCCACCAAATAGATGGATAAAAACCCTTTAAATTACATATATGTAGTTATAAAAGATTATACATCTTATAAACATATACAGATACACACAAAAAAATATGGTTCTGATATACCGAAGTTTTGCAGGAGTTAGAAACAAAGATAGAATTGGACTTTGAACGCGTCCAAGAATTTAAGTATCTTGGAACAACAATAACTGAAGACAATAATGGATTATAGGAAATATATAGTGGGATACAAGTTGGGAACAGATGTCTTTACGTCCTTAATCATAAGTGGCTCGACAATCCGTTGTGGATCTTAGTGTGCTCACACAGAAGTCGCCACTCCTGTCGATTCCTGGCAACTTCCCTCCATCTTCTGACACTTAGAATCTGTAGGTGTTCTTCCACATCATCAATCCATCTCCTTCGTGTATTCGTGGTTTGACATCCTAGCAATGTGTCTTCAATCCAAGAAGTCTTTCATCATTCTGAGATAAGGTCCACGTTTCAACCCGAACTGCACGTTTTATATTTTTATTTTTTAAATATTTCTGTAGACCTTGAACAGTTCTGTTTGCTATTGCTATGTATCTTTTTATTTCGTCGCTTGTCGTGTTTGTTGCGTTTACTAGCGATCCAAGATATGTGAATTCTTTGATTTTCTCAATTTCAAAGATATGGTTGTTAATTTGAATTCTCTGTTGGATATTTCGGATGTTTGTTTCCCGGTTTACCACAAGTCCTAATTCACTTGCCGCGTCCGCAAGCCTTGTAAAACACTGCACCATGTCTCTCATACTTTTGCCCACTATAACTAAATCGTCAGCGAATGCGAGAATTTGCGTCGATCTATTAAAAATGATTCCATTCACTCTAGAATTTAATTGTCTGATTGTCTTTTCCAAGACAATATTAAAGAGGAGACACTCCAGCGCATTCCCCTGCCTTAGACCATTATTAATGTCAAAGAACGTACAGTTTTCTCTTTCAATTCTGACGCTTGAGCTTACGTTTTGCATTGTTCGTTGGGTCAACTGAACTAACTTGCATTATATAATGCAGTTCTTTTCACATTTTCATAGGCTGCTTTATAGTCAACGAAGATATATTGTGTTATTTATGCCCTTCAAAACTTTATAAAGTCGAAACAACTAACTAGGACAAAAATAAATCTATATAAAACAGTTATAAGACCAGTAGCTGTGTACGGTAGCAAGACATGGACAATAACAAAGGCAAACGAAAAGTGATTAGGTTTTTGGAAACGTAAAATCCTGAGGAATATCTTTGGGCAGTCCAGGAGACTCCAGTGGCAGTCAACCTCAGAAGATATTCTGACGAATGAATAGTGAGACTGGTATATGGAGATGTCCCAACTGGAATAAGACCACGTGGATTACGTGGACCAATTCCGGTGGCGAGATAATAATAGAAGGAGACCTTAAAGCTATGGGCGTGGAGAATTGAATGGAGATTGCACAAGAGAGACAGGAATGGAGGAAGGTCAAGTCGGCTAAAAATCACGTGGTTGTGGAAAATATTTAGGAAAATATATAAGTCACTCAAGAAGCTAAATAGAAGTAACTGAGGAATAACCTTACTAGTAAAAATACTAAAAAATGTATCAAAACCACAGAGTGATTTAGTGCCACAGATCACCGATGTTGTATTTAATATTTGTCAGATTTAGCCATACGGGTCACAATCCCTCTAAGGGGAAAATTCACTCATCCCAGATACCTACGGTATCAGAAGGATTGAGCTCTGGTGGGACTCTTTCCGTGTTATCAAGCCCTAGGTGACTGGATATGTTGGAGTATCTCCCAAAACTTTTCGTACACATCTGGACATCGCGGGAGTACAGCTTTCTATATGGCCTTATAAAGATGTTCATTTAGACCCAGCTGTTTTTTGTTGGCTAGGAGGTTTTTGGAAATAACCTCAGTAGTAGATAGAACAATAGGTACTGTCTCGGGTACTTTCAATTCCCATTGTCTCTTGATTTGTATTTCTAGATCTCTATACTTGGCGATCTTTTCGTTGTATTTAACACGCAAATTGTTAGTGTTAGATATCGCCACATCAATAAGTGTTGTTTGCCTGGTAAGTTTATTCACTAGTATGAGATCCGGTCTATTATGGTCCACTGGTTGGTCAGTGAGCACTGTGTGGTCCCGGTTTTCAAGCATTCTGTCAGGGACATATTGATAATAAGGAAGATGAAGATGAAGAGAAGTCCCAGTTTGTCAGCTAGTTATTATTATTTATTATATAATTATAATATATAATATATTATTATTATTGTAATATTAGTTTCCTGTGTTATAATATTAATTATTATTATTATTAGTTATATTAAAAATTAAATTATCATTAGTAAGTAATGATGAGAACATCTGAAAAAAACAAAAAGATACTTCTTTAGCCAGAATTTAGTGAAAAACTAAAACCAACCATACTAAGATATGTTGAGCGTTCAATAACTTAGATAATTGACTAAGAAACACAAAAAAATAACAAGAGAAATGAAATATTGGAGAAAACGAACAGAGAGTTAGACAAAACGAAAATCATAGCGTGCACACGCATTTCCAGTCATTCTTTCATGTAAAAGAAAAAACACCTGAAAGATCAAGTAAAGAAGAAAACGAATGAATAGAATATGGTAGTTAGAAAATAGGGATCAATGGAAAATCTCGTTATGTAAAGATATACGAAATATACTGCAAAACGCTTTATCCCAGTACTAATATTGCAATGGAAACAAATATTGGAATAATTATCGTAATTTTCCGCATATTAATAATTAGCAAAATGTTTTTCAAAAGTAAAAATTCTAATCTAATGTACATAAATTGAAGGTAACTACTACAAAGTGCAAAAACAAGAACCATTTAGAATATGAGTACATGCGATAAACAAGAAATTGTATTTCACAACTGATATAATATTATCTCATATATTTTATCAACCTCATTTGGTTTTTTTAACACTTAACTTATCCACTTTATTACAAAATTCGAGTATTTCAGTCACCATATCGTGTTGTATTACAATTTGTTATGAATAAAACCAAAAATATGCAATACGGTTCATTATCAGAGCACTATGGTTGATAAGGATAAGGTCACATATTTATAAAAATGAGTACAACTGATAAAGCACACCTCTTCCTCTGATTAATCTGAGGAAATGGGATTCTTGAACAGTGGTTAAGTATTTGCGGTGAACATTAGAAGAGTATTCTTTTTGTGGATGAACCGAATTAATCATTACGTGTATGGCGATTTTAAAACCATCACTAAAAAAAGAACAACAACACATCCTATCTAGATTACCCATTACAGTCTGGGCTGTGGTGCAAGTTTGTATAATTAATAACACAAGAACGGCAAAATAGAAACGCCAGCGCTAAGGATGTTTTAATTTTCTCTTTACTAATAATGTAAAATATTTTATATCGCATCCCAAATATTTCTAAATTTTCATTAATATAAAATGATTTTTAGGGACATATACATATGGGTATCGAAGTGATCTTCTTTTGCGACTTTCACGCCATGTTCTTCTAGCCATATTTATGTCCCATATATTGAAATGTGAATGTGAAATATCTTATACAACAGTTTCCATTTCCATGAAGAAGCAGGAGAGTAACTCACGTCATCCCGTGTTTGGCCAGCGAAGACGTCCATTAAGATTGAAATCTTGTAGGATCTCCATGAGTACCACGTTTACACTGGAACGTGTATAGCCGTTTAACGACGTCATCTACAGTTTTGGAGAGAAGCGACGGTTGCTGGTGCTTTATTACCAAAAGCAGAGATGGCTACAGGCCGTCAATTACCTTACATCACATAGTGGTCTCCCAATAGACCGGCACATTAGAGTGTGAGTCAAATTTAAAAAGATAAGTCTATATAAAAGATGGTAAGTGCGATTTGATTTGACGGTAGCCAGACATGGCGAAAATTCCATCGAGTGATTGCCGGTATAAGCAATCCCACACTTACTCACCAACGGCTTCGGGCGGGTGAGTTGGTAAGTGGAAGGGTAATCTTATGTCCTGTCTCTAAGAAATTGGCAACAAAGGCGAATGAATCAAGTAAATGGTCAACGGCATAAGGATGCAGAAGGCAAGGAGAAACCACTGCATTAAAGATCCAATTGGATATCTCTAGTACAATCATCATAGTAATGAGTACTAAAAGAAAAATAGAAACTGATCATGGGATTCGGAGCACTAGATCCGGCAGGGGAGGAACAGACAAGGACTTCCAGGTTGTTAACCGGCGAAAACCTTTGTCAAACATCGGAACAAGACAAAGTAAGCAAAAATAGGTACGTGGAGCGTCAAAAGCATGTATCAACCTGGTAAAATGCATAACACCCTTCAAGAAATGAGAAGAATGAATTATAAATATATAAGGTGTAAGCGAAACATGGTGGCCTAACTCAGGATACCTTTTGACAGAAACTGGTACCTTATATTACTCGGGAAACATTGACAACCAGCAGAGACGTGGAGTAGCAATTATTGTCGATACAGAGGTCAACAAGTCAATTGAAGGTTTTGTCCCAATCTCAGAAAGAGTGATGCTACTGCAAATAAGCACATCAGAAGGATGCAACAGAAGATGTAGTAGAAACATTCTACCAACAAATTTAAGATGCACTGAGAATGACAAAGAACAGGGAAATCACGGTAGTTATGGGCGATTTCAATGCAAAAGTCGGCATGGGAAGAACTGGAAAGAATAATAGGAGATCAAGGACTAGGGTAACGTAACGATAGAGGAGATAGTCTAATAAAATTCTGCCAAGGTCTAATAATCACAAACACGTTCTTTAAATTACATATGAGACGGTTATATATATTATATATAATATATATATTATATATATATATATATATATATGTATATATATACATAATATATATTTATATATATATATATATATATATATATATATATGTATATATATACATATATATATTATATATTATATATATATATATATATATATATATATATTATATAATATATATATATATGGCGCTCACCAGCAGATATAACCGGAAAAAGTGGTAAGAAACCAAATCGATTATATAATGATTAAAGAGAGATATCGTAACACCATCAAATCAGTTAAAACCATCCAGGAGCAGATGTCACATCAGACCATAACCCACTAATCGCTAATGTTAGAAAACTGAAAAAGCTAATATAAATTAGATACTAACACCTACAAGATAAATCAACAATGGCAAACATTAAAAAACTGCCTCCTCGTTCCATGCAAAGATATATTAAAAGAACCGATAAGAAAGAGAGACAACTGGATGACCGACCAATTAAAAACATTAGATATGCGGACGATACTATCGTAATAGCAGACAACCTCCAAGATCTCCAATAACTAATGAACAAAATAGTTGAATATCGAGAAGAATATGAATTATCCATAAACATTAAGCAAACTAAATTTATGAGGATATCAAAAACCCAAAATAATGATGAAAGCCTGACAATTAATGGTAAAACTTTAGAAACAAGTTAAAAACTACAATTATCTTGGCACAAACGATTACTCCACAGAAATCAAAGTACGAATAGAGAAAGCAGGAACAAACTTCAATAAAATGATAAAAGTACTTTGTGCAAGGCTGAAATTCCAAGTCTAATTTCGGTTTAAGTTAGGCTGGGCAAGGTGTTATATTTTCTCGACTCTGCTTTACGGGATAGAAGCATGGACACTTAATGCGTCGACTATTAAATAGTTAGAAGCATTTGAACTGTGGGTGTATAGAAGAATCCTCAAGATATCATGGACCAAGCATGTAACAAACAACGAAGTCATGAGAAGAGCCAACAAAAGATTGGAAATATTGGAAACCATCAAAACTCGAAAGCTGCAATAACTGGGGCATGTTATGCGTAATGAAAGATACAACATACTTCAATTAATTATACAAGGGAAAATGTAGGGCAAGAGAAGTGTAGGAAGGAGAAGAATCTCATGGTTGCGTAATTTGAGAGAATGGTACGGATGCACATCAATCCAACTAGTCAGAGTATATCTGATTGGCTATCTTTCTCGATATAGCATATATTCAATTGTAAACATATTCGGTCTATCAATTATTAGGATACTGCAATTTTGCCACTTTACAGTAAGTGTTGTTCACTAATATTATTTCACTATAATTTGAGTTTAACACATCTTAATTAAAAAGGTAGAAAAATATGTCACTGATTGACGATTACTGCTTCAATATTTTTATTTCCATTGTCTGCTATCAGTTTGTGGTCATCTTATTTCTTCTGTACAACATTTGTTCAGTTTGTTCTTGTAAATTATCCAACACATACATTTTACACTTTTATTGGGTTTATGATTCGATCCGAGCTGTGTTAGAAGTAATTTAAGTAATATCATTCTCCAAAGTAATACTTATTCACCACAAACACCAATGGCATCAACTTCTCGATTCTAAAGTGATTTTTTTTATTGAGTTTAATGCGTCGACAACTAATGGTCATTGGCAAGGTATAGTGAATTTTTACAGTCAGGTACCTAATGTAGACTGTAGTGTGTGTGTAGAGTAATTGTCTTGATACTTAGCAAAATCGACGTCATTGTCTTTGCTAAGAGACGCTAATTGTATACGAACGTCTGCGGTCCCTCCGGTGAGTACCGATCGCACAAGGATAGAAGTTATTTTCATTTATTAATTTTTAATAAACGAAAATTTCTCCACCCAGGTGAGATTCGAACTCACGACCTTTAGGTTCAAAGGTAGGCGCTTCTTACCACTGAGCCACAGAGGGGGTTCCTCTAAAGCAGAGGTGCTCAAACTTGAAACTGCTGGCGATCTACCTCAATATTTTTAGACTACTTACGATCGACTCTGAGAGACTGCAAGTGTGTGTGATGCAGGGTTGTCGTACATACACGATACACCCTACCTACCTAGGTAGGGCGTACGTAAGCATATATAGATATTAGATTTCTGCACAATATAGGTACATTATTTTAGTCAAGGTTTGGGTTAGGTTTAGTTAGGTTTTTCTCTACAATATCAATGAAAAAACTCATAGTTATTCAAAATTGCGAGTTTATTTGTTGTTACAAAACAAAAGAGTTACATATGGTGTTAAACTTAACTAAGGAGTGGCTTGGATGTTGAAGCGTGGCACTGCATGTCCTCAGCATACTTTTCATAAGATGGTACGTAACACTGAGTGCTAATCGCAAGCATGATGTCATATGATCGTCAGTTAGTCGATTGCGATATTTTGACTTAATTATCTTCATTTCAGAAAATGCAGACTCGCACAAGTAAGTTGACCAAAAAATGCCGTCAGTTGAAGGGCGATTTGCCTTACATTCGGATATTTATCTTCAGATATAAAACGCCAGAAATTTGTATCAGATACTGTAGCTTTGAAATGTATATTGATATAATCTGCACCAACTCATTTTCAACAGAACATGAGTTCATATTAAACTGACTTGCTATTTCAGTAGCTAATTCCTCAATGTTTTTACATGAAAAGGATAACTCATAAATGATGCTATATTTTCCAATTTACTGCAATCATAAAAACACACTTCGAATTGTCCCAAAATATTTGATAATTCAGCCTCATACGTATCATAATTCAACTGAGGAATCCTTGCTTTCAAAGACGGAAAATGTTTCAGATCCTTTCTTTTTCAGTGTTTAAGTGCATTGTGATGTCAGTCAAAAATGCCAAATCATTTAGCCATTTTTTGTTTTTCAAAATCTGAGTGTCATACCTCTTTCGTCTAGAAAAGCTGTTACTTCGGGCAATAATTCTTGAAACCTTTCTAGGAATTTTCCGCGACTAACCACTGACGTCCGTGTGAAGAACTAAATCAGTGTGTTCAGCTGACTCCCTATCTTCCAACTGCAATGAAAGAGCCGCCATTGCAAGCTACGTGCACGGATGGAATTCACAATTTTTGTTGCAATGCCATAATTTCCTCCGTGTTTAAAACTTTTGAACACAAAACTTGTTGATGTATAATGCAATGGAATGAAAAAAATGAAGGGAATTCTTCATTAGCTCGACACAAAGCCACAAAACCGTTTTTGTTTCCAGTCATTGCTGGTGCTCCATCGGTTGTAATGCACATTAATTTATATATTGGTAGCTCGTAGTTTTTACAAAATTTAAGAAAACGTCATATATATCTTCGCCACGGGTCTTCCCTTCAGAGAATGTCAAAATTCTTCCTTAACCAACATGTCATTGAATACCATCGAATAAAAATACACAGCTGGGCAGTGTCTGTCATATCGATGGATTCGTCGAACTGTAAAGAAAAGTATGTACATTCCATGATATCATGTTTTAGTTTATCTGCGATGTCTTGACTCATGACTTCAATACGCCTTGTGACAGTCGGACGAGATAACTGAAGTTCTTAATAGCAGACATGATTTCTGTTTTATTTTTAAAATCTCCAAATAAAGTCTCACCCGCTTCAATAAATGCTTCCTTCACACGATCCATCTTCAAATGGTTTCTTGTGTTTCGCCAAAATATGAGATATTTTAAATGACGCGATCGTAGCAGCTTTTGATTGTTTGGCTGGTCTTGTGAACATGGATTGTTCTTTTTTCAAACAAGATATCAAATCACTTACTTTTCGTTTTCTTAATTCACTCTGTGGCGAGAAAATCCTTTTCATAGTTTTTATGAACCGTTTTATGATGCCTCTCTAAGTTACCACGCCTAGGTATTGCAACTGACGCACGACAAATAACGCAAATGCACTTATCCTTCACATAGAAAAGAAAATTTTTATCCTTATTAAAATAATACGTTTTAGATTTCTTCACTGCACTCATTTTCCACTATTTAATAATAAACTTTGTATCGACGTAGGATCGCTATCAAGTTACAATTCAGAATAACTCCAATTCCTGCAGGCGCAAATTTATATCGGCGTGAACGAAAGTCTCGAATGTTGCCGTCAAACGCGCCACCCGAAACTAGACTGTACTGTCTTTCGTCTAGAAACAACACGGCTTTTCTTTGACAAGTGCCGCGCGTTTCTTTGATAAAGCCACCTTTTGCCACAAGCAGTGTTATTTTATTACGTAATACATTTTTGTAGTTGATAGAATATCACCCAAATTTGATTAATAGTTATAATAAATATTGAATTAATAAAATAATTAGTTAATATATGTAATATAAAATATGCTGTGTGGACAGTATTTTGTTGTCCCCACTTCTTTGAATTGCAATGATGCTTAGTCAAGCATTCTATGTATTTGTATAGTTCAGTATTAATAAAAACGTTTAACTCTACTGACAGTAGTTTAGTTACCTACCTACTTATTAAAATTTTTTTTCTTCTCGAGATCTACCCAAAAAAGCACTCGCGATCGACAGTTGATCGCGATCGACCGTTTGAGCACCCCTGCTCTAAAGTGATTAGTTTTTTATTTTAGTTCATTTAGTAAAATTTTCATGTTTTACATCTTTTGAAATTATTTAAAATAGACCACGTGTAGGCAATGAGATTTGACTTTAAATGACCTTGTTCATAGGTTTTATTACATTACTGACAAATAACTCAGATAACAAACAGGCCTTAAACGTGTTTTCGATGACATTATTTTCTTTAAATTTTTATTTAAAGAAAGCAAAAAATTGTAAACATGTTAGATGATATTTTGAATTCATTGTGTGCAAATGCTTATTCCAGACTCTAATTACGAGATTTTACGATTGCTTTGTATTACCACGTATGGATTCCACATTAAAACAGTATTTTTCATCGTTTTTGTGAATTTATTGGATTTTTTTTTGTAAGTTTTTCTTTTTAATCTGTTCAAGAACTTGTGTAATAACTAAGAATTTATTCATGTATATTTATTTATCCAATTAATTGTGTTGGATAATTCACTGTCATAGAATATTGCAACTCAATATTATCTATTATTATTAATCGACGATTCCAGTAACCTTGTATAAAACCTACTGCATTATGTGAGTTTATTTCTGAATAATAAAAAATACATAATTGTAAACCAGTCTGCGATGACTAAATTAAAATGTTGTTTTCTAACTTAATTATACATGTTTGTCTTTTAATTAGAGAAATCATAAATTCATTTGATGGGAATTGCCAGACTGATTTTCCCGCATTCTTGAAATTATCGAAGAGTTATCTAAGAATTCTATTATAGAGTACACTTTATTACAGAAATGATTTATATTAATAATATATGAATGATAAGGTCATTTATTTATAATAATAATATAATATAATTAGTAAAATGCGATATAGCCATCTTTTTAAAATTAATTAATTGGATCCTTATGCTGATGATTAGACTTCGGCAAATATGCAAATAAAAATGTAGAAAATATGCGCATAAATATGCACGTGTTTACCCGAAAATATGCAAATATTTTACAAAATATGCATACAAATAAATAAAAAAATCGTAAAATAGTAACAATTTTATTAAAAAAAAAGTGTACATAACTAAATATTTCCTACTATTCATTAAGATTTACATTTATTTTAAGTAACTACATCATTTTTAAGTATGAATAAACTTATTTAGAATTATGGTAACAATAAATGACCAAGTGGTGTTCAAAATTTTCTAACAAAAACTTGTGGCTTCTGTCTGAGTACATATATTTATATATGGAAAAACTTCGTTCAACATCAACTGATGTAACGGGAGCATTTTTCAAACTAACCAAAACATTTGGTTCTAAATTAATTGTTTCCGAAATATTTCCAGCTAGAACACTGACTACTTCAGAAAGAATATGGTAACCTTTATTTTTTTCCATAGTAGCTTCAAATTTTTTTAAAATATCTTTTCCAATATTACCTCTAACGTTCCGACAACATGACGCAAATTCTTTTATTAATGCTGTACTTTCGAACAATGACAGTTTTGGTGATTCTAACTGAGTAATTGTTTTTTGAACAAAACTAAAATTTGATTTTATAAATGAAAGTTCTTGTTGAAGCAAGTTACTCTGAAAAGTTTGTTTAGAATCCAAAAGAGATTGGGAACTTTCATCTGTTAACGTATCAATTATGTTCTTTATTTTAACAAAATGATCTGCATAAAAATTAGCTGCTTCTAACCATGTTCCCCATCGCGTTAAAATAGGTTGTGGTGGAAGAGGAATGTTAGGTAGCATTTCTTTATAAAGTTGAATTCTTATAGGAGATTTAAGAAATACTTTTTTGACACTGGATATCATGGTATTTACAAGAGGAAACTTTTTTCGTATTTCCTCTGCAACTCTGTTTAATCCATGCGCTACACAAGTAACATGTATTAAATCTGGGAAAAATATTTTTAAATTTTGTCCTGCTTTCACCATATAAGGAGCAGCATCCGATAAAATAAGCAGTAATTTATTAGAAGGAATAGTTGTCGGAAGAAAAAAAGTTGTAATGTTTCTTGTATAAAACGCGAAATTGTTAAAGCATTTGTTTTCTCAAGTTGCTGGCATGAAATAAGATGAGATTTTGGTAAGGTATCTTCTTTAAGAACACCAATCAATAAATGAGCAATATACTTTCCTGAGGAATCAGTGGTTTCGTCTACAGATATGTAAAAATAATTATCTGCAATTTCTTCCTTAATATTAATTAACACCGACGAGTATAGCCCGTTCACATTATTTCTTCTTAGAGACCGATCACTTGGAACATTAAGTTTGCAATATTTTTTTAGAAACGAACTAAAATTTACATTTGCTAATTTTGAAAGCGGTATGTTTGCAGACACTAATGCGCGACACAAGTCTTCATTAAAAGTTTCTTGCTCATCTAATTTTTTTGAAGTAGATTGGAAACATTTAGCCATTGAAGTTTGATGTTTTCCTCCTATTTTTCCTTTTTTTGCAATGTGTGAAGCAGTTCTCACATGTTGGTCTATCTGAAATTTCTTCTCACATGCTATCTATAAATAAAAATAAAAACCTTTATTTTAACCCAACCTTTAAAATATAAAAATATACAAGGTGTTTTTGGTTAATCAAATAACTGGTTTGGAAAAAAAAACACTCGCTAAGTGTTTTAAATGCAGTATTAATCCACAAATTAGTTTTTGTTACTAACCATTAGTACATCATATAACTTATTTTAAAATTCAACAAAAGTTTTTTTTTGTTAATTCAATTACAATAAAAATAATTGTGTTTTAGAATAGCTGACTTCATAAAAAAAAGTAAAGGTGAAAAATTTTTCTAAATACACACCATTGTATTGTACCATGGACAATTTTTTCTCACTAAAGGAAGCTATTTTTCATTTAAAAACAACCTACGAGTACTAAATTTCAAGTAAATACGTTTATTGGTTTTAAAGTTATTGTTGTTATTAACTAAAAGAATTTAATTTTTTTTTAATTTTAACACCCTGTATCTCGAAAAGTAAATAAGTTTGACCCCTCATTAACTATATCGTTTTGTTCAATTTTTCGAGAAGTATCTACAGTCAAACGTTGTAAGTGTCATTTGGAAACACCCTGTATGTATGAAATATTAGATATTTAATAGAAAATATTAGATACTTACAATTTTGCCACAGACTGAACAGTAGATTTTTCCATATCCATAGACAGCTCTTTATAAGGTTTAATCCAAGTTGAAGCACTGGTTGTTTTAGGCATTATAAAATCACAATCTTCCTTTTTGTTACGCACAACGAGTGTTTACGCTTTGAATATCAAAACAAAAATGATTTACAAATCTGAGCATCAAATTAGAAATGTTTAGGTACCTAATTCAATAAACTGGGAGATTTTGGAAAATCCCTAAATTAGGAACAAAACTATTAGCCGTTTACCTGCTGTTAAGATACAATAAATTGTAGATAGATTTGGGGATTAGATCATAAAATGCAAATGAGCGAACCCTTAGCGATTATCCAATAACTGAATGCCTCAGTGACCGAGACTTTCTAAGAATGTTGAGGGCTACTTAAATTGATCTTCTTTGAAATTGTAAATGTTTTGTACCTGTAGAGATTACGTACTTAGATCATTTCTTGATTAAAATGACTACAAAATTTTATACAAGAATTGAAATAAATTGGTATGTTTAAAAATTTTCAAATACAGTATAAAAATCTGAACTTTTATGCACTTTATGCAAACTTTTATACAAATATGCCAAAATATGAAATATTTGCATAAAATATGCACAATATGCAAAATATGCAATATGCATATTTGCCGAAGTCTACTGATGATTTTTTTAGGTAGTAGATTTTAATAAACGGGGAAGTTTATCCAGAGTTTTTAGTAAAACATTTACTTCTTTTAATTTAAAAAATCTGCCTGGGGGTTATGAGCGCGATGACTGGGTGGATTGAGTAGCTCAGAGGCCGCGTTCATGCCTCAGTCGGTCTCAATCCCTGATAAAAAAGGAGGGTTGATGGGCCAGTTAGCATCCTATCTATTGTAAAAGAAAACAAGGTTCAAAGCTTTAATCTAAGGTTCAAAGAATCTATATAAAGCCTCGGAATCAGACGGAACCTAAGATGACGAACCGCGCAAAGAAAGGAAAACGAGAAGGAAAATAAGCACACAATCAGATTAGCAACATGGAACATGTGCTATCTCCTTTTTCAACAACAAAGACCAAGAGATAATAGAAGAACTGATAAATAAAAACATAGACATTTGTGCAGTCCAAGAAATCAAGAAGAAAGGTAAAGGCCAAAGAGACTATAACTAAAAATTTTCTAGCATACAGTGGAGTGAAGAAAGAAGAACGAGCATGAGCAGGCGTAGGTATACTTGTCCCATAAAAAATTTAAAGACAACATAAATAACTGCCGTTATATCTCCGAAAGAATAATGATATAAGAGTAATAATAATAAGATATAAAATGTCATATCTATTTATAGCCCCGAGGACTATAAACCTAAGGAGGAACGAGAGGCATTCTACGAACAATTGCAAGCCATCCTGGATGAAATACCTCATAAACCCTCAATTATTATGGGTGACTTTAATGCAGGGATCAGAAATGAAATAGTTCCAGGAGTAAAACAAAAATTTAATGAAAACCATGTCAACGCAAATGGAGAACTCATGACTAATATATGTGCTTTTAACGAACTGAGAATCAATAATACATTTTTCGACCATAAGCTCCAGTATAAATATACATTTGAAAACTCCATGAGACACAAACCTATGATTGATTTTATAGTCACTAATAGAAAAATCCACCTAAAGCAAATTCTAGATATCCGAACTTTAAAATCAGCAGACGCAGGGAGTGAACAAGAATGAAAATAACACCAAAACATTTTCTACAGGAAATCACCGAGGAAAAATTCAATGTAGAATCACTGTGGAACGACTCTACAAGAGAAATGTACCAAAAGGACGCTAGCACAGAAGATACAGCTGAAACAAATAGACGAAATCGAAGATATAAACGCGAGCTGGGAGAAAATTAAAACAACATTGAAGAAGCAACAACAGAAGACGCAAAGTCATACTGAACAAAAGAAGCAACAACAATACACCATGGTTCAAAAAAGTATAAAACACATTATGTATGTTCAAAACACATTAGTAGAATGGCAGGGGATAAGATAATACGAATAGCACGAGATAAGTCACTAAATGGACGAAGAGGTATTGACAGACCAGAAAAAAGATGGTGCGATAATTTAAACAATTTAGGAGGCTAATATTGAAGAAGCAACATGCTCTAAAGCGTACATACAAGAAAGAATAAGAAGAATAAGAATTATTGACTCGTGGTATAAATCTACCATTAATAAGAAAACCCGGATTAAGGAAATTCAGTATGTTTCGTTATACATTGGCGCTCCTTTATGTGCAGTGAAGGTTTTTGGTCACATGTATTTCTCGTATGGAATTTTGTAAACATTCTTGACACATTTTATACAACATTATCAAATCAATATATAAAAAAATTAAAAAGTAAAATTCACGAACAAAGATCTTATTATATCAAAGATTAATTTATCTATTCAGTAGGTTCTTTCGTAGCCAACAGTAAAAGCTCTCGACTGCCTTCATAGACTTTTCCTCCACCTCCACTGTATGTTGCATCGTTTTTTTTGCTGCACCCCAGTTTCACATCGGAGATTGTAGCTTTCCGGACTTTTTTAGGAAAGCCTCACATTTGCCATGGTGTGTACGGACTCTATTTAGACGTGTCCATGTTTTTCTTTGATGGTTTCTGCATGATTATATGGTAGGTTCTGCGTTTACAGGGATGATTTCTGAGCCCATTCCATCTGCCAGAAAGTGAGAACATCGGTTTTTGGTCACAGTAATTTAAATACTTAACATACCTAGAGGTAAAAGCCAATAATCGGGGTACTAAGTTGGGGTAGATATTTAACACAAACGATGCTACAGTTTTTATATATTTAATATTTTTATAAATGGACCTGGAATAAAAATAAAAGACAAAATAATTATAATGACTATAATTGTATTATCAATTTCAATTATATCAAAAGGCTTCGAAATGTTTTACCAAAAATATAGTCTTCAGTATCAGTCTCGAAAAGAAGCACATGTGTGTTTTTGTGTGACTAATTTATCTGCCCGTATTTAATTCTAATGAAGCTGTAATGGGAGGTTTTAAATAAATTTATCCGAATGCTGCATATGGCGACCTAATAGACTGTTTTGCGTACATCATTTGCATTCGTGTAATTATGTATTAGTCACCGGCAAAAAATATACACCAAAAACGTGTTTAGCAACTCCAACATTATAATATGGCTATTCTAGGCCAATCATTTGATTCTAATCTGTCAGGCAAGCGAGTAACAGTGGATTATGAGTTAACAGAATGACACAATTTTTTTAAGATTAAAATAATTTATCGTTATTAACAAGTTTGGAGATTTTGTTTTTATTGTTTGTATCACTACTTACTTGTATTTATTGCTGCGAATATGCATTTAAACTTTGTTATTTACTTAATTGTTGTTTATAGTTATAGTATATAGTTTTGTTAAATGTTAATGTTAATTTATTTCTCATCACATAAATTTCTTCTGTGCCACAGGAATTGGGTTTTGCCTGTGCTTGCTTCATAAGGGTATTATTCTGTTTCTTGTATTATTAAGTTTTCGCCTACAAATAGAACTTTGGTTATGTATCGCGATATTCTATGATTGACAGGTGCTTTATAAAGAATTTCTGGCAACACTCTGCTCGTTTGACTGTAACGGTTGAATTCACTTGTGTTCTTCTGATAATTTTGATAATAATATTACTTATTAACACTGAAATTTAATATCTTATACATCCGGCTCGAAGGACCCTGTAGATTAGGATGAAACACTTCAGTAAATTTTCATTGAATTAATAAAAACTATTATTTGAATTGAACTTTATTCACACACACGTTACACATTGTTGAACGATTTCGCACTTTTATTACTCTTTTTAGCACAGGACATGCAGACATATCGGATATGCTTTACAGAATAAGAGGTGGGAAATTGCGTGTTAATTTCAAATGTATCTACAATTTATACAGCAGGTTTAAGGACGTCTATAATGTATGTGGCGAAAATGGTGGGAGAAAAGCTGCAGCCTGACTAACTCCATGGTTCTGATGCTTCTTCTGTACTTTTCTCGCCAATATTCTCCACAATTTGTAGTTATTAGTACAAGCTGTTTTGTACGTTTATACAAACCAGAATTGTTTGTAATAGCTTTGTTTTAAATTACCCTAACATTTCCATATCCTTTTTTTTTCTGAGTTTTTTCTCCTTTCTGCCGTGTATGTTAATACCAGAATGGTCCCCAGCCAGCATTTTTGCACTATTCGGTAAACGTTTGGCGCAATTCTCAACTGACCTGCTGTTATACCATTCATATTCGGTTTGGTTTCTATTCGGGTCTCATTCGGTTTATATTCGGGTTAAGTTCTTTTTCAGTTCATCTTCAGAGTCGATTCATGTTCGTTCTTATTCGGGCTCGGTTTCTATTCGGATCATGCTAGGCCTCCGCGATCTTTTAAAAAAAATCGTCTTAGCCTTGAGAAACGGAAATCATGGATGACCGTTAAAATACTTGAAGTTATGGATCAGAGAAAAAAAAACAAAGAAAATCCCCAAAAATATAAGAGAATACATACCGTCAAAAGAAAGATAAGAGAAGCCAAAAAGAAGAAGAAAACGTAACAGCGGAAAAATAACAGATGATGAAGTTGAATGAAGTAATCTTGCCATAGCCAAAGAAGATAAAAGAAAAGTACAGGATAGTAAAGGAAAGAATACTTGAAGAAACTTTTCCACGACCTTAGAACAATAAAGAACCCAAAATTGAAGAAAATTCAGGCCCCGATATCCAGAATGTTCATCGTTATATCGTTATATGTAGAGATCGTTATACAGAGAGAAACAAAAATCATTACTGTAATAATAATACTGTGCTAAATAACCTATTGTAATTTAGAAAATTGATCAAAACGATTATAAATGAATTAACACTGTATATAATGTACACAACATACATTTATTAAGGCATGATATAAGCAATACAGTATAAAAAAAATGTCTGCACAATTAAAAAATGTATACTGTACACTGTACAGTAACAAAATAATATGGTACTGTGCAGTATTTTCATCATGGAATGAAAAAAAAAGTTTATCCTACATTTAGCCTACATTAACGAAAAAGTATGTCACCTTGGTCTGTTTTCTTTTACCTTTCCACAGAACTGACCTGACCTTGTCCTGAAGATGCATAGCATCTTCCACACCACTCATATCGTCTTCCTGGTTGATGACATACGTTTTCCGTATCCAATGCATGCTAAGGGATCGGAGCTGGTTTTAGCTCTGCTTCCACTTCCGGGTCACTATTTTCTTCTTCTATACGAACTGCTTGTAGGATATCCTCGTCAGATGTTTTACTACATTTTTATCAACTTTTTCGAAATCTGTTTGCTCTTTCTTCCGTAGGTAATGCTAAGTTGTATCAAATGTATCAAACTGTAATAGGAAGTCTTCTCCTGTAATGGCTTTTCAAACCCTTGATGACACTTTGGTCCATGGGCTGAAGGACACTCATTGTGTTTGCTAGCAGGAAACAAAATTCAATGTTTTGAAGGTCGCACAATACATGATGAACAGCACAATTGTCTACAACCAGAAAAATTGTTTCCATTTACGCTCGATATCTCCTTTACTTCTTCAAAACTTTCCGAAGTAATCCATTGACTCTTGTTTGGTTTATAGGTAGATTTTTAATGTCAAAAGCAACGTGGTTTTTTCACTATCTCTAACAATTTTCTCTTCACTGAACCCGTCATGTTAGCGGCCATTAAAACCATAGAGAGCTTTTTTTTACCAACGCAATTTTTGCGATTTATATTTTTAAGTTTTGTTTGGTGTCATTTTAAAAAAGAATTCAATCTCCTCAGCATTTAAAACGTCGTTTGACGCATATCGTGCCTTCAGTTCAGGCCATATGTTTTCTAGCCTATCATCATCCGTTACGTTTTTGTTAATATCGCGAGCCTATCTGCTGATCTACCCGTAGTTGATCTTGTGCCGCAGCTTCCACTTGCTCAGCCAACTCTCAGATGCCTTAAAACTCTCAATTTTAAGCTCATTTGTAAAAGACTCAGCTTTTGTCCTGACCACAGGTCCAGAAAGTGAAATATAGTTCATACGCTGCTGCTGGAACCACTGAAACATAACGTGATCTAAATCTTTGTGCCAAGGATTCCGCAACTGGAATTGAGAAGTTGTGAATTTAATTTACCATTAAACGTCGAAAAGTCATCGCTATAAAGAGAGAACGATATCGGCATAGAGAAAGAATTAATACATTGTCCTTATGACGAACCAAACAACGTTTACTATTTTCATCGTTATGGGGGAATTAGAGTTATATAGAAAATTGTTATAAAGAGAGACTACTGTATTTGATTACTGATAAAGTAGTAAAATTTCCGAAAATGAATTAGCAGTAAATCAACCGTACCGTTCCAGTAACAAAATATTATTGATCAAGACTTAATAAGTTGTAATGTCAGTGGGTAGTTTAGATTTCCTTCCTAGGTGGCGCTAGGAATTCTCGTCCCGGACAAACTGCGTTTTCCATGTGATGTGTCATCCTAGCCTCTTATGTAGATAGATAAATCCATTATATATGTTTTACCCGGAATTTTAAATTTTAGGATCAATGTCAGGCCTATTCTTCTTATATTTACAGTAACAACTAACCGGTTGTTACAAGCACACGATAATGAGACTGATAAACAAATGTCACCTAATAAGTTTGTAAAATTCTCGAGAAAAGGTTATTTTTGGTTCTCAAATAAAGAAGTCTCCAATTGTCCTTGGACAACAAAGCTACAACCTATTTGAAAATAAATTCATTCAATTTCGAGTATGTACTTTTGGATCACTGCGCTATCCATTATAAAATTGACGTATTTTTTTATTTAGATATCATGGAGTGAACACTTAACTGCTGTTCTCATTATGAAAGATATAAATGATATTAAATTTATTTTTTTCTATATTATTAAAAATCAAATTAAGATAATCATGGTAATTTTGATAACGTTTCAAGTATTCCAGAGATAGTTTCTAGATTTATTTTCACCACTTAAACTTTCATCTAAGCGCTTGTCCAACTTTGAACACCAGGCACTGTATCAGACAGTACCTGGATACAGATAAACTATGTAAATAGAATCGCGTGACAAGTTCATGTTTATAGACAAGTTCACAAAATCGTAGAACATTGGTCTCCTACTTGAAGTGGGAGACACGAGACAATGGTTAGACAATGTTGTGCAATATTTGGTAGATTTGCGATTCTACTAGTCTTTATCATCCATGAAAAGACGTCTCTCTATATTGGTTTCAGTATTATTACAGAACAAGTGGAAATGTATGCCGGCGTAGTACAAAGTTTTTTTTCATAAACGAAAACGTAGGAACGAAATAAATGATTATATAGGTCTTGTATAAGTATAGGTCTTGTTTTCGACTATTAAATTAGCTTAAATTACCTTTTTTTATTTAAATTTTACTGTATTTAATCAAATATGTTGGGTTGGTTTTGCCGTGGACAAAACTAACTATATGTTCTATTACCCGTTATTTGTACTTCGTCCTGTCTAACCTATGTATACTTTTGGGCAGGTACCACAAGTTATCTTGTATATCCTTAATATAAATCGAACTTTAGGGATTTCAAAGAGGTGTTGAGGATTGCAAGGCTGCGTAAAAACAGGACTAGACGTTCAAACCCTAATAAGAAAAGCACAGGATAGAGACGAATTTGCAGAAGAATAAAGAAGTGTTATAGTCATCTCTACCATGCACCATAATGAGAATTTTAAAGATCATATTCACAAGGAATCAAATATGATATTATAATATTGAGCCGTCGAAAAAATCTAAACTTAAGGCCATGAAATCACTTATTTCTACGGTTCGGTAGTAGCTTATTCAGTATGCTAAATGACGTGATATTTATGGTTTGGCTCAACAGATCTTTCAATCGTGTCGTCGATCCATCCTCGCATCATTCTGTCGTACCACTTCCCTATGCTTGGGAGGATGCATATAGGGCAATACTTCTCCCCAGTTTTAAAAAACTTTTAAATAACAAAAAAAGATATTTTAAAAGATACTTTTTCCCCATGGTTAAATGACCCGAGCAGGTAGTTTGACCGCCACACTTCGGAAGGAGTCGGCGTAGTAAGAAGACGAACAGCAGATAAATAATTCCCTCCAATCCAGAAATATTACCACCTACTCATGTTGATGAACACACGTTGAGATATTTCAATCAATTAAAATTTAGAAACCAGTAATAGTTTCATAATTTTGACCATCAAATTTAACTTTTTATTTCTGCTGTTTTTTTATTTCTTTTTAAAGATCCTACATCAATGTTGGAGTAATGTGGCGAAGATCCCAAAACTGTGTGGCTATATTAAAACCAGGAAAAGATCCAAAGGATCCAAAAAGCTAGCGTCCATCTCTCCCCTTTTTTCAATATTCAAGCTGTCTTCTTCTTTCGGTCCCATATTAGATCCCCCTAACGTTGGCAATTATATTGGCGAGTTGTTACGATCTTCAGTTAATCGAATAGTTGTTGGCACTGCATATTCCTGTCCAATCGTGAATGTTTTAGAGCCATGTCATCTTCATTCTTCCAATTCCTCTGCGGCCCTCGATTTTACCTTATTATGTGTTTCAAATACTTTAAGTGGAACAAGCAAGTTTTATAGTAGGAAGTACACAAGTAGATGGCGTGTTCAAACAACGGAGTGCCACAAAAAAGCTTACTTTCGAAAGTACTCGTCAGCATATACACTAATGACCAACCGATCCGTAATGAAGCGCATCAAAGAAGAATAGAGAAAATTAGCTGCCTCCAAATGCACAAAAAACCTAAATTAGGTACCCGCACAAATAGATAAACTACCATCGCCATTTACTATTCGGCCATATTTCTGTACACAAACTACTTAATTCTAGAAGATCATTCATTAATACAGTTGAGCTTCTTCTTCTTCTTCTTAGCCTTCTGTTGTCCATTTTGACATAGGCCTCTCCAATCCTTCCATCGGTCTCTATCCTGAGCAACATATTTCCAATTTGTTGAGCAGTTAAGCTATCATCCCACAACTAAAAACCTCAAGATCTTTAAGTAGGAAGAGCAGCAAACAGGAAATATAACAAATACTTCACAAGTACTCTACCACCAGTTACACAACTTGACTGGAAATAATGGAAAACACTGAATAGACTG
This sequence comes from Diabrotica balteata, assembly GCA_918026665.1. Taxonomy (NCBI): domain Eukaryota; kingdom Metazoa; phylum Arthropoda; class Insecta; order Coleoptera; family Chrysomelidae; genus Diabrotica; species Diabrotica balteata. Next base: position 35,497,030 of record OU898281.1, on the reverse strand, counting down.
CGTACAGGTGTCGGAAAATCCAAACAGAATATGGTATCCTGGGGATACGTTGAGGGTGATGACAGCTATAGCATGCGGTGTGATCCAATAAAGAGACACCTACTGAAGTGTCGTTTCGCAAAATGTGACTACGAGTGCTTTAATACAGATTTAATGAAATGCAACGAAATATAAAAGTCTTATTTTTATATGGACTTAAATATATTTGAATATATTTGATTGATCATAATTTTACTGTGCTGATTTTCATTCTTATTTTAAATTTTTTTAACTTAAACTGTAAATTTGTGAGCAATGTATTTGGTACATAAAATAATAATGCTGATTTTTTTAAAGTTATGTAAATTTGAAGTTTTTTCTCTGTTAGTTTAAGTCATTATATTATGCATATATAGACATAAATTAAATTAGGATCTATTGTTAGAAAATAAACACGCCTGTTAATGGTCCAGTAACATAAGAAACCGCTTTAAAATCGAACTAACTCTACTTATCTTCATTTATCACTTGTCGAGACAGTTTGGCAAGCAAAACACATTTATTGGAAACATGTAGGAATTCTTGTGTGCGACCACCAAGGCCGCTAGATCCAGATCCTTCACTGTTTTTGAATCATCCGTTAATTGTAGTCAAAATAAACGATAAAAAATTCGATTCGATTGCATTGTTTAGTTTGGCAACTTACATCGCTTTTTTTAAATTACATCTTTTATTGAATTTAGGAACGTCTCGGTTAGTATGTGATAACAATTGTAGATTAAATTAATATCTACACAATATAACAAACACGAAGAATGTCCTATATAAGAGAGAGTGTATATACCCTAGGATGCCGGATACAAATATGAAAGCTCTTAACTCTAATATAGGAATATCTTAACACTAACGGTTCAAAAAGCTAACCAAAGTTATGAAAACATAAACAAAATCCTAGAAATACAATACTACTTACTAGTTACTATAAGTCTTTGGAATGTCTATCTCCATTATTGTCCATTCAGATCTTGAATGTAGAGATGTGGTGATGTGGCAACCCTGGGTGTCTAAGGGTACCAAGAAACTTATGCGAAAACTTCTTAAACAAACTTACTGGTTTACACAAAAAAAGCACTACAAACTTATAATTGCTCTTATACCAAAAGCATAGACGTACATATTAACATTATATATAACAATAGTAGATGTAGGTATATGTTAATTATATACCTCTTTGGCCAAAATCGGGACAAATCTTAGATAGATCCGAAACAGAGATATTCCTTCGTCTCCGTCTTCGATCCAGAGTTGTTACCTTGTTTAGGCTCCTACTACTCTTTTTTTGCGGAGTGGTGGGGGCGTGGTAAACATGATGATTGATACTTATAGAGATGTAGTGGATTACTAAAAAGCTGGGGTTCAGAAGGTGGCGTATGTATGTGGACGATATGTTATGATGAAGCGCAAAAGAAGAATTATTGGTGAGGAAAGCCAAACAAGCCGAAGGAGGTACTTCAGTCGTTACCAGCCATACTAGGAACGGCTCTTAATTAGCATTTTTGACATGCGGTTGTTAGCTGCTATCAAAATACTTATCAGGAAGTTCGTGTCCAGTGTTGTGTAGAAGTTTAGCTGGAGAACGGAACTTTTCTTTTAGGAACCCTGGTGAGTATTGATTGCAAGGCGTCTTTAATGTTTGTTTTGCTCGGTTGTTCGAGCCTGTGATTGTTCAATGGGCTGATGGATAACGACTGCACTTCCTCATGCAGAATCTAAGGATTTTCCTTTCGGTGGCAATAATGGTGGTAATTCGGTAGGTGTTAAGAGATGCGTAGACGCATGCCTTGTATTCGATAATCGATCTTATAAAGGTTTTGTACGTGTGCAATAATGTTTTAGATGGCGTCCTGCTCATTTTACCGGCTAGCACTGCCAGGAGTTTAAACCTCTTATTCACCCTGTCTAGGGTATCTTGAATGTCGGTTTTCCAGTTGAGAGTCCTACTAAAATGAATTCCCAAATAGGATACCGAGTTTCTGAGAATAAGGTCCTCTCCTAACAGAGTTATTCGGCCATGAACATCAAGAAAATTGGAGGATTTGAATAAGATTGTTTGTGTTTTGGAGGGATTTATGGTCACTCTCCATTTAGTGCACCACCTAACAACTCGGTCTAAGTGATTTTACGCTCTTTCGAATACAGACAATTGTCCACGCTCTCTGTGTGGTCCTGACGTGAGGAGTGCGGTATCATTAGTGTACAGAACACAGAGGAAGAGATTCTGATCTATGCTGCGACCGGGGGATGTCACTATTGTAGACTGTCACTAGATGTCGCCAACTTTGATCCTGATCGTACGATTGGAGAGATAGGAATTTATTAGTTTAACGAAAAGTATGTGCAATCCAGCCAGTTGGAGTTTTTTGATCAAGCCTGTGTGTCAGACCTGATCGAATGCCTTCTGGACGTCTAGGAATATGCCTAGGACGTGTTTCCTTTCATTAAGTGATTGTGAAATGAAAGTTGTTGCTTCAACCAATGCATTATGCGTGGAATGTCCAGCCCTGAATCCGAATTGGTAATCTGGAATGGCGAGGTGAGTGTCTAGGAACTCTACGAGTCTTTCCTTAAGGATCCCCTCGTAGACTTGACCTAGCATGCTCAGTAGAGAAATAAGTCTATACGATTCAGGGTTGGTAAGGGGGTTCCCTTGTTTGAGAATCATAACTGTACTGTCAACTTTCCATGAAATTGGAAAATATCTCATTCTCTCCGTCTTTCATTTGCTTTGTTTTTTGTAGTCCGGTGCCTGGTTTTCGGGAGTCTTTTTTGAAACGAGATATATCTTTTAGGTACACAGAACACTAACACTGTTGTCATTTATATTTACACATTTCGCAACTTGGCAAATTATTGTCAAAAGTGAAGTTAAGCTTGTTGTACTAAATTAAAAATATTTTTAAATAGCTGGATTTATTCGAACAACAATTAAGACAGATTAGCTAGGACAAATCTAGAAGAGAATGATACAGTTTATGGGTAACTAGGATTGCATCACAAGTACTTGGTGTTTAATGTATGGTGTAGAGGTAATGAGAGTAAATGAGAGTAGTGAGTATTGAAAATAAATTATAGAATACTAGAACAGTAGAGACATGCCTTAAATAATAGGATCTTAAGTCTGTATTTGTCATGGTGATTATTCTTGGGATATCCTAATGATATTTAATACAGTGGATTTCCTTTCCTTCTCTATTCTTATGTTGTTTACATTTTATCGTACTTCGTCTACATCTGAGGCCGATTTCTCAGCCTCAGGGCAAAAGAGTGCTCTAACAAGTATTGGCTCCTCCATCCGAAGCTAATATTTGGGGTACACGTAAACTCATCACCGATTAGCATAAATGAACTCATATTACAAACTCATCACCGCAATAAACTGATCACTGGCCTACCTGCACCCTGCACCCCGTGGCAGGTAGATCATAAAATGCTTGCAAACCGCTAAGGTTTGATAATTTAATGCAATTTTAATGCAATGCATAGCATTTGCATTATAACTTAATGCAAATGCGAAACGAAAACTAAAACTATGCGAAAGGAAAAATGTCTCTTTATTTGCCCCTGTTCCTTCAACATGGATAATGAATTGCTAATTGATTACTTTTAATACATCTAATAAGCCACTCACCGTGAGACACCCAATATAAATATGTCTCAGTTAAATTTTAAAGCATTTTGCTTAAAATAATTTCTGAATTGAATACATTACCACGTAAACAAGAAGTGCAACATGTAACAGGTAATCTTCCACATTAGAATCCAGCGCCTTGTGGCAAAAATGCTGGTGACGAGTTTACCTATCTGCGGTGATGAGTTTACGGGTCTTCAAAGGATGTCGGTGATCAGTTTGCTATAACTCGTAAGGTCTAATAATTTTATGGGGGGCTATAAAATGATGTTCTTACACGTCCAACATTTGGAGGATTGCTTATACGGGTAATCATTCGATGTAATAAAAAAAAATACATCCATCACCTGATTATCCAAGGCAAAGTTGAGGGTAATAGATGGATATGTCGTAAAAAAACTCTCGTGGTTACGAAACATACAAATTGGACCGGACAAGGAGTAGATCAGTTGTTCCGTGTATCAATGAACAGGGACCAATTCAAAGAAATTGGCATGGAGATAGCCAGAAAACAAATTTCTCCTGAGATCCTTTCTTTAGCATTGAAAGAAGTCTGTATTTGACCAGTTAGGATTGGAATTTATTTGTAAATCTGCAACATACATGTGGCTGAAAGGTTAGCGGAGGATAGGGATATATATAGAAAACAGCTGAAAGAACAGAATATCTTTACACTAAGTAATAAGAAATAATTATAATTAATGTTAATTTAATAATTTAATAAGTTTTGGTCTTAGGGCTCCTGCAAACTTCAGACTTTTATGGGCAGATAGTTCTCGACTTTTTAAGCAATAAGAAGAGGTATGCATATGCGTACATTCCACCAATTCAATATCGGCTAATAAAAAAGTTTGATGGGCTTCCCGATTGCCTTCAAACTAATCAGTGTAGGCTAACTACGACGTAATTTAAGTTTTAACTTTCGATATAAAGAAAGTATAATATGTTTTAATTAGTTTTTAAGGTTAATTTAATATTGTACAAAGGGACATGATGGTCAATATTTTGCTTCTCTCGCATAATTTGTTTTCGTTTCAATTATTCAAAGTAAATATTGATGATTTTAGTAATAAAATTATTGTTTAATCATTTAACGTTATAATTTTGCTTCAATGCAGATTTATTTGATAACACATTAAATTCATTTAGCATAAATTCTGGTGTTGTAAGACTGATTGTTTACAATTTGTTTTGTTCAATTGTTGATATTGTAATTAAATTAAAGTAATTCTTCTCCGCCAATAAAGATAAAAAAATTTTACGTTTTTTTATAACTACCCTAAATAATGAATTTAAATTCGTTTACAATAAATATGTGGTTTACAATAGAAACTGGAGAATTTTGCGAATCAGTCCTATTATTTTTCCATTATTTAGTGTTGCTAAGATTCTAATTGTTTGATATTCATTAATTCATTCATTAAGCGTTATAATCCCTAGGGATTATAGCTAACGTCATGGCATTCAAAATCCTATTCTTGCGTGAGAAGGATTATTGATCCGTGTCATTTATAGCTTGCTGTTTGTCATTGCTGCTGTCGTGACTCTTTTCCATTTGTCCATTTTCCAATGTCATGACACCTGGGCCATAGTGGTATTCAGTTAGCATATCAGATATGCCCTATAGGCATATCTGAATGTGGGCGTCTCTTTATATGTCTTATCCATTCTAAGCGGAGAGATTTTGTGTATCTGACTCTATTTTCTCCCTTTAGTTCTTCAATTTCGGCATTTGTTTTCATTCTTCTTTCTCCCTCTCTTATTATTACATTGGTGCCCAGTATCGTTTTTATTATTTTTCTTTCAAATTTCAGAAGGCTATCTTCCTCTTTCTGGTTACTTGCCGTTGCTTTCATCCCGTATGTAACAAGAGGTCTTCTTTGTCCTGTTACTTAGAGTCTTGCTTCTCATCAGATTTCTACTCATTCCATTGATTCCATATGTTTTTTTGCCTTTCAGAATTCTTTCCTCTGTTCTCTCTTTTCTGGTTTTCCCTCTGTTATTCCAAGTAGCTAAAAGTGGATACAGTTTCAAATGTATGGTTCTGTGTTATTAGATATTTTTGATTCTAATATCTATGATTAGAGTTGTTTGTAGTCATGGTATTTTGTTTTCTACTGGTTTATCTCTAGCCCTATTCTCTTTGCTTCCTTATCTAATTTTTCAATTGCTCTTATAAGTATCATATTCATGTTTGCTATGATGACTAAATCATCTGCATATGCAATTACTTTAGGTTGACCTGTAAACACGTTTTTGTTTGCGAAGTTTGTCCTCCTTATTATTGGTTCTAATATCAGGTTAAACAGTGTGGGGAGATAGACCTTGTTTCACGCCTTTGTTTATGTTGATCTCCTTAGAAGTTGTTCCGTTGAAACTTATCTTTGCTGTGGTGTTCTTTAGCATAAGTCTTAATTTTCCTGGGATTCCAAGAGCTCTAGCTCTTCCATCATTTTCATCCGATTAATTGTCAATCATTGTTAATCAAAAGCGCTTTTGAAATCCATGAATATGACACGCATTTTTCTGTGGTATTCTCTCGATTTTTGAATTATTTGCTCCACTATATGTATGAAATTAATTGTCGATCTGCAGGGTCTGAGCCCGTTATGATATTCTTCTAATATTCGTTCAGCGCATGATTTAAGTCTTATGTTTAGTATGTTTGCTAGAATTTTATATGTGGTGTTTAATAGGGTTATTGCTCTGTAATTCTCGCATTCCTTTTCTTATTTTATCTTTTCATATCTTTTCGAATTTTTCTTATTTCAGTCTTCTAATACTTCTTTTTAAAATTTCTGTAACGTATAATAATTTTTAGTCTCACATGTGTGCCTGGTTAATTTCCCCAACAAAGACAAAATGCATGGTGATGGAGTTTAAATATCTAGGCATCATATTATCTAGCTACGGAAAGCCCGAAACCGAAGTGGAAGATCAAGTGAATAGAGCAAACAGAGCCGCAGGCTGCCTAAATAAAACAATATGGAGAAATAAAAATATCGGGAAAGAAACGAAAGGCAGAATTTACAAAACAGTCATCAGACCAATAATGACATACGCGGCAGAAACAAGACCTGACACAGAGAGGACAAAAAGGATATTAGAAACAGCAGAGATGAAAACACTTAGAAAAATTGATGGTAAGATACTATGGGACAGAGCTAGAAGTACAGATATACAACATAGATGCAAGGTGGAGAACACCAAAAACTGGGTAAGAAATAGAAGAGTAGAATGGAATGATCATATAAACCGAATGAAACAAATAGAGTAGTAAAGAGGCAAGAGACGGTTCCCAATAGAAGACGATCAGTAGGAAGACCACGAAAACGATGGAATGACAACTTACTGGAGGCATATTGAAAAACAGACAGAGTCATGTCTATATAAAAAGAAGAAGAGAAGATGTGTGCCTGGTGTTATATTGTCATCCGCATTATTCGTACTATATTATCTCTGTGTTTTCCATTAATGTTTTTTATTTGTTATGTGACTTGTGCCATGAGGTTGGCAATCATCGATTTTGCACAAGTTGGTCGACACTGGGGATACCTGTCCAGTCGAGAATATTCTTCATCTATGAGGCTTGCTTTCTACCAAGCACGTTACCTCGAAGAATCTGATCTAGATAGAAAATGTTACGAGTCCATATTTTATGGTTTTTACGAGTTCTCTTTGTAGGGCTTCGATCGTTAGTATTATTATAGGTGTGTAAAGTTGATTTATTGTCCTTCATATCTGATAACACACCGTTTTTTCTATTATCGTTAGACTACCTTCCTATTCTGTCTGTAATCATGACTTTCACGTACTGCTTGTATTATTTGGTCCATTATTATATTAAATAGCAGTGGGCTTAACGAATCACCTTGCCTGACTCAGTTTTGTACTGGTTTAGGCTGTGTTAGTTTTCTGTAGTTGCCAACATTCGATTATTATAGTAGATTTTTTTTATGGTTTGTATAATATTAATTGGTGTATCGTTTTTCATAATAGATGTAAGACATCTCTAACTTGGATGCGATCGAAAGCCTTTGATAGGTATACGAAGCATAAATATTTGGTTTATTATATTCAATGGCCTTTTCTGTGATTTGTCTTAGTAAAAACATGGCGCCCATGCACGATCTTCGGATCTGAATCCCTGTGGTTCGTCTGATAGTGTTATTAATTTATTGATTGTCTTTTAAGACTTTTGTACTAACTACTACATACTTGTTTATGGTGTGTAGTAATCAGATGTGACAAAGGATAGATCATCAGCAACAGTAAGTAATATATTTTCCTATATTTTGGCTCCGAAGCCGCTCCACTAAGCTGGTTTATTGGTAGGTAGTTAACAACTGTATGGGATATCAGCCAAGTTTCGAAAATAACCGCATCTAAAAATAAAATCAACAAACGAATTACTGAGCACATTTTCATTACATTTCCAAACTGTCGGTTAATCTGTTTTATTTCGGTAGCGGTGTTTTATTTTTGATTTGGCGGAAAAATCGCAGCCATATGGTGGCCGTTAAATAAAACAGAACTTGAGAGTATGATAATATTTACTATTTAGGTTTGGTGCTCGGCTGGAAACTGCCTCAATTTTTTGTTGAAATTTTAGAGCAACGAGATGAATTTTGTTTGTTTTGAATGCAGAACATTTATTTGTGAAAATTTAGTTTACTTTTAATGAAAAACGACTGTTATTTCAACTCACGCAGAGTCAGTCATTGAATGGGGTCAACAGGTTTATGTAGACTTAACCTCAACATGAATTTAAATGATTATATATTCAAAAACGTAAACTAAATGTTTTTCATGGAAGCGATATATTATGTACAAAATTTCGTTTTAGTTATATTTAAATAAATAAATTAGTTTGTAACGACTATTTAGCCAAAATTACTGGTGAAATTAGGATTAAAACGCTAATAGTATAATCGCAAGATGAAAGATTATTTACAATAAATATATATAAGGTAAAATGTAATAGCATATCTAGCAAAACAAAAAAACAAAAAGGTATATTGATGGGAGGCAACCGTAAATACCTCTTTCTATTCTTTCGTCATTAGTACGATGCATTCAAGTTAGAAAAGAAGCATGTTAACTTGGGAAAGGATCACTACACTAGCAATGCGACCAATTTGTTAGACCAATTAGAAGACCCTGATGGTTTCCAGGGCAGCAACTAAGAAAAACTACAGTATCATTGTAGATCATTACAGTAGCAATGCGACCAATTTATGGCAATAGAATTATAGAAGATCCTGACGGTTTCCAGGGCAACAACTAACAAAAACGGTTGCCTTCCTTCGATATACCTATTTTGTTTTTGATTTTCCAGTTTTGCGAGACATTACGTTTTACCTATTTTATTCAACCCTTCTTCTACTTTTTGTAGATCTTTCGATCTGTTTAATTCTGAAGCTGCCTCTGGTTAATTTCTTGGGAGGTAGATTGCCAACTATCCCTCCATCTTTTAGGTGGTCTTCCGGGGGGTCTTGAACCGGGCGGATTGTTTTCTAGGGCAATTTTTGGGAGTCTATTCTCATCCATTCGTCTTACATGGTTGTACCACATCCTCTTGTGCTGCCTTCCCCATATTACAATATCTTGAATTTTGCACTGCTCTCTAATCTTTATATTTCTCACTCTGTCTCTTCTTGTTTTCCCCATTATTGTTCTTAGGGTTTTCATTTCGGCAACCCTTAGCATCTGTTTCGTTTTGTTGGTATCTTCGCGCACTTCTATACCATATGTCATGATCGGTCGTATGCAAGTCTTATAGATTCTAATTTTACTATCTGTGCGCATATACGGATTTGACCAGACTATCTCCCGCAGACATCCTGACAGTGCAGATGCTTTGTTGATCTGACTCCTCAGGTCCTTTACTGGGTCGTGGATGCTTGATATATCTATGCCCAGATGTCTGAATTGCATCACCTGTTCTATAGGGTTGTCCTCAACCACTAACTTATATCTGAGCGGATCTTTTGCTATTGTCATACATTTAGTTTTGTTGGTAGAGATGTTCATATTTAGTAGTCGGCTTGTTTGAAAGAACTGAAAGAGCTGCCTTTGGAGATCATCTTCTAATTCGGCAATAATTGCTGCATCGTCTGCGTAACACATCATACCATTTCTTTTGTTGCCCATTCTATATCCGAGATTAAGAGATGTTACTTTGTTGATAATTTTGCCCATGAGAAGATTAAACAAGAAGGGGCTTAAACTGTCGCCTTGTCTAATTCCTCCCGGTGTTGGAATATTTTCAGTGAATTCGTCTCCTGCTCTAACTTTGGTTACGTTGTTGTTATTTAGGTTATGGAGTATCTTTGTTATACTGGTCGGTGTTTCATTTTCTATTAATATATTTAGAATGTCTCCCAGGCGAACTCTGTCAAATGCCTTCGTCAAATCAATGAAGCAAATATACGCTGGCATGCCGAACTCTATAGCCGAACTCTAACTTTTATTCAACCCCATTAACCTTTTCTATTTATTTTTATCGTTTTAACGTTTGCATTCATTTCCTCAGGTAGCTGTAACTTGCTACTTGGTTATTGTTAGTTTTGCGTTGGTAGTCTTAAGCTTTGCATCGGCATAAAAGGACAGAGAGAATAAAGATAATTAGAAGTGGTCAGAAGCTGCCTTTCTAGTTATCATCTCAATTCTTGCGATATAAACGTTGGCTAACGAATGTATTTGTTTGTTTATTTGTGGGTTAAGAAATGTATTTTAGCACATTTTATGTGGTCATATAAGGGCCACGTCATTTACTATACTCCACAAGGTGATTCATGAAGGCTTGTAGGTTTATTATCAATTAATTGATATAAGGTTGAATGCTCGAATTAATAAACTTTAATCAAATAAAAAGGCAGATATCGAGCACAGTTTAATTAATTTAATCTTGCCAAATACTTTCGCTCCTAGACAAGGACAAAACACTTTAAAATTTTTTAAATAGGCGAAGCTGCACCGTGTACGCTACAAGGTACAGAAGAAGTTTATTGGAGAGTGATGATCAGAATGATTTATCAGAATCAGAGACACTTTCAAGGTTTTGTCTCACTAGTTTAGATTCGTTATCTGTATGTTTATCTTCAGAAGTTGCAGGAGTGCGAAATAAAAATTGTCTATTTCTTACAATTTCTGACCATGATCTCTTAATTTAATCGAGTAGGTTTTATGTGTGATAAGACCTTCTCTCAATTTGCTTTCATCTTTAACATACACTTTTTTCATTATTTTTAAGCGGTTTGAAATTTATTGTACCTCTATCTTAATAAGCTTATTCAATGTTCTCTCTTTTCTGAAAATTACTGATCACTATTTTAAGCATTACATAATTTGGTTTTAGAATTTTGTCAGTAGTGGAAATCTGAGTTTTAAGTACTCGTGACATTAAAAGTTGAGATGGTGATGGTAAATTTGAATCAATTGGTGTGTTTCTAAGTTGTAGTAAAGTTAAATAGTAGGTTTTGTAGGTTTGAATATATCTTTCACTATTATTATTATTAGATTTACGATTTTCTGGGCTTGAGTTTATGCTTTTAAATTCCATTCTTGGCAAAATTTAACAAATCCATTGGCTATATATGTGGTCCCCATCGGAGTAAAAGATTTTTGGTATTCTATGGCGAGCAATATCGATTTTAAATGTGTAACTATAGTTAAACTGGTTGTATCATTCAACAGACAATTTCTGATTATTTACTATAATAATCTACCACCATTAAATAACTTTCTTGACTATGTAAAATATAGAGCCAACTTCCTCCAGGGGCGTTTTGGGATATTGTTTGGAGTTAAAGGTTTTTTTTTTGCATTTTCAAATTGTGGGCGTTGGGTTATTTCAGTTTGTTTTTTGTTAATTCTATTGCTCGAACGTAGTTTTTAAATCTTTCTATGAAGAATTTCCAGTTTTCGTATAGATTACCTGACATTTGCATTAAGTTTATTGCTGCCTTGAATTCCATTTCACTTTTATACTCTTCTTAACCCTTTCACTGCGGGAACCTTAAAAATTGATGCCTGTCCCAATTATCGCGCGTTAAATCCACGAATATGAGTATATTATACTCGGCTCGTTATGACGTTATGAGCAGTTGACTAGTTGACACTCCGACGATTATACTCGTCTGGAGCAGCGTACCGTACAGGACCAATACACCAGCAAAACAGTTTTATTTTCAATTTCTAGTTCAGATTTTTTCGGATATCTGATTATGAAATAAGAGTTAACAAAGTGACAGACAGTTTTTATTATTAGTACAGAACACAATTCGAAAAGAAATAAGAAAGCACTTATCATTCTTACAGAGCTAAAGATGTATTTTTTTTGTGTGGTAAATACCTAAACAAGGCACAACACAAAGTACTACATGACAGACGGAGCACATATATCTTGATTCTGCGCGTTTTTATTTTTGTCACATACAACGCACCTCTTAGTCGGATTTTTTCATAGGTTGTCGGTGAACTACATCAGGAAAATGTCTTTCTGTGAGCCTCAAATCACATTCAGCTCCACATCTTCTGCCTCCTCCCATGCGGTAAGGTGGAACCTGATATTTACCTATAATTTTTCTACTAATCTGAGTTGGAATTTGACTACTGAAATATTTTAGCCAGTTTTCAACTTTATAAAGCTGATAAGAGTTTAGTAAAGCCAGATCCATCAAATGGAAAAACACATTCTTGTACCATTGTACCATGTTTTCCTGACACTTTCTATCGATGAAAGTAGCATGTCGCATTTGTCGACTGATCCCATATTATTATTATATTCAAGGATACAATGTGGTTTTTTGATAATGTCTCCTGTAAGATAATCTACACATTCCGTATTTTTTAGTTGCGCAGTGTAAGAGCTAGTGAGCATGCAAACTTCACGCTTATCTTGCTATTTCACATGAGAAGTTTATCTGTAGATCTGGGCACAACTTCACCACATTTAAGTTTTCTGTTAATTTTTGGCATAAATTTTCTGTTTGGCTTTACTGTTCCACAGGTATTCGTTTTTAGATCGTGAAGGTGTGAGAATAACATACGACTTGAGTACCAGTTGTCTGCAAATAGGCTATGCCCCTTGTCCAAGTAAGACTTCAAAAGTGACATAACAATGTCACCAGATTTTCCCAGTTTTTCAATTTCATATTCTTCAATATCAGATGTAGCTCCCGTGTATATGATGAAGTCGAGAACATAGCTGGTTTCACAATCACAAAGGGAAAAAAATGTAACTCCAAACCGATGCCTTTTTGAAGGAATGTACTGTTTGAAAAAAAGTCTGCCTTTATAATATAATAACAGACTTTTATCTATGCAAAAATTTTAAAACGGACTGAAATTGTCTCTAAATTTGGATTTCAATTGATCGACTATAATCCTTATTTTACGTAAACTATCTCTTATGACAGGCTCTTCATCATTATCAACAAAATGCATCATCCGCAAAATTAGTAGAAAGCGATCTCTTGTCATGAGGCGAGAATCGCCCCATCCATTTACATCCAGAATTAGTATTATCAAAAAGGTGTATGTATGACCGGTAAAAACGTTTCATCTTTCCAAACAAATGCCGCAGCTTCCATAGTTGTTGTTACCTGTCCGGCTGGTGTGTTGTTCAATTCATCTCCAGTTTCACTTTCTGCATCATCTTCAGCTTCGTTTTCAACAACATTTTGTGATTTTTCCACGAGCGTGATGCTAGAATGAGAGAAATGCTTGTATAAAATCAACACAAACACAAAAATATACAACACACGTTTTGAGATTAAAGTGCAGTACCAAAAATCCTAATAAATATATATTTAGTTTACCTTGTTCATCTTCATCGTTTTTGGGCATCCATCATCACTCTCATAATTGTTCATAAATCAACTTCAAAATCACTTTCTTCTAGTATACGCGCGAGGTCTACATCAGTAAGATATTTCCGACTCATTTTCGCGACGGGTAAAACAATACTGATTCGAGTTCAAATTGCAACCAAGCAAATATTTTGTATAGTACCTTATGCGAGCTAACTCATTACTCATATTAGAGCAGTCTGAACGTATGTACTGTCGGTGTGCGCCGACAGAGACGGAAGGCAAGATTCGACTTGCCTATGAGCAGGTGACGTCATATATCGAATAACAAAGCTCTACCAGAGAACTACGAACGCAACTATCGTAAGCAACTTAAAGTTGAAGAAAACGCACGTGTTTTTGACAGTAAAGCACTTATTTGGGTCATGCGTATACAGAAAAGATACACGAATTCCGGGCCTCGTGTCGCTTCTCTGTGTTAGTCATATAAGGGCCACGTCATTTACTATACTCCACAAGGTGATTCATGAAGGCTTGTAGGTTTATTATCAATTAATTGATATAAGGTTGAATGCTCGAATTAATAAACTTTAATCAAATAAAAGGCAGATATCGAGCACAGTTTAATTAATTTAATCTTGCCCAAATACTTTCGCTCCCTAGACAAGGACAAACACTTTAAAATTTTTTAAATAGGCGAAGCTGCACCGTGTACGCTACAAGGTACAGAAGAAGTTTATTGGAGAGTGATGATCAGAATGATTTATCAGAATCAGAGACACTTTCAAGGTTTTGTCTCACTAGTTTTAGATTCGTTATCTGTATGTTTATCTTCAGAAGTTGCAGGAGTGCGAAATAAAAATTGTCTATTTCTTACAATTTCTGACCCATGATCTCTTAATTTAATCGAGTAGGTTTTATGTGTGATAAGACCTTCTCTCAATTTGCTTTCATCTTTAACATACACTTTTTCATTATTTTTAAGCGGTTTGAAATTTATTGTACCTCTATCTTAATAAGCTTATTCAATGTTCTCTCTTTTCTGAAAATTACTGATCACTATTTTAGCATTACATAATTTTGGTTTTAGAATTTTGTCAGTAGTGGAAATCTGAGTTTTAAGTACTCGTGACATTAAAAGTTGAGATGGTGATGGTAAATTTGAATCAATTGGTGTGTTTCTAAGTTGTAGTAATGTTAAATAGTAGGTTTTGTAGGTTTGAATATATCTTTCACTATTATTATTATTAGATTTACGATTTTCTGGGCTTGAGTTTATGCTTTTAAATTCCCATTCTTGGCAAAATTTAACAAATCCATTGGCTATATATTGTGGTCCCCATCGGAGTAAAAGATTTTTGGTATTCTATGGCGAGCAAATATCGATTTTAAATGTGTAACTATAGTTAAACTGGTTGTATCATTCAACAGACAATTTCTGATTATTTACTATAATAATCTACCACCATTAAATAACTTTCTTGACCTATGTAAAATATAGAGCCAACTTCCTCCCAGGGGCGTTTTGGGATATTGTTTGGAGTTAAAGGTTTTTTTTTTGCATTTTCAAATTGTGGGCGTTGGGTTATTTCAGTTTGTTTTTTGTTAATTCTATTGCTCGAACGTAGTTTTTAAATCTTTCTATGAAGAATTTCCAGTTTTCGTATAGATTACCTGACATTTGCATTAAGTTTATTGCTGCCTTGAATTCCATTTCACTTTTATACTCTTCTTAACCCTTTCACTGCGGGAACCTTAAAAATTGATGCCTGTCCCAATTATCGCGCGTTAAATCCACGAATATGAGTATATTATACTCGGCTCGTTATGACGTTATGAGCAGTTGACTAGTTGACACTCGACGATTATACTCGTCTGGAGCAGCGTACCGTACAGGACCAATACACCAGCAAAACAGTTTTATTTTCAATTTCTAGTTCAGATTTTTTCGGATATCTGATTATGAAATAAGAGTTAACAAAGTGACAGACAGTTTTATTATAGTACAGAACACAATTCGAAAAGAAATAAGAAACCACTTATCATTCTTACAGAGCTATAAAGTGATGTCAATTTTGTAAAGCATTTGAATCAAAAGTCTTTTTTGTGTGGTAAATACCTAAACAAGGCACAACACAAAGTACTACATGACAGACGGAGCACATATATCTTGATTCTGCGCGTTTTTTATTTTTGTCACATACAACGCACCTCTTAGTCGGATTTTTTCATAGGTTGTCGGTGAACTACATCAGGAAAATGTCTTTCTGTGAGCCTCAAATCACATTCAGCTCCACATCTTCTGCCTCCTCCATGCGGTAAGGTGGAACCTGATATTTAGCTATAATTTTTTCTACTAATCTGAGTTGGAATTTGACTACTGAATATTTTAGCCAGTTTTCAACTTTATAAAGCTGATAAGAGTTTAGTAAAGCCAGATCCAACAAATGGAAAAAACACATTCTTGTACCATTGTACCATGTTTTCCTGACACTTTCTATCGATGAAAGTAGCATGTCGCATTTGTCGACTGATCCCATATTATTATTATATTCAATGATACAATGTGGTTTTTTGATAATGTCTCCTGTAAGATAATCTACACATTCCGTATTTTTTAGTTGCGCAGTGTAACAGCTAGTGAGCATGCAAACTTCACGCTTATCTTGCTATTTCAGCATGAGAAGTTTATCTGTAGATCTGGGCACAACTTCACCACATTTAAGTTTTCTGTCAATTTTTGGCATAAATTTTCTGTTTGGCTTTACTGTTCCACAGGTATTCGTTTTTAGATCGTGAAGGTGTGAGAATAACATACGACTTGAGTACCAGTTGTCTGCAAATAGGCTATGCCCCTTGTTCAAGTAAGACTTCAAAAGTGACATAACAATGTCACCAGATTTTCCCAGTTTTTCAATTTCATATTCTTCAATATCAGATGTAGCTCCCGTGTATATGATGAAGTCGAGAACATAGCTGGTTTCACAATCACAAAGGGAAAAAAATGTAACTCCAAACCGATGCCTTTTTGAAGGAATGTACTGTTTGAAAAAAAGTCTGCCTTTATAATATAATAACAGACTTTTATCTATGCAAAGATTTTAAAACGGACTGAAATTGTCTCTAAATTTGGATTTCAATTGATCGACTATAATCCTTATTTTACGTAAACTATCTCTTATGACAGGCTCTTCATCATTATCAACAAAATGCATCATCCGCAAAATTAGTAGAAAGCGATCTCTTGTCATGAGGCGAGAATCGCCCCATCCATTTACATCCAGAATTAGTATTATCAAAAAGGTGTATGTATGACCGGTAAAAACGTTTCATCTTTCCAAACAAATGCCGCAGCTTCCATAGTTGTTGTTACCTGTCGGCTGGTGTGTTGTTCAATTCATCTCCAGTTTCACTTTCTGCATCATCTTCAGCTTCGTTTTCAACAACATTTTGTGATTTTTCCACGAGCGTGATGCTAGAATGAGAGAAATGCTTGTATAAAATCAACACAAACACAAAAATATACAACACACGTTTTGAGATTAAAGTGCAGTACAAAAATCCTAATAAATATATATTTAGTTTACCTTGTTCATCTTCATCGTTTTTTGGCCATCCATCATCACTCTCATAATTGTTCATAAAATCAACTTCAAAATCACTTTCTTCTAGTATACGCGCGAGGTCTACATCAGTAAGATATTTCCGACTCATTTTCGCGACGGGTAAAACAATACTGATTCGAGTTTCAAATTGCAACCAAGCAAATATTTTGTATAGTACCTTATGCGAGCTAACTCATTACTCATATAGAGCAGTCTGAACGTATGTACTGTCGGTGTGCGCCGACAGAGACGGAAGGCAAGATTCGACTTGCCTATGAGCAGGTGACGTCATATATCGAATAACAAAGCTCTACCAGAGAACTACGAACGCAACTATCGTAAGCAACTTAAAGTTGAAGAAAACGCACGTGTTTTTGACAGTAAAGCACCTTATTTGGGTCATGCGTATACAGAAAAGATACACGAATTCCGGGCCTCGTGTCGCTTCTCTGTGTTAGTATGTTCTCTGGCTCTACTGCATATTGAAACAGTTCTTATTTCTTATGATTTATGCGAGTTTACTCGTCAAGAGCAGTCAGCCTATAAATAAGCAAGTATACTCGTCAAGAGCAGTGAAAGGGTTAAGTCTTAAAGTAATTCGGTTTGGTTTTCAGCACCATGTGATGACACGTAGTCGGGCTTATAGGATAGGTTAACTTTGTAAAGTGGAGGTTAGGTTATAATGAAACAACTTGTATCTATCGCGTCTAGATTCAGATTGGTTTTATTTCCTCTTCCTTGCACCTATCCGTCACGCCACTCTAAAATATTGCCAACCTGAGTGCGTTCCGAATATTTACTTATTTATATACATCACATTTCTTATTGTAAAGCATATTCGAAATTCTTTTTTGTCTATTTTGGTTGCTGTCAAATTTTTCGTTGCCACTTATTTCATACATTTCCATAACTTACAAATTATAAATTTTTCACGATTTACAAAGTACAGACATGTGCTTGAAATATCGCCAAAAATTCTAGTTGTTTGCAAGTTTTTCCTATTCGAAGTATTTAAAATATTCCGTTAAAATAGAATTAATTCCATTCGTAGCGTACCTCTTATCGTTATTTATTTTTCGTAATAATGAACCCAAAAATAACAACAAAACAAATGAGAGTTCTCGTTAAGGAAATATAATTTCCTAATTAAAAAAGCAATCTTTTGTTTTTATGTATTATTTATGGCTAAGGCTATCTAATTCTTTATCTGGTCTTTGGGTAATTACAATTCCGTCGAAGTTATTTCAAGGTGAAATCGATAAGTAGTTTGGTTTAGTTGCTAGAATTTCAAGCATTATGATGTGTTCGCTAAGGTTATATTAATCAATCATGAAATTACAGATTTGAAGTAACTAATCAAATATTGTATTTTTTTTTAAGTTTTGCAAAGAGATTAATTTCAGTTTACTTCATTAGCTAAGCATTGACATTTTGAAATGAATTTTTTTGTAGATAAAATTAAATTGTTTGTAACTTATCGATTAGCAATTTTGTTATACGATTATGATAAAAATAAAGGTACACTTGAGATTTTACTTGGATCTATCGCAAGTGTTCGATAAGTAGCAATCCATTAAATAGCAACTTTCGTACAAATATTTGTCCTTCTAAGATTGCCATGACCGATATTTTTAATGGCATAAATGAGCTGCCCAGTAAGCCTACTGCTGGCTCAGATGGAGTGCCTAATTTTGTATTAAAAAAGTGTCTGTACCCTTGTAATACCGTTTGTTATATTGTTTAATAGATCTCTGGAAACCTCTATGTTTCCTTCTTCATGGAAAGGAAGTTATGTGTTCCTTTATTTAAAAATGGTCAGAAAAACAACATTGAAAATTATCGTATCATTTGTATACAATCTGCAATCTCTAACCTCTTCGACTGTCTTATAGCAAAGCAACTTTCTTGGTTATATAAAGGCTTAATATCTCAATCTTGATTTTCAAAATACATTTGACAAAGTAAGACATGAAAAATTAGTCCAAATTCTAAAGACAAAAAACATAGACCATAGGGACTTACGAATAATAACAAACTTCTACTGGAATCAAAGAGCACAAATCGTAATAGATTACGAACCCAGTCCAGAAATTGAAATCAGGAGAAGAGTTAGTCAGGGATGTATTTTTTTTTTAACCTATTCTCTATCCTTCCATTGTTGGATATAGGTCTCCCCCAGTTCTCTCCATCTTTCCCTATCTTGAGCTGTTCTCTGCCATGTGGGACCTCCTTGTTTCCTGATGTCATCTTTTCACCTCATCTGTGGTCTGCCTCTTGATCTCTTTGCATTGTATGGACGCCACTTTCCGATGGCATTGTTCCATCGTCCGTCTTGGAGACGTTCATTGTGTCCAGCCCATTTCCATTTCAGTTTTGCTGCTTGTTCTATCGCGTCTACTGTCTTTGGGATGTATTATCTCCCCATTACTATTGTATATGTATATAGTGTAGTATAATGTATATAGTGAAGCCATTTTTGAAGAAGCATCACTATCTCAAAAAGAAGGAATAATAATTAACGGAAGATCTATTAACAACATAAGATATGCAGATGACACCGTGATTATCGCAAGCTCTGCTGAACAACTCCAATTACTGCTAAACAAAACAAACAGTTTCTGTAAAAAATATGAACTAAAAATAAATATCAAAAGGCCGAATACATGATAATAACAAAGAAAACAAGTATACCAACAAACATACATTTGGGAAATGTACCGATAGAAAGGGTTGACAAATACAAATACCTAGGGACCTGGAGTTCAGACAATAATGATCAAACAACCGAAATAAGAGCCAGGATAGAAATAGCAAGAAATGCATTTGTAAAAATGACAAATACTGCAATATGGACTTGAAAGCTGGACATTGAAGAACACATAAATAAGTTGTGTAAAATGTGGTGTTACATTAGGATGCTTAGAATAGTATGGACACAGAAGAAAACTAACACGGAAGGATTGCGAAATAATAAACACAATAAAAATAAGAAAGTTACAATATCTGGGACACGTAATGAGGGGACAGCGATATGAACTGCTAAGGCTGATAATACAGGGAAAGGTAAGAGGAGGAAGGAGTATAGGAAGAAGGAGAGTGTCATGATTGAAGAATTTAAGTGACTGGTTTAAATGCAGTTCTATAGAACTCTTCAGAGCAGCAGTAGATATAGTAAAGATAGTATTATGATATCCATCCTCCGATTGGGAGACGGCACTAAAAGAAGAAGAAGAAGAATATCTCAATCACAGCATGGTTTTCATGGCAAAAAATCCACTACAACAAACTTGGTTTGCTATCAATCTGATATATTATCTCAAATGAAAGACCGTAAACAGGTAGATGCAATATACACATATTTTTCCAAAGCATTTAATCGTGTAGATCACCAAATACTTTTGGGTAAATTAATTAATGTAGGCTTTCATGTCAGGTTTGTTGAATGGATTAAAAACTCCACATCTGGTAGAAGTCAAAGAGTTAAGATAAATTGTAATCTGTCTGACAGTATCTCAGTAACATCTGGACTTCCTCAAGGAGGCCACACTTCTCCACTTCTTTTTAATATCTTCGTTAATGACATCACTTTCTGTTTCCTAAATAGCAAATGTTTAATGTTGGCAGATGACTTGAAATTTTGAAAAGTTATAGATAGCTTAAAAAATCAACCCTTCTTTCAAGATGACTTAGACAGGCTACAAAATTGGTGCAATCAGAACAAACTCCACTTGAATTAAAAAATAATGTTGTTTTATAAGTTTTTCTCGTTAAGTCAATAGAATTGAAACAATCTATACTATTAATAACCAGCCACTGAATTATGTTTCTTCTATTCGGGATTTGGGTGTAATTTCTGATGAAAAACTTACTTTCTGTGACCACATAAACTCTATTTCAATAAAGGCATCTAAACTTCTTGGTTTCGTTACCAGGAATTGCAAGTATTTTTCCATGGATTCAACAAGATTAGTGTATTGTTGCTTAGTTCGAACTATTCTGGAATACTGTTCAGTTATTTGGTCACCCTATTTTCAGAACAATATTGATACCATAGAAAATCCAGCATAAATTTTTGAGATATTGTGCTTACTATGTCCACACTACTATTGAAAATCATGATTATTCCCGTATCGAACAACAATTATCTTTACGTAACAATAAAACACTGAAAACTTTGTTTTCAAAACTTCCACTTCCAAATAGGTTGAGAAGGGGAGAGCTGTTTGTCTCAAGTTGGTCATTCAGAATTATATCTGTGTTTTTAATTTATTAATTTCCATAAATTCTAACAAAAATATGTGAAGGCTTTTATTTTGAATATGAATAATTTGAAATTCATCAAAAAGAGTGATTATGATCTAGAAGGTAAATTGAGTATGTAGAATCTGTTTTTCTATTATTGAAAGCCCTTTTATGTTCTGCTATTCGTTTATTAAAATTTCTACCAGTTTGACCAATGTAAGTTTTTGGGCAGTCGCCAAATTTAAGTTCATATACACCGCTGTATAAGTGCATTTTTATTTTTACTCTTGTTGTTAATATATTTGCCTAAGTTGTTGTTTGTTCTGAAAGCTGGTGTTATTTCTTCCTTTCTTTGTGTTTGGCTATTTTTGTTGATATTTTGCCTATATATGTAATCGAGCAGAAGGTACTGGCTTCTATAGTATGCTCCTATTTTAAATTTATACCATATTGCATTTGATCAAATTTTTGGATAATATTTAATATTACATTACCTACTTCTTATTTCCCCTATATTGTTTTTATTTTGTTTTATTTGACCATTATTTTATCTTAAAGACACGTCGTATGAATATACCTCTATACTTTCTTTGTTTTACTCTAATAGACACTTGCATAATCAATATTGTTCTTTTCATTTAATTTCGTAAACTTTTTGGATCTTAAAATCAAAACGTTTATATTGCTTATCTTTTCAGAATGATAAATATTTTTGTTACATCCGAACAACTTCTTACAACATTCAACTGCAGGTTTCATTAAATGCACTTGGATTTTTTTAACTGGTTTCTCGTCCCACTTCTATATCTGGTCATAAACATATCTGCGTGGGATTCTTACTTCTGTACTAGTCGCTTAATTTATTATGTTGATGGATGATGACAATTTAATGTGAAATTGTTTTGCAATGATTCCTGGGAATTATTGGAGCGTGGAAGTTTACAATAAAAGTTTGCAGACCTGTTTGTGAAAAAAACATCAACCAATTTTTTTACCAAATATTCTTACCTTGAAATTATGAAATAGTTTGTTTATATGATTTAAAATAAAACTTTGTTATTTCCTTGTTCTTCTGTATCAGATTGCGGTAAACGTAGACGTCTTATTGCTTTTGTAATTAAGTTATTTTTTATATTTGTTTTGTCTTTATAATAGAGTCTTACAGACACAATAATCTAAACCCTGAAAGTGGAGAAGATGTTCTCATTCGTTTGACATCTTCGATAGATGTAATTCTCTAACAGAGCAAATACGTTTATCAAGTATGAAACATGGTTTTTAACGACCTACTAAGATTTTTGCGACTTGGAAATGCTTCTTGGTCTATGTCTTGTAGTTTAAGTTCCAGGCAATCATTTCCAGTAAGTTCTTCGAAAATTGGTTCTTGTAAAAACAACTTTTTTGGTTCTTGAAGACAAACTTTTTTTTTAATAACAATAGTTACTACATTGTGTAGTATTTGTAACCTAATCGTACTATTTACTTAAGTATACAAACAATCTAGGCCCTTGGATGTGGTTCTTTCAAAAATCATATAGGAGCTGTTTTGTATTATCTTTAAAATTAAAATAAAATGGGCGCCATTCTCTATTAGTTTATTCTCGTAAAGAAAACGAGCTCAGAAAAGAAATAAAATGAAAAATTTAAAACAAAACTATCCTTTTATTATTTTGTAACGAACAAAAAGTTATTAAAAGACTCTATGTTAAAAAGTTACATCATCCCAGGAAAGAAATAAACAATTTGTGTTTACAGTATTTAATTACACATGAGAAGTGCTTATACGAAACTAAAATTAAAATCAAATCGTAAAAAAACAAACATTTTATATCTTGGCATTAGATTATGAATGATAAATATATGAAAATAAAATTATAATTTATCCCAAATTTCGAAATTCGTTCACATAAAAAATACATTACTTTATTAGGTAGAATTGAGAAATTGATTGTAATTAAAAGAGTAATAATAAATCATTTCACTGTTATTTAGTTCACAGATAATCTTCACTGTTCAATAAAAAAATATAAAATGGGTACAACCTGAGATGGGTATAACCTATATATATATATATATATATATAATATATATATATATATATATATATATATATATATATATATATATATGTATATCAGAAACGTTAGATCTTTAACGTTTAATCTTCTCATGGGCAAAATTATCAACAAAGTAACATCTCTTAATCTCGGATATAGAATGGGCAACAAAAGAATTGGTATGGTGTGTTACGCAGACGATGCAGCAATTATTGCCGAATCAGAAGATGATCTCCAAAGGCAGCTCTTTCAGTTCTTTCAAACAAGCCGACTACTAAATATGAACATCTCTACCAACAAAACTAAATGTATGACAATAGCAAAAGATCCGCTCAGATGTAAGTTAGTGGTTGAGGACAACCCCATAGAACAGGTGATGCCAATTCAGATACCTGGGCATAGATATATCAAGCACCCACGACCCAGTAAAGGACCTGAGGAGTCAAATCAACAAAGCATCTGCACTGTCAGGATGTCTGCGGGAGATAGTCTGGTCAAATCCGTATATGCGCACAGATAGTAAAATTAGAATCTATAAGACTTGCATACGACCGATCATGACATATGGCATAGAAGTGCGCGAAGATACCAACAAAACGAAACAGATGCTAAGGGTTGCCGAAATGAAAACCCTAAGAACAATAATGGGGAAAACAAGAAGAGACAGAGTGAGAAATACAAACATTAGAGAGAAGTGCAAAATTCAAGATATTGTAAGATGGGGAAGGCAGCGCAAGAGGATGTGGTACAACCATGTAAGACGAATGGATGAGAATAGACTCCCAAAAATTGCCCTAGAAAACAATCCGCCCGGTTCAAGACCCCCCGGAAAACCACCTAAAAGATGGAGGGATAGTTGGCAATCTACTCCCAAGAAATTAACCAGAGGCAGCTTCAGAATTAAACAGATCGAAAGATCTACAAAAAGTAGAAGAAGAAGAAGAAGAAACGTTAGATCTATCAAGCAGGAACATACTATCCACCATAAACGGGATATTCTCCAAACGAATTGATGGTTTCAGAACACACACCACAAATCCTAAGCTATTTAGATAACCTCTCACCACTCAAACAAAATTTATGTCCTGGTTATTAGACGTTCAAAAAAAAGAGAAAGAGGTGATGGAGATGAATGAGATGAATTTCGCTGAGTCAACAAGGAACCCTCTGATTTTGAGGTGACGGTCGGAGATATTAGGAACTACAGTAGGGCCCTTGTCGGTAGTACAAGGACCTGTTTTTTCCTAGTCAGTAGCGTGACACAAGAATCGTAATCATAAATATCTGTAAACCTCATGGACATCTTTGAAAGAAGGTACTGAGACAAAACATCATCATAGTCATTACCATCTTAGCAGATATGTTGTGGTTCATCATTGAGCTTCAGCAGCTCGGATAGTTTGATTCATGATATTTCTCCACTGGTCGCGGTCATTTGTTAATACCTACCTACTACCTTAGTATACTGTTTGTTGAAAAGCTTTTTCGTAATATCTGCCCATCCCTGTGAAGATCTACCATTTTGGCGTTGACTCTGAGGCTTTTCTTGGACCACCAACCGTTCCATTCTGTGATCGTTTCGATGGATATGACCAAATAACTTTAAAATTCTAGAGGAAACAGTACTATAGAACCGCTGATTGGGTTAAAGTTCATTTACAACCGAGACATTCATGTGACGAGCATCTTCTTCATGTACCATATCCTTTCAAAATGTTGGTTACCGTCATAGGTTATTTACTGCTACCCTAAATAGCATTGCATGCCAAGTTCTTCAACCGTGAAATCTTTCTTAATCCTTGACTGCATTTGACTGCTATTTTCCCTTGCATAATATTTTGTGACAATCTATATTTGCAACATCTCATTTACATGTCCGAGCTTTCTTTTCTTGATGCTTTTTATAGTCTCAGAAGTCTTGCTGGGACGTTCTAGTATTGTGAAGTTTCAAATCTTTTCCACCCAAGAAACTTTTAAAAATCTTTTATAGGACCACATTTCGAAAGCCACACGGCAATTTAGATCACTTTTCTTCACAGTCCAAGACTCGATACCATAAAGTAAGACCGATGACACGTAGCAGCGAAGTAAGCGGATCCGCAAGTCCATTTTGATACCTTGGACATCATTCTAAAAGCGTCTCTTGACTGCGTTATGATATCGAAGGTAAACAATGTTTGCTTTTGCTCAAGTTTGGTACTATTTACATACATAGATGGTTTTATATTCTATATTGCGGCGACCCGTCCATGGAATTCGAAGCACTCGTCTTCATATCCAGATTTCAAAAGCGTCTAGGCGTCGTCTATCTGATTCTTTGACTGTCCATGTCTCGTATGCATAGTAAAATGTGGAAAAGACCAGAGTTAAAACGAGTCTCTTTTTGTTTGTCATAGAAATGAGACGATCACGTCATATCCCGTTTAATTCAGTTATTGCTGCTCTTGCTAGTTGTATGCATCTTCGAATTTCGGGTTCACAAATGAGAACAATAGGTGGTGAATCAGATATAATTATGAAATGAATGCATATGACCCTCCATTCCGCACTTCCAGCACCTTCCTCTTACTTCGACATCGCAGTTTCTAGCATCTATGTGGCCATGTGCTTGGCATCGAAAATATTGTTTCACCTTCATCATATCTTTTACTGTGACGTGGACCATACTTTCTGCTACTGGAAATCTCCTGATTATGTACTCATCCACTTCCATGCTTCTACTCCACATTATGCTTTCTCTCCTGATTTTTCTTATTTTTCCAACTACTACACACTTCCTCCCTGCCAACAAACTCCTTCTTAACTCTTCCATCTTTTGTCACCACTTTTGTCGGGCATCCTGTCTTGACGCCATCAAATTCTTGACTTAATATTACTACGCAGAACTACTTTAAGAGCCCTGTGTAGGTTTTCCCTTTGATTTTGTAATGACTAACGCACCTCTCTTATTACCGCCTCTAAAAGCCTAATAAAGACTAAGAAAGACGCAATGATGAGAGCTAATAGTATAAATAATAGAATAAAAGTCAAACTTTGGTAAAAAATGGACTGTAAGGAAATATAAATGTTAAAAGCACTAGAAAAAAAATTCACTTCTATTAATATACATATTAATTATTACTAATATTTTTACGAATATTCTTTTTTCGAATTACATTGTGTTTGATATTAATAATATTTTATCTAATATAAATAAAATAATTTTGAAATATTAATAAACGTGACTGTAAGAGTTATTTTGTTTACGTTTTAAGTTAAGGAATGCCCACGGATCGGTCTACCAAACCAACTAACTACCAAAAAACCTACGCACAATCCATTCTATTTTTATCTACAATCGTAGCACTTCCTCGAAAAATATATAAATTACTTCACGGCTTTTAATCACAAAAATCTTTTGAACTATTTACCTAGGAAACATATATTTTGGAAGACGACCAAATCGTTTTTGATATAAAAAGAAGACATTAGGTATTTATCTTTCTGAAAATTGTTTTGAAAGTAATACAAAGCGATTGACATTGATTGAAAATTAATATTAATTTGTTACAAAATTATGTAATTTTTATTTACCGACGATACAAAATTATTTTTCGCCAACTAGTTTTTAAATTTAAAAAAATAAAGAAAATGATTTTAGTTTTAGACGTGTTGATTTTCAGACAGAGATTGTCACCTTTTCAAAATGGTTAGTTTCTTCAGTAAAAGCTGAACTGCGTCTGCTAACACCGGTGTGTTATCAGCATATCTCATATTGTATAGGGGTTCATCATTTATTTTTATGTCTTCTTTTGCATATTGAAGTTTGAAGTGCTCTGGAAAACGCATTCTTCATTGAACAGAATGGGTTATAATACTTTTCTTACTCCATGGTTAATAGCTGTTTTGATTGTTAGACAACTTGCTAGTCTCACTAATTGCCTTTATAGATGAAACAGATTCTGTATATGTAGTCTAACATATAGGTATGAAAGTCGATTTTAGTCAATCCTTCCGTTGTTATTCACCCTCTTGTCGAATACTGGGTGCATGAAATCTACACCTCTTCTCTTTTTCTATAGAGCCGAGTTCGTCGCGCTTCCACAAACACGTCGAAAGACCCTAGAATACATTGAAAGATTCAGTTTCCTAAAGACAATCTCTCTAGAGCCACCTGAGGTCTACTCGCTACGCCGGAGTAGATAATCTTGGCGGCACACGCCTCGGCTGGAAAAAATGGAAGTCACTAAACAGAATAAGAACAGGTTATCTCCCTGTCAAGACAAATAAAATCAGAAGTGAAGTGAAGTTCAGAACAGGGAACACTATGCCCTACGAAGACTATGCCCTGCTAGATGCACTCTCCTTCATTTTTTAGGATCCATCAATTTTTTCAATAGGGCCTAGATTCACGTTCTCTGGCTGTTATCTTTTTTTTTTCGTCTTTATAGAGGGGGGTCCGGAATCTTCAAAAGACATCTCAGTCCAGGACATCATCTGACTAACCTTAGTGCAGAATTCGTTCTTCGTACTCCTGGCGATAGTTCCCGAGGTACTTTAAAATGCCAAGTATATGCCAAACGCCTACCTGCTAAACCAGACCCTCCTCTATCATCCAGCGATCCGGAAGCGGAATGGCCGCTGTAAGGCCGGCATCACTTCCGAAGTACTACCTTCATTCATCCACATCCACACTCCATTCATCAGCAAGAAGGCTTTCTGTCTTGTTCCATCGCTCTGAGTACGGCATCATTCCCAGACGGTCATTTCCTCCTTCCCCACAGTCTGACGCACGCATTCTAACTCATACAGTCTGATCCACTTTTCTAGCTTCAACTTTCAACATATTTTCCTCTTACCTTTGCCGTGGTCTAGCTGCCTTTCTTCCTCTTCTTGATCAATGCACGGATATAGTTGTGTACGCTACTCCAACCTGCTTTATTTTCAATCATTCTTTCAATCATTTCTCTCATTGTAACAAAATTCACACCTGCCTCTCTTTCCAATCTATTCCTTTCTACTATCCATCTGTTGTAATGTAATATCTATCTAACAGTATAGGCCTATCTAACAGTATAGGCATTCATCTGTATCAGCCTTTCCGAACCTAGAGAGGTGGGCCCGAAAACATCCGTGTCCTGTAAGTACCTGCGTCAAAAAATAATCCAGTCGCCTGTGGCCACAGTCCATCTAATCTCTTATGTTCGGGATCAGCATTTTCGTTGACTGTGCCACATCCTTCGTGTTGTTCAATTCTTCTTACCATCTTTCAATTGACCTTTTCCTTTCCTGTCTTCTCTTGGTCATAATACGGTTTGGGCCTTTTCTCTCATAGAACTCTTTTCTTTTCACCGCCAAAACATGCAACGGAACACATCGGACACAGTCCTGTAGGCGCATGCATGCATCTCTGGCTGTTATCTGGATTGTGTTATTGTTACTAAAGAATTACTCTACATATTTGGTTCATATTTCACGTTTTTCTGATTGATTAGTTATTAACTTTCTAGTAAGTAGTTAAATTGTTTCCACTCATCCAGAAAAGGCTGGAGCATTTAAAAATACACTCCAAACCACAATCCGGTTACCTAACAACCGAAACTTCTACATAAATTTTAAAAACGAAAACCAAGTCCATCATATACTCGACAAACCCATTCTTCGTGTAGAGCTTCACCAAAATCACTGCTCTCGATCCTAATAGCATCACAAAGAATGTCTGAAAAACTCCCGTAGTTTGTATCCTCATGAAGCATAACCTCCTTCACTGATTATGGTGCTGAGATTAAAAAAATATATATTAGTTCTAGAACGTCTAACAGTTTTTAGGCATATATGTCAAATTCTATATTTTTTACAGCTGCATAAAATTGACGTGCTTGGAAAAATGACACATAAAACGGAGATCGAAACAAAAGAAAAGTTGGATAAATATCATATTACCGTGAATTTCGTAGTGGCAGTATATCTACATTGGATGAACCACCTACTGGACTGCCGTCCGATGCACATACACCGGAAAATGTGAAGAAAATGTCCCAGACATTAGATCACAATTGCTAATAAACCTACTCTTCTTATTATCGTGTATCTCAAAGAAAAGGAAGTGACTGACTGACGCCTATGTCAGTGTAATTTAATCATCAACCGTGCAGCACCTTGAATAATTTTATAGCAGCAAATTAAAGAAAGTAAATTCAAATAAGTAAGTTTGTTGACCCGGTAATTTATGAGCATTAATTATAATTAAATATTCAAGTGTTATTAAATTTGACTTATTGTCTTTACTCATACGTAATAAATCTGTATTAGGTGAGATCAGAGTAAAAGGATAAGTAAACATAAATTACCTAAATAATCAATCGCTTAATTACAAAATAAGCTAGCTATAGTAAGTAACGCGGAGAGCTTTTTGTAACAGACGTTAATATAGAAGTTAGAGGCAATAAACCACGGGTTATATGCCACTTTACCGTTGGTAGAAGCAATTGAAGTGCTAATTACAACATTTTCAACGACAATGCGATGCGTTGGTTGGAAAATTTTACCTAATATTGACTTTCGGACATTCAGTAATTTTTTTTATTTAATCGCATTTCGTACATTAAATATTTAATTACAGGATTTATTGCTTGTTATCATGGTTCCTCGAATTAACCAATTACTGAAACTACAAGATTTGGATCTAACAAACTTTTACAAGAAAATGGAGGAAGTACAGTCACATAAGCTATGCTACATTAGCTGATCTGTCAGAAGATAAGGTTACAGATGATTGGTTTTATGTAATGAAGAATTCTCCTGCCGATGAAGCCATTATTAAATTTAAATGATTATTTTGTCGATCACTGAATTGATAAAATTCACTGGAACGCGTAAACTGCGCAATTGCCATGGAGAACATCGTCAGACTACATATTTTGCAGAAGCGTGTAGCGTGTTATAACAGGCTTAAAAAACGCATATGTTGAGAGATTGTAGCCAGATCTCACGTGTGTGAAATTATTAAGTAATATCAAGTTCTATTGATCGCTGAGGAAAGGTAATTATTTGTGTACCTAAAGTACCAGCGAGACTGCTTCTTAAAAGGCTTAAATCTAGCCTAATAAATATAAAAGAGATAAGTGATTTTAACACATTTATTCTAGATGGAAACTTAACAAAAAATATATTTGAAACTGAAATAATAATGAGAAATACCGTAAATACTAAAGCTCGGAAAGTAAAATACGAAATTCTATCTGAAATAATGTTCCGACGTCTTTACCGCGAAATATTTTATGAACTCAAAAGACATATATCCTTACATTATCTGCTGGGTTCATGGGTATCACTTACCTAGATATATGCCGCCTGGCACCTCGATCTTACAGCTTCCATTACTTTCGCGAGGAACCACTTACAGTTCAAACGTACAAATAACGAGTAACTACATTTCTTTCAAACTTTCTAAGTCGAGATACAAGTAGTACTTGTAAGACAGTCTAGAGATAGGACACTACGAGAGCTGTCTTTTACGACGACCATTTTTCGACTGTCTTTGATGTTTTTACGTGACTTGGGGAATGAAAAGAATCTAGTGAATGACATCAGCAGAGGAACATAATATAACAAGGAACAAGGAACAAAACAACAATTAACCCAAACACTATTGCCTCACATCTGGTATCGACATCTAGGGCCCCGAAAGACAAGCCATACACAATCAAGATAAAACGAGAGCTCAAAACTTAAAATTCCAATCTGCAGAAACCGACTACTCTCGCTCTTTCACTTGCGAAGAAGTCACTATAGCTCTCAAGGATGTAAAGCCAGGTAAAGCCCCAGTTTTGACAATATTCATCCCGAATTCTTAATTAACAGCGGAAAATATGCGAGAGAATGGATGGCCCACTTTTTCACAGACATTATGAAAACGGTAAAACAGAAAAGTCAAATGCTGGAAGATCATTGCCATATTAAAACCAGAGAAACCAAATGATAACAACCCTAAGAACTACAGACCAATAGCCCTACTATGGGTGACATTCAAGCTAATAGAAGGACATCTACAACAGAATTAGTCCAAAGCTACTTGAATCCATACCGGATGATCAGGCAGGTTTCCGACCGAAAAGAAGCTCATTTATATTGACAATTCAGACATACATTATACATTTTAAAGTAGACGACTTTAAAATGATATTGCCAATATTGTTGAGTTGCGTTACTGGGACAACTTTAATAGTAAGATAGTTCATTCGATTACATGAAATCAACTTTAACTTGAGAATATCCGTCAGGAAAAATCATAGCATGTAATTCGTCTTTAAAAAGACAAACACATGCCATGATGACAGTAAAATTCTCCCACTACATTCGCAAATTCCTCGTCATAATTTTACTGTCATCATGTTATGTGTTTGTCTTTTTAAAGATGAATTACATGCTATGATTTTGTCTGACGTATATTCTCAAGTTAAAGTTGATTTTATTTAATCGAATGAACTATCTTACTATTAAAGTCGTCCCAGAAACGCAACTTAACAATATTGGCAATATCATTTTAAAGTCATCTGCTTTAAAATGTATAATGTATGTCTGAATTGTCAATATAAATGAGTCAGATAAAATTAAACTATTAGAAGAATTTTTTCACCAAGCAACAAAAAAACAAAATTTGTTTAATTTACTAATGTTTGTATTTTGAGAACGATTTCTGATGTGGGAACTAAAACGTCAATAAATGTACTTTAACCTTTAATTTTGGCTTATTCCCATTTAAATAGTAATTAATTATTATTGGGTCGATTATGAGTTGTTCTTTGCAGCCCATAGATCTCTTAGTGCATCGTTTTTGTTACGTGTATTAATATTGATAAGCATTCATGAACACTCTCATGAATTATAATCATGATTATAATTATAATAATTATAATATTCTAACTTTAGCATTTCCATTATCGAAAACACCACGATGAAGAATTTTAGTCTACAAATACGAATCCATTATACATAGTTACTGAACTAAATTTGCAAGCGATTACCAAAATAAATCTGAAGCGTTCATAGGTGAATAGAAAAGAAATAGTAGTAGTAAGAGTAGAAAATAGAATTTATCTTATTCATCAAATATCAGAAACTTGGCTAGAACAATTACATTTAGATGCCAAGAATTCATAGTTCGGCAGAATTATTTCGATTAATGGAAAACAATGAGAAGTTAGCTAACGTGATTGACAACTTAAAGTTGCTTGGACAAACCTATGATCTATGCTTGCTGTTTTATTCTTATTTTTTGAAAACAATAAAGATGAAGACACGAAAGCCATTATTTTTGAAATCTTTATCTGCTGAAAATGTTTTTAATATCAGATGAAAATATACTTCATTATTATTTAACAAAGCAATTTTAATGTATTGATAACACATTATCTTATAGGTCAAATGCTTTAATGTATGTAAGGACAATATAAAAACGCCATATCAGCAAATGATAAACTTAAGTACGTCTGATTTCCTAAAAAAATCACCAAATAGATAAAACGATGTAATATGCATGTCATGTTAAGATTCTTGAAAATATACATACATCACTATTACGTTAAAAACGCAGTTACGTCACACTGAAAAATAGACAATATTGCTATGCTTGGGGTACCAGAGGTCCGATTCTCTTCATGTTTGTCCAGTTAAGAAAATTTGGTTAAATCGTATAAAACATTATTCGGTCTGGACGAAATTTCGCATATGTGGCCCTTGGTCCTATTACCATACCTTTTACTTTAACCAACAACTAAAACAACAAGTAGGATTTTTGGTAAAATTTGTTTAGCAATAAATGGTTGACTTCAATTAGTACTGACTATAAACATCTGGGTTAACCGATAATAGTATAAAAGGCCCGGTTTCAGGTAACAATAGTTTACCTGAGGTACAAGGTCTTAGCAATGGGCCAAGTCAGATAAATTTAATAATATTTAGGATCACACTAATTGAAGTCAAGCATTTTCTGCTAAACAAACTTTACGTAGATAGATAAAGCACCCTACGCCGCCTATCCCATCAACGCCATACTACATCGGTCTTCTTGTGGGCCCGGTCGAGAGGATAATAACTAGTTTTAAGGTAATTACGTCGCCCTCTAAATTATATCAACCCCATCATTATTTCATTATTTGTGTTGCAGTCATGTTGCATCATATGAGCCGAATGACAACAAATAAAGTAGTAAAGACTGCAAGATACAGTTCATCAATAGGAAGACCACAAAAACGATGGAACAACAACTTACTGAGGCACATTGAAAAACAGACAAAAGCAGACATGTCTACATACAAAGAAAAATAAGAATTGCAGAATTTCTTGGTTAACTAAGTGTGACAAAGACAATACAACGCACTATCATAAAAATGTGCAAAAATAGGTCCACTGTAGATTATCTTCTTCTTTGCGAGTGGTTACCTCTATGGAAGATTGTCACTCCATCTCTTGCGTGGTCGACTGATACTTATTCTGCCACTTGGTGATTTGTTTCTTGCTATTTTAACGACTCTTGTGTCCGCCATTCTACTCCTGTGATTGTTCCATTCTTTTTTTCTATTTAGTGTCCACTCCTTTATACCCTGTACATTTCGTGTTTTTCTGATCTTGTCACTCCTTATTTGGTCTCTCAGCGTGTTTCCAGTAATTCTTCTGAGTATTCTCACTTCTGCTGTTTCCAGCATTCTCTGTGTTTTGGCTATGCCGGGTCCTGTTTCTAATGCGTACGTCATCGTTGGTCTTATTATAGAATCTTGATTTCATCTCATAGTTAATGTTTCAGTTTCGCCGTGTAGTATATATTACGCCATTAAAGGCATCCTGCTAATTTATTTGCTCTTGGTACTTGATTTCTTGGTATATTCTTTTTCAACGTCTCCATAGCTTGGCAGTGTAATCCCTAGATACTTTATTTCTATTACTTCTTTACATTATTGGCTTCTTCAAGTCGATCAGGCATAGGAACGAGGGTCTATTGTATTCTAAAGCTTTCTCTGTAATTTCAAGTAATGTATTAGTTTATAAAGCATTAGCTACTTTTTGGTCAGCAAACTTAGTTCTTTCTCTTACAAGTAGGTCAATTCTGTTACTATTAACGAAGTTGTTGAAAAAAATCTTGAGGAACCTTTCCTCTAAGTTGTGCTGCGATTTCAGGAGCACAATCCGTATTTTTGGTTGATCAGTGAATGAAAGTCTATCTTCGTTAACGCGTTCCCATTGTGTTATTTCGTTCAATCGGGTAAAAGATACAATAATGTCACTAAACCAGAAATATCCGAGTTATCTTCTGTTAAAGGCGAAACTGAAGAAATCGGCAAAAGTGTTAATTATCATCAAACTGTATGCGTCCACTGCTGGACATTGGTCTCTCTCAACTTTCTCCATCTGTCTGTCTTGTGCGGTTGCATCCAGTTACTGCTAACATGTTTCAGGTTATCAGTCCATCTGGTTGGTGGACGTCCTCTGCTTTGTAATGCTTCTTGTTTTAGGCCTCCACTCGGTAGTCAAATAGTCTGGCAACGCGTCCTGTCTAATTCCATCTTCGCGACGCGATTTTTTCGATAGCGTCTGCTATTTTTGTTCTATGATGTATTTTTTCGTTTGGGATTCGGCCTTTCAGAGAGACATCCAACATCTAGGTACTCCATAGATCTCTGAGTCACGCGAATTTTGTTCACTACCTTTTTGTGAGTGTAATGTTTCCGCTCCATAAGTGAGTACAGGTAACACACACTGGTCAAAGATTTTCCTTTGGAGGCATATGGGTATGACCTAATTTAAATACATAGTTTAATTTACCAAACACTGCCCAGGCTAATCTTATGCGACGTGGAAGCACACATGTCTGGTTATCTCTACCCAACAGAATTTTAGATCCCAAGTACTTATACGATACATTCTGCTCAATATCCCTTTCATCAACAGCAATATTGCATCATCCATACGATCGGCTATAAGGTCGATCGATGTCATGTGCCAATGGCTTGTTGTATTCTACAGACTTTTGTATCAGGTTCTTTATCAGTAATTGGTCGTTGGTGCTGGATCTAGATCTAAATACAGCTTGTTCTCTAGGCTGATAGAAGTCTAACTTAGTGGCCAGTCTTTTTTCATAGTTTTTGTGAAAAGTTTATATATCTGTAATAGCAAACTGATTAGAGCAAATGTAGTTTTTTAGATCTGTTATCACGCGTTAATCGTTATCAAGCAATAATAATTTTCCAAATTTTGTTCTCCTCGATTTAATCAGCTAACAAAAATATACTGTAATCCACTTGAATTCTCCAACAAAGCATCACATGTAAGGTTCAACAAAAACAGGGCGGCGTGCACCTCATCGGCGTTGAAAGCGGTCTCTCGTCTGTGGTACTTACGTTGTGCAACACAGACCGTCGTTTGTCAGCTCGTCGCGCAGACCGCCGCGCTGCCTATGCTGAGTACCATGCGCCGTCGGCGGTTTTATGACTTCTGGCGGCACATCAATAATAGTAGATATCTCGTGCTTCAACACAGACATGGTTGCCAAATTTTGTATATATTATGGAAGCTATAGACATCGATAAATTAATTACCGAAATTCACACACGGTCAGCAATTTGGGATATGCGCTCAGTTAATCATTCGAATAAAATAAAGAAAAAAAACATATTTGGGAAGAGGTTACCCACAGTTTTATTTCGGAAGATGCTTTTCTGGGCCATCTTTAATTTCGTTAACTAACGTGTAAAACGTTCTTTTATTTTTTCATTCATTTATTATAGGATGTATCCAATACCTGCGTTTCTTCTTTTTCTTTGATTTAATATGAAGTAAACTTGCACTTATTAGGAAAAACAGATCGTCGTTACTTTCACTAGATGATTCTAGAGACATCATTATACCATTTTACGTCCAAAACTCGACTAAATTTGACAACACCGAATACAGTTGCAAAACTACTGCCACTGTTAAACCGCCTAATGTGTTTTAAGCCGCGCGGCAGCCGACGAGGCGCAGACTCGGCGCAAACCTCCCTGTCTCTGTTTAACCTAAGACAAAATATATATATGAAAATAAAAGCTGTAAATTTCAATTTTTTAAAAAATATATACATTTGATCCCGTGATTATTCAAATGAAACTATAGTTACCAAATAAAAAAATGAAAGAAGATATCTGAACAATCCCAAAAGCAACATTTTAACTGTTTATTTAATGATTATGTATATTTTATCTATAAATATACTTTAATAAATTCACATCACGTATTTTCCAACTGATACACTAACTTAAATAGGAATTTCGATAAAATAAATAATATTAACGTGAAACGCTCTATCTTTCGTTTAAAATGAGGACTACTTTTTTTACTACATGCTATAAATAACAAAGCTTGTCCAAATCGTCGTCCTTGGTAAACAATTCTTTAAACAATGAAGTAACAAAATTTAATGCTGTTTTTCAAGCAACATTTTTTAAATACAGACGAATTAAAAAACGATTGAATGGTTTAACGATCCCAAACACTTTAATTATACAGAATATTACCGAGGACACTAAACTTGAACTTTTAACTAGATTTTTATGTGCATTTATCGTAGCGTGACGGGTTTTGTGTTCAAAGTATATATGGTAACATTTTCAACAGAAGATGTAATGATTGACAGGTAATAAAAAAACTGTATCTCGGGCAGGCAGTCCCCAATTAACCTCAATTACAGGCCTTTTTATATACATATCTCCTATCATACATGTCGTTCAACCATCTCATCCTGGGTTTTTCTTTGTTTATTCTACTCATTGTCCAATTTATTAGTTTCATCATTTCTTCGGATTTTAGTGTCATTTTGTTCTTTTTCTGGGCCAAGTACTCAAGTTTTCTTGTTTTGATACTCAATATTATTTCCGCTTTATTTCCCATTCTTCTAGTTACTTCTACGTTTGACATTCTTTGAGTCCATGATATTCGTAGGATTCCTAACACCAAACTTCAAAGGCGTCCAACGTCAGATGTACTTGTTTTAATGTACCAAGCCATAGAAAAGAATAGCGAAGCATCCTTCGCCGTAGTCCTAACCTTATATCCTGACAACAAAGAAAATATTTAAGTTTAACGAATGATGCACGGACTATTTCAATACGTGTCTTAATTTCTTTGGTATCCACACTCTCAATTACAGTGTCTTCAACAATCATTTGGATGTTTGCATCTGCTGATTTAGTCATGATCATGCATTTAGTCTTCTTCAAATTTATCATTAGTCCGTATTCATGACAAACGCAAGTTATTCAAACCTTCACCATTTATAGATATACCTTCTATTAAATCTGAGAGCATTTCTTTAAATACGGCTTCACTATAGACATTCATTGCATTTTGATATCTCGGGTGTTCGGGTTGTCTACTCTTACCATGTTAGTTTGATTCCAATATAGATTAGATATAATTTTCATATCACGACTGTCAATATTTTTGATTTTTAATATATCTACTTTTTATTGAACCTTATCAAATGTCTTATCAAAATTTTCACGTACATATCCTGATTCATGTCCATGCATTTTTGGGTCAGCACATTCAAGCCGAACAAAGCATCTCTTGTGTCCATATCATTTCTAAAGCCAAATTGTGTCATTAATTTCATATTCAAGGGGCTAACAAGCCTGCTGTGAAATTTTTAAGTGTGTGACTCATTTAAGCTATTATTCTGTGATTTCAGTGGCTTGACTTTGTTGGTATTGCTACAAAGGTTGCTTGCAGCCATTGTCTAGGGATTGTGGCAGAGTTAATGTATATAAGATTAAAGAGTTCAACCATTACATCAGTGACATCTTCATCACTGCGTTTTAATAATTCGATGGGCACGTCATCTGGTCAAGTACCTTTGCCCTCTTTTTCCCATGGCATAGATGACTTCTTCCCGTAATCTTGGCGGTTCTGTATCCTCTTTGGTTTTTAATAAGTTCTTCTCTTTCATTGTTAAATAGTTTTTGGATGTAATTGTAGTAAATGTTAGTCTATAAGTTCAATCATTTCTACTGTCACCCAATGTTTTCTTTTTCCTCCAAGTGGTTTGAGGGTTTCTTTCCCAACTGACATAGAAGTATATTGAATTTTTCCGATAAGAATTTCCAAAGGAAATCGGAAAACAAACACCATTGCAATGAGGAACAATAAACCTTGGTTTTGCCAAGAAATCAAAGAATTTACAGAACAAATAAGAAAAAGTTATTTGTCATACAAAAATGTCAGTACGCAATAACACAGGGGCAGATACACTGGAAGAAAAGGGAAATTTCGCCCCAAGAAGGTCCAAAATTAAAGAAAACCTATTATTTATGTTTTTTATGTAGTTTTTTTGTCTTTTAGTTGGAATTTCATCGGAAGTTCCAAGTTGGAAGTTTCCCCAACGCAAATTTGATTAAGTTTACAAGTAACCTGGATCACGACATCTACGGTGCATAGAGTAAATATGGAAGATGCTACAAAACAGGAAAAAACAGTAACTGAATTTGTACAGAAAAAGATAATCCCGGCTGAGACATGGGAAAAATATTTCAGAGAATTCATAAAAATGAAGGAACCAACTACGAATCGGAATACAAAACGGAAGAAAGATACATCGCTAAAAAACCGAAGAAATATCGAGAATTTTGATTTATATCCATTCCAGGCTATTTGGTTTGCCATTATCTCCAGTACCATCTTTACTAATTGAATAATTTAATTTGGTATCTCCAATGCCCGCCAATGTCATACATGTTCTTCCTATTTACTTAATTTTAGGCTTGTTTAAAAAGTATGAACAGCGAATAAATACCAATTTGTGTTCGTAACATGTAGATTGTATTTCTTTTAAAGCAAATATTTGATCTGTTGTTGAAACCTATTCGTTCTGAATCCTACCAGATATTCACCTAAAATTATACTTCATAATATTTTTTCTCATAAAGTTTTTTTCTTATAAACTTCGTCAGTATCTTATAGCCTACTTGTAACAGGCCTATGCCTGAGAAACTTGTACACCCCTTAAGAATGACATTCGGGTGATACAATTCTTTGAGGCGGATAGGATTATCTCGTGAAAACTGAATTTACTACTCGAATGTTCCAGACCATCCACTTCCCCCTTCCAATAGCATTCTGATGCGCTGTAGAGGCTCTCTATCAGCAAAGTGCTTGTCATGTTCAAGGACTCCCACACAGAATCCTACCCCGAACAATGCAGGCTAGTGTGAGGAGCTATATTCCCGCTATCTCTAGTCACTTGTCATCGATCTGTATTGCTTGCTCTCTGGCCTCGAGTCCTCGCTCTGGGCTATGCCCAATTCGGTGACTTGGCGCTCGAGAATGTGGGCACCCCTTGACTGTTTTTTGGGTTTTGTTAGTTTTTTATGTGGTTTGTGCCTTTTGTTAGTGTTTTAATAATTTATTTGGTGACCGAAATCGTTTTTTGTGTTTTGTTCTATCTTTTTCCTCCATCATATCCAGTACTCTTTTTTGTTTCAGGTTGCTGAATAGGAAACGTTCAGCGACGTATCGAGTCACGTTTGCAACTTCTCAAAGGCAGCTGTTGTTTGCTGCTTGAATCTTGTTTTTGATGCTATGACTT
Source organism: Diabrotica balteata (assembly GCA_918026665.1). Taxonomy (NCBI): domain Eukaryota; kingdom Metazoa; phylum Arthropoda; class Insecta; order Coleoptera; family Chrysomelidae; genus Diabrotica; species Diabrotica balteata. Next base: position 35,457,053 of record OU898281.1, on the reverse strand, counting down.
GTGTGTCCTCATACAAGAGATGCCTTTAAGAGATGCATGCCTCTGTAAATCCAAATTAATACTTTGTTACCTTTTTATGTATTGGATGGATATAGTCCTTGCTTTGGCTCAGTATTTAAGCGTTTTCCTCATTAACACCAGACTTCAAATCACAAAGGTTTTCTTATACAAAGCAGAAAGTTAGAAGATAAAAGTCAAAAGACAGTAACAAACTTAAGACAAACGCAACATGCAGCTATTGGCCATAACTCGGAAATAATTCAAAAAACAAACAATTAGACGTACCAAATGCCAAATAGAAATAAAATAAATCACGCCCTCAGAAAACTCAACAGTAATATAGAGGAACAAATCCTAAATTTCAACATGCCAGGAAGAAGAAAAATGAGCAAACACTACTAAGACTAGCTAGATCTGTAAGTATCCCTTAAACTGTTGAATAGAATCGCGAAATACATTTACGATCCACGAAGAACAACATGAAAAAGAACAAGAATCTATAAAACTTAGTATTTTCTTTTTAGCAACTGTGGGTTAATAAATAGTTAGGCATTCTCCTGAATCCAACGCATTCATTTGATTTAGTAAACTGGGTAGCATCTTTAATTTTTCCTTTTTTACTATTTCGTTCTTTCAATACTACGAATATTTCCGTTGTACTTTGGAAGACTTCCATTGGAGGACTTAAAATGAAAATTCCGTAAAAATGCCCTAAAACAAAATGACACTGATTTTTGTTTATGCCTGATTAAATATACAAAAATTTGCTATATAGAATCAATATTCGTTGATGATTATTTCCCCTTTTTACGTATCTTACATTACGGTATTCTCTTGCACAGCATGACACCATTGAATTGACACCGACTTCCTTAGGTCGATCTCCATAGAATCATAAAATCATTAATTATCTGTACAAAATACAGGTATATACACAACATCCAGCTTGACGTCTGTTGCAGACCACTTTAAAATAATTCAAGTCGAGATATCCGAGACCTTTGTATTATAATTGTAATGCAGGTACAAGAAAGAGTTCGAGACCGAGGGCAAGCGGAAATAGAATAGAACCGTTTAACAATGGGCGAGATGGTAAGATAGTTTTTAAGAGTATTTTTAACCCAGTCGGAAGATAAACTGGTTTTTGTGTTTTTAGACTGAGGATTACGTGTAAGAAAAATCTTGAAAGTTTTATATAATCAAAACATTGTCCATTTTATATTAACATCTTTTTTAGAATTACATTATTACCCATTACCTACATTTTTAATAATCTCAGACAGAATTTAATAATAAACATAAGTACCTTCTGTTATTCTACCATTATTCTTTGTTAGTAGTTGTTATTGTCTTTTTAGATCGTTTTTAAAGGAAAATTATTGATTCATCTGCCACTACTTAGATAATTTAATTTTATCTTGTTAAGGCTCTAATGTACTTTCATTGAACCTATGTGTATGAAAAACCTTAAAGTATGGTTTGCTTGAGATATATGCAATTGCTCCGAGGAGCAGCCTTTATAATTCAAATTGCCATGTTGATATCATCATCATCATCACAGTCATTAACATCTTAGTAGATGTGTTGTGGTTCATAATTGGGCTTCAGCAGCTCGGACAGTTTGATTGATAATATTTCTCCACTGGTCGCGGTCATCAGTTATATGTATTGCCTCAGTATACTGTTTATTGAGAAGCTTTTTAGTAATGTCCGCCCATCGCTGTGGATATCTTCCGCGTTGGCGTTGAGTCTGAGGCCTTCCTTGGACCACCAACCGCTCCATTTTGTGATCACTTCGATGGATATGGCCAAAGAACTTTAAAATTCTAGAGTAAACGGTACTGGAGAGACGCTGATCCGGTTTAATTTCATCCAGAACCGAGATATTTGTACGGCGAGCTGTCCATGGAATTCGAAGCAGGCGTCTCCATGTCCACATTTCAAAGGCGTCTATACGTCGTCGATCTGATTTTTTGACTATCCATGTCTCGCATGCATAGTAAAATATTGAAAAGGCCAGAGTTGAAACGAGTCTCTTTTTGTTTGTCATAGTAATGTGACGATCACGCCAGACCCCGTTTAGTTCACTCATTGCTGCTCTTGCTAGTTGAATGCGTCTTCTAATTTCGGATTCACAACTGCCTGTGTTGTTAACTAGAGCTCCAAGATATATCATAGATGAGACTACCTCGCATCCCGCAATAGTTTGGGTTTCAGGAAACTGTTGTTGGCGATCAATAACCATGATTTTGGTTTTGTTGTAGTTAACCATGAGTCCAAATTTAGCACTTTCTACCTCGAGTTTTTTTAATAATTTAATAATTTCTTCTGGAGTAGAGGCTAGAAGTGTAGTGTCGTCTGCGAAACGCAAGTTAGATATCTTAACACCACTAGGTTTACTCCTCCCTCCCAACCATCCAAAACTCTGCGCATTATGAACTCCGAATAGATGTTAAATAATAAGGGAGATAAAACGCATCCTTGGCGTACTCTCTTCTCCAAAGTGCATTTGTCAGACAGATATCCGTCCATTCATATATATGCCAGGTTATCTTGATACAGTTTGCTAATAAGGTGAGTCAAGTGTTTAAGGTACACCCATTGTCGTCAATATGTTCCATAGTTTGTCCCATCTAACATTATCAAAGGCCTTTGTATAATCGACGAAACATATAAATATCGGGATCTGGTATTCTCTGGCTTTTTCTATGATGTTTCGTACATTAAGGATTTGTTCTCTAGTACCTCTGCCCTTTACAAATCCAGCCTGCTCAGGTGCTATTTGCCAACTTATGAAGTTTTCTAGACGCCGTTGCAGTATGTAGAGGATCACCTTACTGGCGTGTGATATTAGAGCTAATAGCCTGTAGTTGTTACAATTATTTGTTGAACCTGAAGGAGATGGTACATGAAGAACGGAGATGGTACATGAAGAAAAATAATAATACTTTTTTATAATAATACGTTTTAGATTCATGGAGATATTTACTTCAAATCCTCCCATCATGTATTTTAGTCCTTTAGGGTCATTTTATGTTATAACTCCATAGTCACCATAGAGATGCTTATCAAGTTTGTCTCCGAATCCTGTTAAATTATTTATACTATAATCAAGTTTCACGCTCGTTTATCCTAACACTTAACGGTCTTGCTATTTGTCCCACATAAAAATGGTTGCATTATAAGGTATTTTATAGCATTAAAAATTAAGAATACATTAGAGACTTAGACAAATCCCATCTAAGCAAACATGCCTGGAACAAAGGGCACAGATTATAAGGGAAATATACATCAATAGTCATGAAAAAACAGACAGCAAAAAGAGAAAAATCAAAGAAGCTCCTTCATCTTACTTAATGAAAAAAATGTAGCAGGCTTTGGTTGCCAATACTAAAATAAGAAGGCAGCAACAAGAATATACCAACATTTATGGATTGGTAGACGGTCAGAGACACATCATGTATAATTATTATACATAACAAGCATATAGTATATCAACACATTGTACAAATTAAATTAATTAGAACACCAGAACTAAAACAATAAGATCATAAGAGTTAATCTGGAAGCAAAGCCAATCAAATGAGAATCTACAAGATAGTTACAATTGGTAACCGCCAAAACTTTTTGTTTCTTTTCTCATGGTGAAAATTTCGATAAACCGTACCAGGTTAACCCATCCCTAGGGTTGGCTGGCGTGTATTGTATTCAGGCTAAAGGAGTACATCCGAGCCCATTTCACCCTAGAAGGAGGTCCTGCAATCGGATGCCTTCCTGTTATCCTGCCTACCAACTAAAACCACCCTCTCGTACTTGTGCGCAGTCGTCCTTCGCACGTACCGTACTCTGCAAGAGGGATGGCCGCTGCAAGGCTGACCACACTTTCGGAGCTCCCCTTCTCTTATCTAGATCTTATCTTTATCGTTGGTCCGGCTGGTGTTTCTCTTCTTTTTTCTTTTTAATAACTGCTTGGATTAACAGCCTAATTTGGTACTATTCCAACCTTCCCTACTTCCCGTTATCTTCACGATCATCTATCTCACAGTCACAGGGTTCATACCTATTTCTTTAAACATTCTGTTTCTCTCCACTGTCCATCTATTACACTCCAACATTGTGTGAGTAACAGTGTTAGAGTAATCGCAATATACGCATTTGTCGGTATGTCTTTCTGAACCTATAAGCGTATGCCCTGAAACACCCATGTTCTGTTAGCACTTGCGTCCCTGATGTCCTCATCAAGTTTGTCACACAGTTCTCTCCAGTGCCTTCTTTTTAAGTAATAATACTCTACCGCGAGTATCCATGATAGGGGACCACCACACCGCCGCCTTTGCATTGAAATCTCCCAGCACCACGCATTTTCCTCTCATACTCATCACCTACTCATCTTATCCATCTTCCTCTCATAATCATTCACCGTTATATTAGAAGATTATACATCTACTCTTCAGTTACATCCACAAACCAGCCTTTCCTCATAACCGCTGTTGGATTTTGCTCTGCCGTAACCAGCATCTTGATGGTATTTTCCGAGGCAGCACCCTCGACAGATGATGGGACAATCTAGCCGTTTCCACATGTTTTTGGAGTATCCTCAACTCCCGAACTTGGGTTCCCGTGTTTGCCATCTCTTTACCTCGAGCTCGACTGTTTTCTCGGTCTTTATACTCTAGGGTCTAGTGTGCTTATCCTCAACCAGATGGTTGAACCTAGGACACCTCCTCGGGTTTGCTACGTGGCCAGTTACATTACAATTGGGGCTTATCGTTTCTCTCTTGTATTCAGCATCCAAATGACCCTCGTTGCCACATCAGAAGCAGCACCAAAGCTGATCTAAATACTCTTAATTAGCTTCCATAAAACGCCTTAAAAAGTTAAATTTGATGCATAAAGGAAATAAAAAATTACTTTACCGTATGAATATAATATGGATCAATGAAAATTATATTTCAACGTTTGTTTGCTTTTAAATATTTGTTGATTACGCTAGTTAATGTAACCAAAGGAATTACCAAGATTGTGGCGGTTTTATTAACTTTATATTAACATAAAATATATTTTAAATAAGTTAAATAATTATATGTTTTTATTGCAGGTACGTATTCCCCAGATGTTGTAAAAGATTATAATACGATATGTAAATAGGATCTATTATAACATTTATTTTAATGGTATTGGATCGAAATAAAAATTTATATATTCGGCCTTTTACTTAGAGTTTAGCACTGTCCGTTGCTCTGTCCCGGAAATAATGCAGCTAAACCAGAGAACTACGAACACTGTGTTCGTTAGTTCTCTGGCTAAACGCTGCAATAGGTACACAAAAACGAGATAGGGTCAGTATCAATAGAAATGGAGGGAGTAATAGAGATAACTTTAAAAAAAAAAGAAATATAAATATATCTATAGACCTGTGTTTTGTACCTCTTATGGAGGTGATTCTCTTCTGAACTGATTATTGAAAATGACCTAGTTTATTAGTTTATTAAATAGTGCTCAAGGTGTAACGATAAGACTACCAAAGAGAATTGAAGTACTATTGTAAAAATAGTACCTCAATCAACCATGGGAGCTTCCTTGCCTAGCTCAGTATCTCAAGGGTGAGTTCGTCTTGTCTTAAAATAGGGATTTAATCTGAGTTCTTAGCTGATAGCAAATTTTAACCAAACATATTTATTAAAAAAAAACACAATAATTAACCCTGCCAAAGCTTAACAATTAATAAGTGATACTTATTGCTTAGTTCGATGGGCTACTGGTGTGTTCTAGCTGCTAGGTCCTCCAATTGAATGTTGTATCTGGGGAGCTGAAGTCACACGTGATTGTATCTTCTGGTTTAATTTCAAAGTCCAATAGAATTGTCATTGGACTGTAAATGATGGTAAAGTCATTTACAGTACAGTTCCCAATAAAGTTGTCAATTTTCGATAAAATTCCCAATAAAACTAAAATAAAATGAACAGCTTGCATTAGAGACACATCAAGAGGAGTTTAACTTCCTTGCCATCTTACAAAGTTACAATTAAACAAATAGCGTATGGCAAGGATAAAATGAAATATGATTGTTACTACTTAGTTAAATTCTGTTAAAGAGTCCTAATGCATATATCAGAAAAAAAATGTGCTTTCGAAAGAAAGTAAGGTTACAAATATTGGAAATGCTGTCAGAATTATAGAATAAATATCACAATGAAAGTACTTACCCCAAGAGAATTTGTAGACCATAAAATGAGTCTAATAATAATTTTTGCCTTCTTTTATAAATTTCAAAAGCAGGCAAAAAATTATATTCCCACTACATTAGAAAATTTAACTGACAGAAAGTAGGGAAACTGCTTGAAGTTAGCACAGATGTCATAGGATGTTGCTATAGATATCATGAAACTATCTTGTCTGTCAACACGGAACAGAATAGTCTGTCGGACAGAAAGAGAGAGGGCGAATATTTATTCTACGGGACAGAAAGAGAGAGTAAATAAAGACAGAGGAAGAAATGAAAAACAGAGGAAGAAAGAGAGGGCGCCAACTACTTTTTAAATAAAAAATAGTAAAAATTAAACTAAAGGTAAAGAAATTAATAAATTAATAAAGAAATTAAAATGAAATAATTATTTAAATATAAATTAATAGAGATGTGACGTTTATAACGTTACAAAGGTTATCTGATCTAAGAGCATGCCACAGGATGATATTCCGTAATTAGTTTTTGCACATCAATGTTTTCAATATTCTACCAGCAACAAAACATGGATATAAACAAGGCTATGGAACCACGGATGCAGTAGTTCGTCTGACTACAGATGTTAAAATTGGTTTTTCTAATTCCATGACAACAGGTGCATTGTTTATCGACATATGAAAAAAGTGCATATGACAATATTGATTTAAATATACTCTGTGATAAACTTGTGTTTCTTGGCATTCCAAAATCCATAGCATATTTAGTATCAAATCTATACAAAGACAGAAGTGTATCGATAAGCGGAGATCACAATATTGTTGGGCCCAAGATTACATCAAAAGGTATTTCACAGGGAGCTCTTTTAAGTTCACTTCTTTTTAATTTGTACACATACGATTTGCACAAATTATGGTCTCCCAATATTGTTTGCTTGCAAATGCTTATGATATTGTCATCTACTCACATAAGAAGACGTACAGTGAAAGCACTACTGAACTCAAACATATTATGGACCACTTGGATAATTGGACTTGGTTAAATGGATTCAATATTTTGTACCAAAAATGTGCCGTAGCATTTTTTTTTCAAGAAAACACCCTATTAAAGATCATGCTATAACCACAGTATAAAGAGGTTCCACAGTATAAAGAGGTGGAACCTTTATACTGTGCTATAAACCTTACATGGCAATGATATTCCAATTGTTTTGGAATTTAGATATCTTGGTGTCGTATATGACAGAAAATTGCTTTGGACTAAACATATTAATTATACAATTGATCGCTGCGAAAAAGGTATCAATTTTCTTAAAATGGTGATGTAATTACGTGGCTAAAGGTTCCAAGCCAAAGCCAATAAGCAAAAAAAAAATGTTTTCTGGCACAACAACCGATTTTGGAAGACCTTTCCTGGAAGTACAACTTTCGCCAATGAGCGAAGAGCGACCACGATTAAATTCATTTTGACCGGTTCACAAGATGGGGCTTCTTCCCCAAAAAGTTGATATTTTCATTCTTGTTTTAATAATCTATATGTCTAAGTCCTAATAATTCATTGCACCATAATTTTGACGATCTAATTCCATCTTTCACGGAGCCACAATTTTCAAATGACTGTGTAGAACACGTATGTAGAAATAACGTGTAGAATAATGGTGGAGCTCGAATTGTAAAGAACTGCAATTGTCTACTTTCATTTAAAAACTCAGTGTTTGTAAGGTTCAAAATATTACGTACTTTTCAGTTGTTCAAATAATCAATATTGTCTGTATGGTGTTACATTTTATATTAAAATTATATAAAAAAGCATATTAAAAAAGCTATTACGGTTTTGTTTTAATTTATTCGTTTAAAATATATGTGGCCAAAATAATAGCAATATATTGTTAGTATAATTAAAACTGGTCGCATTAAACAATTTTATTGTCCAATGAAAATATTTTAAGCCGATAAATATTACAAAATTAGTATTTGTGCAGAATATGATTAATGTAATGTATGTGATTAATTTGGTAGATTATTTTTTGAGAGAACAAATCGTTATACGTTATACTCAGTTTTAAAATAATTGATGGTACAGTTTTTATGACACAGTTGATAATCTCCAACGTAATGATATAACGAAGACTTTTAAAACTATTTAAAGTTAATTTGCCTCAAATGTTGCAGTAATTTTAATAAACCACTAATGTCGGTAATACATAAACTTAAGTTGTCAAATATTATCCATGAAAACACCTAAAATTTCTCAGTGTCAATTATTTTAGTTAAAGTTTGCATTTCTGTTTGTTTAAAACTCTAAACATAACGTGCAGAATGGTTAGTTTGGCAAGCTTTGCCATACACAACAAGAGACAAACTGTGGAAACTTTTGAACAAATTAGACTTCGTTAGAAGCACTATAGAAAACCTTTGTTTATAGAGAAAGACGAGATAATTTGTTAAAGGATGCGATATGTAAGAGAATTTTGGAAACTGAACAAAAGGAGGCAGTAATATTTTTGGTCTTCCTCTTCTTCTTTTTCTTCTTATTTTAAGACAATGTCTTGTTTTTTTCAAAGTTGTTCCTTTCCTCCAACATAAGACGGGAACAAAAACTTCTATATTAGTTGATTATTAAAGACGTTGTTTAAATAATCTTTGTCTATAATAACCTTTTAGTGAGATGTCGTAAAATAGAACAACAAAAAATGCAGGTGTGTAAAAGAATCGGTTTAAATTGTTTTTGACCCGATAAAATGAAGTTTGAATGAAATGCGAATATCTCTCAGTTGGGAAAAATACAGTCGAAGACCTGACATTGGAGAGTGACAAAATCAAAGGAACAAATAGAGTAAAATACCTAGGAGTAGTGTTCACAAAAGACGGAAATAGCCATGAAGAAATAAATACAAGAATAAACAAAGACAGAAACATTACCAAATGCCTAAACTCCATTCTCTGGATAAAAAAATCACAAGAACGACGAAAAAAACGAATATATAAGACGATGGTTGAGCCGGTGGTAACATACGGAGCAGAGATATGGGACACTAGTAAAAGAAACAGGAAAAAATTACAAGCTACCGAGATGGATTTTATGAGAAGAAGCTGTAGATTGACAAGGATGGACAGAATCCGCAATGAAGAAATAAAACGTAGAATGGAGCAAGAAAAAGACATTATAGATGAAGTCCAGAAAAAACAACTAACTTGCGGTCATGTAAACAGAATGGCAGACGAGAGGTGGCCAAAGAAAATATTAAAATGGATCCCAACCGAAAGAAGGAAAAGAGGGCGTCCAAGAAGAAGCTGGCGAGATGACGTGAATGAAGCCATGGAAGGAAGACAGCTAAATGAAGCCGACACCCGAGATAGGAAACGATGGAAACTAGGGACAGGAAAACAACGACAGTTGTAAACAACCTGTACTATATATATATATTATATATATATATATATTATATATATATTATATATATATATATATATATATATATATAATGATGTTTAAAGTTTTTACCATCAATTTTTCTGGTGAAAATGATGATGATGAACAGGTGATTTTCACCTTTTCATCTTTCTTTATAACACACTTTATTTTACTTATCCACATATACTACCCTCAGGGTATGGTTTCGGATCTCTGGAGATCTCAGCCTCTCGTAGAGTCTTTTATTTTCTCACATCAACATTAAAATTTCACATATAATTTTAACCAAACAGAGCAACCTATAGCCCATTAACTTTTGTTGTTTTTACATATTATGTCAACACACACTAACATTCTATTAACTTTACCTATCCACCTCAGGCTTATGAACTTATAACTTATAGGTCTTACATTTCTCAGGTACCAAATGTTGCATTTTAACATAGACGGCCTTTTCTACTTAAGTTATAAGTCAAGTACTATATGAACAGTACATTACAAAGTTTATTCTATTCACACTGCATCTCAATAGCACTCTAAAATAGATCAATTAACATTTCACTCTGCAATAATAAAAAATAAAGAACCCAACTTTCTGCACATATCTGCTTTCCCTATTCCGGTACCAAATGTTGAAAAAACATTAAGGGCCTTTTGTAAAAATCTTTAGTTCACCACCATTGAATTCAGATATCTGTATAGTTGGTTGCCTACCAGTACCCACAAAAAATTTTTACCAAACTTCAGTTTACCTCATTATTAAGACATTTTTCAAATTTCCCAACGTAAATTTAGAAATATTCATACTTCAAACTACAACATACTGATGGTTGCTACTGTTATTACTATTATAATTTTAACTTATTCAATACTTAAATATTGCTGGCTACTGTCATATTTAGACAAATACCTCAAGTCACATTGACTATTTTGTTCCGACTTCCGTCCTAACATGTCATTATTGCCTTTTCAATGAGTTGCTATCAACAAGTCCTCGAAGACACTTTGTCTCAGGACTAGTAACCTCCAGTGGAGTCTTACGTTGATTGATGAAATGATTTGATCCTTTACTGATTTATTGGGTCGGAAATCACACTGGTAGTTTCCAACTATTTGTTCAGCATAGGGGATCAATATTCTGTACAATACGTTGGACAATACTTTATATGCCACGTTAAGTAGGATGATTTTTCTATAATTATCACACACCATCATATCTCCTTTTTTGTGAAGAGGGCACCATTGAAATATAATTTTTACTTTAAATTGCAATTTTATACAGGAAGTATAAATATATAAATTTGATTCTAGAAAACGTTTATTTCATCATTTTCCTTGCTTACTCATCCATTAAAAACAATTATTTAAACACAATGCAGTTTACTCGTTTATGCGTATGTAGTAACCATAATCAAAATAAACAATTTAATTACAGTCGAGGAATATACAACATGTATATTCGTTTATATTTCTGATTCAAATATTCAAACATAGTTTCATGAATCGTTAAAAAAACATAATTTTATTTTTTTAGTGTAATTATTAACATATAACATGAATACACACTAAAAACATCCAATTACCTTTGAGTTCATTGAACATTTTTTTAATCAATTAACAACTAATATTAATGTATAAACATCCAGTACTTATATACCAGCTTATGGATGACCTTAAAGGGAAAGATTAAAAAAACACTAATTTATCCGTGTATACCGAATATCATGGACGCATGAACGAGTTCCTCATTTTTTATCTATGCGTGTGATAAATTAACATATTAAAGTACACGCAAGTTTGGAATATTGAATAAATATTGTAGATCGACTTTCCGAACCATTTACCAAAGATGCGTGTGTCCTGCAAGGTTCCATATTGACCCTCACATTATTCATTTTCTATCCAAAAAACGTACCTATTCCTCACCACCGGTTCTATAAAACCCTTTTTTTTTGTTGATGACACTGTTCTTTTCTCTGTAGGCAAAACCATAATGAGTGCAGTGGTATACGAATTAGCATACTGCCTCCTATACATAACATTAACATAAGAAGGTATTAAAAATGGAGAGTCACACTAAATCCAACAAAAACACCAGTCATAATCTTTAAAGGCCTACGTTATAGAAGCACTCAAATTTCTATTGTCGGTTACCAGGCTTCTTCTTCTTATTTTTGTGTAGACATCACTCTGTGTTTTTCAATGTACCTCCAGTAAGTTGTCATTCCATCGTTTTCGTGGTCTTCTCACTGATCGTCTTCCTATTGGGGGAAGGGGGTATTTACTACTCTATTTGTTGTCATATATGATAGCTTATATGATCGATCCATTCTACTCTTCTGTCATTCTACTCATCTGTCATAAGTCATTTTCACTCTGGGAGATTAGGATTGCGTCGTCTACATAGCAGATTATTTTAAGGTGTTTTTCTCCCATGTGGTAGAAAGGTCCTTTTTTCGTTCTTACTTTTTTTATTATTAGAAGGCTCAGGGAATCCCCCTGTTGCATATCCTATTGCCAGGTTCAATTGGGTCAGTAGTTGTCTGTTACTTTTATATATTGCTCTGGTAGATATTTTTGATAGTTTGAATTATTCCTATCTCTCTAAGGAATCTCTCTTGCGTACAATAAGTAAAGTTCTTTAATTCGACCCTATCAAAGACCTTCTTAAGGTCCACGAAACATAAATATGCCGGTTTGTTGTAATGTAATAATTCCTCCTGCACTTTCCTCATTATAAATATAGCGTCGGTAGCCTCTGTAGCGGGAACCATGGAACTATTAGTATTAAAAGGAAGGTAGAAGGCCGAAGAACAAAAGGAAAATCTCCGGCACAATGGGCAGACCAAATAAAGCCTCCAGTAGAAAAATCCCTTGATGAAGCCGTCCATATGGCACAGGATCGCAGCCAATCGAGACAGCCAAAAATATTTAGAGTGTCACCACGCCCTAACAAGGCTCAAGGAATGAGTAGGAGCCTTTGTAGTTCTCCGGATCCGATTTGTGTCCCTTTTCTGAAGAGAGGTACTAGAATATTTGATTAGAATATTTGATCTCCACTCTTGTATATTCTGTTTTGTTCTAATATTTTTTGGATTAGTGTTAATAGTTGTTTGGTCATATCTGATCCTCCGTACCTTAGGGAGTTCGTTCTGTATTCTGTCCTCAAGCGGTGATTTTCTATTTTTTAATTTCTTTAATGATTCCTTTACCTCTCCTCCTCATTGTCGTCACTTCGGGTATTGGTGGTTCATTATCATCATCTTTAGCAAATAGGGATCTATTTGCTAAAGCTACACCTTCTTAATGTGTCTCGTTTTTAATACTCGTTCATCTTTTTGCTTTGTCCTCTGATCATTCTCCATATTTATCTTTGTGTTTTGTAGAAGTCGTGTTCCATCTATTTTGAGAAGGTCTTTCATTGTTCCCTTTTTATTTGTCTGACTAAAGAATTGATTCAATTTCGAATTCATTTATAGTGATTGCTTGTTTGTTGTGTTTGTTCGATTCTTTGCTTGTTTTCGTCTTTTCTTCAAATTTTGTATTCACATTTTCTTTAAATCAAGAGGTTTTCTTTTTTGATATGTTACTGTTCGTTAGTTTCCTATCTCCAAGTGTTTCTCTTGCTGCGTTATCGTTTCCTCGATGTTATCGTTTTCTAATATTTCATTCTCAGCAATCTTTACTGAAATTATTTTTCTGTATTCCGTAAGTATCTTGTGGATTCCATATTTAGTCCTTCGACTCTGATTTTCTTTTGTGTTGGTACCGCTATCTTGATTGTGATATATTGCAAGATGATTCTTATTTTACATAATGCTAGGCTATGGTCGCTACATACATCTGCTGAGTTGATGCACAGTCGATGCGAATGTGTCGTTATTCATGCAGAATTGCATTCGTGCATTCGTATTCGTTTATCACCATTTCTTCATTTTCGTTTTAACCATTTACGGTTACCCATCGCGGCGTCCAATTAACGAAGATGCTCAAATAGGAAACCAATCTTCAGTACTCCTTGGAGTGTTATTTATTGTTATTTTAGATTTAAGCTATGTGGCTCTAGCTTCCTGTAAGGGTAATATTCGAACTCTATCTACTTTCAATTCTCCGTTATCTCATTATCCTTATGTGAATATCTTCATAGTTTATAAGCATTACTTGTTTGCTTTGTTTATTCACTAATCTGAGATCCGACCTATTATAAGTCATTGGTTGATATGTGAGCACAATACAGTACCAATATAGCTTCTAGTTGTTATTTTCAAGTATAGTTAAGTATAAATTTTATATGTAAAATAGGAAGATAGTCGATTTGGGGAAATCTCAAATTTTTGACCAACTTACGATACAGTATCTGCCTTAGTGACTGACAGCCCTAAGATGTTGAACCGTTTTTTGGGCATCCATAGCGGCATTAAGTATCATGCCTCATGATAAATTTCGCCACTTCCTGTAGGATTTGCTTGTTCCTGCTAATTGTGGCTAGATATGCTGACGAGATTTTTACTAACTTAATATTTATATACACAGAAACTACACAGAAAGGTTAAAGAAGTAGCTGGAATATGGAAACCCAAACACTTATTGATTGTAACTAACAAGAAAAACCAAATGAAATTAGACCCTGAAAAACAGAAAAAAATATGGGAGGAACATCTTAAAGATTTGTTTGGTGATAAGAGAACAGAAGAGCCCTCACAAATAGATACAGATGGAAATTCTCACCGAAGAAGTTTTGCGGGCTATCAGCTAATCCCAAGCTATCAGTCTCAATAAGATTGAAAACACTAAAGTGTTATGTGTGGTATCTATTAGTATATGAGTGTGAGACCTGGACATTAAAACAGTATGACGTCAACAAATTAAATTCATTTGAAATGTGGATGTACCGCCGAATATTAAGAATAAGTTGGACCAGCAGAACTACGAATGAAGAAGTACTGAGAGTCATGAATACACGCCCTTATCTGGTCAATACTATCAAAATTAGAAAGACGTCATATCTAGGACACATAATGCGCCATAGGCAATTTGAGCAGCTCCAGGTAATATTAGAAGGCAAGATTGAAGGTAAAAGGGGCATAGGACGAAAGAAAAAATCTTGGCTACGGAACATCAGAGATTGGACCCACACAAGAGGAAATGAATTAATTCATCAAGCCCAGAACAGAGAGAAATTTGCCATATTGATCACCAACCTCAACAGAGAAGGCACTTAGGAGGAGAAGGAATATTTATATGGCACTAACTTTTTGGATTGCTTCTTCAAGAACCAATAATCAACATGGATGGTTAGATATGGTCCCATTTCTTGGGAGGTATACTCCCATCTATCTAAGGCGGTATATCTCCCATTCAATTTCCGATTTGAAGTCCTACTTAGTAAGACGGCTCCAAGCCCCACTCACGCTCCGACTTGCTATCAAAATAGCATTCAGTTTTAGTGTTATTATGGTGGGTGTACATAGCTCAGCCAAAAGATGTATCGAGTAAAGTCTGCGCAAAGTATAATTAGGAGAAGGAAAGTGGCAGCAGCATTGTGCTTCTTAACCATACGATTTGAAAAGAAAGAAAAATTTATTGGATAAAGAAATTATTCCTTGACCGTATGAACTATTGTGAGACGAAGTTGCTCGATATCATTGATGAGGATGATTACAAAAGCTACCACAACATGCTATGTTGGTGCACAGCGCTTTCGTACTTCAACATCACATTCAGCAGTTGTTGTTGCGCTGTTTACCACGCTTTCACTTCGCGTATAGAGCACATCATGGTGATGATGATATCCAACCTCCGATTGTTAAACGACACTTAAAGAAGAGGATAGAACACTACTAGTATCCCATAAACAGAAACTAGTTTTGCAAAGATCAATAAACTCAGAAATTCTTTCTCTGTTCATTACGGAAGATATGAAGAAGGTACCCAAGGTCAAGCGCTGACCGAGGAAAATTTTGATCCAACTTCCGACTCGTACATTCACGGATTCACGCTCCCACTCCGTCGGCAGTTTTGAAAGTTGGACCTTTGAATCGTCCCTCTATTGGAACGTGAATTCCCGCAAAATATTCTTTAGATGATTCTTTAAAATACATAACTTTTGTATTATTTAAAATTTTTACTTATAATCGCCATCGCTTACGATATAATTTTGTTATTTGAACTAGTGTTTTTATTCGTAAATTGCGGTTCTGTATGTCCTTGCAAAAAGTAATGAGTCATGGAATTTTTCCATCACACAAAACCGAGAATAGAAAAAAGCGTAATTAATTCTAAAAAGCAACACGCGAACATAGAAAACGGTTATTAGAATTTGCCGGTATTATACGAAGCGTAGTAGAAATCGTAATTAGAGTTATGAAATTTAATAAAAAGTAATGAGGCGTGAGTAAGTATCTAATATGGAACAATTGTTACGCTAGAATCTACTGGAAGTGGAAATTCGTAATTTTTATTTATCTGTATAATTTTATTTATATAATTGCATTTTTTCTTGTTGGAATGAACATGCATGATCTTGAACTTAGTAAGAGAAGGTCCACGGCTTGATAAACTATTTTTATTTTCTATTAATTTTACGGCATCACTATTTTAGTTCATTATTGTCTTGCAAGTATTTCCTCATTTCCTCAATGTATTTAATTTTATTCAAAACATCAAAATTAAATATCTCAATATCCAACAAAACGTTAATAGAAAATGACTTAAACAATGAACTAAAGAAACCAATAAATGAAAACAACACAGAAATATGGAACACATTTAAAGATCTTACCTTGAAAGTTATAGAAAAATATTCAACAACGTTACACAGCCACAAAAAACAACAATGGATGACTGATGAAATCCTGGAATTAATGGAGCAGAGAAGGAAACTACCACTAAGACAAGTTCTAATAAAGAAAAATATAGACAGCCGAGATATTCGAATTATTTGCAATCTATATTGGAATCAAACAGCAAATGTCAAGGTTGAGGGCAGACTAACAGAAGAAATTCAAATCCGTCGAGGAGTCCGGCAGGGATGTATCTTATCGCCACTTTTATTTAATCTGTATAGTGAAGCTATGTGTGAACAAGCACTCGAGGAAGAAGATCTTGGTCTGATAATAAATGGTGAGACGATCAACAATATAAGGTATGCTGACGATACAGTTCTCCTAACGGGAACGCTAGTAGAACTACAACATCTCGTTCAAAGTCTCAATATATACTGTAACAGTTACGGCTTGAAAATTAATTTGAAAAAAAACTAAATTTATGGTAATCACGAAATCAAAGAACATCAGAGCTAATCTTGTAATAGACAATACAACGATTGAGCGTGTGCCCTGTTATAAATATCTAGGTGCTTGGATCACAGACGATACTGATCAAACAAAAGAGATTAGATGTAGAATAGAAATCGCTAGATCAGTCTTTAATATAATGCGCAAACTCTTTTGCAATCGTGATATCAATATAAAGTTACGAATACGAATGCTGCCGTGTTATGTCTTTTCTACCCTGTTATATGGAGTTGAGGCTTGGACACTAAAACAGTTGACCATAAAAAACATCGAAGCTTTCGAGATGTGGTGCTATAGGCGCATTCTCAGAATATCATGGATGGACCGCGTCACTAACACGCAAGTACTCCAAACTTTAGACAAAAGATGCGAAATTCTAAATGAGATAAAAACTAGAAAGATGGAATACTTGGGGCACATTGTGAGAGGTGAAAAGTACGAACTTTTAAGAAACATCATGCAGGGCAAAATTAAGGGCAAAAGAAGTGTGGGAAGAAGAAAAATATCGTGGCTTCGTAATCTACGTGAATGGTTCGGGTGTAGTTCGATTGAACTTTTCAGGCGCGCTGCTAACAAAGTCGCAGTGGCCATGATGATTTCCAATCTCCGCTAGGAGTGGCACGAGAAGAAGAAGAAGAAGAAGGAAACTGAAAGGTAACAAGACAGAATATAAGGAAAAACAGAAACTAATTAAACAAAAAATAAAGGTGGCTAAAGAAAAATGGATGGAGGATAAATGCAAGGAAGTAGAAAAGTTGAATGAAAAACATGATACGTTTAATATGTTTAAAAAAGTTAGAGAAGTAGCTGGTCTTTATCATAAGAAAACTGCACATACTATGCCCTATTCGTCGGGATAAATGATAATAGACGAACATGAAATTCGAACAACCTGGTGTAATTATATAAGTGAACTGTATAATGATGATAGACCCGAAGAACTGGAGACTTTAGTTGAAGGTGAAGGACCAGAAATACCTAAATCAGAAATACTGCATGCTATAAAGTTAGCAAAGAACAAGAAAGCCGTTGGCCCTGATAACATACCGACAGAGATGTTAAAGCTTAGAAATGAGGAGAACATTTCAATACTGGTCAAGCTTTTTAATGTTTATTCGACTGGTGATATCCCTGAAGATTGGTTAAAGTCCTAATTCATAACACTACCAAAAAAACAACGTCCGAAAAACTGTAGCGATTATAGAATGATAAGCCTTATGAGCCACACTTTGAAAAAATTTCTGCGCATCATCCACAGTAGAATCAGAGATAAGTGTGAAGAAGACCAGGATGAAACACAATTTGGCTTCAGAAATGAACTGGGAACTCGGGACGCCCTCTTTGCACTAAATGTATTACTGCAGAACTGTCGAGATCAAAGGAAAGACGTCTTTGCTGTATTTATTGACTATGAAAAGGCCTTTGATCGAGTACAGGATCACAAATTAATTACAATATTAAAAGATAAAGGAGTTGATAGTCAAGACATACGATTCATAGAAAAGTTATACTGGCGTCAAACAGCGACAGCTTGCACAAACGGAAAATTAATAGAAATATGTCAAATATAAAGAGGTGTCAGACAGGGTTGTATACTATCCCCACTGTTATTTAATTTATATTCAGATAGAATATTTAAAGAAGCGCTGCATAATTTGGAATGGGGCGTGAAAGTTAATGTAATTCTGATAAATACAATCAGATTTGCACACGATATAGTTATTTTAAGTGATGACATGAATGGACTACAATGCCTTTTAAATGCCATTGATACAGTGGGAAGAGAGTTTGGCCTAAACATAAACTGTTCAAAAACAAAACACATGGTGTTTAGCCGTTTAGCACATCAAAATGCACGATTATATGTTGATGGTCATATAATTCAAAGAGTGTCCAGTTTTAATTATCTTGGTTGCCATATTACTGAACAACTAGATCCAGATCAAGAGATAAAATTTAGAATCGAGAGGGCCCGCACGACATTTTTAAAATGAGGTTATTCTTCTGTAATGATAAGTTGCAACTTCAACTTCGAAAGCGCATGGTTAAATGCTACATTTGGTCAGTCCTCTTATATGGTGTCGAAGCATGGACATTAAAAATATCCACCGTTAATCGTCTGGAGAGACAAATCAAGACACGTTAAATGTTACAAGGGGCCAGCCACTCTCAAATAATGATTTACTATGTATATTCATTGTATAAATCAAAATTAAATGATTTACAAAGTTTATACATTGTAAATCATGATTCGGGAGTGTTCCTCGTAATTCGGCACATTGCAAATAAACAAACCAAGACATTCAACTGTTTTTAGTATAGAAGCATATTGATAATTGTATGAATCATTCAAGTCAGCAATTTAAAAGTATCGTATGACTATAAACGCACTATCAAAAGTGAATGGCAATGTTTGCTGTTAAATTGATGGCACAAAGGGAACAAACAAGTTGAAAGAAATATAAAAATATATGTATTTCTACAAATTGCAATTCGATTGATATTTAATAGGTTTGTTTACTGCATGATCATTTTAAAAAAATAGATATTGATATAATTGTGAATTAATAACGAGTGATATAATTGTACAAAAATCGCATTCCTATGCATATGTTTCAAGGAACATCTGTGGATATCAATTGGGAAGTTATTTTTCATTTCTACATAAGCCCATCATTCATTTGAGTCAAAAATAGAATTATTAATGGGTTTCCAATTATGAAACCAGAGTTAAAGGTCATTGTTTTAAGGAAATCATGATGGAAATTTTTCGAGAGTGTAACTGGCGTAAGTTTTAGGATATGTACCTAGTATATAAGCAACAAAATTGGCACTAAAAAGATTTGTCATGCAAATGCCATTATACGATAAATTAGTTTTGTGATAAAATCGTTAACTTACTGACTGACCCTAAACATTCAGGAGTGATTAGTTCAAATTCAACCCGAATGAGGATTTTTATTAAAAAAAAAGATTTCTTCTTTGTCAGAAAGATACTCACCCGAGGTACCGCAATTGTTCGGATATAATAAGCATTTTTTTGTAAATACAATGAAACTGACTTTACTTAGTAATAAGGCAATAAGTTCACACACACACTATGACACATACACTACTAGAAGTTTACATTTTAAATAATTTCTCTAAATGGGATCACGTTTACCCCTTTAGCTGCGTTATCGTGGTGTATGGTATGGATACAATTTATTTATATCATCTAATATTTTTGTATGATTGTTTGGTGAAATGTGTTTCAGATATTAGACACAGATCAATTTTTTTATCATGAAGTTCATTATGTTATTGAAGCAGTTGTATCCGCATTGAAATGTGTGAACAGGAACATTTACAAGAGCAAGCTGAACAAGTCAAGTCTAATATTGTTCTGAAGCTATTTTCTTGTGGCATTGTAAATTAATTACTATTTATAACTAAAAAAATAACCAAAAGCAAACCTAACAATGAACAAGAAAGGACAAAGAATTGCATTTATAAAATACCTTGTGAATGCGATCAGTTTTATTTAGGTGAATCATCAAGGCCATTAAATGTTAGAATAAGTGAACATCAATCTTATATTAAAAATAGAGAATTTGATAGATCTCAAATATGTAAACACGCATGGGATAATGAACATAGGGTTCAATGGAATAATTCAAATATAGTCCTAAAAGAAACGGATGGTAAAAAAAGAAAAATCAAAGAAGCGGCTCTAATTATGCTAAATGAGGCCAATTGTGTCGCAAATTCCTCGGCAGAATGTAGTAGGATTGGTTACCAATATTGAAAGAGGAAGTTATTAATAAGAAAATACCAGTATTAGTAAGTCAGTAACATATAGAGGATACATCATTTACGTTTTTTAAATAACGTAACATATAAAATCAGAATTTTGATGTTTGTTGAAGGTAAACTAAATTCACGAACAAATACTTACAATGTCGGGATAGTATTATGAGGTTTTTTTCCTGGTTTTTCCCTCATAATTTACTATGGAATCACTAACAGGAGAATTTTACTGTCATCATGTCATGTGTTTGTCTTTTTAAAGACGAATTACATGCTATGATTTTTTCTGACGGATATTCTCAAGTTAAAGTTGATTTCATGTAATCGAATGAACTATCTTATAAGTAAAGTCGTCCCAGGAGCGCAACTCAACAATATTGGCAATATCATTTTAAAGTCGTCTACTTTAAAATGCATAATGTATGTCTGAATTGTCAATATAGATGAGTCAGATAAAATTAAATTATTAGAAGAATTTTTTCATTATGTAACAAAAAACAAAATTTGTTTAATTTACTGTTTGTATTTTGAGAACGATTTCCGAATTGGAAATTGAAACGTCAATAAACGTATTTTTTATCTTTAATTGTGGCTTATTCCCAGTTATAAATAGTAATTAAGTCAAGTCTACTACCGATTGTATAATATAGTCGCTAAACTTGATGTAGAAGAGGCACACCAATATTTCATGTTTTCCTAGCGATAAATGTATTGATTTCAGGAGTAAAATAAGGGACAAATATGTGAAAGTGTTCTTCTTCCATCTTCTATCGAAGGTTGGAAATCATCATGGCTTTGCAGACCCTGTTGACTGCCGCTATAAATAGTTCTGCACTACTGCATTCAAACCACTTCCTCAAGTTCTTAAGCCACGATATTCTTCGTCTTATTTAAGAGTATTTTATCCCTTATCATCACATATCCTAAGTGCTCAAGTTTTCTTCTTTTGATAGTCACCAATATTTCAGCTTCACTTTTTCAATGTTGATGCTTCCAAGCTATAAAGAAGAGTAGTGAAGACGTTACACCGAAGCAACCCTAGGCGTAGTCCTAACCTTATATCCCGACAACAAAGTATTATCCATGTTCCTAAGTATTTGTATGTATCCACACTCTCAATTACAGTATCATCTACAATCAATTGGATGTTTGCATCTGCTGATTTAGTCATGATCATGCATTTAGTTTTCTTAAAATTCTTCCTTAGTCCGTATTCAAGAGAGCATTCATTAAGGCGTTGCATTACGTTGTGTAAATCAATGTTGTTATCCGTCACTGTTAGTGTATCATCTGCAAAACGCAAGTTATTCAAAACCATTCACCATTGATAGATACACCTTCTATTGAATCTGAGAGTGCTTCTTTAAATATCGCTTCACTGTAGACATTAAAGAGTAGTGGTGACAGCACGCAACCCTGGCGGACTCCTCTTTGTATTTTGATATGTCGGGTGTTCTGATTGTCAGCTCTTATTTTGGCATTTTGATTCTAATATAAATCAGAAATAATTTTCATATCACGACTGTCTATATTTTTGCTTTTTAATAGATCTACAAGCTTTTTATGTTTAATGTTATCAAATGCCTTTTCTTAAAAATCTACGAAACATAAGTACACGTCCTGATTCGTGTCCATGCATCTCTGGGCCAGCACATTTAAGCCGAACAAAGCATATCTTGTGTCCATTCTTCTTCTTTCAGTACCCTGTCTTTAATAACTCTGTTTACGTTGGCTCTAAATAAATTAGCGGTGATCTCTTGATACCATTCTTGGAGATTTTGGAGCCAGAATGTTCTTCTTCGGCCTGGGCCTCTCTTTCCGGCGATCTTACCCTGTATTATGAGGTGTAGAAAGTTATACCTCTCTGGATGTCTCATTACATGACCGAAATATTGTAACTTTCGAATTTTTATCGTTTTTGTTATTTCTGTGCTCTTTTTCATTTGACGTAAAACTGTTTCATTTCTTATTCGATCAACCCAACTTATCCGCAATACTTGTCGATAAATCCACATCTCAAAGGCCTCCAATTTTTTCATTAATGTCTCTATAAGGGTCCAGCTCTCCATACCATACAGCAATATGGAGAATATGTAGCTGTGTATTAATCTGATTTTAAGATTTAACGCAATATAGAAGGCGGCTCTGGCTTTTTAAATGCGTATTCTTATTTCTTTATTTATATCCCTGTTATCGTTAACGTTTGCACCCAAATAGGTAATATTGTGGACTCTTTCTAACTCTATTCCATACACTCTGATGTTTGTTGGTTGTAACCCAGTTTTTCTGACAACCATAAATTTTGTCTTAGAAGTATTAAGTTTTAGCCCATATTCATCACATGCTTCGATTACCCTGTTTATAAGTCGTTGCAGGTCTTCTTAATCTTCTTAAGGTCTTCTTATCGTCTACATATCTGAGATTGTTGACATGAATTCCGTTGATTTTACTGCCTGTATCTTCAAGTAAGGCTTTTTTGAAAATAAATTCGGAGTAGATATTAAAAAGTAGAGGCGATATAATACATCCCTGCCTCACTTCACGTTGTATTTCCACTGCGTTCGTTGTGTTGTGTTAAATTCGTATGTTTTCACAGTGATGCCAATACAAATTTTTGATAATACGGAGGTCTCATTCATCAATTCTCACATGTTGCAAGGCACCTATAAGTTTGCCATGGTTTATTCGGTCAAAGGCCTTTTCGAAGTGGATAAAACACATATATACCGATTGTTCGATATCCCTACATCTTTGAACCATGACCTGCAAAACTGAAGAGTGATTCTCTGGTTCCTTGTTTCTGAAACCAAGTTTTGTTACACTTAGTTGTACTTCTATTTTGTTGTAAATTCTCGAGTGCAGTATTTTCAGGAAAATTTTCATGACTCATCAGACTGAGAGTGCGATAATCGCTATACTGTTTGGCATTGATTTTTTTTTGGTATCATTACAAATGTTGACAATAGCCAGTCTGTTGCTATATGTCCTGTTTCGTATATTTTATTGAAGAGGCTTAGAAGAGAATGTTTACCCTTATCGTCGAGTAGTTTGATTATTTCGCTTGGAATTCATCTGGACCGCTTGCTTTCCTATTCTTTGATAGCTTTATAGCTGTTTCCATTTTGGACCAGGCGATATATTTTCGATTTAAATTTATGTTCTATCGTCATCAAACAGCTCCTCGATATATTCTTTTTACCTATCTAATCTGTCTTGTTCATTAACTATAATATTTCCTTGTTTATCAAGTCAATTACTTGCAGTTGATCTATATGTTCCAGTTATTTCTTTCACCTTTTTGTACATATTAAAAGTGTCATTCTTCTTCTGCAGTTCTTCTATTTCAAGACATTTATTGCTGTACCATTTTTCTTTTGCGTCTCGGATTTTCCTTCTGATTTCTTTATAGATTTTATGGCATACTTTCAGTGTTTTTATTTTTCTGCTTTCGTCTGCTTTCCATTAGTCCCAATATTTTATCAATCATCCATTATTGTTTGCTCTTATTAATAGTTTCTTACTTTTTAGTTGTTTCTTGCATAATGATTTTTACATGATTCCAGTGGTCTTCGACGTTATGTGTTTCTTCCGATGTTTCGAACTACTTTCCTATCTCGTGTGTAATTTTGTGACTATTATTTCGAATACAGCCAGTGTTTATTTGGTTAGTTATTGGCGTTTTACTTTTTTAAGTTTGAGGTTTATGTCACTGATTAATAAGTTTTGATCTGAGGGGACATCGGTTCCAGATAGTGTTTTAGTTATATTGATTAAATTTCGGTACCTTTTATGTAATTGTTATATAATCGATCTGATTTCTTATGATCTTCTCTTTAGTATCTGCGGGTGACTTACAAGTATATAACGGCGCTTGGGTAGTTTGAAGAATGTATCTGTCACACATAGATTGTTCATACCATTTCTAAAGCCAAATTACGTGTCACACTAATTTTATATTCAAGAGTTTTAACAATTCTGCTGTGTATTATTTTCAAAAATATTTTAAGTGTGTGACTCATTAAAGCTATTATTCTGTGATCTGAGCAGGATGTTGCACTTCACTTTTGGGTATTGCCAGAAAGGTCGATTACAGCAATTATTGTCTGGGGATTTTGGCAGTCTCATGGGTTTTAATAATTCGATTGACACATCATCTGGTTCCGTAACTTTGCCCTCTTTTGTGTTTTTGATGGCATAAATAACTTCTTCCCGTAATATTGGTGAAAATGTTGACTTCGTATAAACCAACTAAAGGTTCTGAAATCAAGTCCATGAATTCACATACCGACAACAGATAATTGGAAATAAAAATATTAAAGCGATAATTGTGGTAAAAGCACACAGCTTTCTGATTTTTGAATGTGGGTATGAACAAGTAGGAAGACATTACTAGAGTAGCGTAATTTTAGTGTAGAAAACTTACTTCAAAGTATCAAAATCGAAGTGTCCTCATAATTGATACAACAATGTATAGCTGAGGATCAAATATTAACATTTTATGACTGAATTTTTTTATGATATTCTATATAATTTTCGTTTATCACAGATAATTGTCACCGTAATCATAGTTACCCGACAATGAAATATTAAATGATCTCATGATTGTAAATAATGTATTATTAAATATTGCCGTAAATAATTGCATTTTCGTCTGCATTGGTTTTGCGACAGGCCATCTAGTTATATATACAAAAAGATCACAGAAAACTTAGTACTGGTTCCCTATCGCTTCGGTTTAAGCAGTTTAAGTATTAGATTTATAATTATTGTGTCCATTTTATCAAAAATTTGCCACCAACAGAACATTTTAGTCAAATCTAAAGAAAGTTACTTAAATAGAGTTTGGCAATTCGAAAATTTAGCGTGAATTTCCGCACAATAATGCTTGATATGTTATGTTACCCAGGATCCCTGAGTGTTTAGTGCTAAGCACCCCTATTCCACTTCCTTCTGTTGTTTTAAAGCCGTTTGTATAAAATTTGATGGTGTTCTCGGTTATCTTCGAAATGATGTTTTTGTACCACTGATTCTCTCACTTAACTGAAGTCTTTTTTGGGCATGCCCCATACTTTCATCAAAGACAGTGTTAAAGTAACCTTGAGTGTTATAAAAATATATGATAGTATTTTGCATTTATTAACCTTCACTGCTGTATGATTTTAATTTGTTTAATAATTGCATTTTTATTATACCTAAATAGTCAAAAACAGATTAAATTTAGAAATATTATGTTGTGTGTACATTGTGATACCGTCTAAGCCAAGCGTTAAGTAAACCTCTATATAGATATGTAATATTTGCGGTTTTTATTTAATTATCTCTGTGTACAAAGAGATATTGTAATTAGATAAACAAGATCTGGCACAAATGACGCGATTTGATATAAAAGTGATGTTATTCCAATGCTCATTAAAACACAGATAATGTCAACAAAATTCGCAAAACTCTTATCTTAAATGGTTATTTTTAACTTTTTAGAGGTCAAAAAATGTTCAGATCGTTTATCTTGTCTGTTTTATTGTAAACTAAGGTATTTATCATTGGATACGAACCTTTCGTTGTATTTTAGTACATTTTTTTGTGACTTGGTCACCCACATCTTTTAAAAAATTCTGCTAAACTCATCCATGACTTTCTTTCATCTTCCTCTTGTATTGTTAAGGTTTTTATTGTATAGCCTAATTTATCAGTATTCATCATCATCATCATCAACCTGTATGCGTCTACTGCTGGACATAGGTCTTCCTCAGCTCTTTCCATCTGTATCTGTCTTGTGCGGCTTGCATCCAATGTTTCAGTATTATTGGGAATATAAATGAACTTTATGCAATTTTACTCTCATATAAAATATTCCTACGGGTATCTTATTTCTCTTTGTTATACCCTATATATTCAAAAATTTGCCGCTGATAGTAAAATCCCTTAATTGAACTGACATACATAAAGCATACATACATAAACATATTGTAATGTTTATTTTAATTTATTTACACCTTCTACCTCTAACACTAAAACACAATTAATTTATAACATTTATTTGGTTAACTATACAAATATATTTATTAAACTGACTTCTACAATTTAATTTCTTTACATATATATATATATATATATATATATATTATATATTATATATATATATAAATATATATATATATATATATATATATATATATATATATATTTGTTCCATTGTTCTAGTAGCCATGTCGAATATTGTCGGTGCCATTACTTGGAGTCGAAGTAATATTACATACACTACATACGAAGGCAATTTTGCACTCATCCAATCGATATTTTTTGCGGAAGCATTAAAACGAGGTTAAAGAATTCTTTATTACCTTTACTTAACACTAAGTTTAAATGCAAATAATTTTCAAGATGCTTTTAACAATCGTAATGATCTGATAATCTATTAGTTAATAACCATGTTGTTACACTGGCATGTAACGGATAATTAAAAAATATTTTGATTTAGATCACTTGAACTTGTTCCACACTGACATCCATCTGTAGTAAGAATTACGTTTGTTTTTAAATGTTTCTGAAAATAACCGTAATTGAAGTTTACCCAAGAATTAGTGCTACTATTGATGTTTATTTAGCATAATAGTTTTGTAAAATAGTATGACTTCCACCAACTGTTCTAATTTTTTTAAGTTAGTACTTATTCTTTCTGCACACTGCAGACAACGGTTATTATATTTAACTTTAATGTGATACATAAAGAACCTCTTACGTGTGTATAGGACCATAGAACAGGTGTGAATAAGCTATAACCAAATAAACACCCGCCTATCAACTGAGAACCTTTACCCTCAAAAATTTACAATAACCTGTTAAAAATATCAAATATAAACGTATTATTACTGATTTATACCTTCGGATTTTATATTCAGATGAACAACAAGAATTCAGAAGCAAAAGATCTTGTATAATGTAGATGCGGTCTATGTAATAAGGCTAAATTGAGAAATCTATAGCAGGGGTGTCCAACTTGCAATGCCTCAAGGGCCAAAACTAAAACCTTTGATGGTGTGTCGCGGGCCATATAATAATGTTGTTACAAGTAATAACAAAATAAAGTGAGGTATAAAAATAATTAAAACAAAAAAGAGTATTATTTCTTTTATTGCTTAACAACTATATTTTTTTATAAACGGAAAATTTATTGATAACACTTTTCAATAATCAAGACAAACATTGCAAACGCAACGAAAAAGATGTATCCAATTAGTGTGAGGACTGTGGTCGATTGGCTTTATCCACCAATGAAGAAATGTCCACCTCCAGTTCAGTTTTAGACACTCTCATAAGATGACGAAAGGAAGAATCGGTAAGGTTGCTTCTGTTTTTATTTTTTATGTATTTCATGGAGGAAAAGGCACTTTCACATGTATATGTGCTTCCGAACATTGACGTCATTTTCAGTCCAAAATCTCGCAGGTTTGGGAATTTCTCCTTTGATAGTAATTTAAAAAATTCAGGTCCATTTTCTTGTCTGATGATTAGGAACATGTCTGCTTGAAGATCACATAACTCAAGCTGTAAGTTGGGTGGTTGATCATCAATGGTTGCTCCAAGAGGGTTATTATAAAGTAGTACACTGCTTTTGAGACTTTCAATTTCTTCAAATCTTGTATTGAATTTATCAATAACTTGTTTAATTTGTGAAATGCAGGATGGAAACTCAATATTTTTCTCACCGTTGAATTCTTCTGCTACTTGCAGACAGCTAGGGAAGTGTGTCAGGTTGTTCTTTTCCAAAGCACGTTTAAACACGTTCAGCTTCTTACGGAATCCGTTTATCATTCCGATCAAATCTGAAACCGTCTGGTTTCTTCCTTGAAGACTTAAATTTAACATGTTAAGATGATTAGTCAGATCTGTTATAAAAGCTAACTGTCTTAAGAATTCTGGATCCTTAAACTTCTCTTCCAGTTCAGTTGTGTCAGATGAAACGTATTTGTTGAGAAATGCAGGGATTTCCTTTCTTATGGCAAAAAATCGTTCCATGCACTTTCATGCACTCAACCAGCTTACATGGTTGTACATTAGCAAGTGTCTATACTTAGCCTCTGTTTCCACTAAAAACTGCTTAAGTTGCCTGTGTAAAAGAGATCGATTTCCACCTCTAATCATATTTATAATCTTAATCACGGTTTGGGAAACTTGATCTTCCTTGACTGATTTTCCACATAAAGCTCCCTGATGTATAATACAATGAACTGTTGGGCAAGTGACACCATTCTCTCGAAGCAGACCCACTAATCCAATTTTTTTATCTGTTATTGATGGGGCCCCGTCTGTTGCTATGGCTGAACATTTATCCAAGCCTCCAATTCTGTCAACTGTTTTCTTCACAGCCTCATAGATATATTTTCCTTTTGTTGTTCCATAAAGAGGACAAATACCAAATAACTCCTCTTTACTGGTAAAATCATCACAAGTAGTGCACACAAATATTAACAGCTGACTAACATCGGTTTGATCAGTGCTTTCATCCAAATAAAAGTGAGAAATATGAACGTTTCTTAACTAGGCTAAGCATAGATTTTTCTACTTGCTCACCCATAGCAACAATCCTTCTTTGTATGGTTTGATGTGAAAGTGGCACTGATTCAAATTTCTTTGCCATTTTAGTAACACCGAAAGCTTTGGCCATTTGAACAGCAATTTTTTTTATCAAATTGCCATCAGTGAAAGGTTTTTTGCCTTTACTAGCTCAAGCGACACGGCATAAGATGCATGCAAAGAATGCGTTTGAGAGTGTAATATTTTACTGAACATACCAGTTTTCTGTTTAAGCTTTTTCTTCAAATCTGCAACTAGGGCACGCCGATTTTCATTTGTGTACGCAGCATACTTATTTTCATGCACTGTTGTGTAATGTCTTTTCACATTATATTCTTTAGGCACTGAAACAACATTCATGCACACTAAGCACTGCAACTTTGCATTATTGTTAGCAATCAAGTAATCACTCTCCCAATTTTCTTTGTTGTTCTCACTATCAATTTTCCGTTTGACTGGTTTTACACTCATTATTGTATAAGAGGAACCAAGACAAAGAATTAATCAAGTTCACTGTTCACTAGCAACGTAATAGATTAGCCGACTAGCCTGCGTGTCAGTAGCACACTGGCACGATGGCGGCTGGCGACGAAAGGTAAGCAGTGGGAGGTGTGGCCTGCGTGAACTGTGATGCGCAGTAATCAGTGCAGTTCTCATAGTGGTGGAGGACGATTGTGTTCGTTACACGTCCGCGAAGCGGCACGCAGTACAGTACTTGTGATGTAAAAACACTGCTAAACCATAAAATAAATTAAAAAATCTTTTTTCACAGTGGCAGCATTTAAAGAAAATATATGCTTTTCGAGAAATATTTGCATTTAAATAAAATCTTACGTGGGTCATATCAAATAGCCTAGCGGGCCGGATGCGGCCCGCGGGCCGCCAGTTGGACAACCCTGATCTATAGAATACAACAAACCCGCTTACAAGTACTTCGTTGATTTAGAATAGGCATTTAACAGAGTGCAACTATCAGACTCTGTACATCTACTATAGAGAAGTACCATTGGATATAATAATACTGATCAAAAATATATGCGTAAAAAACAAAACTGAAGTAAAGGTTCAGGCAGAAACAACAAAACCCATCGAAATGAAAAAAGGATGCTAACATAAATGAACATTTTAGACAGAATGACAGGCAGAATTAGACAGACAACTTTAGAAAGAATGAATGGAGTAGTCGCATTGGCAGAATGACAGACAATAGAATAGTTAGACAATAGAATTAGCCCATAGACAATAGAAGTTACCAATCAAAAGAAGACGCATATCGCTTCCAATAGAATACGAAGCAATATTGAAGAAAAATAGGCGATGTGATTAGATAAAAGTAGAAGAAGAAGAATTTTGTAAAGTATTTAGTAGCGATAGTAAATTATTATATATAAATCGACATCTTAATTATTAGTGACACGAAGCAGAAAGGGAATGGGACCGAGACTGTAGACGGGGTTTTTCACTACTAGAGTGGAGTACAAAACCAAAAAAGCTAAAGCTGGCGTAGGAGTCCTAATGAACGCAAAATTGATGAAAACAATCAAGACCTGAGAACTTGTAAATGAAAGAATTGTTAAATGGTCACAAAAATATCTACGAGACAGGATGAAAAGGATTTATTCATGGAAGCTCTACATGGACAGCTCTACAGACTTAATTACAGTAGGCGATCTTAATGAAAGAACAAGGAAAAGATAAAACGAAAACACTGTAGGACCATTTGGAGAAGACACCATTAAAGACAATGGAGAGAGTATAATTGAAGCATAACGAATGGGTTCTATGGTCACACGGACATCAATAAGTACACCTAGATCCAGGAGAAAAGGAAACTGACATCAATTATCGATTATATCATTACCAAAACTAACACTATACTTCTTTTAAAAGATGTTAGAGTTAAAATGGATGCAAAATGTGGCACAGATCACAAACTATTATTCGCAGAAGTAGAACTGCCTTGGAAAAAGAAAAGACGAAAGATGCTGAAGACAAATAAGGAAAATAGAGAAAAAGGAAAGAAATTTAAAATACACCTGTTGCAAAAGAATTCCATAAAATACTTATATCAAAACAGGTTAGATCAGAAACTAGAAGAATTCAGATTTGGAACCATTATAGAAACATACGGGCATATAAAAATCTGCATTAAAGTAGAAATCTAGAAACATTAGGCCAAGATTGACAAAAAACGAGCCAATATAAAGTCAATATAACTGAAGAGACCATAGAATGCATAAAAAAGAAAAAATACCGAAAAATGTATATTTTTGCGTTGTTTAGACTATGGTACCTTTTCAAGGATGGGGTTTGTGAATTGGGAAACGTCAATCTGTGTATTGCCGCTCTCCTCAGGCTTTTGTGGTGGCTACAAAGCAGTAGATGTAAATTATGGGTGTAGAGTGTTTGTGTGTTTATGTGCTGAGTTTGTGCGAAGGTTTGGTTTACGGAATTGTTATAACAGGAAGTAGATATGGCATCTCTCTCTTCAATCCTGACCCCTCAGGGGGAGTGTAGTGGTCGACGTGATGTCGTGTATTGTCCGTCTCCAGAGATCTCTGTCTCTGGTCATTTCTTTTAATTCATGCATAGGTCTTTGGCATATTCCTGTAATTTGATCTATCCATCTTGTTGGGGATCTTCCTCGTGATCTTCGGCCTTCTACCTTTCCTTGTATTATGAGTCTTTCCATGTTTTCTGTGTTTGCTCTCATAACATGCCCAAAATATTTTAATTGTTGGAGATGGACTTTACTAGAGAGTCGTTGGCTAACTTTTAGCTCTGTTAAAATTGAATTATCTGTTCTACGGTCGATCCAAGGAATTCGTAACATTCGTATCCAACAGAACATTTCAGTGGCGTCTATCTTTCTTTCTCTCCGATTGTCTCAGAGTCCAAGATTCACATCCGTAGGTCAGTATTGGGAATATTAAGCAGTTGAGCAACCTCATCTTTATCGCTCTTGAAATTTGACATTCCTTCCATATTTTGGTCATTTTTGCTGTGTCAACTTTTGCTAGATCACATCTACGTTTAAACTATTCTTGTAATGACCCTGTGTTTGTGATTAATGATCCCAGATGAGCTCACAACCTCGAACCGGTCAATTGTGGTTATGTGTGGATGATTGTTGTGTAGTCTATCCACTATCATGATCTTTGTCTTTGATATGTTTAATTGCAGACCAAATATTTGACTTTCGTTTTCGATCAGTCGTATAAGTTCCATCAGCTCTGCTTGACTATTAGCAAGAAGGGCTGTGTCATCTGCGAAACGTAGGTTGTTTAGTTTATGACCATTTATTGAGATACCCTTTTCCCATCCTTCAAGTGCTCTTCGCATAATATACTCTCCATATATGTTGAATAATTGTGGAGATAGTATACATCCTTGTCTGACACCCCGTTCTGGATGAAAAGTGGTTCGAAAGTGTGTCAAGTACTTTAACTGATCCAGTAGTGTGTTCATATAGTTCAGTTATAAGCGTAGTTAGATGTTTTGGTACGCCTACTTCTTTTAGTATTCGCCATAAGTGTCTCCACTTGACCCTGTCGAACGCTTTACGGTAATCTATAAAACAGATGTATAGTGGGATGTTGAATTCCTTAGATTTCTCGATTATCTGCCTTATATTCAGCAGGTGTTCTCGAGTGCCTCTACCTTTGGTAAATCCAGTTTGCTCTTGTGGAATTTCTCTTTGAAGTAATGTTTTCAGTCTCTCATTGATTATATCTAGCATTTTTTTGCTGGCATGGGATATAAGAGAGATAGTTCTATAATTGTCGCATTTATGGAAGCTGCCTTTTTTATGTATGGTCGTTATTGTAGATTTTGTCCAGTCTTCAGGCCATTGTTTGGAATGCCATATTTGGTTACAGAGTAGATGAAGTAACTTTACGCCGGTTTCTTCTGTGGCTTTAAGCATTTCTGCTGTTATCATATCTGGACCTGGTGCTTTGTTATATTTGAGCTTGTTGATAGCCTGTCTTACTTCATTTTCGAGTATATCAGGATCTTCTTCCACCTCGTCAGAGATTTGGCTAACAAGCTCTTGGCGTTGATCATCTTTATATAGGTCCCTGCAATACGATCTCCATGTCTCTGCTACGTCTTCTTTGTTTGTTCTCAGGGTTCCAGTGTTATCTTCAATGGCCCAAGTTTTGGCTCTGAAGTCTCTTGTCAGGTAGCGTATTTTTCTAAATAGATCTCTCGGCTGATTATTCTGACCATGTCTCTCAATTTCTTTGCATATACTTTGATAGTACTGTTTTTTGTCGGCCTTACATCTTCGTTTTATTTCTTTATTGAAGTTTCTTAAACTAGCTTTTTCCCTTTCACTATGTACACCACTTTTACAAAGATTTCTTCTATTCTCAATTATTTTAAGAGTTTCATCTTTTATCCAGTGTTTCCGTTTCACCGGATTATTTTTCTTTGAGCGATCCACTGGTGTTGTTATGCAATGTTTAACAGTCTCCCATATTTCTTGTGATGTTCCGTTACGAATAAAGGGCATACTTTTCTGTACTTCCTGTAGAAGGTCGTCTTTCTTTCTTAGTTATATCCTCTTTTTCTCTCTTTGTTGGGTGCTTTAAGTTTAAGCATTACTTTAGCTACGAGGAGAGTATGATAGGATCCGCATATCGCCCCTGGATATGATCTGACTGTTTGAATGGACGATCTTCAGCGAATATTGGTGAGCACGTAATCTATTTGATTTCTAAATCTATCTCCAGGACTTTTCCAAGTATAAAGTCGACGTACATGGTGTTTAAATCGAATATTCATGATAGAGTAGTTGTTTGTGATAGCAAATTCGATTAAACGGTCTCCTCTTCGTTTCTTTGCCCTATGCCAAACTTTCCCAGTACATTCTCCCAGTACAGTCGTCGTCGTAAGATATGGCATACCCATACAATGAATTGGACATTTGGTTTAAATAACGGATTGTATCACTCCTCGTTTCAGGGAAGACATTAAATAGGATCATGGATGTGAAGTGGATTAACGATTTTATGTCCGAGGATAGGTGGTATTTGGTAATGTGCTTAAGAGTGTGTCCGGGTTGTATTTGTTTTGTGTTTTTTGGTTGGATTTTTCTGTGGATATTTATATGAAAATGCCAGGTGAATTCCATTACAGTTCGGACATTTAAGAACATCTATCGTGGGGTATGCAGTAAACCTGTGTTGTTCTCCACAATATGGACAGATAATAGATTTTTCGGGGCGTTCGTTGCTGAGGTGTCCGTTTATGCATTATCTCGAACAGTATTTTAACTGAACCGGAATGGAATTGTTTGATCTTGAAATCTAACAATTCAGTCATTCTCCTTCGATCTTAATCTCCCATTCGTGAGTGCATTAGCGAATTTAGTTTCAGAGTTTGTGAAACCTCTAATGACAGAGATGGGTTGATTTGTAGAGTATTTTGGGGAATGGGCATTGTTTTCGGATTGGTTATCCTCGATATCTTTTTGCAACAAATTTTTGTCGATGCCGGCAATGACTAAGTGGAAGTTTGACTAATATCAATGACTAATTTGTCGATGCTTTGGAGCTGGCTGCGGATTAGTTGAGCCTCTTTAGATTTGGGTTTGTACCCTGAAGTTATAAAGACAGTGCTATCTCCTGTGATATGACGTAGTTTTGCCGTGAGATTTCTGAGGATGAGATAATGTAAGGTTATTATTCGTACAGAGGCTGCCTTTTGGGCTGGGAAGACTTTTTTGTTTAAATGTCTAAATGTGGGATTAGATTGTTTTCTTTGATGAGTCGATAGAATGGTCTTTGCTGATATATGTCTAGGGGGATGTCCTCAATTCTATAAATTTGGAAGTTTTGTTGTGGTTGTTCTGAGCTTTGTGTAGTGGTTTATGTATTCTGTGTGTTGGTTGTTGGTGGTTGTGTAGGTGATGCTTGTTGTAGTGTAGTGAGTATATAGGTGATAGTGTTGGTTGTGTGTGTATGGGTGGGAGTGTAGTTTGTGCTTGTAGGGGTACGTAGGTAGGGGAGTTTTGGAATGGAGGATTGTGGTGAGGAATGTATGTTCTGGAAGTGGACAGGATAGAAGTGTGTTTTTCTGTGTGCGTGTTTTCTTTGGTGTAATGAGTGTAGCGTTGTTTGTATCTGTGTATTCGGTGGGTTTCCACTTGGATATGTTTATGTGACTGTGGCTTGTG
This sequence comes from Diabrotica balteata, assembly GCA_918026665.1. Lineage (NCBI taxonomy): Eukaryota > Metazoa > Arthropoda > Insecta > Coleoptera > Chrysomelidae > Diabrotica > Diabrotica balteata. Next base: position 35,421,619 of record OU898281.1, on the reverse strand, counting down.
ATTACTTCTACTCCTCTTCCTATTCTCTTATGTTGAGAATAGTACCTGTTATGTAGAGGATGGCTTGATGTTCGGATGATTCGAGTTATAGATTAAAGACGATCCGACTATAACTAGTTTCCAATAAGTCTAAACCCGATTTTGTTTCACCTTTCTTCTGTGGTAGTTGCGGTGAAATTTTCTGTAGCGCATTTATAAACACGTATTATAAATATTTGGCATATTCCGTAAACATTTTAAGATAGTCATTACTGGTCAAAAAATGTTGTTTAGATTATTCTGAATAAAATAAAGAACTTTAACTGATTATGTAGTTGAAAAAATTACAGATATCTCTTATACCCACCATTTTATACAATTTAACATTGTATTGTATGCTGATAAAATTTATGGATAAAATTGTATTAGAACTTAATTGATCCACAACCAGTCGCTTCGTGGGCGGACACAGGTTTTATTTAGGTTGTAAACCTTGCAGATAAAACTAGTCTTCAACCGTTGTTTTAGAACAGTTGCGTCTGGACTTTAAGGTTGTCATTGTACTATATCCTAAGCAAGTATCTAAATTCTTCGGTTTTGTCTGTTACAGTTCGAATATTGAATGTCTATTTATAGAAGTTTTACCTCCCGCTTTAGTCATTTACACTGAAATAAATATGATTATTCATATTTCATATTTACAGTTTATCTGTACAAAAATAGCACGTCTTCCGATTTTTAAAACTTCTGATAAGAAATTATATATTCTTAAGAAAGTAAAACTGTAATTACAAAGGTCATATTTACAATAACACTATTCAGTCTCGATATGGTTCTCAAAAGCTACTGGTCATCAAAAGTCATATCATAATTTAAATTTAATAAAAATGTTATTGAAGAGAGAAATACATATAATCAATCAGTATATACATAAAGATAAAAAATAATAATGTTGTCTTTAAGTAATAATAAATTTGCTTTTGAAGAATGTGTTATACACTCCGCGTCAGAGAAAACGGGAAATTTAAGAAATTTTTCATTTGATTTTTCTTCTTATTTATATCAAATTAAATCTATTGTGTAATGAGTCAGATGTCAACCCGACATTATCAGTAGTAACAAATGAAAAACAAGGACAAATTTGAGAAAATAATGAATTTATTGAAAATTTCGATGTACCATTACAGTTATAACATTAATTGAATTATAGAGTCAAGAAAAGCCATACATCGCTCGTTTCAATAATGTAGATTGCTACTAAGGTTTTGGATAACACTCATCATTCGATTTGGCATAGAAATCATCACGTTTTGGATGTCCCTTTTGGGGAAAAATGGTCTATTCCTCAATGAGAGCCATTCGAAACTCTTCACATATTGTTGGAGCAGGTATTCGTCATCTTACACGCCTTTTGCGAAAGCTCCTTATATGCTCAATAAGATTAAGCTCTGGACTTTAAGCAGACCAGTCTATTTTTGGAATACTAACGTTTTCGAGATACTGTGTTATACTCCTTGCCGTGTGTGGCCTCGCATTATCTTGAATTCGCAGAAAACCAGTGCCAATAAACTCAGCAGATGGCATCACATGATGTTGTAGGATCTCCGTTATGTATCTGTGTGCCGTCAATGCGTCGCTCTCAATCAAGACGAGTTCCGTGTGTGCCTCAAAAGAAATCCCTGTCCAAAACATTATTGAGCCATCACTAACAGCAACCCGGTGTGATCGACTACAGGCAGGATAACGTTCTCCAGTCATTCTGTAGACCTTATTTCGACCATCTTTGCCATGAATTAATATTCTACACTCATCCGTAAACAATCCTTTTTTCCAATTGTCTATTGTTCAATTGACGTGTTCACGCTTGGTGCAAATCTGCGTCTTTTGTGAGCAGCAGTAAGTCATGGCCCAGTTGCTGGATGGTGATCTGTCAAACCCTGTTCTCTTACCTTCGTCGAACAGTAGAAACGATGATTACTGGTACTTAGGCATGCTGAATATGGTTTTGGATCATTCTAGCAGTTTGCGTCCGGTCTCACAATGCAGCGGTCTTCTTTTTGGTCCCCTTACCGGATCGCTGTTGATGACATTCAGTCTCAATAAATAGTTGGTAAGTTCTCTGCATAGTTGAACGACTAACATTCAGTTGTCTTGCCACATCCCTTTGGCTGGCTCCATTTTCCAGCAATGTAATAATCTGAACAAACTTTTAATATTTTCCCATCGTTATTAAGAAATACACTTCACTGTAAGGAAGCCAGTCTAACACTAAGATATCTTATATTAAACTATTACAATATAGTTCACACAGTTCTCAAAACAATTAATTCCGCAAAGTTTCGTTGATTTGTACATAATGAGTTTTGAGGATTTTATGGTTTAATAGGTTTTGCTAATTTATTTATTCTCCGTACAGGCGTATTGTGTACAATTAACAAATTAAAGAAAATGGAGAAATATATAAAAAATATAAAATTTCCTAAATTTTGTGGGTGGCCCGTTTTCTCTGACGCGCAGTGCATTATTTCATTGTCACTGTTGCTAGTTTATTGTTATATAGAGCGCGTTGAAAGTTCACCGCCCAATTATGTTTCGTACGCATGTAACGAAAATTAAACTTGGATGGTGAGAAAGGATGTCTATAAGTTGGGTATTACTGTAGGTAACATAAAAACTAACCTAAGAGGAAGTGTAGTCTTGAAATATAAGGTAGACGAAGAATTCCCGATCTAAATACGTTCACTCTGCGATGACTCTCACGTGTTTTGAAGGGCAAAACGACGAGCTTCGTTGATTTTCTGATCGCCATCAGAAAATATTTAGCAGAGTAATTGAATCTGTAGTAGCTGGATATAAAAAAATGTAAAAACTTACAATGAATTATGCTCTCACCACAACTAAAAGTGAATTATTATGCACTCACTTAACCTTTATTTCTTGTTTCGCTTTGTCTTGCTGGGTTACTACATACTTTACTTTACTTCAGGCTGCTTTATTTATTGCTTACTATTTTTAACACTACTGCCAGACATTTCTGGCAAATGGTAGCCAGCCTCTATCACACATCACTTGTACCGGGATGGTACAAACCGGTACCGCCTAACTAGCAGTCTGCCAAAATCAGAATTCGAGTTTGACTCCCTTACAGTGTAAATAGGGAATAACTTAAAATAGGGAATAACTTCGCCGGTAAAATTCTCCGTGAAGAGTGTTTCATTTAACTTTAAATAGCTTGATCGGTGCGCTATATTTTCCGATATCGCTCCTATTTTGATTGAAGATTCACGAATTGAAGTTATCATTTTTAAATTACCACCGGCGAAATAGAGAAAACGATTTAAGAGAAAGATAATTAATAGCTATCTCGGTAGAGGCATCTAGCGTTACAGACAAACAATTGGATTATGTGTTTTTACTCAAAGAGACACTAAAGTGTTTTTCTTCGAAGATTTTGGGGTATAATTCGAATGTTTATAAAAAACTCTCTTTCGAATATTTGTAAAGGTCGATTCAGATACGTCAGTCCCGTCACAGTCTCGGCGCCGAACCGGTCCTGTTTGGTCACAGAACTATCAACTATCTGACAGATGGGAAACTGTTCGTCAACTGATGAATGTGAATGCCGGCGCCATATTTATATTAAAGAATATTTTGTATGACGGATTGTTTGGTTCGGCGCCAGGACTGTGACGAGACGTGACTGATGTGTCTGAATCGACCTTTAGGCGCAATTTATAACCTCATACAGGGTGGACAACAAAAATGCTACAACCATAAAACGTAAATTAAGTAATCAAATTTTTTAATGGAAATTTACTACAATTTCAGTTAAAAATACGTTTATGTTGAAGTTTCGTAGGAATTTCCACGTAGGAAATAGTAAGAAATTAAAACTTCAAAATAAACGTATTTTCAACTGAAATTGTGGTTAATTCCCGTTAAAGTTAGTAAATAATATTAAAATGGCACAAGAAAATATTTCACAGAGACTATGACGTCTTCGGTTCCGACCCTAACTAAGTAAGTTTCTAAACCGTTCGCTTCGACCGGTAATGCAGATCCAATGAATAACGACATTGGTTCCATGTCTGTATGGCTGTCTGACCAAAATGTCGCATACTCTGCTTGTAAGCCAAGTTTGTTTAGTTTTTCCTCTTCGCCACACAACGAACTAATAATCAAACACAAACACAAACAAAGTGGACAAATCGTAGGAAGCCTAAATTTACTCTGTTGGTATAAAAATAGCTCAAATGAAAATAAGAAAATTCTGACCCTTAGCTCAGTTTTGAGATCTACACTCCAAATGTTTGCTAAAACTAGGCCTAACAATTCTAAAAACGTTCCAGCGAATGCGAATTATCCACTAGGCTATAACTCAGCTACAAGGAAAGCTTATTATTATTATTATTATTCCGATTTTAGCAATACGGCGCTCACTCTCTCTAAGGGAAAAATTCACTCATCCTAAATATCTAAAGTAATAAAATGATTGACTCTGACGGGGATGTTTCTTAAGAGAACTTTTGGCCACCATTAAAAAAATAACGACCCATTTGTGGCAAATACTTAGAAATAAGAAGTATAGTTGTTGCAGCTGATTATGAAAGGTAAAATGGAAGCAAAAAGGGTTCCTCGTAGACCAAAGAAAAGCAGAAAATAGAGACGAATTTGTAATGGTTATAGCCAACCTTCATTAATGGAGTCAGTACTAGAAGAACAAGAAGAAGTGGATATTTCCATGTTATCAAGCCCTCATGGTACGCCAGAGCATCTCCCAAAAATTTTCTGATGCTGGATACCAATTTGCTTATCTGGATGTTGAGAGCAGGGATATGCGGGACGCAATACGGAGTATAGCTTTTAGTTGTACTTCAAAAACATATTGTCGGGGATACTGAGTCATGACGGTCTTTATAATCAGTTTCGAAAACACGTGGCAATCCCCGGTAAGATGTTGAATAGTTTCTTTGGCTTGAAAGCCATCTCTGCAATTGTTGTTTTGGATGTTAGGGCCTTTGATGATATATTTCAATTAGTTGTTGGTTGGTATGACCTGATCCTAAATTACAAATGTTGCTCTGTTGCGCGAAGTATCTTCCCTGAAGAATTGTTAGACGCTAAACGCTACATTCCATCAGGGGGTCAAGATTGAAGAGAGAAAGAGAGAAATATCATGATGAAATCACAATTGATGAAATGAGCTTCTTATCTCGACTTTCAGATAAAGTTTTTTTGTCATTTTGTCAACCAATATAATTCAATATACTGTAACCTTCAAAAATGGAAGCTTGCAGTACATTTTCTGTTCAGAAGAGTCTCTAAAAAAGGTTAAAAAGAAATAAAGTAAAGCAATAGTTCTGAATAAACTTTAGATTAATAATCACTCAGTAAAATTGGATTAAACTCGTTGCTATTATCAGTGAATAGACTGTAATGTTATATAGTTAACATAAATATCAATAACTGCGCGGGAAATAATTACTAACAGGCCTTTGATAGAGAGTGACCATTGCACTTCGCATTGTATAGTTCATAATTACAAAATAATTTAAAAATATTGAGTACGCTGGCCGAAAGACCACAATGTAAACACACAAGTCAAATAGCATATTATTATGTGCAATAAAATTGATACGACCTTTAGATAACCTCTAGGAGATATAATGTTGTTTTCAATGAAATTTTCAACGATAACACATTACTTGAACTTTCTAATGGAGATAATCTAAAAATTGATACATTTGTGTAAACTGTGGGTTGGAGATTACAAAGTTTATTTGTTTAATTTTTTTATCTGAGTATGTAACAAATATTTTGTGTTATCTAGTTGATAAAAATAATGAACTGGGTCTGAACGTAAACTAAATAGTATGATAAATATGTAAATGTTCAACGTGATCATTCTGTTTATTGACATGATATGGTTAAAATTATCCTTGCTCTTTATTGAACGAAATATGTCACGAAAACTTCCTATAAAAATATATTTATTTTACGACTTTCAAATCACACAATTTGGCATTTAAGTAGATATATATATAAGCAGTTATATATTAGTAATATTGTATCTTTTATCGCAAACCATATTATGTAGAGCATAACAATAAGGATTTTCGGAAATAAATGAATACTTAAAATGCGAACACTTTCCAAACATAGTACATGGCAGGACAACCATTTTCATCATCATCTTTGGCTCGACAATTCTTTGTGAATCCTGGCCTGCTCCAAGAATAGTCGCCATTCTGTTCAGTCTCTGGCGACCGTTGTCATCTATGTGTTTTTTATATAAACATAAGTCGGTTTTCCAACCTTATTTAAAATGTATATTCAATCATCGCTAGAGCAGTGGAGGAAACAAGTATCCGGAATGGGAATAGACATAGGCGGTAGTAAATAGCGGAGAACAGCTGGAAACTCCAGCTGAACTATTCATCATTAACACTATCTACTCTTAAACACCCTTCACATTCCCCACCCCAAAAACCCCCATAATAACCCATCCTACCACAACCAAACACCATCCCCACCCCTAAAAAACCCCCCCTCATACACCACAAAACACCCACACATACCAAACCCTTTAAAAACCCCATACAAAATTATTCACCTTCAAAACCCACTCTCAAAACCCCATCATCATTCATAAACTACCCCTCCCCCTAAATAAAAAAATCATACTCCAAAACCTTTAAAAACAACCACAAACACAACTCCTCCAAACACAAAATACAATAAAATACATATAATTAACATTAAAAAAAAAATTCACTCTCCAAAAATAATCTTAATTATCTATACCAATCTCAGATTCCAATCAACTCTCAATACAAAAAATTTAATTCTATCACAATCAAAAAAACTACACCGAAGCAAAGAACTCACTATCAATTTATAATATATTAAACACTCATATCGTACTTACAGACCTAAGTGAATCTCTATACAGAACCCTATCGGAAACCCTGACTGCTCTACCGGTTGATAGCTAACAGCTTCTGAGTTAACCTTTAGATATTACTCTCATAAACAGTTTGTACATTTGGGACAGCAGGGAGATTTAGTTAGCAGGGAGATATAGTTCTTCAGATCTCCCCTATCTCCCTTTTTAAAGAGAACTATTGTCAAACTTTCATTCCATTCATCTGGGATTATCCTCTGTGAAGCCATTCGTTGAAAACGAATTTCTTCAAAAACGTTCAACGGATGTCTTAGGTTAAATAGATTCCAATAATTTAGATCTTTTTTTTATTTCTCTTATGGGAAGGAGGTGACAAATCTTCTAAGGACCGTACCAGGCCGTGTTCCGTTAAGGATCCCCTGGCATGTGTTGGATTCAGGGAGGAAGGGTCCATCCGCACGCAGTCCTTCCAGAGGAGTCGTGCTCACAGATGCAACCATAGCTGTCTTCATACCAACTAAATTCCACCCCCTCAACCAGACTACTCATGCGGTAGGTTTTCTCTAGACCGGTGCAATAATTTAGATCTGCTAGGGTGTTATCTGCCTTTTCTGCAATCATCCGTTCAAGATTGTGGCTCCATGGTTTAGGATATTTCTCTCTGTATCCTTACATCTCCCTATTATTGGCTTCTAGGGTCCGTTTTTGGACATAGGCCTCTCCCAACTCCTTCCATCGATCTCTATCCTGAGCATCATACTTTCAATTTGTTCCAGCAGTTTTTTTATGCCAAGCCATTTGTCAATTAAACAGTGTACTGTGGGACAAAACAATCTCCAAAGAAAAGAAACAGAAAATCTATAACAGCATTATAAAAAGCATTGTCATATATGGAAGTGAGGTCTGGCCACTGAAAGGAAGCATTAGAAGCAACAGAAATGGAGAAATGGACCTCTGGAGAAGAGCGCCTGGAAAATCAAGATTAGACAGAGTTAGAAACGAAAGAATACGAGAAATTGTGGATGTTAAGCACAATATAACAGGAGACATCAGAATAATACATAATATACTACAATAAACTAAGATAGTATAATACCAAAGAAAGTATTGAACTGGACACCACATGGAAAAAAAAAGCAAGGTAGACCGAGATTAAGTTGGAGAGAAGGAATCGATAAAGACTTAAGGGAGAGGCGTAGAAGAATCAGAAGACAGCGTAGAACTATATAAACTGATTGATTGATTGATATTCTTTTTATGTTATCTATCCATCTCATCTGTGGTCTTCCACCTGGTAAATTACACTTATGTTCTTCGTTGCTTGCTCTTCTGGCGGAACCCTTAAGACTTGCTCATTTGCAATTTATTTTGTTTTATACTCGAAGTTTTTTGGGATGGTTATATGGTCTATCACTCTATCTAGTAGCCTTTACACGCCCCTTTTCCACATCTGACATACTGACGCATAGACGTTTTGCGTATGTCGCTTATCTCAGTCGAGTACTCATTTCAAGGAGCGACGGTCGTTTGTTGCGTAATTCTTCCTTAATATGCCGTTCTGACCCAAAACCGCCCTTTTCGTTCCAAAGCAAAATATGGAAGAAAGGTTACAACCCTGATCTCACCTTCATCAGCATGTCTTTAGAGGACCGTTGCGTTAGGAAGGTGTATAAGCCTATACCGAAGACGCAACATAGGCCCGTGGGAATAACCGTAGACAGCGCTATAAAAGCTCCCAAAATCCCTTTCAAACGAAAGTTTCATTTCAAAAAAGCGAACTGGGAAAAATTTACTGACGAATTGGAAACACAGGTGAAAAATATAGTCCCGATCCCCAAAAACTATGATGCGTTCATCAAACTTATAAAACGAATCTCATGTAAACACATACCCAGAGGATGTCAACAACATTACATATCTGATCTGAACGATGAAGCAAAAAACATTATGACAAAGTTCATCGAAGAATATAGTAAAGACCCATTTAGCGAAGTTACGGCAGAGATAGGGGAGAGACTACAGCAAATACTAAGTGCCTCCAGACAACGACGGTGGAGCGAGACTTGACGTAAAATAGACATGACGCACAGTAGTAATCAGGCTTGGAATATGATCAAAAAACTTAATGGAGATCCCAAGGAGATGAAAGAGCTATGTGCAATAACGCCAAATCAGATAGCCCACCAACTGCTTCTGAATGGCAAAACAAACAATCGTTGCAAGACGCCAAATATTATAAGAACTCAAGACCAGGAAACAACTCTCTTACGAAACCCATTTACCATCGAAGAGCTCAAAAATGGTATTGAATGTATGAAAAATTGAAAATCACCTGGGATGGATGAAATACTAACAGAGCAGATAAAACATCTCGGGCAAAAAGCGACGAGACAATGGGTGCTCGATCTATTTAACATCTGTCGCTCTACCTACCAGATTCCAAAACTGTGACGCAAATCAAAAGTAATAGCCCTTTTGAAACCTGGCAAAGACCCTGAACTACCGAGTAGCTACCGTCCGATATCTCTGCTATGCCATTTGTATAAATTGTATGAACGCCTCATTTTGAACCGCATCAAGGAAACATTAGATGCAAAACGAATCCCACAACAAGCAGGCTTTAGACCAGATAAATCATGCACAGGCCAAGTGCTGAACCTAACAGAATACATAGAGGAGGGATTTGAGCAGAAAGAGATAGTAGGAGTAGCCTTGATAGACCTCACAGAGGCCTATGATACGATAAACCACAGAACCTTGCTAACTAAGATCTATAACACTGTGCTTGACTATGACCTGGTAAATATCATTAGATCACTGTTGTGTAATAGACGCTTCTACGTTGTGCTAAATGGAAAGAAGAGTAGATGAAGAACCCAAAAAAATGGCCTACCTCAAGGAAGCGTTTTGGAGCCGTCCTTATTTAACATCTACACCAACGACCAACCAATGCACCCTCAGACTGAGAGTTTTGTTTACGCTGACGACCTTGGTATAGCCGTAAAGGGGAAAACACTCACACAAGTAGAGTCGATAATGGAAGATGCTTTAAACATGATGTCAACTTACTACAAACAAAATTCATTAAAGCCAAACCCTACTAAAACCCAAGTATGTGCATTCCATCTCAACAACCAACCGCCACATGTAAAACTGAATGTTTCTTGGGAGGGACAACGCTTGAAACATACTGATAGGCCCAAATATCTTGGAGTGATACTAGACCGGTCACTAACGTATAAATTCCACTGTCAGAGCACAAGACAAAAGGAAACTTGTAGGGAGCAAGTGGGGTGCAAACCCCCAGGTCTTGAAGTCAACAGCTGAGGCCTTATGTTTCTCAACAGGAGAATATGCTTGTCCCGTCTGGGGTAGATCTAGACACGCCCAACAAGTCACCACGGCGTTAAATGAAACATGTAGAATCATTACCGGTTGTATGAAGGCTTCCCCTCTACACCTACTGTACCGGGTAGCTGGATTCGCATCACCAGACGACCGTAGATGTGCCTCACAATATGTGGAGAAGTTCAGGCAAACTTTCGATGAACGGCACCAATTATACGGGTTTGACGAACCGCCGACTTAAATCAAGGAAAAGGTTTACGAGAAATGTCAGCGTCGAACCACCCGAAGTGTTCCACCTACATCCAGAACGACCTAATGGAATGAATCTGGACTGGAGAACCTGGCGGACACTCAACCGCATGCGCACAGGTATTGCCCCTGTAAAAATAGAACCTCAATAAATGGGGCATCAAGACAGATAGCGAGGCACTCTGTGAATGTGGAGAAATACAGAACGTGGAGCACCTGAGAGTATGCAGACTTTGCCCATCACATTGCACCCTCGATGATTTATGGCTCGCAAATACAAAGGCTGTAGACGTAGCCCGATATTGGGCAGAAAAACTGTAGTCGGATCCAGACTCGAAAAAAGTAAGTAAGCCGTTCTGGCACTATTGAAGGGTCTTGTCATATTTAGAAGCACAGTCGTTCTAATGTCTAAATTTAGAGTTATTCTTAAATTTATGAGGTCGCTAAACTAGAATATGGAATTATTTTTACTCTAAAATTGGGGGGAAACTGTCAAATATATTAAAAAAAAAGTGAAAAATCCCTTATTATTTAGCATATTTATTTATTTAAATATTTAAATCATATACACACTTATATAAACTTATTTTTTACATATACATATTTCACTGTTTTAATTAAAACCTTCATAAAACTATTACTCATAAAACTAGAAAGCAGAAAATAATTCTTGGTAAGATCCATCATATAAATTCATTCCCATGTTGACGTAATATAAATATTTTCTCGGATTCCATTAAAACTTCATTTTTATTTTAGCTCAGAGCGTAAATATATAAAACGCGGTCTTTTACTCTTCTAAATATTTATTTCCCTCCAAAAAAAAAAGAATATTTAATTAAAAAGAAAAACGCTTTCGCAGAACCGTAGGAAGCGCTAGTGGCTTTTATAAAAACGTAGGACGCTCCGAAATGAAAAATTGTATGAAATAATCTTACATAACAGTAAATTTTTCTTTGTTTGTTTCTTTTCTATGAGTTTCCCTTTATTCGTCGAGCCAAAAATGTAATAAACGCGTCAATAGAGCGCGAAGACAATTCTAAAATTATAACGGAATATATAAAACTTTTCGTTGTACACGCAAAAATGTCATTTCTTTAAGCGTTTTCTTTTCAATATTTCAGACACAATATGATTCAGAAAATACGTTGATACTAGAATATAGTAAATATAGATCAATGATCTAACCATTAACATTCTCCTTTATCCCGTGTCGAATAACATATCTTAATGTTTCCATATTGTCCCTTAACAATAACTAAAATAAGACTTAATATTTTTTTTTTGTCTAAATTGTCTAATGTCGTAAATTTTTCTCCAGTTTTTTATAAACTGCCAATCTCCATATTGCAGGTTTCTTCTTTCTATTAACTCATCTAATTTATATCTAAACAATCCTCGATTACGATTATCCCTCTTTCGTCTTCCTGTCAGACTCCATTCTGTAATTTTATTTATCCAGCTTCCTGAGTTTGCTCTCGTGCTCCCTTCGCAACAGTAAGTTTTGCAAAAGCTGCTATACTGTGCTGAAAGTTCGCATGTAGGTTCGCTCAGTTTTGAGTTCTATTGTAGACCATCTCTTTTTATCTCCTGTCCATTTTATTACTACGAGTTGGGACGAAATGCTGTCAGCCGCACCTATATTGGCCAACGCCCAGGATCCCCCAGGATTCGTCAGCTCCCTGAGATATCGCTTAAGCAACACTTTCTCCCTCGTTTAATGGGCAGCTTCTATTAGACATTAGACTCAGTAAAACATGGGATAAATTTAAATAAAAATATTAAAATATTAATCCTGCCGGAGGTATGACAGCTTTGCGATCCACTGTTAATACCAATGGAGAAAATCACGGGGAAATTAGATCTAGGATAGAGCAGGCTAGAGACAGAGACCTAAAATTGGCATTGAGGATCCGCCTACTTCGCTACTACGTGTTCTCGGTCTTATGTTATGGTGTCAAGTCCTGGACTGTGAATAAAATCGATCTAAATCGCCTTGAGGCTTTCGAAATGTGGTGCTATAGAAGAATTTTAAAAGTTTCCTAGGTGGAGAAGATTCGAACTCCACAATACTAGAACGTCTCAGCAAGACTGCTGAGATCATAAAAAGCATTAAGCAGAGAAAGCTGAAACATTTCGGACATGTAATGGGAGATCCCAAATATAGGTTGCTACAAAATATCATGCAAGGAAAAATAGCAGGCAAACGCAGTCCAGGACGAAGAAGAACCTCATGGTTGAAGAACTTGCGAGATTGGTATGGTGTTGACACAAGCATGCTATTTAGGGTGGCAATGAATAAAATTAAGATAGCTATGATGGTAACCAACGTTCTGAAAGGACATGGTACACGAAGAAGAAGTTAATACCTGCGAAAAATATATACAAGGAATGTTATAAAAATTGAAACGAAAATGCGATGCATTCCTACACACACAGACATACACGCGCTGGGGAGAAAGAATAATCTGGATTAGAGGTGAACGAATTGATCAATACTCGATCCGGCAAGGAGCGAGAAGTGACTAATCAACAGTTAGTCACGGTACGGTTCGATCTCAGATCAACACTGTAAGACTTGGTTTGGTAGCTGCTACTAGATCAATACTCTAGGTTGGTCTTCAGTCAACAGGGCCAATGGAGTTGTTCCCAGATCAAAACGCTGATAGAGCTCCTAGGACTATTGGCCTTTGGTCAATACCCAAAGACCCGGTGGAGTTCCTACCAAATCAGTACTCTACGGACCTCGATTCTCTAATAAAATAAAAACGTTCTATCTATCTATATATCTAATTAGCCTTCCTCGGTCCATCTTTGGACATAGGCCTCCCCAATCCTTTTCCATTCTTCTCTGTCTGTTGCTACAGTCATCCACCTAGAGCCCACGTGCTTCTTGATTATTGATTATTGCCTTAAAATTTAAATGTCATACTTAAGATATTTCAAACTTAAATTATTTTGACCTTCTTTCTTCTGATGTTCCGCATCTGCACCATATACTGTTTGAACAGCATTCTCTTCGGATACCTGATTGTTTTTGTCGTTGACTCCATTGCATATTTTTCTGTAGGTACTTGTTTCTGGCATCGTACCTACTTTCCTTATTTTAATTGTCTCTTGCGGCAGAGGTTGTTTTACACCGTTTCCGGTCTTCCGTCTCCAGCGCGCGAATTGGAAGATAGCGGTGGGAATTGTTGCTTACAGAGTGGTGGTAATCGGTGACAATATCTGGTGATGCACATCGTTACACATGTCTGATGCGTTCCATGGCCGCGATGGAGTTAAAACTCGGGATTAGTATTAGATAAGATTGTAGTGGTTGTACATGATGGACTGACGATCTCAAGAACATGTCAAGAAATTGGATGAAAAGTGCTCAAGACAGAACACAGTGGACAAAAATGAGGGAGGCCTATGTCTAGCAGTGGACACAAAGGGATGGGTGATGATGAAAAGTTTACGTATTTAATTATATAAAAATGCTTTCAACCTTTATATGTCCTTCAAGTACAGCGGAAATATAAACAAGTCATTGCTTTTTGTTGTGAAATAAAAACAGCAGCCCAGTGTCAATTTTTGTCAGTGTAACTGATACAGTTTGTTCGTAAAAACATTCTTCGAATAAAGTGCATTTGGCAAACGTATCAAATGGAATGACCCACAAAATTAAGTATTTGACATCAACAACTGGAAGTGAGCCAAATTTCCATTGTGTGAAAATTTAGTGTGTGTGGTATAGTTATTACCAACTACAACAGCTTCGGTATTTATAGAATATGAGGTATTTCGAGTTGTTTGTTTTTCCGAACGGAAAATCAATTACAGCAAGCTTATTAAGTTTTAGAGATTTGTTAGAATTGAAAAAACAAACAAACTATGAGGATTGTATGGAAAGCAGTGTTACATGAATACGTGAGTCATTTGTATACAGGTATTTTTCGTTGTTTTTGATATCTATCTTTCTGTCGTCCTGACTCTCGATGTTATGAATATATACACCCAAGTTTTTCACTATTTTTCTATCTTAAGTTCATGTTTTTTCCAAATTTTTCTCTGAAATAATAATTGCATCTCTCAATTATCTTTTTTGAGGCATCTATTTGTGCCTGTCATTTGTCTTGCGTAATTGTCTTTTATTTTAGTTTTGCTCAAAAATACCAGTTCTCTTACCTCTTATTATAGTTTATTCTATGTACTTCTTTTACTAGCATCCTGTCCCGAGAATGTCGATACCATCAAATGTAGACCAAACCAAAGAAATTAAGACACGTATTGAAATATCATTCGTTAAACTTAAAAAGTTTCTTTGTTGTCAGGATATAAGGTTAGGACTACGCTTTCGGTGTTACGTATTCACTACTTTTCTTTATGGCTTAAAAACATGGGCATTAAAACAAGTGCATCTGAATAAGTTAGCCGCCTTTGACTTTTGGTGTTACAGAAAAATCCTGTTTGGGGTTACGCATATCTTGGACTGAAAGAATGTCAAACGCAGAGTTACTAAAAAAAGGTGTGACCTGGTTTTAGATATTTTTATTTTGCAGGTTGCTGCTCTCTTGGTCCCTTGGCAATAATCTGCCTGGCTCAAACTCCATCAATATGTCAAGGTGAAACAGTACAATGGATGTTCTAAGTCTCTTTGAATAGGTTTTAAGTTTTCCAAACTTTCATACAACATACTCCATCATATAGGCATAGTAAGCGTTTGTTTTCAGACACTAGTGTTCATAGAATATATTCAAATCTTATGTTATATGCAATTCTGCATTTTATTTCAGTAGTTTGATTTTTTTTTCAATTTAATGCTGGATTCAACTATCTGTGTTCACTGACTGTTTTCAGTGTAACTTCGCCATGATGATTGTACATGGTGTATATTGTCTTGTGTACTGAGTAATTGCTTTGTTTTCGCTTTTTATATCCGAAAAAATCGCTTTTATCTATTTAAACTATCGCACTACAGGATGGCGGCCGTCGCTAGTGAATATAGTAAGTACTGCATTATCAAACCGGACGGTCTGGGTTCGATCCCCGGCACAAACACAAGAAAATTTTAAATTTCTAATTTAAGTTAGCCGTTACCATACTTCGGAGACTAATTAAAACCGTCGGTACCGGTACGTAAGTATTCGTTAAGACTAAAACCTGAGCCAGAAGATTAAATGAGTGAACAATGTACAATCAGAAAATTGACTACAGTACCTCCGGTTTTAACAGACGTCTTCCGAAAAATAAAAAAAAATCACACAATTGGGCAACGTTAGATTGTCAAGAGTAACATTCATGTTATATTTCTGCCAATTTCAGTAGCTGTAACCGTATAATTTTGAGTTAAACTGTGGATACTGAATGGGAAGATTCCTTGGAAATGTGGACGTATTATAAAGAAGTGTTACGAGGAAAGAAAAATAAGTTAAAAGGAATATAAAAGAAAGAAAACTACAATATACCTATGTGTGGAGAAAAATACATCTTGAGGCGCATAATCCAAGGCAAAGAGAGCAAAAGTATATTTATTACCTATTAAAAATAATAAAAATAAAATAATAGATTTTGTAATTCTTTATTATCTTGTCTAAGTACCTAACTTTCAATAAATCAGTAACTGGAAAACTGGTGCCGAAAACAATTTAAAAATGTGTACGGAATTGCACATATTCCGGTATTTCTTTCAACAACTGCATAAAATCGCGCGAACATTTAGAGGACATTTCAAGGTCAAATACAAATTCACAAGTCGCATACATAAAAGCGATTTCTATTATACCCATAATGACTGTTTAGAATCAACACAGTCCCGTTTATAATGTATCAGGTAATTAACAGATAACGTGCCAAACAATGGGTAATTAATTTAAAAAAAATTCCTGTCTACTTCAACCGCCATTTTGAAATGTAGGTATCTTGTTCATCACGTTCCACGTCCTCAGTGATCGCGGTTGAGAACGGTGAACAGTTTTTTTGCGATCAATTTAGAATTCCTCACAAAAAAAAACAGGATCGAAACTCGTTCTTCCACAAAACAAGATTATTATTCAAAGCAAAATAAACCGTACCTATCTACTCTATGGAAAATATTAGTCAACTTGTTGCTCGTCGCTTTCAACCGTATTTCGTTTGCAAGCTTCGGAATCCGTCGTCGGGTATCGTTCGGCCGCCGTTGCCCCGATCAAAGTTAGTCTTTTGTGAGAAGTCAACACGAGTGGATGCTACGCAGTTTATTCGTTTCAAGGACATTTTACACTGACAAATTGGTTAATATGAAAACTTTGTGCTGTGCTTTAGATTAGTGGAAAAGTGAATCTTTTTTGGTAAGTGTCGTTCGAGCCATACAAGAGGATTAATAAGTGTTTTTATTCAGTGCCTTTATTCTGGATTATTATTTCATGTCGTGAAAGTGCAGCTTGAATTCTGATTTCACTGCCATATGCCAGAGTTTCATCTTACTACGTGCGGATGGATATTGCAGGGAAATTGTTTTGCTGCTTTGTGGAGTGTAAGAGGTTTGACTGCATACTTTGTTCGATCTCGTCCTGTAGCTTTGATATTTGGCCTTTTGTCTTTGATGCGTTTTTCGCTTTACGAAAAAGATTTTTAATCTGAATAGCTTTTCCTCAGAAGTAGAAATTTGAACATCGAAATACTGTTGTTCAATTACACTGTAATAAAATCAGTTAGTAACTTAGAAAAAAATATATATTAAAGATTTTGGGTTTCCTATAGATTTTTGGCGCATTTCAATTCCGACACGTACAATATCAATCAATACAATATCATCGAGCATTTCAGTTCTATCACGTTTTATAGGTGAATAAATTCACGGGAAAACGAAATTTTAGGATATAAAAGTAAAAGCGAAATGCACGAGGTAATAATTAAAATTATACAGGATTTGAAATAATCAAAGGATCAGTAATCAGTTATTAGGAAATAACAGATTAAATAATAAACTACTTTCACAACTATCGTGCATATTGCCCTTAAGCGATGAAAATTCTCTCTTCCGTTTTTTACGTTTTGTTTTATGTGCTTATCGTGATGTAAACTTAAAGTAGAAGAGGTGTTTTTATATTCGAAAACTCATCTATCTGGAACGGTCTATCTACTTTAATGTTAATCTCCGGAGCAGGTAAAAGGCGGGGTAGGTAGGAACACAATAAAGAATACACCGGTTCTCCAGGTAGAAATAACTTACGCATATCTTCTATTTACCCGTGTGAATAAGGCGTATCAGATTATGGGTCGTAAATTCTCAAGAATGCGGTAAATATAATCATAACTTAGATAGTTGTTGGCAGGAACAAAGAGGTCAATGAAAAATAATTTAGTTACACTGGAAGCTGATAAAAAATGAGATTACTGGGTTATATAAAGATCATTATTGAAGTAAGAAGTAAACGGATTAATAATTAAAATAGAAATCGCTAAATTGACTCAATAAATATGTAATTGCGGATAAGAAGTAGCTGATACGTGAGTTTCTAGATCGTGTAGTTTGTAAGGAATTGAAGCGTGCACTTTGTTAGAACAAAGAAGTGCATGACATTGTCTCTTTTCAATTATACTTAAATTATAATATTAAATTGATGGGAATATGTAAAACCTTTTTATACTCTTTTATCCAGTATTTTCTGCACATACATGCAGACCTTCTACACTCGCCGGTAAGTTTTTAAATTTTTTTCTTTCCCAAATTATTGTTTGTTCTGTTATACATTCACAATTCTATTTAGCTTGTGTAAAATGATAGTTTTAAAAATGAAGGAGGAAATGAAAGCTTGTAAGCTGTGACGCTCGCTGCCACAGTGGACGGTCGAACTTGAAATGTGAATCAAAGCGCCCCGATTCGAGCTTTCAGATCCGGCCACCAGAGAGCGACACCGAACAGACAACGCCAGCTCATTGTGTGCAGTCACTGACCTCTTTCGGTTGAAAGGTATTGCGTGACACTGTAATAATAATTCTGCAGTGCATTTGGTTAAAAATTTAGTCATGAAAACAACGCTTGTCGGTTTCGAAAGGACCGTGGGATTTTTTATATAGTTTAAAGATTTAACAGATTTATTCATGGTTGAGTTAGAAGATACGAGTAGTGGAAATTCTTGTCTGTTTCGACTGCCTACGCTTTTTCTCGGAAATTGTTTAACGGCCAATTTAGATTTACTGTTGTTCTCGCATTAATTTTGATGAATACCACGTATTTTCAACTTGTTTGTTTTATTCATAGTTCCAAACTTTCTAATTAAAAAACTGACAAACATATTGCATATTTTAAAGATTTTACGGTTATTTTTTTTTGTTCCCCAGAGCTGTAATTTCCATGTTTAATTTTCTTCTTCGCCAACGTCTTGTAATGTAATATTTTCTATTTAGTGTTACTTTATTAGTGAGTCTTTCGGGTGTTAGCAGTGTGCTCCTTTTATATTACTGAGTGTTTATGACATTTAACAATTACGCTGATATGTTTAACCGTTCTTCATTTTCGCAAAATATGCGTACTAATTCACTCTGCCCATTTTACGAAGTGAAATCACCTGTGAATACCTATCATAGTGCTAACTTAAATTGTTTTTGTACAAACGTTATGTTGATTTCAGTAGTTGTTGAATTCTAATAATTTGTATTTTAAACAATGATATTTACATATGTCTAATGATCTAATCAATATAGGATTGCAATATCAGCAGCCCTTTATTGCCCTTTGTTTTGTTGTATGCATATTATTCCTCTTATGTTTGTTGGTTTAACATTACACGCAATTTTTTTGGTAAGCTAAATTTAGACTCCTTTTTGACTATTCATAAGTATGGTCTTTATCTGAATTCAATACTCTTTATTCTTTGATCTGATCTACCCGTCATATACATTACCTTTCTTTTTAATGATGTAAACCGATTCTCTAATAAGAAGAAATAAAAGATCATCACTTTTTAAGATTTTTATTCCAAAAAAGTTGAAACCTAAACTTTGTTTACTCAAAATATTCCAATTTCTCATCAATATCAGATATATTAAGCGATTTTATATGAAAAATATTTGAGATTACATGATTCAGGCATAACTTCCAGAAATTTACAGATTAATTTTAGCAATAAAATTTTATAATATGGAAAAGGTACAGTAGACCCGCGGCTATCCGGAGTAATTGGGACCGTGACTATCTCGGATACGGAAAAACTCGGTAGATAAAAACATTTACATCAATTAGATGTAAATGTTTTAAAAAGATGTAAAAAAATGGATATTTACATATACACCTACTTTTTCTGTAAGCAGGAAATTGATAACCTTTATTTTATTAATTTTATTAAAAGCTAGATAGCTAATAGTCATTTGTTTGTAATTTAAATGTATTTTACATAGAAATATTATTTATTTTATTCTCTATTGAGAGTAGACAATTATAAGGTCAATTTTAGGTTGGGTCGATTAATATAAACATAAATTTAAATTTATGTTTAGATACATTTAAATAAAATAAATTTAAACTTAAATTTGAAAAATCGAAGGTGAATTCGAATCATCAAAGTGTATTAACGTATATTCGCAAATACGCTTTGAATTTACGAGTATTTCTAGAAGTGCTATAACTGTGAATATTTCGGTATTTTTAAATGACTTCATGGTGTTCGAAATTCTGTTATTTTAGGTTCTTTGTAAGATTTATTACTCCCGTAAGAATAACTCAAGACTCATTAACAGAAGCGTTAGATTTACAAAAACGGTGGCTTACAATTAAGAATGGCTAAAAAGGAGATAAAAGGTCGTCGATGTGAGGTATAAAAATAAGAAATATAATATGAAATGATGAATAATGAAACAATAATCATCTAAAGTGAATGTTTTGGCAATATTTTCTGCAAATAAAAGTTAGCATGGTTGAGTGTTGAGTTTACCGAAAGTACAAGCTGATTATAGCTGCAAAAATGTCAAAGAGAGAGAGCTTTAGAAAAGTACATTTTGATTATACATATATTATGTTATGAATTCTGCAATTTTTGATTTATGTAAAACAAGAATGAGTAAATATTTGTTTCTTTGGAGATTAATTGCAGTTAATTATTAGACATTTTTTTTGTAAATTGCCCTTTGATAGATTAGGGGATAGATTTAGCAATTATCAAATCAGCAGTTGTCAGATTGCAACAGATGTTAGCAATTAATCTCGAAAGAGAGAAATATTTACTCGTTATTGTTTCATATAAATTAAAAATTGCAGAACTCTTAAAATAGTATAATCAAAATGTACTTTTTAAAAGCTTTTTCTCTTTATATTTGAACCATACAATGCAATACAAAAACATACCAATACTGCCAAAATTAAATTTGTAGATATTACAAGTGTCTCGTCACCATCCTTGCGGATGAAGATTTTATATAGATATTGAATATTTTGATATAATACTTAAATTTCTTAGTTTCAGTTATTTGATTCTTAGATTTTCTTTATAAATATCCAATTTATTACCGATAATAAACCCAGAATTTACTTCGCTGTGAAAGATATTTGTTATTTACTTGTGGTGATTGTCCAGCTCTAAATTTTTTCATTTTTTTCTGATCTGACCTGTCCGGTCATCTTCATTCAAGCCTAGCAATTCTGCATCTTAAGGATATTCCTAGCAATCTTTGTATTCTTCCATCTTATCGGTATAACAAAATTTTAATCATTTCATGTAGTATGTTTTCCCCAGTGGCATCAGATCTTCTATTTTTAGTTCTTCATAGATTTTAAATAATCTTTTTTTTTTAATCAAAGAGATTAAAATAGTAACTAACGATAATGACGATTATCTATTAAGTGTCTTAACCATTGACTACTTTTATTATTATAATAGAATCTTAAGAAACGCGTTTCTTTGATGTAATCCGCTGATCTAACCAGTGAGCCTCCTTTCATTATTGGTTAAAAAACACAAACATGCACCCAAGTCTCCATTAAGAGGGTCGGCACCAGAAAGAGATAGAGAAATCTTAGATGTTAAACCTATGAAGTCGAAATATTGACGAATTTCTAACCGAAAATCAATTTTCCTGTATCCAAAAAACGTTCGTCGATTAACGAACTAGAAAAATTTGCGTGAGCGGATGTTGAGAAACTCTGGAATGAACTAAAATAAACAGCCGGCCAGAAATAGTCGGCGCACCTGTCTCGAATCAACCAAAACGTAATAAATAACGCAATTGATGAAGGCGGATGGGAAAAACGTGAAAGTTTTTCGAGAAAAACTTGCGTCTGCTTTGACAACAACTCATTAGACTAATGAATTATTTAAGCAGCAGAAAATGAAAATGTTTATTTATGACGTCCGGAATATGTAATGAACCGCATAGTTCATTAAAATGTAAACGAGAATTAAGATAATAACAATGTATTTCTAAAAATTAACCACACTTAAGGTTTTATTCTTAATTATGGGTAATATACGTCGTAAACTAAATGAGGAACGGAAAAGTACTCATGAATTTATCAGAATGATTGGTATTCGCGAAAAATGCAATGATAAATTTCGTCATTATTTTATTTTTTACGGTTTCTTTTTTAGATAACTTAATAGAGACTGTAAGTTTGACGTTAGTACACTTTTTAAATTGTCACTAAGGGCACACGCGAATCTTTCGTTCTGGTACACTGGACACTCGACAATAATTATATATGTTTCACTGACAACGGTGTGTTGCACTTGGTACACATCGGAGCAGCCTCCTGGTTGAAGATAATGCTTGTGGGTAAGATGAATTTGGTTCCTACTTGACTTGGACATTCCTTGAGTTTGTTGGCAGTGTGATCCCAAGCAGTTTCCCACGCTCTGTACATGTGGGCTTTGATATTTATTTTGTGTCACTCCAAGGCATTTAATTTATAATAGCAATACTTTGGTCGGTTGTTGCATTGCTTGCCAGAGAGTCCACTTCCTCATTACCACTTATTCCCGTATGGGAAGGTACCCAGACGAAGGAAATATCTTTTTGTTGAGTCTGTAGATAAGATAACTCTTCTTGGATCTTGAGAAGTATGGCGTGAATTGTATATAGCTGTTTTATTCCAAGTAATGCGCTCATAAGTCATCTGCATATAGGCTAGTAAATACAGGTAGTTTTATTTGATGTATAATACTATTTATTATTAGAAAGACAGTAGGACTTACGGTAGATTTTTTACGGTCTATAAATTAAAATAAAGTTCTTTCTTTTTGTTTGTTTGTTTGTTTTTTATTACTGCAACTGAAGTGACCTTATACTTTTGTCCACCCAAAGTTTGTTACATTGATTGATGCTTGATTGACGTATTTTGTCAAATAGACATGTTGTTGTTGTTTGTTTGTGTTTAAATGACTGCGGACACTAAATCCATTCGCCAATCTTACAATTTGAGGTGTAGTGTGTGTGTATGTGTAGAGTAATTGTCTTGATACTTAGCAAAGTCGACGTCATTGTCTTTGCTAAGAGACGCTAATTGTATCCGAACGTCTGCGGTCCCTCCGGTGTGTACCGATCACACAAGGATAGAAATTATTTTCATTTATTAATTTTTTTAATAAACGAAAATTTCCACCCAGGTGGGATTCGAACTCACGACCTTTAGGTTTAAAGGCAGGCGCTCTTACCACTGAGCCACAGAGGGGGTTAGATCAAATAGACATAAAAAACATGTTACCTAGTCTTTCGAAGTTCCATAAGTCACGTGAGTAAAGACAATTGAAAGAAATGTAGCATATTATCAAAAAATGAATACGTGGTTAATTGACTATATTATGTGTTGCGATGTTATTATTAAGTAAACCTGTTATTATTAATCCAAGCAGCGTTTGTTATTTGGGGCTGATTCAGATTAAAATTTCTTTAAAATTCTCGATAAGATAAATTCTTTAATTTGTTTTGTATGAATATTTTATCACGCTGCGTATATTTTTTGGTTGCTTTAAAAAACATGATTCAAAAAATAAATTAAAAACGACAATATACTGATACAATACTTTCTCCCTACTGATAACTTCCTTTACAGAAAATCGTTATCATAATATAGGAAACCTTTTAACTCATATCAAACAGATATTTTATTATTTCTCCGTATCGAAAGGCGGTTTGTGTTTTCAACTGTGTAAAATCCTACTTCCGGTATACGAACTCCATCCGAACTGTAGTAGGCCGTGGCATATCTAATTGCAAATAACAAGGAACGTCACCGGATCGCACACAATGGCAATGATGGGAAATGATTTCAAACAAAAGATCGTCAGTGAGTGTAGCGGAACGTTATGCTATGCCAACTCGATCGAAATCAGAGGAGCGAAAGAATTAAGACGTCCACGAAATAATTAGGATTCCTTTACCCAATTTTTATTGTTTTAACCATCACGGCCGACGACAATTACTTTTTGTTTTAGCAAGAATGTTTATAAACGATGAGCAGTGAGTCATCGGTTCTCCACGCTATCCTTCCGTCTAAGTTTTGTTTATCATGTTTTCTTAAGGGCAGTGGTATAGCTCTTTACAATTCTAAAATTAAAATTTTATTAGTTTGAATACACTTAATTATGTTCAGTTGGACAAGTCTGACGACAATTGCCGTTTTAGTCTACGCACTTCAAAGACGTTCCACACTAGCACTCGTTTACAGTATTTAGCACTAAAACGTTGTATGGCTTCTTTTACGGATTCTAGGAGGATGTCGTGTTGAATCACCTCATTGGATACATAGTATGGCGCATTGAGTATGGCACGCAACACCTTGTTTTGAAATCTCTCTAAGATGTTTTTATTGGAGACGCTAGCAGTGTCCCATAGCTGAATCCCATAAGTCCATGTGGGCTTGAGGATGGACTTGTAGAGTAAAATTTTGTTATCCAAAGATAGTTTTTGTAAAACTTGGTGTTATGCAAAGTTGGTTGATGTACTTTTACTAAGATTTTTTCGAAGATTGCTATTATACGCGGTGAGTAGTCTGATGATAAATCGAAGTTGGTTCATCAGTAGAGATTTGTTGCAGGTTATTTTCTAACATTGCTTTAGCTAATTCTCTGCCTTTTGGTGTTGTTAGTCTAGAGCCTCACATCGGATGTTTTGAATTTCGTCCATTATCAACTTAGACCGAAAAATCTGGGCATTTTTCGAATGCAGTGCGAATTAGTGGGTGTTGGTTTTCATTCTATTGTATTATTTGTAAACTTCTGTTGTTCTTAATGTAAGAAATTTAGAAATGCTGTTTATTCGCCAGACATCAAGACTCGCTTCAAGATCCTTGTTGAACAAAGACGTTTTTGACTAGAGTTTAATTTCTAATACTTCATAAGCTGCTTCGTTTTAAAGTAACTTATTTCTATATCGTCTTCTTTAATGGAATTCAGTTAAAGTTATCTTTTAGCCTTCTGATATAATTAAAGTATATTCTGAAACCAATATCGAAATACTTTATAATCAAACTTCCTGTTTAGTAAGAATTATACGCTGTCTCACTTTCTCCGTTAGTACATTACCTTGCGCAAACAATAAATTGATATGTAGATACTATTATCTTGTTTTTTAATATACCACTTTTTATTCAATACTCTTGTGCAATCGTGAATTAACTTCTCAGATAAAGGTAACTAATAAAATGCGTTTATTTTCTTTTGATATCTGAAGCGTGGGTTGTAAATCAAATAACCGGTTTTTCAGATATACTATCATAAAATAAAATATCGTGACACGTGTATTTACAAGTCCATAAATTTTTTTAATGTAAATGTTGATTTAAAATTTTTGTCAGGCTGAGGTTATAAAAGTCAAGTAGGTCTAGAGAAAAATGCAAATTTTATGTTGCAAATGCAAATATCTAATGCAAAGAATAGCCAAGTTTTGCAACTTGGACAGTAAAACTATTATTAATTGATATATCGACGGATACTTGATAAAAAATCATGTTAAAGATATTACAATGAAAATCACTATTTTCGTAAAATGTTTAATGCTCTAACGGTTTTTCCAAAAAAGTAGCGTGGATAAATAGGTGTTATTCCACACGACAAGAAGTATCTTATCGACCTCTTCCCAAAGATACAAATGGGCAAATTATCGTTACAATTTACCTTTTTTATGACTTGAATCGGTGGTCATACAACCAGTCACATTTTATATACAATGCATGATTGTTGTGTTCCTACTGTATGTTGAGTAAATACCCTGTTACGAAGTAAAGTCGCCTTCATAGGCTTTAACTATCTTATTATGTGACGACTGCCCTACATCAGGTGAGTACTGATCTCATGAACATGAGAATTCCGTGTTCGGCGTATTCGAATGTGTTATGCGACTGTACCGCCGCACCGTAATGTATTAATAGACGAAATAGGTTAGGTTATATAATTAAAAAATGGAAATAAAATATAAGAATTTATTCCAGGAATACACGGTTACACTAAGTATATAACATTTTTTAGTAGTGTTTGAGATATTATACCTAATTAATTATATTAAAGTAAGTAAGTACATAATAATCATCGTGCTGTAAGGATTAAATCTGCTGTCGGCGCAATCGTGTCCATAGCCTAAAGGACCCTTTATCGAGACCGGATTATAGCAGGTATCATCGGCACAATCGTCCCATTGCTCTTTCGAACCCGCGATCCCTGTATTTTTGTACTCAATCAGTTAACCCTTACCACTGAGCTACGGAGGTGTTGTCAAACTCAGTCTAAACTCTTTAAAAGGTAAGGGACCTAATCTTTCTAGAATTTACTTGATTATTTTTTTTGTATTCTTACTTTCTGCTAATTGCGCTTATTCTAGGATGTTCTATTTTTTTATATCAGCAGCGTCGCTTAATTCTAGTTGATCCTGTCACATTTGATACATCAGCATTATTTGCTACCCTTAATGCAGTCTATATAAGTGAGTGATTGTTGTTCTTTTTCTTCTTCAAGTTTCATCTTCTATCGAAGTTTGGAAATCATCATGAGCTATGCTCACTCTGTTGATTTCCGCTCTAAATAGTTAGCAAATAGTTGTTATTAGATGATTTTAACTTGGATTTCGATTTTATACTTTTTGTAATTTTATTTCGTCTCAATGACTACCTCCTTAGCAACTTCTTTCTAAGTGCTGAATTATTGTCCATAACATTAAAGGGACTTGTAAATTGGGTAGAGTTTTTGTTCATACATTTCAAGCATTGTTCACTTCACTCATTGGTTTCGTAAATTTAAATGGAAGCTATGTACTTCATAATGCTGCCAAACAAAGTCTTAGTTTACATAAATAAAAATATTAAGGTTCAGAAAATTGATATTTAATACCAAAAAATAAATTTTTAAGAGCTTGTGTGTCAATGGAGTTTGTTTTGCCAAACATTTTTTGCACACAATACATCATGAATTGTATGAGTACGGGATTTTTTGAACATATGTACTCTGTCAAGAGCTTCAAGGAAATCGGAAGATCGGACCAAGGAAGTTAATAGAAATCCTACAAAAATCTGGCATATATGATAAAGACACAGGTGTATGGGTTAGACAGGGATGCATTTATTGAAACCTTGATCATGTAGATTAAAGTATATATGTGTAAATGTAGAGAAATTGAATAATGTCATGTATGTAGATAATACAGTGATATTCTCCGATATATACGTAAGTCTCCAAAACCTAATACACAAAGTAACATAAATTAATGGGTATTGGCAGTTTCAATAAACAAAAAAGTCCAAACATGTCCATAAGCAAAAACCCCAGAATATAAATAGCGGAATTTCCTGGCTAAACAACTTTGGGACAAGGCTTCCGACAAATACTACATACAAAGTTTTTTCGCGCTATTACCAATAAAGTAAAATTATCTTGAATGTTTTTTTCTGTATCGTTTTCACTTAAAAATTATACACGTATAAAGAAAGAATTGTTGGCCGTATTTTGTTGAGCAGTGTATTTATGCTGTGGTCGTAAGTTTAAAACTATGCAGGCAATTTGAAATCGATGTACATCTCGATATGAGCGAATTAAGGTTTAAACCCTCTGCACTCCCGATGCCAACAATCGATCGAATCCAACTAAGAACTTTATAGGACATGTAGAGGAACTTGTACATGACAATAATGTCCACGGTACACGAATCCACCATTAAAGGGAAACTAAACTTTGTTGTTGTTAGGAGTTACGTAGACCTGCAGTTTTATTTGTTCTAAAACTGAAGGGCGTGTTTATTGACAGACGTTTTATCTCCGCGTGGGAGGCAGAAATAAGTTCTTGACACTTTTCGGATCGATTATAAATTGATGTTAACTAAGGCTTCAAACAAAACTCGAGAAGTCGGTTTCAGAAATGCAAAACTAAAGCATGAACTGGATTATAAAGTTGTTTTGCAAAGAAAACTTCTTTAATGAATGGTCGAGAAGCACTGAAGTAAAATAAACGAATATCTTAATGGTACTTATGAAGGTTATATAATTTTAGTGTAATTAAAATGTTAGAAGCGCAAGGTAAACATCTTTCCACTTAAATCAACTAGAGATTCTTGTTTGCTTAACAAAGAAGCTCGTCATCTATGGAGTGCTTCAAAAAATTAGAATTATTATTTTAGTGAAGTTACAACTTAAACAACGCTTTAAAAATAAACATATCCTACAAGGCTAATTTCTAAGAAATTAAAATTACGCCTATAATGCCTTAACATAGAAACAAAGAATAGACGCTTATAGAAGAATCTTTCACTGTTATGTTTGAAAGTTTGCAAAAGATGATCGCACGTTATGAAAAAGAATGAGAGGGTGGATCGAGAAGGGAGCGGTCATGTCAACGCTATTATTGCTTTTAAAATATGAAGGAGTGGGGCAACAAATGCAAGATATTTTTATGTATAATGCCAGAGAACTACGATACGAACACATAATGCCGCGTGGCCGTAGAATAGGATTACATTTTTGCGTTTTATAATATTTTTTAAAGAAAATAATAATATTTTAACTTTTAATAAATGAATCATATTAGAAAAAATATTATGATTCGAATTTTTAATTTAAATAGGTACAAATCTACAAATAATATTATAGTTAATAAGAAGAACTCTCTTTTTATTAACTATAAAATTAATTCAACCAATAAAGTCATCAATCACCGGAATTAAATATTTCCAAATTTTCTAAATTTAATAATTTCTTCTTTGTTTTTAATATAAAATAACATAAAATGTAAAACGCAACACTGTTTTTTCTGCAGAATAATGGAAACATGTCTAAAAAGTTTAATGAAAAGTCCTGAGAAAATCAAATTTTTGGTTGAATTACCCCAATAATTAACGAAATATTTTAAAAAAATATTTCGTTTATTTTTTGGTCAGAAAAACAGTATAATAAAAATTTATGTGACGGTTTTTCGTTGTGTTGGAACAAACCTATTTTTAATTCAAAGTTATAAAATGTAAAAAATAAATGCTTTGAATATTGTAAATATCATACCTTTTTAAATTTCAAAATTCAAAATTTAACAATTTAATATATTGAAAATAAAGATTTTGTTGTGAAAAAAAAAACAAAAAAAGCATGGGATTTTTTTTTAATCGTAGATGCAAAGTTAAATAAATAGCTCCTCCGTTCGTACTCCTTTACCACTTTCCCCTAATTACATCTTTTATGAGATAGTTTTAGCCGATTGCCAGATGTGTTTTAAAGTGTAAACCCTAACCAAATCGTCCATTTGAATTGTTCTTCTATAAGCGTCTATATTCTTTGATAGAAACTTCAATAAAAAGTCTTTTTTCTCGAATGAAAAATGTGAGTGATAGTATAAAAGAAATTTCACTGGAAACTGCATCTCCTGTGAAGGATGAACTGAAATGTTACACAGTTTTAAATTAGATAAAAAACTTTCATACACAGGCCGCAAATAACATATATACCTACGCCAAAAACATTTTCCAACCATTTGTTTATTCACTATGAAATGACATTTGCGAAAAATTTATTGTTTGGATAATAAACAGAAATACAGTAGAAAACGTGTTCCGACGGCAAGGAGACATCCATCGACTGAGTAAAAGGAAATGAGCAATAACGATATAAGTTATGATATAATAACCGCCTGTGACAATTACGTATTTGTGTCAAAAAAAATTGCGACGTCCTTTGGAAAATCTTTAGGAATACCATATTGGACATTATTAGCAAATGTTTGTGTCCTTATAACCTTTACAACACACAAAATCGATTCTCCTAATAGCTAATCATACGTTATTCCTCATTTAAAATCATCTAATAGATCTAAACCTGTTTTTTACCACAACGTTGAAAACATATTACCTACCCAAATAATCATTTATCCAAATTCCATCTGTTCCGTCTGTTAATTCTCTCGATTCCGTGAACAGAGTTCGTCTGGGCCAGACAGAAACGGATAGTAAGCGGTAGAAAGAGAGACGTTTATCTACATGTATACAGTCAAACGATTTATTTTAGGACCGACCCTTTATCGAATAATAGCCTCCAGACCGGTTTTCTGCCCACCAGCACGTCTCTGACGACAGTGTTGGACTTACCTTTAAAATGGGGATTATAAATCAATAATCAGTAAAAAGGCCGAAGTTACTTTTGCTTTTAGATAAATAATTGTATTTCTCCAATCGTACAGTCTTAAAATTCATTTAAAAACTATTTGTTAGCTAAGGATTTAAATGGAAAACTGTGTTCAGTAATTATATTCTAACTATTCACATAAAATCATTTTCAATATTCCTAGACATAACTAAATAATTGAACACGTGATAAAATCCTCTTCAGACAACATTTAACGAAACACTAGACGAAGCAATCAAATGCGGTAATATGGGATAGAAATACCAATCGAGAAAATAAGATAAAAGTCGACAGTACTTATGACTAAGTTTTAACAACTTAGGTCAGAGAGTAAGAAGTATATAGAAGGTAGTAAAATGGACTATTGGAGAAAAGCAGCAAACTGCTACTGCTAAATATTCAGTATAGAAAAAAATTTTAAAGTAAGCACAATAGATGAGATAATGGAAAAGCAACTACATGGTTCAGTAATTAACAAAGATATTACAATATTAGAATACCATAACGAGTTATTGACTGGAAGCCAGGGGAAAGAAGAAGAGGAGAACGATCGAGAAGTCAGATATGTGGAATATGCGAAGAAATAGGTTACATACATGATACTATGAACTAAAGATAAACCCACGCGCACGCGATCAGTCGTGTGACGTCACTTGGCGACAAATATCACCAGAAATGTTCTGTGTTGTATGGAGTTTTGTCAGATTTAGTATTGTTTTATCATTTATCTAGTACGTTGACAAATAAATGTGTGCACTTTTAGATAAAACATATTTATTTTAAAATATATTTTATCTAAAATATATTTTAATATCTATTTTACCCTATATTTTATTATCTATTTAAATTCTATTAATTTACATTGCTAGGCTAACAAAGATATAAGTATATATAACACATTTTTAAGTTTTAATTGCAGATATTTTACCTAACATCCCTAAATATTCTAAATATTTCGATAAAAACCCTCTCTTTCCATATATGTTTTACCGACAAGTGGAACTTTTATCACCAAGTGACATGCGCATCGACGTACAAAATTCGATTGCGAAGTGGGTTTATCTTGGAAGTCATAGTATCATGGGGTACATAGATTTAGAATATACTGATTGAAATGCCAGGGATGCAAAGCGGTCGCGAATATCAAAACGTCAAGATGTTTTTTCATATTTATAAGAATATGTATACGGTAGACCTGTAAAGTTTTAATCTTACTATCAGTTTTACGCTTTGATTCGAATGCTGTCTCTCACACCCTCTGAAATTTTTGTTAAAAACTTTTTGTCTTGGTTAGTTTGCAATGCTACGGTAATGCTGTTAATATATTTAAAGTCCTTGTACGAATTGTTTGATTATCTATATATTTATTATTCTATTTGGCTCCAATAAATATATCATTTATATCCTTAACATTTACGGCAAATAAAATACTTATCAATTTAATTCATTTGGCCTTAATGACAACCATATAGAGATTTAGTAGGTTTGAAGAAACATAACTAGAAAAATCAAGATAACTAAAACATTTCACACATTCATACCAACTTATTAAAGTACACTTCTTCTCGATCCTTTAACCTTTTTTAAACATCTATTTTTGAAAGTAGAAAGTAAAGAAATGCAATAAAAATCGAAGGAATTGAGACTTTCATGAGGGAGACTGTCCTTCCAAATTTATTAGAATGATTTGAATGAACAAAAGTTTCCTGTAATATTAATTTGCTCAGGTTTTTAGTTGTTCGTCACTTCCAAAAATGTTGCAAAAGATGATTTTTTATTAGTTCTCGAATGTTTACGTATTAAAAATGTTTTTACTTGTAATTTTTTTATTACTTATCAAATTCTCAATATTATGAATACTTCGTTGATCTCTAAAATAATAATAGGGATTATTTTGAAATACGTGATGCCGTCATGAAAATTCCTTATTACGTTCCTGCCTAACCGCTCTCTGCAGGATTGACCTGAATCGTGTTCACCATAATTACATCCGCTAGAAAAGGCCTGACCTCAGGGTATGTGTGCATCTAAAGCAGTCAGCTATCATCATGGCAGTTCAGGGAATTCGACATCGTCGTTGAGGCTGGTGTATATTTTCTACGTAAACAGTGTTGTCGGCTTTTTGTGTCTCGAACATGTGTATGCCGTTTAACAAAGTGATTACATAAATTTTCAGGTTAATTATTTAGTTTACCTTTCTTGCGCTGTGGCTGTGCTGATCGTGGAAGATAAATTATGTGAAATAGGTAGTGTATCTTAAAAATATAGGAATGTGTACAGAAAGATACTACGGACGTTTTCAAAAACAGTTGTAAGTTGATTGATAGCTGATAGATTATTTTTCAGATACTATATTTAAAATTCACTCATGCACTGATTATTATCGATTTGTAAATTAGTTTCAAATCTGAAATAACTATTGTATGCACATTTCGTAATTTCTGGCAATTGGATTATGACATGAAAAGTCACGCCTGGCTCTATTTCTACCTCCTCAAGGTCGATGATCTTTATCACTTTGTAAACTCAACTTACATGACCTGTTGAAATTCTATCCTTTTCAAAGATATGCGCGTATAAGTATTCATTAGTCATTGCAAATAAATAATTTTGTGTTTTGGCTTTGTTTTGTTAAATACAAATTTATCAATTATTTGAATTGTGTATGTAAATTATGTTGTACGCTACCTTTGATGATGAATGCTTCTTTTCTATCTCCACTGCTCTGGGGCTATTGGAATCTCCATACATGGTTGGTTGGTTACCTAAAATCAAGTCTCAAGTATTTTTCGCACGGTGTTTTCGGGACCGAATGGATTTCTTATAAAAATATTAAAAGCGGCCTCTACACGACATATTAGGTTAAGTACATAATGGGAACATGAGTTTCCAGCGAAGCTGTATACCGTTCAAAGTTGCGGTTCAATGTTTTTAACAGTCGTAGGAGCTTGTCTCTTTTACTTGTTTTAATTGAGGTGAAAAGGTGTTTTATTTGGAAATTGAAAGTAAACTTGTTGTCTTTGATAGTTTTTTTGGAACAATTCTTTGCGATTGTGTTCTAGAAACAAATAGACTATGAATAATGTGCATATATTTGTATTTATTTATATATTTAAATTATTTACTTATATATTTA
Organism: Diabrotica balteata; assembly: GCA_918026665.1. Classification (NCBI taxonomy): domain Eukaryota; kingdom Metazoa; phylum Arthropoda; class Insecta; order Coleoptera; family Chrysomelidae; genus Diabrotica; species Diabrotica balteata. Next base: position 35,388,463 of record OU898281.1, on the reverse strand, counting down.
AAATTTAATATAAGTAAGTATTTCTTCTTCTTCTTTATGTGCCTATCCGTTACGAATGTTGGCGATCATCATGGCAAGCTTTATCTTATCTGCTGCAGCGCGGAAAAGCTCACAGATGTTGTATTGAACCAGATTCTGAGGTTCTTTAGAAGAAGATCATATCTGGATTCATTTTGCATAATATGTCCGAAGAATTGTAGCTTTCGAGATTTAATGGTGGTCAGCACCTCCGATATAGCCACATCTCAAATGCTTCCAGTTTTTGCACATATCTTCGTTCAAGATCCACGATCCAACACCATATAAAAGGACAGAGAAGACGTAGCATCGCAGCATTCTTACTTTTGTATCAAGAGAGAGGTTGTGACTCTTGAAGAAGGCTCCCATCCGATTGAAGGTGGACATGCTCTAATCTCCTGGTTGTTGGTCCATTCTTCATTTATTATGGTGCCGAGGTAGTTGTAGTGCGTCACTCTTTCTACAGGAGATTGGTTGACGTAGAGTTAAACTTCTGTTATCCTTTTCTTGCTAATTATCATAAGCTTTGTCTTTTTAACGTTTATATTGGAGTCCATATTGTTAACTGTAATACGTTATTATGCTCATAAGAATTTGTAGGTCTCCTAAGTTGTCCGCAAATACTATGTTGTTATCTGCATATCAGATGTTGTTAAGACAGTAACCATTTAAGTGTTTCTAATAACCACTACATAAGTGTTTCTAATAAATGGTAAATTTCCCAATATCTTTCTCTATTATGCACGATTTGCGTTCTTCATAAGATTCGTAGACACTTAGCAAAATATTACGAACGAATCGAATGGACATTTTACAAAAATTTTGTAGATTCTGACCATTCGTTGTGTTTCCATCCTGCTTCTTCTTCTTCCTCAGAATTTTCCTTTTCAAGAGTCGCTGTTCGTTACTCTTTATCGCCACTCATTTCTGTTCATCGGATCTTCACCTAAACCTTTCTCTCTCAAGTCTTCTGCCAGGCAATCATTCCATCTTCACCTCGGTTTTCCTCTACCTCTCCTTCCATCAACTTTTAGCAGCGCTATTCTTCGTCCCACATAGTTATCATTTCTACGTCTGACATGACCTAACCATTGCAGTGTTTGTTCTTGAATCTTTTTTGAGACTAAAGTCCAGCTCTTTCTCTAATCAAGTCGTTCCTGATCATGTCCCTTCTAGTCTTACCCAAAATTCACCGTATCATTTTCATTTCAGTTATCTCCATATTCTTTTCCTGAATCTTCTTTACAGACCACATTTCACCGCCGTAAACCAACGCAGATCTCACCACATTCTTGTAGTTTCCTTTCATCACTTCCCCTATTTTTCGACCACAAAGTACCCCTCATTCAGTTCCAGTTAAACCAACCAGCCCGTATCCTGAGGACAATTTCTTTTTGTTTCCATTCAATGACGTATAATAAATAGACCCAGCAGCCGCCTATGCTTGATATATAATCATCGGGTGTAATAAAGACATATCGCTTGAAAGTTGGAGGTATGTTTATTACAACTGTGGTGTGCTCGTTTTATAATGAGTTTATTTTTATTCGTCAAAAGGAAATTACGAAAAAAAAAACTAGTTAGAAAAATTATATTTAAATGACAATACCTTCACTGAGTATCAACACATACATAACCTAATACTTAAACAATATATACACTTAAAAAATGACTTAGGTACTTGAAAAGTGATAATGTTTCGCTTTTCGAACTTCCACGGCCACAAACACTTAAATGACATTTTAGTAAAATACTAAGTAAGTGACCCTCGACAATTTTAAATAAAATTTGCTTTTTACGTAAAATTTGCAAACATACAAATCATGACAAACACAACGTCACATTCGTAAAAAATGGTGAACGTTTCGTGCAACTTAGTGTCAAAATGTAAACAATAACAAAGGCAATCTTGTTTGTAACACCAGTGGCTGAATCTATATATTATCTGTCATTGTTTCAAACATTTATTTGAAACCATGTTTATGGGATGTTTAATCAGAAGATTCTTCCTGTTCTAGCACTCTTAGGATATAGATTCATAGATTAGAATCCCTATAAATCCTACCAGGTCTCCGTTAAAAGTCTATCGGGACTTTTTAATAACTTTAATACCTTTTACTCTTCTGACAAATCTCATTTAACTAGGTGAGATTCTAGAGTTCCCCGTTTGCGTCATTTTCCAGCTTTCACATCCATATCACAAAGTGAGTGGTCATTTTATTTTAAGATTTTATCGTTGTATCGATATATTGTTTCATTGTTCAATGTTCTGTGAAGTATCAATTTTTTTATCAATATCTCGATATTTCTCGAAAATTGTGTAATAGCTTTATTAACTAGTTAATTGAAATGGCTCTCTTGTTCTAGTGAATTAATCTAGTGGTCAATCATTATTTTTTGTTTTTATTTGGTAGTTACCTTCATACGCCTAACTTTCGTCTTTTTTGTCGATACTTTCATATTAAAATTTTTAGACACTGGGTGTAGTTAATAGATGCTCTTTGCAGCTCACTTTTAGATCAGTTGATCATTGGTAAGTAATCATCATTTCTGCAGGTGTATTGGGTATACTTTTTTTATAATGTAAACATTTTCGTTAGTAGTAGAAATATTTTTAGTCTATTGTTAATAATTTTGGAATATAATTTATAGATATTGCTAAACACCAGGATTTTAAAATAGACCTGAAGAGATTTGCAGATTGATCACTGACCTATTTGCTTCTCAGAAAAGTTAAAGACCATAAAATGCTTACAAACCGCTATGGTTTGCTAATCTGAAGGAATAATTCAAATCTGGATGTACAACAAGGGTTGGCGGGGATGTCAGAATTCCACTTCATTCTATTGATCTTCTTCTTCAAGTGCCATCTCCGCGGCGGAGGTCGGCAATCATCATAGCTATTCGGACTTTTGAGACGGCTTCTCTGAAAAGTTCATTTGATGTACATCCGTACCTCTCTCTTATCTGCGTACCAGGCAGCCATGACATTCTACGCCTCCCTATGCTTCTCTTTTGTTGTATCTTTCCTGTATAATCAGTTGGAGCAAGGTGTATTTCTCTCAATGTGTAATATGTCCGAGATATTCTGTCTGCATATTTATTTTTATCATTCTATTGATAAATTCAATATCAATCTATGTGAAAAGAAAAATTTCCTTTCATTTGCCTTTGTTCGCGGACGAAAAATAATGGTTATCAATAATTTCAAATTTTAATTGTGAAAACGGGAAAATCGAATGGTCGTTTGTGGTCTTGTACGACGAACGGGTGCAAAGCTTAATAGTTACCACGAAAACAAGAACTGTAACCGATAAAATGCAATCTTCCGCATTTTAAATCAGCGCCTTGGAGCCAAAATGCTGGTGATGAGTTTACCTATCTGAAGTGATCAGTTTACAGTTCTCCAAAGGATGCAGGTGACCATTTGGCTACATCTCGGAGACTCTAATACTTTAAGGGGGGAGGGGGCTAAATCATTTGACTCGTTTCAGTTATTTTTGAATTCCATCCAACATTGATTTATAAGATTAGCAGTCTTAGTCGTAGAAACAGACCTCCATATCTTTGTTTTCATGCTTATTTGATTTGCTCCTGTTGCTTTTTTTTTCTTTGATGTTCTGACCGCCTCCATAAGTAGTTCTTATATTGTTATGTGGATAATTGTGTATGCAGTTTGTTTTCTGATATAATAATAACAATAGACTGACTGCTGCCACACAATCGCATTCCCCCAGTGCGATGGAGAAAGCTGACGCAAAGCAGTCCCTACATCTCTTTCTAATGGGACGGTTTTATCGATCACGTGACGTTCTCATTGGTCATTTACGTCACGTGGTCAATAAACCTGGCAAATTAGAAAGAGATGCAGGGATTGCTTTGCGTCAGTTTTCTCTATCGCACGTCACAGATACGTGAAATATAACATTTTCCATATATGTAACACCTACTTTAACACAGCTAATTCCAAAAAATACACAATACCTACTTTTGAGACAAGCTTTATGAGGATTCCATTACATATACTCTTGTACGGCTCTATTTATCCTCAAAGAATACATTCTTTGAAAAATCCGACTAAATGAAGACTTTAGACGTTTTTCGGTGTAAACGTGAAAATACTAAACAAATTCATTTTTTTTGCTTTGCAATATAAACTGCTTGACCTCGCGGATTGCGAGTGGTGACTAAAGAATTAATTTAACGGACTTGTGGGTAGGCGGCCCCGCTAATCAGGTTATACGACTATAAAAACACGTTTCATTGTAAGACTTCTCGGCCTACGTACAGAATTTTAAACGATCATGAATAATGATATTTGTAAAAGGGTGGGAGTGGTTGCCAAGATTCACATTAAAAATATTTAAACTTATAAAGGTATATTGAAACTTTCCTTTATGAGAATCATATCAGATTATTGAGAAGGATAAAAAATCTTTGCATGTGGTTAGAATTTTGTGTTTTTGGAAACAAATTTCAAAGTCTTCTTACATTTGAGCGTCTTTATGGATACGTGTCGCTTTTCCTTTACATTTAAATATGTGAAATCTTGTTTTTCTTGATTGTGTGAATTTGGGATGTAATTGATGGTTTTTTTCAATAATTTTAACTCGTTTTTAATGAAGTCGACCAAGGTCGTGCATCATCTTTTACAGCGTCTACAGCGACTGACTTAAAAATATATTCGTTCGTATTACAATTTCAGCACTAGATAAAAAATTATCTTCAAACTAATTGTAATAAAAGGTATCCAAAATCACTATTCGAATAAAATCTGGATAATTTAGACCTGTACTTAAAAAATATTTTTGCTTGCGTAGGAAAACTCACAATTGGAGATCTTCCTGTGATTTTAAATCGTTCTACTTCGTTAGATTCTGACTTCGTCGGGCAATGGAAATATCGCTTACTATCGCACCGTAACGGCCAGCCGAGCTTAGAAACGTCCCTCAAATTTTATTCTATCTCTTTATCCAACTCCTAACTTCTCAGCGTTTATTAGAGCCATGGGCGCACTAGAAAGCTGTTCAAACACGAGACTGTTTCAGTTTAGATCGTTGTTTTTTATAATAGTTTTAGTAGAAGAGTTATATATTCTTTAAAAGAAACAATAAAAAAAAACCAAATAAGAGCAATATGGGATACAAAACAAAAGAATGTATCGCTACTTTGGAAAAAGACCGCCATGTCTCAAAAAAAGTGATAAATAGACTATGTTGGTGAACAGATTTTAAATATTCTATATTTTTTGTGTGATAACGCCATAAAGCTAGTTTATGCCCATGGCCGTCAGATGGCATCAGAAGTGTCGTTATTATTAATATAAATAAGAAAACTTGGTTCGACATTTTGCACAATGCTGTCATATTTGGAGATGCTGTCCTCAAAAACACAATAAGGATATACAATACCTTCTGGGAAGAATAATGCATTATTTTGAGTTGTGCCAGTCTTGTAAAGAAGTCGAGGTTATGTATAAAATGAGTTGGAGTATTATTTTGATTTATGTCAGTATTTTAGGAATTCATTAAAGTTTTTGGACACAACTATCTACAAATTATTTCGACTTTCTATAATACTTTCTTAAAAAATTCGGTTGGAATTATTTCAGATTATAAAAGTCTCAAAGATTTAGGGGTAGATTCATGCTAAAGTTGGCTTCTGTCAAAAACAATACAGAGTAGATTATAGAAAATTAAAGAATGAATTTTTTAACCATAATTTACTGCAGAATGACGGCATTTAAGTTTTTACACACTATAGCGTTTTTGTTCTTATTTTGATGTGACAGATCTACATTTGCAAAAAAATAATACGTAAAACAATTTTAATAAAGAAGTAAGTTATCTCCAAACACCGAACACATATTTTTTAAAAAACGTCACAACTTGAAACATTTTATGGCCTAGAATAATAGGAATAAAGAAGTATTGAATTGACTATAGCTTTTTACAGGCTAGTACACACCAAACCCAAAATGTTACAATGTTCTCAATTACGGGTAAAGTTTTATGATAGTCTTAAAATTCATCGATTTTTTATATGACTATTTCAGAAAATTGTCACATTTTGACATATGACGGTCTTCCTCTAAGCTAGCGATATAAATTACTTGTTTTTTGCACAGAGTATCTAAATTATTGGGCAGATGCGTAACATATTACGTATTCTGCATAAGATGTGCGTAACACATTAAAGGCACTACACGACCTAAAAATCAAATAATACATGGTTGCCAAATTATCTGAAAAATTATTTAAAGCTGTTTTTTATTATTATAATTATCGTTGCTACATAACGATTTAGAAGTAAAAATCTCAAAATTTATCAGGTATGCCATCGTAGAAGAAAAAGTAAACAAATTACTTATACACTTACGTTATGAGGATGTCTAAAACCGGAATCTCACAGAGATACGCTTTTCGCCAGTTAACGTCGGCGAAGAGAAATTATTGGTAATAGTGAAAAGAAAAGAGAGCACGTTACTGTGAAATTAATAATTATTTACTTTTTGGTAATAAATATAAAGTTTTATCCTATTTAAGGAATCGTAAACCACAAATATTGCAGGGAAAAACTTCCACGTTGGTTGCCGTCTTTAGATTTTCTCTGTTTCTATTTTGTATTTTCTAATATCTCTTCGCCAACTGTGAACCGATGAAAAACGTCACTCCACGTTCTGTGAGATCCCAGCTTATATGATGCAGTAAGTATTAGGATGTCTGAATGTTTATCCATGATTATAAGCTAATTTGATATGTCATCGTAAAAGGAACATTTCTCTCTCAAAAACCGTTTGATCCATAAAACCATAAAATTAACAATCCTGATAAATTGGATCAAAATTGTGTCGGCGTTTCACCAAATACCATTTGTAAGATATTTAAATTAATGGGACTGATAAAGGGTTGAAAATTTGCGATTTCTCAAATAATGGTGTTATAGACAATATTTTTTAATATTTTTTAGTTCAAATTGCATTTCTTCAGCCTTCATTTATCCACTGTTGGACATAGGCCTCCTCCAATTGCTTCCACGCTTCCCTATCTTTTGCAGTTTTCATCCACTGTTTTCCAGCTACAGCTGTTATATCGTCTATCCATCTCTTTTTGGGTCTTCCTACGCTTCTTTTTGTTTCTCGAGGTCTCCAGAATGTCACTTTATGAGACCATCTGTTGGTGTCTTGTCTTGCTACATGTGCTACCCATTGCCATCTCAATGTCGCTATTTCCCCATGATGTCGGTTACTATAGTTCTTAGACGAATTTCGGTGTTATGAATTTTGTCTCTGAGGCTTATATTTAACAAGCGACAGAATACACCAGGGCCAGTGAGGAGGTTCGAAGTGTATCCGCAGTGGCATCCCATGTCGTTCCAGCAAGCTTTGTTATTATGTTGTTACGGGTTCTCACTTTGGCAGCTACATTCGTAAGATGGGTTTTGAACGTCAGTGATCTGTCGAGCGTTACACCCAGGTATTTAGGGTTGTTATTATGTTTCAAAGTCTCGCCATTGAAGGTGATGCTAAGGGTGTCATTCGAAAGCTGATTTGTGAGATGGAAGAGGCTTGTCTCAGTTTTGTTGGTATTAGGGCGAAGTCGCTATTGTTTAAAGTAGTCGCAGACAACCCTTAAGTCTTCGGTAAGCGCCCTTTCTCCAATTCTGAGCAATATAGCACCTCCAGATATTCGACGAACGGCAGCACTTGTCAGAGAATATCAGAAAATCATGGCAAATAATCGTCTGCCAATTCACCAATATATTCCGCACGCCGCACGAGACCAACAAAGACTGAAGTCCAGACGACCCCCTGTCCAATCCGTTCAGGGAATGGGTGATAGCTACAATAAGCAAGAGCAGTGGACGAAAAGATGGATGCCAACAACAGAGCCAGACGTCATCAAAATAATAAGTACGTCGATCGGCTTCACTGGATCAAACCTGCCACGCCCTATATGGACAAAATTAAATCGCATACGCACGGATCATGGCAAATGTGCCGATTCTCTATACCGATGGGGTCATGCAGAAAGCCCACAATGTGATTGTGGATCCCCGAGACAGACCATCCAACACATCATGGCGGATTGCCCAATCCGCAGATACAGTGGAGACCTTCAAGATTTTGCAGAGTGTTCTCCTGGTGCAATTGAATGGCTGTGCAACTTGGACATTAATATTTAATATTTAACTTAGGTTACAATTCCAATTTGAACATAATTATTATCTAAATACTACTTTTATCGTATTGTAATTATCCATACGCTAAATAAATAAATATTTAACATGGCCCTCTCCATGGCCCGTTGAGTTACTCTTAATTGTTTTGCCATTTTTCTTGTTATTGCCATAGTTTCCAACCCATAAGTTGCAACTGGTAGTATACAAGTGTCATAGGTTTTTCGTTTTAAGCGAATTGGGATTTTTTTGTCATTTAAAATGAAGCTTAACTTACCAAAAGCAGCCCATGACAATTGTGTCCTTCTTTTAATTTCTAGGGTTTGGTTTTTTTTAACTAAATTGCATTTAGTTTTAATTATGTACTTAACTGGAAAACGCAACCTAACTAACTGTAGAACGAAATATCGATTTTTATCGTTAACACCTAGGACCCTAGCAATGGAAGGCATTAAATAGTCGATGCTCCTGCATCCTTTCTAAAATGTTATTTTGGTCAGTGGCTACCTAAGGTCTTTACAGACACAGTTTGGGAGTATTACGTTGAAGTAAATATATTTAAAACTTGTAACACCCAATAAAATAATCTGCAACAATGTAATAAAAAATCAATTTTAACATTCAAAAGGCAACAGCACTGATGATGGAATAGGAGTAGTTGAACAGAAATAATAAAGATTCGCTGCGTTATTTTCGTAGTTGGCTATTACTATAACAGATTACATAGATGTAGAAACTTTGAATGCATCCATAATGTAAAGTCGTTCAAAAACTCTAATTCTGGATTATCGGAAATAAGCTCTTCAATTATCAAGGGTATATATTAACCTGCTTGCAAACCAGTAAATTTTATCGCACGTCACTGCAACAGGACCTGGTGACTTTTAGTCCGACTCTGAATAAATGGGCAGATCCGTTGGAGTAGCATCGGCATCGGTGGATTGCCATCGCAGGGATTTCGAAAAATGCTTATTAGGCGGTTGTTACACTGACGTCGGCAGAAAAGGGAGGAGAAAATTTCGCCATGCAAGCGTATGATTATTTTTTGCTTTGCTAGTGTTACCGAACACGTCGATAGGTAGGTAGCTATGTAGCTAACGGTGCGAAAAACTTTTTAATAGAATCGTGAATTGCAAAAATGCTGGAAGTACTGAAATATCGAATCGCCAATGGTATGCTAGCGTGAGATATTTTGGGCGAATGTTTTTGTAGATTGTAGTTCATGGAAGTAAAAAAAGCTGTTAAAATATTTTATGATTATATATGATTAGTGTTTTTTCCCGTCACAGTGCGACAGGGATCTCATCACTTGTCATTTACAGTCACTTCACTCAATTTTTTGTGACTTCCTCCTATTTAAGGCTAGGAGATAAATAAAATAATATTTTAGTCTGCTGTACAACTTCATAACAAATAAGTCACTTTTGGATAATCGCCTTTTGCGTAAAGTTGTCTCAAGTTTTGTGTTATATTTTTTACCGATCACCAAATTTGCAGCTAGATGTAATGGATTTTGACAAGAGCTATGACTCATGCGGATGCATTTACCTGTTATTTACAAGGTCATAGCTCTTGTCAAAATCCATTACCTATAATATTTTAGGATTACTCCAGTTGTTAGAGACGAAAATACCACTGAACCTCTAAAAATCATAGGAACAAGCTGAATTTTGCAGAAAATGTTAATTTCAGAACGCTAAAAAAGATGCAAAAAAGTTTACCACTTTCACTCCTGGGCTTTGACCTCTGATGACGGGTAGACCCAGAAACACGTGTTAGAGAATAGTAGGAGACTCATATTAAATCCAAACGCAACCGTCTAGCTATATTTATTAAGAATTACTCCTTTTCCTTGAAGATTTTTCATTATAACAGGTCAAATTTTTACTTAGTCAAATTAGCAATAATTATAGAAGCATACTCCGTGATTTATTTGATAGCAACTTTATCATCTTGTATATAGTTCAATTAATCATTTGACTGGTTGACGATATTTTGTCGATAGTTTGTAATTTATGATACAAAAACATACCAAATGGCAGTGTGGCGTCAAAGCGCAATAACGTTCAGCTAAACTAGGACATATATGAATAATCAATCACTAAACAATCGATATTCTAAAAATACAGGACATTACACCCACCAATTATTCCATATCTAATTAAAGACATTATTTAAGGACATGGTTATTATTAAATTCAAATACAAGGTCAAAGTTTTCGTTCATATTCCATTCGAGTTGTATCAATTTAACAGAGCCATAATTGTTTTGTTTGTTAAATATATACTGTAATTGTAAATGGGATCAAAGTCCATTTGATGATATATTATTCAGTTAATTATTTTTTATAGCTGATAAGAATATGTAAATATATTTTTATGAGACTGAAGACTTTCACAATCGTAGTCGGAATAATTAATCAGTCTTCCGGCTTGTGAGTCATGTCATTTTGTTACTTTAATACCAATTTAGCTATCCTATCAAGTATAAAATAAAGATACAAGAAAGGTAGTTTTCTATTTATATACATGTTTTATAGCATTGTAGGCGTCTTCTGATGTTTAATTGTATTTTTCTATATCTATATCTAATCTGTAAATACTTCCTGTATTTTTCCGTATGTCTTCCTCAATCAGGGTTCTTTTTTTTTGTATCTTTTTGTCGGAACCTCGACAACTTCGTTTAGGTCTTTCTCTGTTTCACATCCCATGGTATTTTCAATTTATAATTTATTTGAGTAGTCATACCTCGGAAATTATGTGTACCACCGGTTAAGGCAAATGGGTTCATCGAACTATTAGTTTTAAATACTGGGCAATATTGTGGGTGGTGGGTGTATAATTAGCTTCACTAGAAGATTTGTCTGTGTTTGACAGACACATTAACACTGAGATGAAATAAAGAATTTATAAAGCCAGTGTAAGACAAAAAATGACATACCTATGCCTCAGAAACAAGACCCAACACAGCCACAACGCAAATGCTACTGGAAACGCCAGAAATGAGAGTACTGAGAAGAATTACAGCAAATACACTGAGAAAATGAAAGAGAAGTGAAGACAGAAGAAAATGTCACGTACAATGTATAAATGAATGGACACAAAATAGAAAAAAACAATGGAATAACCACATAAGCAGAATTGAGGAGAATCGTGTCGTCAAAATAGCAAGAGCGTCACCAATAGGTAGAAGTATTGTACGACCGAGCAAAAGATGGAGTAACAACCATCCATCTGTCATTGACTATTGTCTGTTAATTTTTAACAAAGATATTTCATGCAACACTCTTATTGGTCAAAATATAAATAAATGGAATAAATAAATTAGTCACGAATTTATTTACGTTACCTGTACTCTGCAATAATTACAAAACCACACAAAGACGTTGCCTTCTAGTGCAAAAATCGGCCATCAACAAAGTGGAAACCATAAAACGAAGTTAATTACCATACATAGATAATTAATGAAACTCGAAGAACGACTGTCGACCATTTTGTTGATGATAGAAAGTGAATTTACTCATTTCACGCTTTCACTCGTCATTTAGGTTCAGTTAGTAACTATGTAGTAGACTATGTGCCAGTCTTGTTGCGTCATTTGTAAAAAATATTGAGAATTGGTTTCGGTCTGAACTTATTCGAAATTTTTACACGATTCGTTCGACAAATTTTAACAGATAAGTGGCAAATTTTCGTGCTGTTTTTGCATATTACCGTAATGGAATTTGTATGAAGTGAATAAAACATTTCTAGTGGTTATATTCAAAGTTTCCTATGTTTGACAAATTGTTTTTCCCAACTCTATTAGCTTTTGAAATGTAGGTAAGTGGTAGAATTAATACAGAAGTTATATGTTATGCATATTTGTAAATATAATAAAGGTCGTATATAAACAATAAATTTTACGGAAAGTAGACACTATTTTCTGGAAATATTTAAAATGGCATTAGACCAAGGCGTTCTTATTAATGCATTTTATAATAAAAAGCTTGCTAACATTAACAAAAACTTGAAAAGTATCCTATATAACGTATATAAAAATAACTTACATCAATGCTCTTCTGTTAAATGTAAGAAATAAAGTGCGTATATGAAAATGCTCTTTATGTAAAATAAAGAGTGTGCTGGGTGGTGGTTGCAGTGTGTTATTGGTTGCATAATTAATAGGAACTTAGTCACAAATTATCAGAAGAATTATATTTTTTAATTTAATATTTGCTCAGTATATGCGGCTCTAGTCAGTTTGTTGTGAAAAACACGTGTATGTGTACATGCCTTGGGTGCCTTCATCATCATCAGTATAGTTTTTTTCTGATTGTGTATAACATCTTCTGAATCTTCGGGTCATTTATTCTAACACGCAAAAGCTGGAGCTGGTTACAGATAATAAACTTTGGGTACACAAACATTATGAGTATTTTTGTACCAGCAAGATAGGATAACTATGCCGAGTTTTCCTTATGATCTTAAAACATAGTTCTTAAAAATCTTAGTACTTGTTAAATTAACATAACACATCATAAAAGCTATATAGTTTATCTTCTCTGGCATCCCAAACATGATTTTGAGAATTCCCATCCTATGATTGTTGGGGACATCCCTCTATTAATATGTTTAATGATTTAAACCTTCGCAGTACCTTAAGGTAGATGCAATTTGCGCCATTTTTGTTGTGGATATGTTGATTCCTAATGCATATGTGTTGTGTGGCAAATTGAAACGAGCTTTCAAGCCTGCATGGCATTTTGTTGTTGAATTAGACTTCAAAAACTTACTGGTGGATTATTTCAACTCGATTATACATGCGGTTTTGTATCAAGTGAAGTATTCCACCGTACAACTATTGACGGATCGTAAACATATTTCAGGAAAAAGAATTATTTGCTTCAACTTTCTTCTCCTTTTTAATGCAGGTATATATTCCCTTGCACTCTCAAGTTTGTTTCATATTATTTGTTTATAAAATCTAATAATTGAATGAATTGCTTGTTTTTCTGAATGCGAATGAAGGACACGTTATAATAAAAAACAACCATTCCTCAGCATAAGTTTGTAAATTTAATCAAATTATTTATGACGTAATAAATCTAGTTTCTTTTTTTTATTATTAAAAAGGTATAATAGACTATAGTTCTTCACAACTGAATAGTTCAATACAAAAAAAAACACTAAACTATAACTAAAAATCCTTTGAGGCAAGAACAAACTGGACATAAATCTGCGAAAAGAAACCGGTTTTAGAGTTGACATAAAAGGCAATTTCTCCATTAAACTTTTTAGTATCTAGCTGAAACCAGTCCCAATAAAAAATCGTTCCAAATACCAAATCGTCAACCTTTGACCCTTGCACTGCCGCATAGTGAGGCACTAAATCAAGTTGGCGTTATTGTTCCTTTTTCGAATTACGGTCATCGATCAAGTCGGCTTGAAACGCAACCCGTCATACCACCCGGCCGGAATTATAATCGTGAAGAAGGGAGTGGCTTCAAATGTTGTTGAACTTTGATGTATTCTTAGGTATTGTTGTGTGTTTGATGAAAATACATGACATAATGGAAGGACGAGTCGATATATGATAATGAGAGTATGTATCACGAAATACAAATTTGGCGAGGTTATTCAAATGGCTCTATTGGAAATTGGAACTATTAGCCGAAATATGTGGGCGTTGATTTAATTTATTTAGCTGCCTTATACAAAAGGTATGAATGGTGGTATTTTCAATTATTATTAAAGTCATAAAACTTTAAAAATATTGCCTCAATAATTGTAATTAAAAATCAAGTATACAAAGTAAGTTTTGCAATTTTATTTTCCTAAATAACGATGTTACAATTATTATTAATATTCTGATAAATATCTTTCTTTTTATTGTCAATCCTCTATGGTGAATATTGGAGGCGCTGTGTAACATCGTTTCAAGCTTTATTTTTATTATACAAAAGTCATAGTTATAGTCACTGTTTCTTTCGGTCATATTATTTCAAATATCAACTCTATTGTTAGCCCAGAAAATGGCCGAAGTTCTTCTAAATTAATAAATATTCTATATAGGTTCGGAACTGTTTTCTTGTGGCATGTATTAACAAATAAATAACAAAAAAACAATTTCCGGAATCACCTTCAGTAAATTTTTTTTGACGTATCTCATCGAAGTACTTTATCTCTCTTGGTAATTTTTCGAGTTATTTGAAATTTTTTGTTGAAAAATGCCTTAATTAGTGATTTTTGCGATTTTTTTCTAAAAAACTACTATATAAATTACAATTCTGGAAAAACATTATATTCTTTACATTCACGTATAAGGAAGAATATTTTGACAAAGGTAAGTGGTTTCTATTTTGCTAAAAACAGAGTTTTAAATGGGACTGTACACGCTTATTTTCATATACAGCGATAGATTACCGAAATGCATATTCGAAATATTTGGTTTCATGTTTTGAGCAAAATAGAATCCATTTATCCTGGTCAAAATATACTTACTTGTAGTTGAAGGTTTAAAAATTATAAAGCATTTTATACAATTGCAATTAATTTAATAGTTTTTTAGAAAAAAAAACCCAAAAATCACTAATTAAGGCATTTTTTTAACAAAAAATTTCAAATATCTTGAAAAGGAAGCATTTTTCGAAAAAGATAGAAAAAATATTTATTTCGATGAGATACCTACACCTAAAAACAATTTTACTCGAGGCAATTCGAGAAATTGTTTTTTGTTATAAGTTATTTGTTAATAACAATTTCCCACTTGAAAACATTTTCAGGAGACAAAACTCGACTATCTGTAAGACCGAAGCGAAGTGTGTCATGTATGACGTCTAGAATGTGCGTCTTAACGCAAATACACGTCTGTCTCATATGACATATGGAACTCGTCCCTTATCTCATTCTTATCTCAAATACAAGTCTGTGTCATTTTGCAGATGGCTCGTCTCGTAATATGTAGTTTTTAGCACAACTGTATTTTTGTACACGGACTCTTGGAATACGGGGAGAATCAAAACTATGACAAAGTTTGTTAATATTTTATAAATGTTTATATATCATTGCGAAACTGCAACAACAATGTTGTTGCAGTAAAATATTCTAACCCCAACAAAGAAATGGTATCCTAACAAAATTGTTAGGATACTTGATGCTTTTTAAAATAGTGATACGCCTCAATCCAGCCAAAATATTTATTACCTGTAACAGATATCTAAACTTAGTCCCCAAAAGTTTTGAATTGTATACAACTATACAATCCCTAAGAAACTGGCAAAGCACAACAAAACTTTTATAGCTACCAGGTCATCAAGGAGTTGCTAGTAATGAGATAGCTACTAGTGTAGCTAAATAAATAGTTAATAATCTGTTCATTGGTCCATGGCTATTCTGTTATATACTAAAAAGTTGCAGTGCATGGTTCCCTGGGTGGGTAAAGCAAAAATCACTTAAAAATTTTACTACAATCTTTTGCTCGCTACGCAACAATATATAGATCTGCAGAAGACTGAGCTCAAAGTAATCACACGTGGATATATTGCCTGGAACAGGTCTATTTAGATCTGACCTGCTACCACATGTACGAGCCAAAATCGATAATAGGCATTCTTAAACATCTACTCATCCTAGAGTACGTAATGTATAAAGAAACAACGTTGCAGTGTCGAAAGGACTGGAAGACTTATGACACATAAAACATTTTTAACTTACCATGTTTCCCTGAAACTTCAGAAGAATTAAATTTCAAATTAACTATTTTTATGCTCTCTATCTGTATATATATATATATATATATATATATATATATATATATATATATATATATATATATATAATTTTTTATTACCTTTTTTATTATTTATTAACTTTTTATTTTATTATTTTATTACTTTTTACCTACTTAGTACCTGCTAGAGACAGTTACCGTGACCTCCCAGAATCATTTGTTAAGAATTGTCATTTATTTTTAAAGCATTACAGAAATAAATCTAATAGTATTTAAATGTTAAAATAACTATTAAATTGATGATTTTCTGTAGTTGGCATATGCGGAATTGATTTTTCTGTTGACCTCAATGTTCAGTTACCCGTTTTTGTATTTCTCCATGTCTCACCTATGTATACGACATTAATATTTTCTCAGCACAAATTTAATTTATTTTATCTGATTCGTATGCATTGTTACGAACATTTATGCCGTTAACTTGCATGTATTTTAGTTTCTAAATGTTAAAATTACAACCCTGTGCACTATATCGTCTATATCTTTTTATGCTGCCGCATTCGTTGTTTTGTGTGCCGGATTCCTCGTTCAGACTTTTTTTTTATTTTCGTTGGAAGCACAACTCGCAGCGAGATACTTTTAGAATGTGAATACTGGTTGTTCTTTGTCGTTAGGTTGAATTTTTATTGGCATTCCTGTGGGGTTACTGATGATCTAGAGTGTTATCCGAAAGGCGTGTCAAGAATTTAAAAATGGTGGATCGCATGTGACGGAATTCCAATGTCTAGATTATTGAATTCGAATTTCGTACGGGTTTTTAAGAATTCTATGCATTGTTTATCGGATTTTTAAACGTCGATGGGTGTGGATAGAGAATAAATATATGCGTGTGCTTGAAAACCTGCCAAGTTCTAACATTATCAGGTGGTTTTGGAACAAATAGCATTATTTGGTTACAGTAGACAGTAGTGTACTTATCATTAATAGAAGACAACTCAAACAAATATTTTATGTACCGGCATATTTTTTAAATGGTGTAAAAAAGTACTTGGTTAAATTTTTGGCATAAATATCCTTTTGTGCGATATTCAATAAGTGGTGAAAAACTTTAAGGTTGTTTAAGTGTTATTTAGATTATGTTGTATGGAAAAGCTAGGTGAATATTTGAATTGCAGTCATAATTTGAAAACCTGCAAAAATTGATTACACTATGTTTTCACAGTGGTTATTGTGTATTAGTCTTAATAAATAAATAATGATATGCCGGACGAAAGCTATTAAAATATTACTTTAACCAAAATAAGAATACATGTCTTTCATACTAGAAATAATTTTCGAACAATACTGCATTCCATTCAAATTGAATTTATTAAATCTCATGTACGTATTAGACCTTATTCTAATAACTATTTTTGTTACAGGATCATCAGTTAAAACACGCAAAAGAAAACCCAGCGAAACAGAACCGCCATCCACAAAACCACGTAACTTTATCGCAAAAGAAGATTTAGAAAACAAACAAACACGTAGACCACCAACACGCAACCTCACCAATCGCTCCGTCAACAAGAAGAAAGTTCTAGAAGAAGCAAACAACGCAAAACTTCGAGAAATCGAAATTAGAGTCGAGCATTGTACTACACTTTCTTTGCTCTGTCGTCAGAAACTAGAACGAGAGTTAGCTGAAGAACAGGCAGAGGAGGAAAATAATCACCCTGAGACACCACAACTGAGTCCCATCAATAAATCCGAACCAGAACCGCCTACGTTACCGGACCCCAGTCCGGTTGACGGTGAGGTCAGCAATGGGAGCAGCAACAGTAATAGTGTCGAGTTAGTGAGTGTGAGTGTAGCTAGTGACAATGTGCAATGTGAATCTATGCCTACAGCGAAGGAAGTGGTGAATGGTGATTTAAACGAAAGTGAAGAGGATTGTGTGATAGTGGCTCAAACTAGGACAATTATAACGTCAAATAAAAGAGTGGAGCAAGGGGATTGCTCTATTAGAGGTAATCAATTTCTTTTTAATTCAATACTTTTAATTATTTTAGTATTAACAACGAATATATATGCTCATAGAAGGTTAACGCTCATGGAGACGGAAGTCCTCCGTTTTAAATATAAATCAAAAGTTTGTAATTCCATGTCGATGTAGGCGGTGCTAATCAAATTGTTAGCACAATTCATACAAACTTTGTATTTGGTCAGAGTTTGAGGAATATTCTTACGGATCTGGGATCGAATTCCAGATTGATTTTTTTATTTATGTTTTTTTATATTGCACCATTTTCATAATACATTTAAAAAAAAGATAAAAATTCATATGTACACCTAAAATGTTGATTTTTTTTGTAGATGAAGAATGTCCAAAGTTATTGCAAGTACTTTTAAGAGATCAGATGCTTTACTTTTTACTAGAATCGTTATTGGCTGCCTTAAGTTTATATATGAACTGTGCAAAAATTGATTATCGGCACCTCTATCGACTGGGTTACAAAGCTTGTTTGTCACATTCCTGCACTGTCTGAATCGAAGAATACTTTTTTGTTCAGTGTTGGCCTTCTATGAACGTCTATATTCTTTAATGTTAAAAATTTACGTATTTATTATTTGTCTGATGGCTTGCAGTTAACAACAGACAATTATCACTATATAGCTCTGAAGTTATTCAATATCCCCGTTGTTATATTCAATATGATTGAGCTCTAATCACCTTTCCACTTGACCTAAGAGTTTTATTCTAGAGGTCCCCGCTGTTATTCAGTAACTACTCGAATATTTATTTCTCAAGGCTCAAGGTCAAAATTCGGAGTGCAGTGGAATCTCTTTTCAGAGTGATTCAACAATTTTAACGCTAAATTTTAGGTTACTTCTAACACGAAATCGTTTAAGAAATCTGACATCTAAATATCTTGGAGTAGGATAAGATGGGAGAATGATGTTCTTAAAAGCAACTTGTAGAAGCCTTTTAGCCATTTGGTTGTTTAAATGAAAGCAGCTGGTATCAGTTTTTATGTACTCATGCAATAAGCTCATGCTTTCGTTTGAAAGGACAGATTCTTCGAGGACTGATATGCTGGAGTTTTGGGAAGCAGTAAGTAACTGGATCGTTTCCATAATAGAATTGCCGAAGGGAATATCTGCAATATTGAGGTCGAAGAGAAGGGCAAAAAGAAAAAAATAGTAATTACAATAGAACGCTAAGGAAGATAACCATTTAAGGTTTTAGGCTTGCTAGTGGCCGTTGAGAATGTAGCACAAGAAGCTACTGAAAATTATACAAAAACTAAACATTGATTATCAAGAAGTTCAAATATCAAGATTATACTTCGATGGTTAGTATGATGAATAGCATGGATACCAATAATTGTGAACAATTAGTTTTCAATCGACAAGTTATTGAGGGTTTCTGACTACAAATATCTTGGAACTATTGTCAACGTTACTAACCAACATTCAGAAGAAATTCGGTCACGTATCGAAAAAGCATGAACTGAAAAAAAAAACTTTTGACAGCACCGTATCCTTCTAAGACTCTAAATTTGTTTCCCATACTCCTATACGGCATGGACAGCTGGACATTAAATAAGGAACTCCTTAACAAGTAGAAGGCGTTGGAAATGTGGGTCTACAGACGCATTCTCATAGTGTCCTGGACCGATAAAGTCACAAATCAGGTGTTGGAAAGACTGAATATTGAAACTGAAATTACTTATATTTATCATAATGAAGAGAAAACTTGAGTTCATTGGCCACGTCTCTAAGAGGCACAATATATGAGTTCATACAGCTTATAATGCAACCAAAGGTAGTTGGACGAAGAAGTGTGGGACATAGAATTTCTTGTCTGCGAAACCTTGAATAGTTCGGAGTGACATGGGTCTAATTATTCCGTGTGGAAGTTTTGAAAGTGCAAAAATTTCCACAGCAGACGCTGAATGCAAGAAGTGTTATTGATTGATCTCACCTATGATATATTAATAATGAATAAACAATTTTGTTTTTACACCAGGTTTCCTAAAAATAAATTTACTTTAATCATCAGTCATCATTATGGTAATTTGTTTCTTGTCAGCTGTGGTTAAAATAAATATATCAATACTATCTATAAGGTAAAGTCCCATATCACGTCATTTACTTAACCAATAGAATTCTTTACAACAAATTATTTGAGTGTCATGTGATTTTATTCATTTACACCTGAAACTCACTATCAAATATTTTAATATGTACTTATGTTCCGTCAATACGTAAATATAGGATATATAATCATTTAATACTGATATTTTAAATTAGCTACTTTAAAAAAGAACCACTTATTATAAATCCACTAATACAGTTGCTACCATTTTAGAATAAATTTAACCCACTTAATAATCTTAAATTATGATTAACAATCTAATAGAAGTGTTGTGAAAATATATCTACGGTAATTCCAAGATTAAATTTCCATAATGATGTAAATAAATTACAGAGATATTAATAAATAATATATGAGAACCCAAGTATTATGAATCATTTACATATTTAACAATATATACCTACATGTGAGAAAGTTTGCATTGAAATAAATAAAATATTAACTAAAGTTTTCTAAAAAAAAACATACATTTATGTATGGAACCACATTTAATTGGAAGTTATGAATATTTAATTTGTGCTTTCTAGTCTGTGTATGAATGTCACACTCATTATAAAGTTAATTCTTAATTCTTTCTTTAAAAGGTGAAAAAGTTTACACGGCCTACTGGGAAAATATTCCAGATAAAAGCGGAAAACACCGAAAATATTTTGTGCAACTGAGGGAAATTGGTCACCAACGTAAGAAATGCTCCGAACAAGTCTTTTTGGAATCCAAACAAATAACAAGTGAACTGTTGGGCAATTCCAGAGGCGTGGTTATTTCATTATTTTTTTAGGATTCAATTATTTTATTAGAAATTAATCCCACGGTGATGACTCTGTACCTTGTTATTCCGTGAATTTCTTGCTTCTCTGGGTTTAAATGTTCATTTATATGGGATTCAACCATATTGTATTTAGTTAAATCCATCATCAGACCTGTAATAACATACGGATGCGAAACGTGGACCATGACCAAAGCAAACGAAGAAAAGCTCAGACGCTTCGAACGAAAAATTTTCGGACCTCACCATGACATCACCACAAACCAGTATAAGATCAGAACCAATATCGAATTAAAAGCATTCTACAATGACGTCGATATTGCCCAATTAGCATTAAATCACAGCGACTAAGATGGACAGGCCACGTGCACAGACTGCATAACGAGAGACTTGTAAAACTGGTATGGGAGATTCCCACATGCAAAAAACCACTCGGACATCCCAGAATGCGATGGAGAGATAACATCAAGCAGATCTCCGGAAAATGAACATTCCATTTGACTCTAGTTGGTGGAAGACCGAACAAATTGGAAAAAAATTTGTACAGTCAGCCAAGACCCACCCAGGGTTGTAGCGCTACGTGATGATGATGATTAAACCACCATTGATTGTAATGAGAATTACATTTTACATTTTTTTTGACATTTCGACTTCCGATCCCAAAATCGTTTTAAAAAAATGCAATGCTGGATATGAATACAGTAAAATAGCAAATGTATTACGACTCAAGAAAGTTATTGAACTCGTGAATACTAATAGCTTTATCCGTTTCTTTATTTTGTACCTACATAAAATTGAACCCTTTATCAAAAGCATGAATGCGAATGATAATCTTATCAATTTTACCTTTTTAATTGGTGCTTTATTGCCTGAAACAGTTTCCTTGGAGTATCTTGTAAAATTGTATCAAAATACAGTTTAGTTTAAACATTTTATAATAAAAAATTGTTTTTATAAAATATTATAGCGTTTGTATGTCTCGTACATCACGAGCGCTCTATCAACGACTGCTAAAAGTCTTATATTGAACAAGTACGCTCCATCACCCTTTGAGCCACACGGATCTTTTTTCACTGTACTCCTTATCTCCTAAACGTAAACGTTTTCTCTCCGTAAGTCAACACTGGCAAAACACACTGATTAAAAGTTGTTGTTTTAAGACATATTTGTGTCTGACGATTTGAAAATATGGTTCAAGGCCGCCCAAATCAGTCTTATACGACGGAGAAGCTCAACGTTTGAATTTCCAGGACCTAATTTCAAGTTTAATGATTTCCCGATAAGTATTTTGGGCTTATTTCATTTTAAAACATTGTTTTTAGATCGTCAATGGAGAGTTTGTGACAGGACATGCGCTCGGGCTGTGACGAGAGAAACAAGATCTATGGCACAAATGTTTGCTGGTTTGAATTCTCATTGTAGCCTGCCCTGCCGTACGCGCCTAATTAACAATTAAAAAAACCACATTTTAAAATATAATAAAGCCTACAATTTTAGTCGGGAGCTGATAGAAGAAGACTTGAACTTGAATGTAGGAACTTGATGATTTCAAAAATAATATTTTCTACTTGGCTTCTTCAGCCTTGAAAATCGTCATTTTGTACTTTTTTCAGTTTTAAATTATTTATAACAATTAGAAAACGATCAACTTTATAGAAAAATTACAACGGACCTTTTCTGTTCATAATGATCCAAAAAACATAAAAAAAAATGTTCTGGCCGAAAAATTGTTACAATTTGTTTAAAAAAAAAGTTCAAAAAATTGTGAACAACTTTTCACCTGGGCGACCGTTATTTTGAAGTATCTCGTGAAAGTGATTATGCAAAAAAATATTATGGGAATATTTTTCTTGTGTACTGTTTATTTTTTGCAAACTTGTTTACCCCTCAGCTTCTCAAATCAATAATATTATTTGACTGTGTGGGTAGTATGGTAAACAATGACTTAGCTTATTCTATTTTAAGAATTTTGATTTATGCAAATAAATATAAAACTTCCAATTCTTATTTTTGTGTAGATTTTAAATTTCTTTATCAAACAAACA
Source organism: Diabrotica balteata (assembly GCA_918026665.1). NCBI lineage: Eukaryota > Metazoa > Arthropoda > Insecta > Coleoptera > Chrysomelidae > Diabrotica > Diabrotica balteata. The sequence continues at coordinate 35,365,607 of OU898281.1, read as the reverse complement.
CATTTGAGGTTGGCCAATCAAAATAGTTTGATGCTGCAGGGTATAATTAACTTGATACAAAACAAAAACAATAATATTTCTGTAACTTGGCTTTACATTTTTGAAGGTTATTTCAATGTCAATATTTTTATTTCCTTTATGAGCTTAGTATTTTTATAAAATTATTTCAAGTAATATCATTTAGTGACAGTTTTTAAAATTTTTATTATATTTAAGAATGAGAAGCATATAAATAAGTTAGTTTATTTCAATATCTTCTTCACGCGTTTCTACTAGATGAAAAAAGTTGTCTGGTCTTTCGTATCTCTGTCCAACCTCAAATGTTTTTCAGCTAAAAAAATTGATTTTGTCTACAGCACTGCAACAGAATCACTTAGAAGTTCGCTACCCCTCTCAAATTTCAAGCTACTTTTTTGAGCTATTAATCTGGGTAAAAATTTAATAACGTTTGGGATAAAATACAGTCCTGCCTAATTCCTCGTTGTATTTCATTAGTATGAATTTCCCAATTTTCACGCAGTTGGTGGTTTGAGTCTACTACAAATTTGGTGTAACCTTGTGGCTAAGATTTATATAACTACTTATATTAAAAATATTTGATCTTTAACCTGAGATCAATTATGAGCGTAATAAATGGTCAGTTTTTTTATTACCTGATATAAGTTGGACTCATTCAAGGTCAATTGAAGGTTATTCACCGTTTAGTGGAAAGTTTGATTTGGAATATCCCGCGAACTACTTGAAGGTCATTTGAAAGTCATTTTTAAATCTCGAAGGATTGTAATGTCGATTATTATTTAGTAATTAATGACTTTAAAGCAAAATTCGTTGTAGTTTCATTTTGAAGTTTTTGCTTTATTTTGAAAATTATATCTTGTTACTGGTCATGCTTGATTGGTTTCTTTTTTGGAAAATCTTTAAGTATTTATTTAAATGGACATAAATAGTAACTCATTTTTTTAAGCTCTTTTCTCTATTCGGATTGCCGAATATAGGCCTCTCCTAATTCTCGCCATTCATCTCTGTTGTTTGTAAGACGTTTCCACATTGACCCTGCAGTTCTTTTAATACAGTCGCTCCATCGCATTTGCGGTGTTCCTCGTGGTATTTTGTATTCATATGGCCGCCAATTCCCGATTTCTTTTTTCCATTATCATCCGTAAGACGTTCGTTATGTTCAGCCCATTTCCATTTCAGTTTAGCTGCGTGTTCGACAACATCTTTTACTTTTGTTCTATTACGAATGTCTTCATTGGTTTTATGGTTTTTAAGTGAGATACCCAGCTTCTGTCGTTCCATAACTCTCGGAGTTTTTCTGATCTTATCCATGTTTATTTTAGTGAATGTCCAGATTTGAGCTCTATATGTAAGCACAGGTAGGATACAGGAATTAAACACTTTGGTTCGCAGTCTTTGAGGTACATTTTTATTTTTAAGTACGTATGAGAGTCTTCTGAATGCTGCCCATCTGTTTTTCTAAATCGGCTTGTTCTACTGGTTGATATCCGTCAAGTAGTAACTTATAAATTATTTATAATGTTTTAAGATCTTTATTTCGTAAATCAAAGCAACATAGTAGAACTTGAATAAATTTTAACTGTCAATAAACTTGGTCAATTTTATATAAAATGAAAAGATTGTATATTTATTGTAAATACTGTTAAAAAGTTGCAGATGTTTGGAAAGTTTTCCAATTTATTGATATAATGATGGAAAAGTCCGTGAGCAAATACATGGTTTTACTGTGTAGATAATTCTAGTGCTGTTTTACTTTTCATGCCCTTAACTTACCATCGCTACAAGTTTGACACAATCACATGATGCTACAGTGTAATAAAAACTTACTATGTACTATATTTTCCCGGTTTAATATTTAATGCACATTCAAACACATTCTTATTTTGTTCCAGGTGACGATGACGTGCCGTTGGTGTCGTCCTCGCCTTCTCCATACGTCGTCCACAGAATGGATCTCGGCGGCGTCGTTGGAGGCGTTTCGGATGCATCGTCGGCATCATCATCAGCATCACAGTGCGCCGGTTTACTGCTGCGATTTCCTGACGATCGCTCGGATTCGGGTGTGAGTTCATTGCGTTCATGTATCAGCAATAGTGGCGATGAGCGATCTGGATCAAGATCGAGTGCTCTAAGTTCTACCGACGAACCAACAAGTAGTTCTTTAAGTTCTTCGTCATCGTCATCATCGAGCAGTAGCAGTAGTAGTAGCGGTAACGGAGGAAACAATATCAACGTCGGCGTTGGCAGTAACGTCGCTGTTGCCTCGTCAGTATCGCCACAGTCCTTATTAACGTCAGTATCCATCTCGTCTTCTACAGCGGGTGGATTACAACAAAGATCCCATAACAGGTAATACTATATAAATTAAAAGGCTGCAATTAAATATACTTAAAAAGAATTGTTTATGTCATCAAATATATTGAATTTAAAATAACTTATAGTAGCACAAGTCAATCTGCTTGAATTTTACAATATTGAACCTGCGAAATCATCAACTCGCACCCTAATGCCCACAGGGTCAGTCAGTGTAATTGGAAAACACTATTTGAAATTTCATGATTTCTACATGAAATGTATTTAAAAATATACTGTTTCATATTTTAATAAAATAAAAGCTTTTAGCTATTATATGAAAAGTTTGCGGTAGAATGTTTTAAAAACTAGTAAGAAAAAGTCACAAAAAAGAAGGTATCCAATGTTTCCATTTACCTCACAAATTTTAAGAAAAAAACTAAAAAGGAGGTAAATGTAAACAACGATCTCTGGTTATGTTAAACATAATGTAAACGAAAACTGGAGTAAAATTATGCGTGGCTCGTAATCTAAAAATCGTGCAAGTTGGTTCCATTAAACATGTCAATGTTTGAAATTACTCTCGAATATATCAAATGTGCCAAGGAAATTTAAAACAATTATTATCAAAATAAAATACATAGGTATTAGGTATAACAAACGAATTTTTAAAATTATAAATATTTACTTATTTACTGACGTTCAAAAATATCTAACTTATTAGGAAACTTGTAAAACATTATTTCACCTTTCATAAAAATATTTGGCTCAGCGGCTATACCAATAATTTGTTGGAACTTGATGAAACTAATGTCAGTTTCCTGCATAGCAAATTGTTTGCAGGTACTATTAATACATTTTAGAGCTATAACATTTTCATCCCAATCCCAATCAATATCTTCGATCATACAAAGATATCTGTAAGATGTTGTCAGCGTTTTACCACCCTTGAATTCTACTAATACAAATTTCCCCTGCTGGAGTTTGTGGTGTTATGCAGCCTCTAGTTCTTGTAGCTCTTCTTGTACCGGTTCATCCCATGGACTGTCATCGCTCTCAGCATAAGATACTTCTGTTTCCCTTGCATCAGATGATGACAATGACTCTTTATGTTTCTTTGTATTTGTATTTTTACTTGGTACTTTAGTTTCAAGCGAATCAGCAATTTTTCGAACTTCATTTCTTTTTCCATTTCCTTTCCGCTTTGTAAGATCCTCCTGTTCCTTCATTTTGTTCAAAACGTCACCAGCAGTTAATACTTCTCCATGTTTTAGCCGAGGGATTATCTTTTTCTCTGTTGGAGCAATTTTTTTAACTGTGTCAATTTTCTTGTTGTTCTTGTTGACTCCCATGAAATATACGGTCCAGTGTATCCATCCGGTCCATCTAATTCTGCAATTGATGTTGCAGATTCACCTACAGGTGTTAGGTGTTTTAAATGATAATGGTTCAGCTTCATGTATTAATGTTTTGTTAATAAATCCACTAATATTTTCCTTATTCCCATCTAGTATTTTCACCAGAAATCTGGGAGGAGAGTCTTTTTTCTTTATAAAACTGAAGCTGCTCTCCTCGTGCCAAGTTCACTTAGAAGTTCTACGAATTTGTCCTTAAATAAACGCCCAGTACCTTCCCCATACTCTTCTGTCCATATACTACTAACTTTCGATCCCATGTATATTTAACTGATTTGAAAACACACTTATTAAGTGGTTGCAGTTTGTCCGTTAATTGACTGGGAAACTCGATTTGGTAAATTCTGTATCTCTCGAATTGTTTGCACATGTGGTACTAATCCATTAAAAAAGAAATGGTAAAATTGAGGTTCCTCCATCCAACCATTCTTGCTATAAGCGTAAAGAGTTCCTGGCATGGCCTCTTGTGATACCCATCTTGCTTGGACAGCAGCACCCTTAAAAACGATGAGCGGTGGTAAATATTTTACATCTGCTGAAACACATGCGAGCACTGTCGTGGGCTCCCGTCCAGAACTACCAGAAATTCTGCATAGAGATTTACCCTTTGATCCTATTTATAGCTCTAATTCTGGAGGGATCACTATTAAATCCACTCTCGTCAGCATGAAATACAAACATGGATTTACTGATGCCATTAAGGCCATTGTTTTGAACAACTTCTTTCAGTTTATAATAGAAATCATAAATGATATCTGGCTTTCGAGCATCTTTTCTAAGTTTTTGAATATGCTCAGGTGTCTTTAGCAAAAGTGAAGGATGGCGTTTCATAAATGCAATCTTTACCAGGTATGCCATCTTTGAAGCGAGTTTTTAGGCAATTTTCTTTAACGTATTCACCAACTACATTTAGTAACTCTTGTTTATTGCAAGGGTAGCCCACATTTGCTCGGGCTTTTAAACATGTCACAATATGGTTTTCAATTTTGTCTGACAATTCAGTAGACACACCAGCTCCCATCTTATCAATTGGTATGTATCTACCCATTATGCGATTGTAAATCACTCAATGTGGAATACTGTAGTAAGCAGCAGCCTCCCTATATGTTCTTTTCTTTGTTTTGACATCTGCCACGGCATTTACTAAATCATTCAAAGAGTATTTTGGTGGTTCTCTCTTTCTTATGTAATTCCTCGGCATTTTAAAAATGGCAAGACCTGTAACAAAATAACTCCCCCATCCCAGGTTTCTTATTTTGTTGTAACAAAGATATTGTAATGCGTCTTATGGCATTATGAAGAGCCATGTTACTGTATTGACTGATCAATGAAAGATATCATTTTTTCCGCGAATAGAAATGCAGTAGAGACTAATATTTTGGTCACTAAGGTCGACTCCGCCTATATTTACAGTGTACACATGTATAACATGGAGTTGTTTTACCTGAAATAATAAATAATACCAGTTGCAGAGTTTGAACAAATCGATACTAAATCATTGCCATGTCATTGTACTGCAATTATTTCTGTAATTATATGTCCGTTTGTTTTCCTTTCTCATAATTTTCGAATATTGTAATTGCACTTCGTCTAAACCATTTTCTCTAACCATGTCGATGGCTAAAAACCTTTCCTTCAGTTTTCCCATAAAGAAAATCGAGGTAAAACAGTACTTAAAAACAAGACTAAACTTTTTATTTGTCCATATTTCTCTTAGCACATCTGAATATTCCAATAAAACGATAGCTCCCACTCCATAATCTGTATTTATTTTCTGACACGTGCATTATCCACCAACATTATACCTTCAACACTAAAGTTTTTATTAGGAGACCACATGCATTTACTGAATTTGGCATTAAAGTAAAGTAATGTCTACATTTATTACTAAATTTGCATTATTCTCTAACATACTAAGCGCATCCTCCAGTGAAAAACTTCTGAAAGGTATAGTATTTGTCTGGCCTACAATATTGTGTACACTATAAGTCAAATAGATCAACACAAACTACAAAATATTGATTTAACCAATTTTTAAATCTAACTCGAAACATATAAGTATGACTTTTTTATCCGTAAATTCAAAAAAATATTTGTTTCCTGCATAAATATAACAAATATTTAGTTACTTACCAAACCGTACTCTATATTCAGCCATATATAAAACTTATAAACTTTATCGCAAAATTATCGTCAGATATTACAAAGCGAGCAATTCACAATTACACACAAGCTGTTACCAAGAGAAAAAAATCGCACATGTACAAGTCAAATCATGGTTATGGTGTACAATTTATTGTACGATTGTACGTCAGGCACATCTGGGTTAATAAGATCTGAAAAATTGTCTAGAAAATAATTAATTGGCTTTGAAATTAATCATCGACATCGACATGGTAAAAAACGATCTATTGACAGGTATGAAATACACTAACATCGGTTTTAAAATACGTTATTGACGAATCGGTTAAAAAAATGCAAAAATAGTAATTCGACTTCCTCCTACCACTGCGAACTAATAGATACTAACTTTGGTTCAAGTGAAAAGTTCTGTGGCAAAGAAAAAAACTACATAAAAAATGAGATACATATCTTCAGAATAATTTTAAACAAGTACTAAAAGAAATTAAAGTACAGAAAAGTGACACAAATGTAAAAAAACGTTTTTAAGATCAGAAAATGTGTGAATAACTTTAATAGGTTTTTTCGATTTTAGATGTAGTTTAGTCCCGATTTAACATTATTTGTCCACAAATCCAGTTTAAAATAATTAATTTTTATTTTCAACCTTTTTAGAGTTGCCTAATAAAACTCCTTTTTTATTGTATTAAACAAATTTTCGTTTTTATTATATACAAACATGGTTCAAAGAATAAATAATAGTTACTCATAACCATTACATTGCCGTACATATCCCAACCATCGCCTCGACCTTGAATAACCTTCACAGTAATTGTTTATTGCGTTAATTCATTCTGTGCTAATTTGTTTTTATATTCCAATAATGAGGTCATTCTATTTTAAGAGCACCTAATTAGATTACAATATTATTGAAACTTTTTATTTACTTTTACTTTGTATTTATTATTAGTATTATTTTATAATTTATTCAGAGAACTTTATTAGCCATTGATTTGTTTTCCATTTTAATCTTATGCTTAAAAAGATATTGATGAAAATAACAGACGCCATGTAGTGACCTTCAAAAAATGAACAGAATGTCAGTATTAATGTTGCTCCATTATGAATATTTTCTTCTTAGTAAATATCATGATACTATGACTATAAGATAAGATATTGCGCATGTTTTTTGTGACGTCATTGGAGACTTGCACGTTCGAAATGTCAGTTTTTGTATATATCAATAAATAATCTTTAATAAATAGTTTGGAGATATCTTTATGTGTACGATTATTGTAATTATTAAACCTCTTAACTTATTTTCGTCTAGTAATTTCATCACAGAATGCATACAAATCTCATTTAACTTTAACAAGAATTCAAATTCTAGTCTCCAATGACGGCATGCGCGAACCCGACCGATTTTGAGCTACGGGAAGATCCTATCTTGTTATTCATAGTATCATGGTAAATATGAAAAAAAAAACAGATTATAATTTTCCAAAATAGCAAACTGAGACAATGGACATCAATCGCATTAAAAGTAAAGTTTGATGTTGATTGTTCGTTAAGACCATTGATTAATCTCGGCCTGTGCTGCTAGATTTGAAGTATGGCAATAAGCGGTGCAATATTTAACACAAAGGTGTAATGACATTGACATTTGTTTTGAGTTTGACGTTTATTTAATATAATTTAGTTCAGAATGATATTGTTGGTAAGTAGACTAATACTTTTTAGAGTAAAATGATTTATAGTTTTAAAAAATAATCTTTTTAAACATCACATTTAGCCAATTCCATAAAATAGGAATAGGAATTTATATTTTTAGTTTTAAATAAATAAATGTATTGCTCATTACACGTGGTCAATGGATTCTAGGGCGATTGGCGAAGTGTATATAATATTTGGCGTCGGAGCATCTTTTTTATGCTTTTTACAAATATTGCACTATCAGATTATTTTTTTAACTGTCGTATTTATTAAAGACTTTGTAGGTTTTCGTTGAAATTGTGTAGATATCCGTGTGTCTCTTATTTTGTAATAATATATCTTGAAGGAAAAACTTAGTTTTCAAAGTTCGTATATAAGTAGGTCCCTTGTGTATTTTTTCTTGCCGGAAAATCTTGTGAGAGTACCTTCGTCTTGTAGCAAGGAAGAGCTTATTTGAATTTATAGTTAATATACATGCTTCTTCCTTTCATATTGCTTTTTTATTCAAATGGAAACTCTTTAAACTTGATATGGGTTTTATCAGACAAAATAAATGTCCAATGTGTCCAATTAAGTCTGCACCAAATGGGAAACTTTTTTATTTTGTTTTGGTTTAAGCTAATTTTAACGACTAATTAATTAATAAAGATTTAAGAACCAGTTCTTCTATGAAGTGTTTAAATGTGCTTCATCTAGTTCCTGACAGTAATGTATCCTATTGCTAAACTCTTGTCGTACTTGTTCAAATGTGTTTGGGGAAATTGCCTAAATTCTTCAACAACTTGTTGTTTCAAAATGTCAATACTGTCGGGTGCTGTAGCTTATATCTTAGCTTTGAAGTACTCCCACAGAAAAAAATCTAATAGTGCGAGGTCTGGTGACCGAGTTGGCCATTCTATTGAGCCTCATCGTCCAATCCATCTACCACGATATTCTTCATCTAGGGAACGTCTTACTACACCATAATGGTGTGCAGATTCACCATCTTTTATTTCCTAGTTGCTGAATTCACCTGAATTATCTTCCAAAATTTCAAGAATTAACAGCCCAATTGGGTTTTGTAACATCTCCAGATACACTTCATTGGTTAAGTTGCATTGAGCATTGAGAAAAACAGGCCCAACTATATGGTTTCCCAAAAATATCTGCTTAAAGATTTACTTTTTCTGAAAATTGAGTATGTTTATCAGAAAGATTTGTGTCATTCCAATACCTCACATTGTATGTGTTAACATTTCCATTGGAGGAGAAAGTACTTTCGTCACTAAAACTAATTGTTTTTAAGTAATCTGGCTGTTGGTTAAGTTAGTCTTCGGTCGGGTCATCATCTAAAAGTTGGTGTACAATTTTTAATTTGTACGATTGAAATTTGTTTTTAGCTAACACTTGGTGTACTGTCCTTTGACTGATTTCATAGATAGACGCAACTTGGACTTGGGGTTTACTACCATTTCTGCAATTATATCATTTTTTTTCCTCACTAATTGTTTATCGACGAAATTGTTTGGCATCTTGAACAGTACCTGTTTCTTCAAACTTCCGAAGAAACTCCCTCAAATAAGTCCTCGATATAGGGCGATCGGGGATCTCTCATTAAAAAGACATTCCGATGCATGGCAATTGTTTCTATTAAGACAGCTGCTACTTTTGCTACTATAGAACGTACTATTCTGCCTATGTAAACATTTAAACGTCTCGTTAAACAATAAATTAAACTAAATATTCAAAGTATAAACACTTTTGCAAAACTTAGTAAAGCAAAAACAACTAGAGAATTAAAAAACGTTAACTTTTTTAAATCAGCTTAAACCCAAAGAAAATTAGTATGATTAAAGAGACATGTCCAATACCTTTCAAACGAGATATCACTTGCCGTAAGGTTCCTTTTAAAATTATCGGTCACAGTGGCTCTGTAACATCATTTATCACTATTATTTCACCTGTTATGACTAGTTTATAAGCCTACGTCAGTGAGATGTTATGCAAATGGGCTGGATATCAATTAGGCTCTTCCACACGGGTTTGAATCCTGTGCCAGAGCCTAATCTTTTTGTATATATTTTTATAAGATTAAACTTTAAACAATAACTATGATAGCTAGACCAATTCTAATAAAAGACTCACCATGTACAGTTCTAAAAATATGTCTAAATATGTAGCTATATGTCGAGCAAACTACCATCTTCCATTCCATAAACTTTTGTAAAAAGTTAATATTGTCGGTTCTATTTTAAGGATATTTATATTACAATAGACTTTTTAATGATATATCGGTTCGAGAACTCAGCAAGTGGGTGGTAAAGTGGACTTGGTTCGGTCAAGAAAGTCCCGTCAAGAATTTTGCAAACAGCTTAATATAAAATGTAATAGTTCCTTGAAATCTAATAATAATTCCTTGGTGTCTACCGTAAGTGCGTAAAATGGAAACAGGAGCACACACAGATTTTTTAACTCATTCAAGAAATATTTATTTATGTGAAGCTATGACATTGATGTATATGAAGTTATGTAAAACATCAAATTTAATTACATTGTGCAAATCATACATTGTTTTATGACATAAAGTAGTGCCAAACTATTTCTATATATAAATTGCTATTAAAATGGACAATAATTCGAAAAAGAATGCTAATAACTCAGGTATCGGTGTTAAGCTCGTTACCTCTGTTGAATCGCCAAATACTTTAACCTTTTTACCTATACTTTTCGTGGTCTACACTTTCTGTCTGTGAGTCACCTTGAATGACCCCTAGATGCGAAAATTAATCCTAATTCCTCTCCCATTGTAGTTCTTCTTTTAATTTTCCGAATTGTAGTGTATTTAGTTTAGCTAGATTAGGTTATTAAGTGAACGTTATTACACCTTTGCTGCTGGCTGGAAGGGCCCTTGCCTTAGCCCGATTTTCAAGAAAAAAAAAACAGAACAACATTTAAAATTAAAAGCATTGGTAAAGAAAATGAAGCTTTCTGAAGTAACTTAGAATTTATTTTTTAAAAGGTAGTGATTATTTAAGTATATGGGTTTTTAACATATGTTTTCTTGCAGATCTCCACTATACATCCCCGCTTCAACTTCAACTGTACAACAGAGACATCACGAAGTAAGAAGCGAACCGGTAAGGGTCTGGAGAGACCCTAACCTGTTGCTAGAGGAGCCGCATGTTCGGCACATACATAGCGTTCAGCATCAGGTAAGACAAGTTGGATTTTTTAGTCATGAAAAGAAATAAAAATTCATTAAGTTGATGACAATTTATTTTGAATGCAAAACTTCTATAATGAGTCTGTAAGTCTAAACGCAAATGTTGTAGAAGTGGAAATCTATACTAAGCATTGTTAAAACGTATATCGTGTAAAAGAGTAAATCAAAGGATATTGGTATATGAAAAATCATTAGATTATTTATCTGTGTTAAAATATCTGTTGTGAGTAATATAAAATATTTAATAAGTTTTATTTTTAATTTGGAGTTTTAAATGCTATTATCAGATACTTCCGTGCTCCTGTTGTATGTATTTCTTCCTTATATGATTAATTTGTTTGAACTTTTTCACTTTTATGTTTGATCACATTACCTTCTGAGACTTAATGACCAAATTAACTTAATAAATCCTTTTAATTATCCACTATCATCTTATGATTATTGTTTTATCTTTTCACAAAGAGTTAACAATTGTTATTCATTCATTAAACAACAAATTAATTCGATAAAAACGTACTATTAGTACCTTTCGGTGTTGGCCGTTTATAATACAATTCATTAAATTACAATATTTTACAATTTTCTGAGATGTCCTAGCTCTTAACGAACTTTCTTCATTCCTTCCTATTGTATGCCATCTGTGTTGCTTCCTGCCAAGTCTTACCCTTACTGTGCAGTATTTGCGAGATGTCACTGTTCCATTCTTTAATGGGTCTTCCTCTTCTGTTCTTCCCTAACGGTTTGGCGTTCCACACTCTTTTTATTTGTCTATTATTGTCCATCCAGGTTAGATGTCCGAACCATGCAAATTTTTTCTTCTTGATTGAGTCGAGTATCGGTTTGATTTTGAGTCTTTCTCTTATTTCTTCATTTTTGATTATATCAGTTCTTTTACTCAGATCGTTCTTCTGAGGTATTTCATCTCTGCTTCCTGAAATCTGTTTTGATGCCTTTTGTTTAGTATCCAATTTTCTGCTCCATATGTCACTGTAGGTCTATATATTGTTTTGTATATTGTCATCTTGGTCATATTTGATATTTCTTTGTTATAAAGGGATCCTCTATTTAGTGTTTGGAATAGTTTTCCTTTGTTAAGATCGTTCTCGGTGTCTCCTTTGTTGTTGATTACTGTTCCTAAGTATTTGTATGACTCTTTTTATTTGTCTATTATTCTCCATCCAGGTCAGATGTCCGAACCATGCCAATTTTTTTCTCCTTGATTGAGTCGAGTATCGGATTGATTTTGAGTCTTTCTCTTATTTCTTCATTTTTGATTCTATCAGTTCTTTTTACTCAGATCGTTCTTCTGAGGTATTTCATCTCTGATGACTGAATTCTGCCTTTTGTTTAGTATCCAATTTTCTGCTCCATATGTCACTGTAGGTCTATATATTGTTTTGTATATTGTCATCTTGGTCATATTTGATATTTCTTTGTTATTAAGAGCGTAGGCGCAAAATTTCGGGCCACTGCTTTTTAAATCCATTCATTTTTTTCGAATCCTGAGAAAACTAACAAATATTTTTGAAAAACTTAAACGCAGAATGAAAGATTACATTATTACCGAGGGCCGAAAGTCCCTTAGAAAAACAAAAGGTTTTTTTGAATGAGATATTTTAAATTAAAAATCACACTAAATTTTCTCTTTTTTTTTTCACCCCTGTAACTTATTAAAATAAACATTATAGAAGTTTTCAGAGACTTTCGGCCCTCGGTAATAACGTATTCTTTCATTCTGCGTTTAAATTTTTCAAAAATATATATTAGTTTTCTCAGGATTCGAAAAAAATGAATGCATTTAAAAAGCATTGGCCCAAAATTTTGCGCCTACGCTCTTAAGAGATCTTCTATTTAGTGTTTGGAATAGTTTTCCTTTGTTAAAATCGTCCTCGATGTCTCATTTGTTGTTGATTACTGTTCCTAAGTATTTGTATGAATTTGTCTCTATTATTTTTTGTTGGTCTATCATTATATCATTATTTCTATTTGATTTTCCGTCCCTTGTTTCCTTGATATTTTCATTATCTGAGTCTTATCTTTGTTTACGTTTAAGTTGTATTTCCTTGCTTCTAGGTTCCATTTCTCTAAGTTGTATTTTAGTTTTTGTGCTGTTTCTGCAATTAATACTATGTCGTCTGCAAATATACTTTGCAGTATATTTGCAGACGACCATATGAATAAATGACGAATTACTTACAACACAAAACAATAACAAAAGAAAAAACGTAAGCAACCTCACTAAAAAAGAAAGATTGGATGATAGATCTAACACTCACTGAAAACTGATGAATTAAAGAAGAAAATTTAGGTACAAAAGAAGATAAAGTAGCGAAATATAGTTGGTTGAATGGAGGATTTTAATACACATGAGAAAGTCAAAAGAATAAAAAAAGCTTGGAAAGAGAACTAATGGAAACGGAAATATAACCGTGGAAAAGGGATTAGGTTAGTTTATATGAGTGATTAGATTAGTTAATATGAGTGAGCACCACCCTTCCACTCGACCTAAGAGATCAATTGTTAGAAAAGTGCAAAAACCTAAACAATGGAACAAATATATAGAGTTCATCTTTCCAGGTGAAAGGCGGGGATCAATAATCACAGAAGAAAGTGAAAATAACAAAGTGGAAAATAAAAATGAAGTGAATATTCATTCAGTAGTCCGGTTATCGAACGTTGGCAATCATATTGATAATAATAACTTTGTTTACGGCAGCTTGAAACAGATATATACAGATGTCTCTTGATACCACTCTCAGAGATTTCGAGTCACATTGTTCTTCGGCCTGACTCTCTTCCGATGATCTTGTCCTGTATTATAAGCTGTAGAAGGTTACAAGTCTCTGGATGTCTCATTACATTAAACATTAAATGGAGTGATCTGTAACCTAAAAATATGAAAAATGGAAAGATTTGAAAGGTGGAATTACTGAATAATAATACCACATTATTTAACGTAATATAACCGAAGACTGAATAGTTTTTGCTTCCTTCGGAGAATCCGAAGGTTACCTAATATAGCGAAAAATTTATAATCATAAAAATGAGCTACTAATTAAAATTGTTTTTAAAAATTATCTACAACATCCGTAATCGTAGAGATTTAGTTCAAAAATATACTGACACAACGCTTGTTAGATTTAAAAAAAAAGATGTGCACGGTTGAATTGTGGATTATGAGAAAGGGTTTATGTGGGATCTATTTGTGATTTATGTAGTTTTCCGGGTTTGATTCCGCATTAAATAGTTTTGGTTTTTAGAAAAACCATTGTTTTGACGACGTTTCGACAAGGCTCTCCTCAAACATCAGGAAGAAGCAGAACTAATCTGACTCTACCGAAGCGTCATCAAAACAATGGTTTTTGTAAAAACCAAAAACCTTTTTTGGTGCTGAAGTTTGTCTTCCAAATCTTTTATTTCTACGCTAAATATTTGAATTATGAGTTTTTTTTATCTTGTCAGATGCTTGTCACCAAAAATGAACTCGCGTGCCAACACTGACAGGCGTTTCATGTGTCATAGGTTCGCCATCACTCGTTTAGAACATGACCAGCTTATTATAATTTTAAAAACAGAAATAATAGAAACAGGAGTTCTTGAAAATATAGAAAATATATACTATAACCAACTAAAAATAGACAACATAACCTCGGAAAACATCAAAACCGGAGATATCCATTTTTAATTTGTATTCGAAAACTATTCAAAAGGCCACACAACCAAACATCTCTGGTATCCTCTTAAATGGAATCCCGATTAATAATTATATGATATGCGGAAGATACAGTATTAATAGCAGGAACCAGTAACGAGTTATTAATAATTATACAACAGGTGTATACCTCTTACTCTCAATACGGCATTGTGAAATTTCTTATATTCACGAAAAAACCAATCAAGTAAATTATCGATAATAAAATAATTGAGCATTTATTAGAATGAAATATGTCAAGGTGCAGAAATATGTCATTCGGCAGTCTTGGTCAAGAATCCGGGGAGTTCTCTCTCCACATTTCGGGGCTCTTTTGGCAAATTTTATCTTTGTGTCCTCGTAAAACTTCTAAAAAACTGTTTGGTCTTGTGGTACCCATTCCGTGTGCACTACATCTCGTATATCGAAGAAAACAATCATCACTTTGAATTTTGACTTGCTCAACCTCGCTCTTTTTACTTTCTTCACTGCATTGATTGTGACTTAATTTCAGGGTCATATTAAAAAATCCATGCTTTGTCACAAGTTTCGACCCTTGGCAAGAAATCTTAGTCATTTTCAATGCATTCCAGGACAAATATCTTTACCATGCATGTTCTATTTTGCCATTAGAAGTTTGTACACGTGTCAGAACAAATGTCTTTACCATAGCTTAATATACGCATATCACTGTTTAAACGTTCAGGTCACTTTTTGAAGTCCCCCTCCTCCTTAAAAAAGATTTGTACCAATCATAAACTGTAATAGCTGGATAAGCGGACTTCTGAGTTTTGTTTATCCAACATTTTTTCGAAAAGAGCAATATTTCACCTTTACTATTTGACTATGACAACGAGACTGTTCATTGCAGTTGCTTGAAATTTTTACCCAAGGTCAAGTGATAATATGTAGATTTAAACCATATCCCTTTCATTCTTCGTCATACACAGATGTTCGTTAAAAAAAAATCTGTTTCAGAACTTAATTGTTACACCTCGTATGTTATGTAAACAACTATCCTTACTAAATCCACTTAAAAAAAAATGGGAAGGAGCCTTAGAAATGTGGCTGTAAAGAACACCCCGAAAATATCGTTCTTGTAGTTATTAATTAAGATTGCGAATGCTATCAAAAAGAACATAACGTAGCTGATGAACTGAGGACGGCAAAACAAGCTGCCACAACTTATTACACAGAGAAAAATCATAGGAAAACGTAGCTCTGTAACTTCCCATAACGGTTCAACTGCTCATATATTCTCAATTTTGAAATAGATGTTGAGTTTTTAGGGTAGAAGATAAGAAGAGTCTTTATACAAGAGCGTTCAAAGCAGAAAAATTCTAAATATCGATACAGTTTGTCAAAACTAGGAATTTCTTTGAAAATCCTTCAATCGCACGCCCACTTGATGCTCGGCAAAAAATTTTCTCTGGCTTCTTTCTGCGCTAAGGGTCAAAATTTCGAAAGTCATTCCTAGTCTTGACAAGTAATACCTTCTTATCTGAGTAAATAAGTTTCTGTCAAACTTAGAATTCAATATAACATAAAATGCAAATGAGTTGCACCATAAAAACTACTATAAATAATTTTCAAACGCAATATAACTAACCACCTCTTTAGAACAGCACTAAAGCGAATTCAAATAATCATAATGACACCTTAAGAAGTAAATCAGAAGACGTGAAACATACCACTGATTCGGAAATGTGTTTTTACAACAAACAAGAAGCTGAAGGCTTTCATTTTGTACAATAGTAAATAAGTTGTGCAAATAATTGATTAAACACTTGTATTAAAGAGGTAGCTAACATTTATTAAGTATAACATCTTAGTTTAAACTACAAAGGTTAAAAAAACGTACAGAAAAATGAATACATCAAATTTTGTATTTTAATCCTAAAGAGAGACAATAATTATAAATATCACAATTTGATAATGAAACCAGCAGTTATTATATAGAAGTAAAATTTACTTATGTTATCAATGTGAAAATTATCTAACTTCCACATTACAAAAGATTTGCCGTTAACCAGTATTCATTGTATATAAATTTATGATTCACACACGATAGTGCTTCAGGAAGTGAGTACATTTTATCACATTCTATTCCGGATTTAACAATGGTTGAGTTTATTTGTCTATATTGTAATCTCTGTACTATGACTTAATTAATATTTCTTTATTAAAAATATTTTTAAACCAGGTAATGGTAAATAATAAAATATTACTTATTTATAGAATCAATATTTTATTAAGTGATGAATTGTAATCTAAATTGTATTTATTTAATAACATTAAAATATTTATTTAATTGTATTAAAATACATTCATTTTTGAAAAAAAACTACATCGTTATTTGTAAAAAACCGCTGTATTTTCAACACTCACTGTCAATAATTATTGTTAATTTATGGTGCATAAACATTAATTCCTACGACAGTTGCATCATCAATAAAATCTATTCAGATTTTCCCATTCCTAAACCATTCAGATCTCTTGTATACAAAGCTGTATATATATCAAATACTTTTGATCTTCCCTGTTTGTGTAATGGTCATATTATTTAGCGGTTTTATAGGGGGTAGATTACAGATAAAGGGCCTCTTTTCAACACCATTGGAAGAAAAGCTAGGTAAAAAATCGGTAGAGGAAGTTGCCTAAACCCGGGCCTTCAATTTGTTTTTGAATATTAAAAAATTCAAATTTGAAAAATAATAAAACATTTTTCAATATCTCTTACTATAGGTGTCTATTTTGTGTGTGTTTGAGAAATGTTTCCTAACGTGGGCCCATAAAAAGATATTAGAGAAATTTTGAAGAAAAACTAAAATTGACATTCAAGTACGACAATAATCGTATATATAGTTGCCTTCTTCTGCGCCTGTACACTCAACGTGAGCCCTCCTTTACAATCATCTGAAAATTTAGCACAACAAAACAAACACTTGGTGGAATTTCTAACTCAGAAGAACCTGAGGATATGGTGTCGTCCGAGTCTTCTCTGGGTGTGACTGAAATGTCCGTCTGAGATGAGAAGGACATGATTCTCTTTCGAAGGTTTTACAAATGCTATAAAGTGTTGGAACCACATTGTAAACAGATTTGCTTGTATCCATCCTGAGGGATTTCCGTAAATATGGTTCCTGGTGGAGCCCCTTTTTTCAGTTAATCGCTCAAATTCTTGCGTGGAAAAATGACTAGAGGGGGAACGAAGATTCCAGTTGCATTCATACAGGCAACGATTGTAATTAGAGATCCACGCACAGCAGATGTGGGTGCAACAACTTGCCTTTTTTGGGGTAATTTTTTTTTGTCATAAACCTTTTCTAGATTAAAAAATCTATCGGTATTTTCTTTAATGAATCCTAAAGCTCTTGCAAAGGATGTGCCAGTTGGCTTTCGTTCTGATAACTTCTTTTTGTGGCTTTAAAAAAAAACTTTCCCATTTTTTCCCAGCTATTCCACGTTTGAAAGGGTGCTGAACATGATTCCTTTCAGCTAATTGTGCAGCCATTCTTCGTAAATATGTTCGTGTAAAGCAGATGCTTGGCCTTACAATATGGATAAACAATAATTAACTAGTTCATTCTTAAGTTGTTTGCAAAAAACTGGTGACCTACCAACTTTTGTAAAAGATGCATCTAAGGGGTTTCTATATTTTTCTTTGGCCAATCGTTGCAGAGTTGATCTTGGCATATTATACATCTTACTGGCTTTTTTCGGAGAGCGTCAATCGCCCTTTACATGTCCGAAGGGGACGATGATCTCAATTTCTTTGTTTTTACATGATATCTGTAACAATATTATCTATCAATTTCGAAATACATATCAAATTTCGTATTTTAAAAATAAACTAAAGCCAAATGTTAGACCATGAATCAGCTTGTAATGACCTCTTTAAAATAATATAATGATTAAAATAATATAATATAATACTTACCAATATAATATTAAATTCCGGCAACACAAACTAAAAGCGCGCCAAAACTTTCTAAACCAAGATTTTAGCTTATTCACTGACTACACATCAAACGAGTTACGACAGCGGTCTCATAAGGAACTTCACGTTTAACAGTGTTGCCGCTTTGCATCTGTACCGTACCTATATATCAACATAGGGGCCCACTTTAGGAATAGGGCCCGGGTTTGGGCAAGTTCCTCTATGAATGCAATCAGTAATCGTATAAATGCAAGGTTCTTATTAAATATTATTTTGTCGGTTATTAAAATCAGTTTAAGACATATTCTATAGACATACATTAAGCACTTATTGCGCAGAACCGCAGATGATAGCAAAACACTCTTATGATCTACAGGCTCTTTTTAATGTAGTAAAAATGAAAAGACAATATTATGATCTATAATGATGTAGTTAGGAAAAATATGTTAATCTTTGTAAATGGGTATATTTATTTAAAAAACCCTTAAAAGGGCCACATCAATAAAACAAACGTTTTCGGACCACACAGTCCATCATCAGGTTATTAAAATCGAAAATGCTAGGTCACAATGCCTGAGCCACCAAAATATTAGGGTAAAAACCCTTTAAATTACATTTAGTTATGAAATGTTGTACATTGTGTTATAAAATAACTGTGATGTTCAGTATTAAATTAAATTTGACTATAGGTAACACATGGCTCAATTGGGTTCCAGAGCCGGTGAGAGGGAACCTCTGCACTCGGAGAACAACGTGGAACTGAACACGTTGTTCTCCGAGTGCAGAGGTTCCCTCTCACCGGCTCTGGAACCCAATTGAGCCATGTGTTACCTATAGTCAAATTTAATTTAATACTGAACATCACAGTTATTTTATAACACAATGTACAACATTTCATAACTAAATGTAATTTAAAGGGTTTTTACCCTAATATTTTGGTGGCTCAGGCATTGTGACCTAGCATTTTCGATTTTAATAACCTGATGATGGACTGTGTGGTCCGAAAACGTTTGTTTTATTGATGTGGCCCTTTTAAGGGTTTTTTAAATAAATATACCCATTTACAAAGATTAACCTCTCTTTGTTATACGTGGTATACATCCAGCTACAGGAATTTTTCCTTGTGGATTTAGGAAAAATATGTTTTTAAATAAAAAAACGAGCGCAAATGCAAACATTTAAGATTTATCTACCAAAATGTTTTAATGAAAAGTTGTAGCTTTTACTTATTCTACAAAATATTTTAATTATCATACATGCACAAATACTTTACAGTACAAGTACAAAACAAATTGGCTGGCAAAACTAGGTCAGGTGCCAGTGAATGTGCAATTTACTTACTTATTGGCTTACATCCATATCAGTTCCAATGACGCAGGATATGTTGAGTTAGTATGTAATAGATAGATAATGGTTTCTTATCTGTATGCAAAATGTGTTTTATGACAACAATTCACATTGTGCTCACTGTGAAGGAGGTAGACTTTATGTCACTATAAATGTTAGTATATTTTGGCGATTTATTAGCAATATCACTTTATCATTTTTTTTGCTTTGGAGCACATTTGACAGTAAGTTTTTACAAGGAAGGATTAAAGGTAGATATCCAATTGAAGTGAAGTTGTTTAAACGCAGAAAACAGACAAAATTGATGTATTGTAAGAATGCAAATAGTAAAAATACAGAAAAATAGACAAAAATAATTTATTTGTAAGAAAGCAATTAGATTAGGTTAGGTTTACTATGAGTATGCTTAACCACCTTAACACTCGACCTCAGAGGTCTATTGTGGCTCATCCTTAGGTTAAAGTTAGTAACACTTCTACGTAGTCGTAGTTGATATTGCTTGATTGTATTGAGCCTTATCCTATATAAAAAAAGCAATTGTATATTTCGAAATATTTCTAACATTGAACAATAACCAAAGTAAAAATATCTTTTATGTGTATGTGTACAACATAAATGTGTTCTCCACGATCCACTGTGATTGCAACTACTTGTCTCATACTATTAATGAAGTCGAACATTGCCTGATTATACCACATTTCAATTAAAGCAATTTTCGCTTCCTCATTGTTTTAAAAAGCTGGAATTCTTGACATTAGTTATCTGCAGCATGTCCGAGATATTGTCAATCGAAAATCCTGTGAACATATAGGTCAATTATTTTACGATATTTTCACTTGGTTCAAAAATATTTTGTGACAAAACCAACTTCTTTGAGTCCTCTTCTAATTTGTATTGTCACTTATTCTTGTTCCACTAACTTATTTAAATTCCTTGTTTCCAAGTTTCTTGTTTTGCTTTTTGATTTATTAAATATGTTGACAATATCACTGTACCTTTTCAAGACAATTTGATTTTCTTTATAGATATACGATATAAAACTAATACCAAGTAATTTTTAATTTGAAATTCCCGTCCTCTAGAGAACATGTTCTTAAATATTTGGTCTCTTCATCGAAAAAATATTCTAATTGTTATTTATAAATACGTCTATAGATAACGTTATTTTTATAGTGATAAAAAAGAAAAGTCTTACGTATATCATTACAGTTTTTTCGGTTATTCGAGATGCGACTACAGAGTTCCTAGAGGTTAACTCTATTTGATCTTAATAATAGAGAATTAAAGCCCGCTAGATAATCATTTTCTTTTGACAAGAAAAAAAGGGATCAAGAATTTAGAAATTAAACATTACTCATTAAAAGAAAATTTTGAAAGGTCTCACTTATGTAAAGTGCCTCATTCACGTTGAGATCGGTATCGTTACATGTATCACGACGAATTGGGATACACGTGTCTTGAGATTTGTATTTGTATCTCTACGGTACCTACACGTAGACGTGGACACATGTAGAAATGGTGTTGCCACCTCCACACCAAGCAATGGTCATGTGACGGAAACAAATATACAGTGAGAAATTTGCTGCAAGAGTTAATTAAAATTAATTTTGCCTTTCTACCCATTTTAGAAACGACAATCAAGCTTAAAATACCATAATACCGCAAGTTCGGCACGTACAGTTCGTCACTAGCTGATCCACTTCTTAATTAAGGACGTTACATGTTTTCTCGTCTAGTTCTCGTCTAAAGGCACAACGAAAGCTGTGTATTCTCTTCATGAAAAAATTGCGATCACTATTAGGATACTTTTCTTTGCATTTTTTTACCAAAAGTATTATTGCCGATTCTCTAAGTTGTCTTTTTGAATCATGTCTTCCTCATGTTTCCAACCCCGTCTATCTTGCGCCGCTCTTATCCAGTTTTTATTGAGTCTTCTTAAATCGTCTTTTTGAATATTGTTTGCATTTTGAGTTTCATATGGATATAATTTGTAGAAATTGAGACATTCCTCCCAAAACTCGTGATCTGCCATATTGAAAATTAAAATTGTGTATACTTTAAGTAGCGCGATGAAAAAAATCAACATACGTTGACACAAGACTCAGTTGCATGCGCGCGGTATCAAAGTTTCACGACAGTGATACAAACGGCGATACATTTTAATACTGATTCAGCGATATTGAGACAGCCAAATACACTATGAGATTTATATCGAGATACTGATATCGACAGGTATCATAACGATCTCAACGTGAATGGAGCGCTTTAGCGTTATTTATGATTATATCCAGCCATTTTTTATTATGGAATACTAAAGTTTGGGACTTGCTTTATCAACTTAGACTTGTAAGCAAGTAAAACGGCTGTTTTATGCCAAAACAATTGCAAAAAAGATACTTATCCAGAGATTTTAATATTACATTTAGACCTAGATGCGTTGAATGCTTTTTAGGAACCTTTCTTCTTTATTTTCTCCCACGGCTGAAATATTTAGACTGAATTTTATAAAATCAATACAGCAATGCATGCGACCCAATGTGCCTTATCTATAAACGTAAAAAGTATTGTTGTTAACGTATTTAAAGACCAAAATATTGCAAAATGTCGATTATATGGTGGAAATAATTTCAGATAGTTGGAGTTGGAAAGTCGATCAACTACCAGCTTATACGTGAAGAAAAGGCTGGATCCGTGAAGCAGCCAAAATCATTCTCAGGGAGGTGTAGAAAAACTATCAACGAAGACGAAAGACACAGAAGAAAGGTACATTGCTCGTATTTTATTAATGAAATTCCCACTTTAGATAAAATTTCCGGTGAAGTGAAGGAAGATGTTCTCAAAATAAGACGATTTTTTAAGAAGGAGAAGAAGAGAATTCTTGAGGAGGCTACGATCCACACAGAGTTGTAAAGCCAAAATGATGATGATGAAGAAGAAAATTTACGGGAATTAAGTTTTAGGTGAGAAAACAATCATTAATTGAAAAAGATGAAGAGGCGAAATTATTTACGAAAAATAATAAATTATTACAATCACAACAAATATATTTGGAGGAAATGTGACAAACAAAGGTTACACTTGAAACGATATATCATGATAAAAATTTAATCTCCTCTCTCCAAGCGTTTTTAGTTGGACTATTTACTGGAATAAAAGTACCATCTGGAATAGGAAAAATACATATTATTGCCCATATCAATAATGCAGATGGAATTTTGAATGAGAGTTTTATTCATATCTTTCCATTCACACCGGTGATTACCATGAAGATATGTTATTGACAAAAGGACAAAAAACGGAATATTCTATGGGAAGTAATTTTAGAAGTACCGAAATTTTTTTGCACGTTTTTCTATATTTTATACCGTAGTTCCTTAGTTTAGAAGTTTACGAGAAACAATGTATTGCGTTTTATTTTAAAACATGTTGTTTAATCAGTAACATATGCTTTAATATTTGTGGTAATCATAGACATAATACAAATAGACAGCGCTGCAATACAGGCTCGTTCTCCCAGTGTAGACAAAACTAACGCAAATCAGTCCCTGCATCTATTTCTAATGGCGTTCCCATTGGTCATTTAAACCAATAAACCCGGCCCATTAGAAATATATGCAAGGACTTCTTTGTGTTAGTTTTCTCTGTCGCACTGGGAGAATGGGCCTGTACTACAACAGTCAGTCTGTTTGTATCCTGTGTCTATGGTGGTAAAATTGTTAATTTAATAATAACAGGTTAAATAAATTAGGAATTGATATTTAGTAATCCCTACTAAATGAATTAGAAATTTTGTCAACTTTAAATGAATTTTTATTAAAAATATAATAATAGTATTGTTTATTTCCCGTATTTTGAGTTATAATTATTCTAATTGAAAATAATTATTGTTGCAGTCGCTACTAATGTCACACTCTAATACCCCAGCCAGCGCGTCAGCCGGCCCGCCGCCCCCCACGTCGTCAGTCGCGTCAGTAGCTGCTGCCGCCGCAGCTGCGGCTGCTCAACACCCATCAGCCAGTGCCCTTGGCGCCTACCCCGTACCCCCACCACCCTCATTAATGGCTCCCCACGTGCCGCTCGCCAGTCACCATCCGCATCTAGCTGCAACTCATGCCTTGTATCACCACACGGCTCCATTCACAGAAATGCTGTGGAAAAGTAGTCCGAGAACACATTCTGCTTATGGAGTACCCACCCATATGCTAGCGGCTGCTCAACAGGGCGGTCATTCTGCTGGTCAAGTTACGTCTCCTGAAGAAATGCTTGCGGAAAGGGCTCTCGCTTTACAAGATAGAGAAAGGATGTACAGAGAAAGGCAAAACCAGGAGATGGAAAAACAGAAGGAAAAGGAAAGGATAGAAAGGGACAAACAGGAGAGGGAAAAACTTGAGCGAGACAGACAGGAAAGGGAGAAAGAATTAGAAAAAGAACGACAAGAACAGGCTTTGCACAACCATTTTGAAAAGTCTCTTAGAGCAGCTCAGCCAAAGGTAAGTTAAATAATTATTGTATAATTTGCGCCTTAAAATAAACTAAAAAATCTCAAATATAAACATTACATTTTGTTCTTTTATTCACAATACCTCTGCTATGAGGAAAACATATTAAATAGATAACTATATTCTTCGTAATGCCACATTTATATTTTATTTTTTTATGATGTTCACTTATTTGCTACTTTTGAAGTATAATGATACATATTTTAACTGATTATAGCTATCAATTTAATAAAACAATAAGAAAGTAAGGAATCCGAATAAGTTTATTATATCTTTCACAGAGGGAGCCTTGGAATCCTATAACGGGTAGACCTACTCAACCTAGGACGTCCAGTATGTCTGAAGACGATAGAAAGCGTGTTGAGGAGATGCACCACCAACAGCAACAGAGACATATGTCTGTTAGGGATAACCGGGATCATAGGTCATATTATGCACCCGTAAGTACCAACAGAATTAGTTTTAATTTGAAAATAAATATATAACTACATTTATTCAGACAAATAGTAATTAACAGGTTTTGTAAAATTGTAAATATATGTATGCCAAATGAACTCTGGTTAGGAACTTATTTCAATATGAAATCAACTAATAAAATATGACTACTATTATGCTGTATACTTGGGATTATTTTTAAAGAAAATTTGAATACATAATTGTTACAGGTTCAAAGGACAACCACCAGTATACCACCTCCTCCTCCTGCGCATCGAAGTGTTCCCTCTAAATCTAGCATAGAAAAAGTCCCTGCCATATCAGTACATCAAACCATGCCTAAAACTGAGCTAAATATTTATGGTTATCACCCATCCCTTCACTCACAAAATACCTTTTTTGAACCAAAGATAAAATCTGAAATGCACAAAACACAGACAGGAGGTTTGGTTGTTACCAAAACTGGTCAATTAGACAGAGATGGTACAGCAATGGTTAGCGAATTAAAAAATTCTGTGATTGTCAAACATGAAGCAAAGAACCCCCATCACCTAGAAAGCAGGGTATCAGTTGCTCATTCTCCTAGTCCCAAATTGAGGAATGAGATGTTAGGACATTATCAGTGTCCTACAGGACAAAAAAGTATTTACGAATACAGAAGTCCAAATCAGTCACCACACTTATCTTCTCATACATCTAGTCCTCACCATCATGTTGAAGCGCAAAATCTGGGAAAGGCAGCCAGTCATCACAGGCCTACCAGTAGTCATGTCTCAAGCCCACATCATCAAAGACAAAGTCCGCACCAGCATCCGCATAGTCAACCTCATCAAAATCCTGAGATGAGGTACCGTGCAGGATCTGAAAATCAAGCAATGCTGTACCAAACATCTGGTAAGATTTGTTTTCGTTTTTGTTTCTGCTGATTAAATTGAATGATTGAAACAAATGAATACTTTTGTATATGGCAACAATGATTTTTCTTTCTAAAATTTGTTTCAAATGTATTTATCATTTTTTTTTATTAATTATATTTATTAGAAATGTACCAAATTAAAAAATACTTTATTTGAAATTTTAGTTTCTAGATGAAAAGTTGTTTTCAAATATTTTTTCCAAAAGGGAATTTAAAAAGAATTTCTAACTGAAATTGTAGTTATTTCCCAATTCAAGGAAGATAAGACAATAATCATATCAACCTAGAGAGTAAAGAATTTTACAAATGTCTTTATAAATTGTATGAATGACATAGTTTTACATCTGATGGTAAGATAATAAGTGGGAAAAGACAGAGCAAGTTTTTGCAGTTGCACACTTGAATGTTCTAAATCTTTTAATTTTGGTCACCTATTCCACCTTTATCTTCCAGTCAGATATAAAAGTATAATTTTTTTTTATGATATTGACTCAGTCATGTTTTTTTGATTCCTTAGATTAGGGAATGTAGAAGATACAGAACAACATTTATAATTTTATAAAACTAATTATACAATGTATCATTTCAGCAAAAGCAAGTTACCCATTTACGACGGCAGGCTATACTATGATCTCCTCTGCAACACCTACTGTTGCAAACTCAAAACCGAAAGTTAGCAGTCCTGCACCTCATCAAATTTTCGGAAAACCTCCTATAGGTGGCAGTTCCTCAATGATACCAGTAACGCGACCATCACATGAGAACACTTCTCCAATATCGTTGACTGCTAAACCACCACTATCTTCATCCATTTCACCTTCACCTTATCAACAGGTAAATAACTTACTTATCCCAAACTAATAATAGTCAATACAATTAATTTAATATCAAATATATTGTAATTTACAATTGGATGTTGCAGGTATCACAATATCATCCACTTCATAACCAGCCGCCTGCTGTTATGAACTGTCCACCACCTCCTGCTCATAGTAGGACACCTATAACCACATCTGGTGTTGTGGATCGATTTGATAGATCTACACCGGGCTATGTACCTGCTGGACTTTCAGTAAAATTAGTTGGACCAGGAACGTCACCACCTACTGCTACATCGGCACCTTTACAAATATCTAGAACACATCCACAATTTCAACCTAATATGGTCGGCATTTCTCAGGTATAGTTTATTATATTTACGTATTAGTAGTAACGAGTGAACAATTTTATGTTTTTAAAGCGAAGCTTCTATACTGGCGTTGTATTACTTTCTCTGTAGTAAAAAGCTGAAGCGAGCGTCACGGAAGTAGCGCCACGAAATAGCGTACTAAATTTCGTGGCTTCTTCTTCTACTACAATAGTGCCTTTTTAAGTGAATATTTGAAAGAGTCCATTTATTCGACGAGGAGAGTCCGTTATACAATATGTAAACTTTTTTATAAAAAAATGTTATTAAAATCTATAACAAAGATATTACTAACAGCGGTTTGTATGTAATTCCTTAATATTTTTATTTTTTTTTATTTGAGTAGATTCACCACGTATTTATTAAAATTACATGTGTAATTAAAATAATAAATAATAATGTTATACATAAAATAAAAATACAGAAAACAGTATGAAACTTCGCGCTAATCTACAATACCGTCTACTGTACAACTTTTTTTAATTAGAACTGTATATTTCAGGTGCAGACTCAACCTCTAGACTTAGGTGTTAGTTCAAGTAAAATGGAGAACTATCAGGCAGTTTCGCCAAAACGAAAATCAAGTACCCCACTGAGCATACCAGGTGATCTAGGAAATCCAGTCTGTCTAGATGTAAAGAAGCGGAAGATCGAGTTGGGACCTAGTGTATCACCAATGGGAACAAGTCTCTCACCGATGGGTACCAGCGCGTCTCCACCCACGTTGAATATATTTAGTAATTCTTCTATTCAACCACAATTATCAAGAGTTACTGAGCCCAGTCCGTTAATAGCTAGTGCTGCTACAACTATTACGACTGTGGTAAATACTGCGGCGTACAGGACACCACCGACTACAATGATATCACAAACACCTACAGTACTACCTGAGAATCTACCGGATGTTAGTGTAACAGCAGTTACAATTGAACCTCCGCGACCAATTTCTATAGGTGATCAAAGTCCAAAACCACCTACACCAACTGTCCCAGCGAGCAATAGTCCGGCGCCAGTTAGTACAGCTTCAACCCCCACACCTCCTACTAGTGTAACACCAGGACCGACTGACGAACAACCAGGTACGCCGGTTAAAGTGAACCCTAGTGTGATCGACTCTGAAAAGTCAAATAGTCCTGGACCAATCAAAAGTTCATCTAGCGGTAGTTACCCAGTGAGACATTTGAAGAAAGCATGGTTACAGAGGCACACTGGTGAAGATGCCGAAGATACAACGGGCGTTGTCGGATCTGGTAGTTGTGTAACATTACCATTAAATATAAAAACAACAACACCACCTCCTGCTCCCGTTAGAGAAAATCCAGTTAACTCAATACATTCGATAGGTACAATGGCAGTAAACAGTATAAGTAAACCTAAACACTTTTCCAACAAAAATGCTAACAGAAAAGTTGCTAAAGAAACTACAGTTAATGGCGATACAAAAAACGACGATTCATCAAGTAGTGATCAAGACAGAGGCAGAAAGTCGCCACCAAAAAGGAAACCTCCCAAAGTCAAGCGAAAAAAAAGGCGGGGGGTCCGCAGTGAAGAAAGCCGTCGACGAAAAGAAGAGGAAAAGCGGACCCCAAGCGACGCCGACGGCGCCCAGCGAAAGCGGAAGCGACAGCGAAAAAGAAAGCGGGAGCGACAAAGACTCAGACTCAGGAGCGAGCGGATCAGCGCACGCCAAAAAGTCAGTAAACTTGGTGGGAAAAGAGCAACGAAAACGTGGTAGAAAACCAAAGGGTCAAAAAAACGATAAAAGCGAGGAGCCACGACCGAAGAAAATCAAAGAGGAAGATATTCAGCCCCAGCGTGACCCCTTTCGCAAACCACCAGTGGGGCAGTTAAAGAAGACTGGGGAGAGCTTTTTGCAAGATGGTCCGTGTTTTGAGGTTGCACCGAAATTAGCCAAATGCCGAGAATGTAGATGGACTCCCAATCAACGTTCTAAGAATATGGCTAACATATTTTGCAGATTTTATGCATTTAGACGATTGAGGTACACCAAGAGCGGACAACTTGCCATTGCAGGATTCTCTGATCCACACAAAGATGCTTTAGAGGTAAGCATATTAATTAATTATTGTTTAATAAAAGATATCAAAAAAACACTTCATAACAATTTTTTTTTATTTTTTTCTAATAATACATAACAAATTTGATTGCAAACTTTACTTTCATATTACTTTACTTTAATTTCATATTTGATCATAATTTAGGTACAGATGATGACAATTATTTAAATATCCCGAATACTAAAAGCCTGTAGTTTTAAAGCTTGGATCCAGTATAGGAGTCCAGTAAGTGGTAACCTCCTTGATACTGCTGGTATAAACGAGCTGTCATTGGAATTAATGTGCTTATGGTGACATAGATATATCCTCTGAACTGTTTCTTTACTTCTTCTACTGAATATAAAACAATTTTAACATCTATTAGCTACTCTTCAATTTCATTTGCTGTCTACACTGCTGATGGGTCGATAGAGAAAACGGGTACCTGGCTAATAGTACGCCCTAAAAGTCTAAAAATTGTTCCAATAAGTATGCCTCTCCAGAAATGCCAGCATGATGCTATATTTTTCGAATTTGGTCACTCGCCTTCACACTTCATTTTTCACGTCAATTAATATGTTCAAAAGCTATGCAAAATTTTAGACATTTTTTTATACATTTCATATCAAGTTGAGCGTATGAGCAAAAATGGCCTATGTCTTGTCTTGTTAATAAGTTTATCCTACACACACAACATACAACTTGAACCGGCGAAGGTTGATCTTGATAACAACAGCTGAGCAGACAAGCTGACACAGCCACAGCCACCTAAATTAAGTACAATAAACTTTTATTTACTTAGTATATTGAGTGAGCTTTATAAAATTATTACCTATATGGATTAGCTGTATTATATTACATAACTGCCAATACAATATATTAATTCTATGGACGATACATGGAATCCCAAATATGTAATATCGATAGTTAAATATGGATATAAAAATATTGATCCAATTTTAAAATATATTGATATAGTTAATGTATCGATACAAAATCACAGTCAACAATTTGGTAATATTTACAATTTACAATGTTTGATACAATTACTTCAACATTTTAGCAACATTTTTTTTTGTTTTTATTCCCTGCTTAAGATTATCCTAAACTAATTAAATTAATTTAAAACATTGCTAAACCAATTTCCATGTCCCATGCTCCATGAACCATGTTCTACTTCGGCCAGCGCGATTGTAATGCGCAACCGTTATGGCAATCTGTCAGTTGTTCTAAAATAAATGTTCAACATTATTTTACATTTCACTCCAAGAAAATTTCTTAATTTATATATACAATCCATTAAAATCGAAGTAGGTTGTTACACAAATGATATGTGTTATCAATGATTAACATAGGTCAGATTGAATGTTTGGAACCAATAATTTTTACACCATTTCCAAAATATCACAGGGTTCATTGCTGATAATTGTCTAAAAATGAGATGTTTTTTGTTGATACTATACTGCAATCTGTGTGTAAAATTTCTTTAGTTCTATTTTGTTTCAAATAATAGATAATATGAACCATACTGTAGTTTAAAATTATTTCTTTCTAAGAAATTTTTAACATAAATAAAAGTATAGTGTCAGCAGCATATATAAACTAATTATCCTATACTACGTTCCAAATTTAGAAAATAACATTGCGGAGATAGGGCCATGTATTTCTTATGGACGATAGCAACGCGGCGTTGCCACGACACACACAAGCACAATTTAGGGTTGTATAATTTGTATTTTTGTTTCCACAAACATGAATTAAATTAATGTTTTTTAACGTAATTGACCAAAAGTGCCCATTCGAAACAAGAGATGAAAAGTAGGGAAAATGATTTTAATTAGATAAATAGTATTTACAAAAGATAATTTTATTTTATCTTATTTTAATTATAGTAACGACAGTTTATTTGTTTTTCAGTAGAAAAAATCAGTAGAAAATATTGACCGCTTGGAATGCGTATATCTAATTACTAATTGCAACTTAAAATAATACAATGTGTGTATCTCAGCTATTTTATGTCGTTCTCTGACTACATAATGATAATAAGGCTTTTATTTAGTAGTTATTCTGACTTTACAGTTAAATGTTAATTGAAAATGAAAATTCAAAAATTAAGCAAAGGGAATATCTTGGACATCCATGCAAAAGAGAGTGTCTGAGAGTTTTGGCAACACTGATCTCCATAAGCGTAATGTTATTTTCTTAACTTGAAACAAAGAATAGTACAAATTCAATGATGTTTTTAAGTATTTGCTACTCTTGAAGTACATTGACGAAAAATCACAACTGAGCACACAGCCTATTACAAAATTGTATATATTGTAGTCCCATTTTTGTTAAATCTTCATTTTTCAATTTCAGGAGGATGTCAGGCTGTGGCTCCCAAATGCAGAGAATGCACCAGCAGATCTAGATCTAGAAACGTCCAGGTTTTTATTAAAACAAGTTGGTGATCATTTTTGTGATTTGTTAGTACAAGAAAAAGAAGCTCATTCAGAGCATTTGGCTGATGGTAAGTATCAATTAATATGTATAAATAAAGTTAATATTAAATAATATTATTACAATGTATGTTAAAACATCGATTAATATTTAATTTATTACTCGTTGACCTTTTATATATTATCAAAACTGACCTTGAGAAATTAATAATTGATTGGTATATTGGTATGGGATCATGTGCACTTCAAATTATTCTCCTGAATCCATTGTAAACAACTGCCAATCAATGTTGTATCCACTCACTAGTTTTTTATTTATTTTATCAGGAATTGTTGAATTAGTGGTCCACAGAAATGTTTTCTATTTAAAACCTTCATCATGAAAGCTTTTGTTTTGTTCATTAGTATTTTAATACATTGCAAAGCCAGTTTTGCAAATTGTTTCTGTCCTGAGTATCTCTATATTGTTGTGATTGTCCACCTGACAGTGGAAACGCTACTTGAATTAACTTCTGAAATGTACATACAAGGTTAGTCGTTTTCTTCTATATCATCATCATCATTGAGGCCCTCATTCCGGTGGAATGTTTGCCGCTCTTACTTAAAGCTCTTTGATTTGCTTATTGCGGTGAATCACACAGCATTTTTCTTGTATATTGCCAAAGTTTGCTGTATGAATTGACTTTCGTTACAATTTTCTTCTCTCACTCATTTCAATCTGTGCATAGGTTCCTCCAGTTTCTCTCTTTCAGGATTTTGATATCTCGCATGACCTAGCCCTCTCATCTTTCTCTAGGTCATCCCCTCGGTCTTTCAGTTTCTGGCTTCTATATGGTGATCTTTTTAATCAGTAGGTCGGTTATGTGTCCCAGCCATATTAATCTCTGGTTTTTTGTATTAATTACTTAAAAAAGAACGAAATAGATAATAAATTTCCTCTAGTTTTTAATACGAGAAAGACAAACGTATCCTAACCATAATTCTTTTTCGTTTGCATGTTTGTTTGCATTTGAAGAGGTATACTTTCTAACGGATGTGAATCTTGAACCCTAAGACAAGTGGAAAGTAGAAAGATATACGTCACTGTTCTGTATATGTTTTGTTGTAGAAGAATTTTATAAATTCTGTGGAATGACCACAGGACAAATAATTCAATTTTAAATGAGCTAAAGGTCATCAAACGGCTCTTCAACAAAGTCCATCTTTAACAATTAAAATACATTGGACATGTTATAAGAGCAAACACAGAAAGACTTATTATCCAAGGAAAGATAGAAGGTCAAAGATCACGAAGAAGACCCCCAATAAGGCGGATTGCTCAAATTATAGGAATATGCAAAAGAACTATGTATGAATTAAAAGAAATGACCAGAGACAGCGATCTTTGGAGACAGACGGATGTCATCAAGATGTAATAGATGGAGATAGATGTAATATTACACTATTTCCTCAGACATATTAATTCTATTTTGTTTTTATAAATGGTACAATTACAACACAAGATAGCTTTAAATTATTTGTTTATAAAAAAACATATTTTTTTAAATTGATGCCTCAAATTTTGTATTTTTCTTTACAGATAAAACTGTAGCGTGGAAGAGAGTGGTGCAAGGTGTTCGAGAAATGTGCGATGTATGTGAAACGACGTTGTTCAATTTTCATTGGGCTTGTGGAAAATGTGGTTTCGTTGTGTGTATAGATTGTTATAAGGTAAGTTACATTTTATTTTTGAAATTTTTTACTAAACTGGTCAAACGCTGTATGGCAGTAACTTCGTTATTTTATTATGTCGTTTAAGAACTTCAATCAACTTTGCAAAGTCTAATAATGTTTTTTTTTCATTTTTAACACTTCCGCTTTTCGCTGTATAATTACCCAAGTTCTTAATAAAACATTTTAGTTTTTAAACAAGCCATAGTGAAATAGTTGCATTTTGACTTCAGTTTATTGTATATGGCAGGTTAAAAAATATGTGATATTGTTTTAGGGTCGCAAACGGGGAACGGTTAAACTATGGGTAGAAGCCAATAAAGATCGTGATGAATACTCCTGGTTATTATGTACAAACCGACAAGTACATGAACAAGAAAAACTAATGCTAACTCAAATAATAGCTGGAGATTCTTTAATTAAATTAGGGAAGATGGTTCACGAGATGAGAGAATTGTGGGACATCGAGCAATTTTGTGAATGTCCAGCATCTAAAGAAGTCAAGAACAATAATCAACAGGTCAAGGAAGTCGTCAAGGCCCTATTAGGCTATTATAATGTTAATGGGGTGAAGAAAAAGATTAAAGAAGAACGTGGTAAGTAAATTTCACATAAAACAAGGTTACTATTATATGTAAATAACAATTTTTTACTTTTATTAAGCCAATTTGGGGTTTAAAAACTGCAGCCACTCTCCTAGACATGCTATTAATGCATCTTGCTGCTATTTCTTTTAAATGGTCATTATAATTTCAATGAGAAGTGATTGTATTAACCGAACCTTTTTTGTTGTGGTATCCTTGATAAATTTCCTTTTTAGGCACTCCCAGACATTTTTTATGGGGTTCATACCTTGTCAAGGTGCTCCATCCTCCATAAAGATTTTGCGACCATTACTAAACCGTTCGTTCATTTGTAGAACCAATCTTGTCTTTTGTATTGGTCCTGACGCATTTTCCCCTTTATAAAATAATAACGTCCCATTCGTGTGCTACTCATTACAGATCATTACTGAGGTGGGAAGTTTAATTGTTTTTATTACAAATCCCTTTTCATATTTTTCAGATTTGAATAAAAGTTGTAAAGTATGAAAACAAAATTATTTTTATTACCTTACGTTTTGTCAATCATCAATAGTCCAGTCTTTATGCAAATTCGTCCAAGCTAAGCAAATCTTGAAACACTTGTGTTAGTTTTGGCTTCTTAACAAGTGTACAAATGCTGTACAGCTTTCGATATACAGTGGCCTTATATCTCTGTGGGTGACTCTTCTGTATTTTACTGCCCAAACCTTTAAAATTCTTTACCCTCTGAAAGCTTTCTGATACACTGATCGTTCCAAATCCACGGAATAGGATGTTTCTCTTTGACGATTGAGATTGTCTTGTATTACTCTTTAACTGTAGTCTGCAGACTGTAGTCAATATGTAGTATTTTCAAATAAAGCAGTAACAGAAAAGATGAACAGAATGATCTTTATATTTACTCATCTGAAAAAATTAGAAAGTAATGACTGCAAATTTTACAAAAGTTAAACATGTAATTACTAATTTAAGTAAAAATCTAAAGTTGGAAAAATCAAGGTACTGCAGACTTTTAACACATTCTATTGCCATCTGCCAAGCTTTGACAATTTAATAAAAAAATTCCACCATGAGTATGATTATTCACTAATTCTTATGCAACCCATTCAGCAGCTATGTATGATTGTGAAGATACTTTTAGGGCGCTTGAAATTAAAAAAACTGAAATTTCTAGAGTGTCTAATAATTTAGACAGGGACTGTAAATCAGCTTTACATCTCTTTTAGATTTTTAGCTCTTTCTACTTAATTTGATTGCTACATTTCTATATACTTTCCAAGTTGTTTACAGGAATAATACATCTCGGGAATCAAAATATATTTCGTACCTAGCAGGTAGTATAGTTCCATTCTCTGTAGAGTTATTCAATCTTATTTATTGCTTTTTTTTTTTATTTCGGTGGCTATCTTTAACTTGCTCCTATGGATCGAGTTTTATGTTTATATGCTTTTTGGCAAACCTTCCATTTGCCATTTTTTATATAGGTATGTCCCAGCCACCTAAATCATCGAGATTTTTTTTAGGCCTTTTATAATAGGTTCTTGATATAGCTCTTTTAGGTCCTTATTTGTTCCTCCTCAATACTTGATTTATTTTGTATTTTAGCCCCAAATATCTTTTATAATAGTTATTTTTTTTAGATTCAGGTCCTGACCACGAAATCAAAAAAGAAGTCAGCAGCAGTGACGATGAAGGCAATTTCTCCACTCTAAGGGAACTACTCATCCGACCATCTCACAAACCAAATGGCTCGAGAGCCGCTTCGCCTATAATTAAAAATGAATCTAAAAAGAAAATATCACCTTCAAAAGCGTCTGATCTGGTTGACGATGCTATAGCGAGTGTTATAGAGGACAGTGTAGCTCAAAATCCAGCCGAATCTAGAGAGCTGAAGCATTACATCAGGAGGTACCATTGGCAACAAAAAGGAAGGGGGCAGTTACCTATAAGGATAATGACCTTGACCGAAAGTAAATTGATGTATCCTAATACTCCACACAGTTGGTTGTGCGATGGAAAACTTTTGAGGTTGAGCGATCCTAGCTCTTTGGAGAATTACAAAATTTTTCAAGTAAGTAACATTTATTTATTATTTTGCATTTTTGTTTTTGTTATTATTTTTTACTTAGTCCGTGTAATTGATTAAATATTACTAAAGTATGAATTATTTCTTTCAGGATCAGTGGGGACGTGGTCAACCCATAGTCGTTTCAGATGTAACGCGAACTTTCAATGCTGAGCTGTGGACTCCGGAATCCTTCGCTCGGGACTTCGGAGACGAGAAAAACGATCTAGTCAACTGCATGACAGGAAAAGTGTTGCCGAATCAAACGATGCGCAAATTCTGGGAAGGATTCGACCATTTCACCAAGCGTTTGAAAGATGATAGAGGCCAAGCGATGTTGCTCAAATTAAAAGACTGGCCACCAGGTGAAGATTTTGCAGAAGTGTTGCCTACAAGATTTGCAGATCTCATGAAAGTGCTACCTTTGTCTGAATATACACGACGAACTGGGCGAATTAATCTAGCTAGCAGGTTTGTTTGAAGTTTTGTACTGTAAATTGTGCATCTCACTTATCACATAGCGTGAATAAATTTATTACTCCAATTTAGTCAAACATGTCATGAAAACCAATTCAATCTTTGTGCTTTGTGCAATATTTTTTTCAAAATCTTTTATTTTTTAATTCGCGTATTTCAAATCCACAATTGAATAAAAATTGTATTTTGACAACGACCTCTGAACTGCATATCAAAACGTCCAGCTTTTCCTATTTTTGAATTGGTTAATTCCCAATAATATATAAAGAAATGACAAGATGCAATATGAAAAAGCATGAGAAAATTATTTGTTTTATTTTGTTGCTTTATTTTCAACTGTAAATTTCTTTTCAGGTTACCGGATTGTTTCGTACGTCCTGACCTGGGTCCAAAGTTGTACATTGCTTATGGTTCACCTCTTCATCCAAGTAAAGGAACCACAAACCTCCATCTTGACATTTCCGATGCTGTCAACGTCATGATGCATGTAGGTATTCCCAAAGATGTTGATGCTGATGAGAATATTAAAGAAGTATTCCGCTCCATTGATGAGGCTGGTTGTGACATATTAACGCGAAGGCGCGTTAGAGATAAAGGAGGATTACCTGGAGCACTTTGGCACATTTATAATGCTCGAGACGCTGATAAGATACGGGACTTGCTAAATAAAGTGGTGATTGAAAAAGGAGGACGACTAGAACCAAACAATGATCCAATTCACGATCAGAGTTGGTACTTGGACGGACCGCTGAGGGAAAGGCTGTATAAGGAATACGGCGTGGAAGGTTATGCCATTGTACAATGTAAAGGGGACGCTGTGTTTATTCCAGCAGGAGCACCGCATCAAGTTCGGAACTTGCATAATTGTATTAAGGTAAATACTTTTTTGTTTATTTTTTTAAACCCTTTTCCACCCAATTTTTTTTTTTTCAATAAATTTATAAATCTTAAATCTCAAAAAAAACAAGAAAAAATAATTGTTGATAACTTTTGTAAAAATTTTGCATCCTAGAGTCTTCAAACTCAAAAAAATTGATCCCATTTGGAATCATCTGGCGTTGGTGGTACCTGAATTATCCATTTATAATACTTGATATAGTGGTCTGGTAAAAAATTGACTACAACAGGAAATAAATTTATTATTGCACTTATACTATTAACAATTTAATTTTGTACATGGAAACTATAAAAAAGAATTTTTATTATTGTTTAAACATAAAAAACATTGCACTTAAAACATTTTATTCTAGAGTAAGCGTAATCGAACATCTTGCACTGGTGCAGGATGCATTACTTGTCTCTTATTTGGTGTATTGTCTTGAGAAGGATGTCCTCGTTTTCTCTTGTCGGACTTTCCAGCTTTCAGTACTTAAGATTTCAGTACTTTCCAACTTGAGATTTGGATTGGAGAAGAGTGATGTGTTTCACTTGTTTTTGTTTGCAGTGTCTTCGGTACAGCAACCAGGAGTTGACAATACATGTATCAATAATATTAAATATTATTCTCAAATAGAATCTTTTTGGTTTGATTTTGATTCTATATAGTTCCACAAGCATGTCATGCAAATCCACATCCCTCATCGAAATATTATATTCTTTGACAATTGCTGGCCGTTCGATTTCTACATAGGTTTTGCTCTTGTTACACCATGTCTTAACTTTAGAGCAGTAATATTTTTTTTGCTGTTTATTTTTACATCAGAGGATCCACGACCTTTTGCCATTAGAACTTTGTCTTCTGAAAAAAGACAACCTGAGAACCGTCCACTTCTTACAGTCCCTGCAGCAAGGAAGTCCCGTTCTTTCAGACTAATAAGTAGATTATAAGATGTGAACCAATTATCCATGAAAATTTTGAAATTCACGTGGCTTGGCATATTTCTGACCAACTGTAGTACTGTTTCCCCACTAATTTCAAGACCTGATTTATCTTGAACTGTTCCTTTCCCCGCATATATCTCAAAATCGTATAGTATGCCGCTGCGTCCTGCTCTTGCAAAAACTTTTATGCCCCATTTATGAGGTTTATTTTTTATATATTGCTTTAGATTACTTTGTCCTTTAAATGGTATAATAAACTCATCGATGCTGTTGACTTCCTCAGTTCTATTTTATTCATATTTTGCCGAACTTTTGTATTATATCGCGTTTCTTCTGCCCAATACATTCTACTATACGAAGCAACATGAACAATTATTCCACTCAATACATGTATGCTTAAGAACTGCTCTATCTCTGCTGCATTTGTATAGATATTTTTACTGTCTTTTTGCACAGAATACAAGTTTGTTTGTTCAAAAAAATTTTAACTAATATAATTGTCACAAAGTATTTTAAAATATTGGAAAGGCGTATAAATATTTTCACAAACCGAAAAATCACCAGTGTATTCGCTGTTTACATCAATTAAATTGTTGTCCGTCCAAGTTGGTTTTTCTATGCTATTTTTTCGTCTTGGCATGACTTCTCTGTGGCTCTTCTGTAATTTCTTTAACAGTTTTTTCTTCCATATTCTCCTTCCAAAGTCTCTTCCTTATTATAACATCAAATTCGATATCACAGTCGTCAAGAAGACCAACTACCTCTTCCTGGGACGGATTTTGCAATTCCCGAAAAGAAAGTTTGGTTTTGGTAGTTTTGAACACACGATCCATCTGAAATTAAAAAGTATATTGTACTTTTGTATTTTATTGACAGAAACAAAATTCACACGACTTCCCAATGATGTCATTTGGAGACCTCCACAATGGCCCAATGATTCTATTTGGATTCAGTATTCAGGATTCAGTAAGCTGCCATTATATCCGCCCATATAAAGGGCGGACCTAATATACCTCTCTTTTTTTTAAACAGGTGTTTCTCACTCCATCTCACGTGAGGTCCATACCGACCATAAACTTTTACCTACACTGTATAATTACTATTATAAACAAGATACATACGTGAAAACTATGTGAATACAATTATGATTATATACATATGTATAAGTAAATCACCAGTAAAAGCTTAATTAACAATGAAATGAATAAACCTTGTTAATAAAGAGAAACAACATGCATGCAGCGATAGATATACGAATAATATTGACCTTAATGCAATTATTAATAAAAGGATCATTCCCTATAAAAGCATAAAATGATTTCCTCGCCATTTAATCGATGTGGATACAGTTTCCGAAGACTTTCAAATCGAACTGATGGACATGCAGAGTAATACCGATTAAGAAAATGTATTTTTATCAGTAAACATCGAAAATATTTTCGAAATGAATCAAAAATGACCACCGATCAAGACTGAGTGAAGCACGATTAGAAAGATGCGTATGTGTAGTTACCTCATCAATTTCGACTGATATTGACCAGCTTGTATCGAAAAAACAATGCCAAATTTCTCATTAAAAATTTCAAGTAAATTCATATTTCTTTTCTTATTTGTTTTTATTCTGCATTGAAATTTTCTATACATCTCTTTACTTTTTTTAAATTTAAATTTTTTTATTCCAATTTTTATTATAAATAAGTTTTTGTAAATTATTAATAAGTGTTACTTTATGCGCAGACCGCCAATAAATTTTAAAATTTAAATTGGCCCGTTGATTAAATAGGTTGCTCACCCCTGGTTCGGCACAAACAATTGTAAACTTTCAGGGAATAATTAAAAAATGAGTTATACAAGTAAACCTACTCCTGTATCAGCAAAAATATAATGTTGTGTATAACTGTACTTTACCATGTGATAGTGCAATTTCTAAGTGCAAAAAGACACCCTTCCTGGGCGATTTTCATGAACTAAATGAAATAAATGACGATTCTAGGAGATGCGGTCGAACTCCTACTCGCGTTAATATTATTGTTTAATTCTTAAAGCAAGTGGTATATTTTCTACTTTTGATTTGTCCTACTGGCATTTAGTAGGCACTATATGTGAGATGCTTAGTACGAATTAGAGTTAATTCCCATTTAATATTTAATTTAATATTTCCAATATTTCAAATATTGTGCGAACAGCTGCGAAACTGCAACACTTTAAGACCCATCTTTTATTCGGAAAGACTTGCGCCCACCACTAATTAAATACCGCGATTTACTGCACCAGTGCCACCAATGCATAATAATTCTACTAATTATTATATACGAATTAACTAATGTCTACACATACCTATTATATGCAGGTACACGAGCACGCCATATAAATAACAATATTCATAAAACAAAATGTAGGACAACACTATGACTAAATAACTATGACACTATAACTAAGATACACACTCTCTAATCACGCTATATTTATTACTAATTCTATTATTATTACTAATTCTATTATTATTACTAATAATTTTTTTTTTTTAATTCCAGGTGGCTCAAGACTTCGTTTCGCCGGAGAACGTAGCTCATTGCTTCCACTTGACACAGGAATTCCGTGATCTAACAGAAACCCATTCTAATCATGAGGATAAACTTCAAATTAAGAATATTATCTATCATGCCGTGAAAGACTCACTCTCAACACTAAGTGCAATAATAAACAGCCACATAAACGTAAAAGGCGAAAAAGATATCAAATCTGAAAAGGATATAAAAACGGAGAAAGATGTAAAAAGTGAAAAAGATTCTTCCAGCAGTGACCGAAGTAACGGTAGTACTTCAAATGATGCCAAATCGGACTGAATTTTGTGGCAACCTGAATTTTATTGTGATAATAGTAGACGCGATTATCTGTTCATTAAAAGATAAATGTAGACAGTATAAAAAGAATTGACCGAAATGCTTTTGCCGCCATTACAAATACTGTAACATTGTGAATCTATAAATGTGTGATATTGACTCTTAGGGGTGCGAGACGAAAAACGAGGAGTGTCGAACATTCTCCCCCGTTTTTGCTACATTCCTGAAGACGTTTTTAAGTGTTTTGAGCGTTTTTCCTGTTGTTTTTCCTTTTTGTATATACTTGTACAAAAATGTGCCTGTTATTAAGTTTTTTTGAATGATTTTAAATGCTGAATATGCACGGTTTACCTTCCTGTATGTAGAGACTAGTGGCCATTAGGCGAATCCCGACCTGTACTTTATTCTATTATACACTCTTTTTTGGTTGTTTGATGTACGCCAGTCGGCCTTTTATCGTGTATAACTTGTCGGACAAGCCGCAGAAGTAACCACAAGTCAGTCAAATTTGATGTTTGAAATTCAAATTGTAAAATGTAATCGTGTGCGGTAAACATTTCATACATTTTTTAGTACTACTACGTAATAAGGAACTCTTATCTTTAAAAGGTGGTTGTTATAAAACGTGGAATATTGTTATACTAAATAATCTGGATAGACTCAGCTGGTACTTAATGATTAATTCGTTTTATAAATAAATCACTTTCCAATTTGTTTAACACACGCGTTCAGTTTAATAAATTTGTACGTTTGACAATGTCTTTAAGTGAAAGTCAACTATTGAAATTTCTTTCTTCACTAAACAGTGATTTTTGTTTAGGTTTAGCATCTGTTGTTCTATTTTTTTTATAATGCAAGATAACTTAACAAATGTTTCGTAAAACGGACCAGCCCGTTCCCTTACCTTTTTCCTCTTTTAAATTTTCTTTATTTGCGTTGTGTTTGAACTAGACGCATTAGCGCAACTACGACCACATTTCAGATGTTCCATTACCTGTTTGTTTGTCTCTCTGGTGATATTAGTGCTTATTTTACTTAACTAATTTCTTATTCTGTGCTTATAAGACCAGATAATAGTTTTTAACACTTTTTTCTTTTGTCCTAAGTTCTTGGACAGTAAGCCAGATTTTGCTACCACCTTATAAAGTACTAAATTAAAAATTTCTATCATTTCAGAGTTTGTGTAAAAATATTACAAGATGAAATTCTTACCGCACTATAACTACTGTAAAAAGTGTACTTTATTCCTTTTAAGTATTTGTATATCTGTGATTTTACACTAAAGTATATGTGGCTAATTTCTGCTGTTGCTGCACAAGGCCTTTGTATATCAATGTTTAAAAGTACCAATGGTTATTTTTCAACTAATTGTATACTGTGCCTGTCAAAAAAGAGAAAATATAATGGTATTTTTAGCAGTCCGCTATTCAGTATTCAATGTGGGTAAAAAAATGTTCAGACTTTATAATAGATAGAAGCGGGTATATGTGTATTTAGATTCATTCATATTGCGAACAGTTCCGATTGGGCACCGCGAAAACCACGCTGTAATTTTTATTAGTATGATCATTTCACAAACTGAATGCATCTACCTACACACTTATCTAGAAGAGTGTTAGAATTATGCAAAAGAGATGTTACTGAATCCGGTAACATGTGTATTAAGAAAAAAATCGATTTTGTAACAC
Organism: Diabrotica balteata; assembly: GCA_918026665.1. Classification (NCBI taxonomy): domain Eukaryota; kingdom Metazoa; phylum Arthropoda; class Insecta; order Coleoptera; family Chrysomelidae; genus Diabrotica; species Diabrotica balteata. The sequence goes on along the minus strand of OU898281.1, from coordinate 35,323,146 downwards.
CTCTATTTTTGAGAAAACTTTAAAGTGCTATTTCGAAGTGCCAATTGATTATTTTAGGGGGAACGACGTAGCGATTGGTTGGGTCAGCGGCGGGGCGATCAACATTTTGGGGGTAATTGGTTGTTCGATTTTGACTCGGCTTAGAGGGGGCGTCGCAAGTTAAAAATGATCTCGATTTGTGTTTTTCTTTACAACGATTAGTGTAATTAATGATTCCACTTTTAGAGATCACCTTTCGAGTTCTATTTTGAAGTAAAGAAAATATAGAGTTTATTTACAAAAATAGGTGTCTTACGAACGTGACCTAAGTTTTTAAAAAAAAATATGAAAGATTTAAAATATTCTATTAATATACTAACTGTAATTTTTATTCTTAAACATATCTAAACAAAACAGAAAAGTCCATTCACACAGAAATGTTGACAAAACTATGAGTTCAACACAAAACCTACATTTATCATGTTATGCGTTTGTGTATGTAAATGCTGCTTGCTCTATTTAATCTTGTTTATGGCATTAATTATAATGTAATTTCAAGTCCTTCTTTTTATAATAATAATATAATATACAATATCACTCTAAATCGTGCTTAAGTCCGGAATTTGCACCTAACGTGTCTAGCTCTACGCCTACTTAATCTACATTACATAAATTCCTTTGACCTACCATCGAGGAAAGTATTTCATTTTTAGACTCGATGTACATCCGATGGAGCCAAATGTGGGGAATAGGCGGGTTTGTTCTAACACTTTATAGTGCAAATCAACTTATCCTCACTGCCAAAACAAAATTGTTTTCACATCCAAAAACACCAACGCCAAGATCTTTCGTCGGAAGTGAAAAACCATTGTTTGATTTCGGTTTAATCTCGCTAAACGCATTTCGAAATTTTTTTGCGAATACGCTTGTAATCCTTAGTGAGTATATGTAGCATTCATCTTTCGTAAAGCTGTTTTATGTTCAAATCGTGGTGAAAGATGTGCCGATCTTACAAAATTTCTTTCTCTATGAATTCTCATCTACTTGCAGTTTTTAGACGTCCTTCAATCGGCACTTACCAAATAGTAGTGATTTGAAGACAATTTGCTCACCTCTCACTTCATACAGATTCCAAACGAAATGAGCAAATTTAAAGATGATAATATTCCTGTTGTTATTGCAATCAATCCATATCAAGTTTTATTGTTTGCTCATGGATTTACACACCTAATCCTAACATTTTCATCACTCGGTTCATCTTTTTAATCTGAACATAGGGAGTCACCTGAACTAGAAAAACATTAAAACCTCGAACATGAACAATTCGAAAAAACCTTTTTAAACTTCAGTATGTTACCTACATCAAACGGAAAACATTGTCTTAAAAATGCTAAAACATGTATTCACCTTTTTTTTCCATCAAACAATTGTTCTATTTTGACAAAATATGTGAACAACAAACATACAAACCTGATTTATTTAGAACAATATTTGATATTTTAACTTACAAATATTTAGGTTTCTATTAGTCAAACGGCATATCGTCTGTGTCTTTCTAATACCTCGTAACCCCAAAATCGCGATTGTTCAGGAGACAAGAAAAACCGTTTTTAATTTTTGTGGAATGGTTGACGATTGATTTTTTTACATTTTCATTTGTTTTTAAAACTACCTTACATATCTTAAAAAAGAATTTTACTAATTTTTTAGTTTTTAGCCTTTTAATGTGGGTTACGAGTAAATCGTTTTCACGATGTTTTAAAAAATGTGGCTTACAAGGTATTTTCCTACATTGGTTCTATTACAATTTCCTATAATTAGATTACGTTTAGCCATCCTATTTTACGGAATTTGAAACGATAAATACTTTATTGCTTTTATTAATAAAAATATATTTTATGCAAACTGACAAAGAGAAATACAATGTGAACAAACTTAACATTATTTATCAAAATGAGGTAACGTATCATAAAATGTATGGCAGTCTACTGGAATTACTTCTTTCAGTTGTTGAAGATGACAATATTTTTCATATTTTATTTTCCTTCTCTCTTTGTTCATTTGAGGCCAAACAACCGGTAACTTAACAAGTTTTGGTCTTTGAGGTAGCAAACTCCAGTCATCGTCAAAGTTTAATTTATAGTAAATAGTTCCTTCTGGAACATACTTTAAGGCTCGTATATCATTTACTGTAGGATCGCCTGCTGTCTAAAAGTAAGAATTATCAAATAATAATAATAATAGTTTTAGAAATGTTTACATATTATTTATCACAACGTAGTAGGTAGGTACTCACTTTTCCAGGTCTAATTGATGAGTATCGATGATTCTTCTTTGAAGTGTAATCAAGAAAATCGGTATACTGCATTTGTTTGACTTCATATGGAAATGGATTCTTTCTTGCTCGTTTAGTTTCTCGTATAAAATCGCTTGGCAAATGAATGTCACGTCCCTTTAACTGCCTTTCGATACAACTATGGACCGAGTCACATTCCATTTGCGTGTGACCTACCTCTAAATACTTCTGCATAATTACAATCCGTTTTTCCACGGAATATTGCAAGAGTGCGTTTGACAACACCACATTTCGGTTCTGGTACGTGCATCCGTCGCTGTAAATTATCAAGCTACCCTTTACATTATGACAGTGCTTGGACAAATACTGTATTATACAAGTTGTGAAAGTAGAAGCAGTCATATCTGCTTCGACCTCTGTAAACCAAAAACAAGTACTATGATGACTAACTAAATCATACACAGTAAAGTTGTGGCATGATAATTTTGTTTTATAAAAAATTGCACTAGCTGTAACAAACGGGCAGACTTTAATGGCTTCTAAATCCATTGCCAATACGCATACACCAGATTCTTTATCTTTCTGCTTTTCCTCTCTTGCTCTATCCTTTTTTAGTATATGAAGTTGGTAGTCATCTTCTGCAAGCTGACCAACTTCATACTTTACACAAACGTCACATTTATCCTTCTTAATTGGATGAATTGACAAATTCATTAAATGAAATGTGTCACTAAAGACACTTCGCGACATCGGTTGTTGTTTTTCTTCTAAGCATTTGGTCTTGTATACTTCGTAAAGATGTTGTATATTACGAAACACGTCTTCCAGGTAAAGTTTCGAGGAATTGGCTCTTCCATAGTGTGATGGAAGTTTGGGTAAGCTATTAAAAAATTCAGTCATAAATAGCTTGCTTCCAGTTTGTACCTGTTTATTGGGCAATGTCTCTTCAATTTGTTTATTCGAATCGCTCATTCCATGCTTACCTTTCTTTACCCAATCCATAACGCAGTATTCACCTAAATCTAATGATTGTAAAAACATCTTTTTGCACACTTGTACTTTGGAGTTATTGATACTTAAATAGTAATTTAATGTGGTATGCCTGCGACTCAATTCACGTTGGGTATATACTCGTTTCCGGGGTACACTCATTACATGGTTAACAACATAAACTTTTCGTTGCTCCCAATTCATGGTATTCCAAAATGCTTTAAAAACTTCTACGCGCTGCTCTTGTGTTATTTGCGAACATTGCTTTGATTTAACTCTTAAACATTCTTTGGAAGTACAAGTTGGTCCAATTTGTCTTTCTTTTCTTTTAGCATCATTTGTTACTTTGCCGAGAACATTTCGGTAACCGATATAAGCCTTACCTTCCATTCTGAGTTGTTTGTTATGATTTTTAGCCCAGCTCTCAGGCTTCCGTTTACGGTTTCGTTTTCTTAACACTGTAGTTGCTTCTTTCTGAATATGTAGCTGCGTTAGATGTTCGTGATTATCCGAAAGAGTATGTTCGAGAGAGGCTGTAATAGGAGTAGGGTCTGTAATAATTTCAATTTGAAAATCATCAACGTCTCGACAAACTTCACTAAACAGAGGTGTTTCAATTATTACTGGTATATTATTAATATCAATAGTAGTAGTGCCTTCTGACTCATTACGGAAGTCATGCATCACAACTAAAAAGAAAAAAAAAATAACAATAGGTAAAAGCTTCTACCTAGTCTTAAGTCGTAAATTTATTCTTCTATGTCGTATGTTCTTACCTTGTTCCAAAACAATATTATGTTCATCACACATTGGGAGTTCAACCTGTTGAACAGTGTCGATAGCAACATCAATAGTAATGGCGTTATTAGTTGAATCATGGTTAGCAACTAAAAAATTTATAAAAATAAACAATGACGTTCCCTTTAAATACTTATATAGCAGCAATTTTTCAGCTTAAATACTGCATTCCTACCTTTTTGAGAAGAGTTTATCAAATTTTCTACCAAGCAATTGTCTCCAACCTCCTCATTACACGCTGACTTGCTAATTGTGTCTGAAAGACTATGTGTTGACTCCGAACGAATATCTACAATATAAATAAATACTAAAGTTAACACATTTTAGCTGCCGCATGCAATTAATAAGTAAAATTAATTAGAAAGACAACGGAGTACTAAATACTAACAACACTTAAAGTATTACTTACCTAAACCAGTATCTGTGTCTATTAAAGCAAGGTCAACTAACTTACGGCCCCGTGAACACATTTTTGTAAAACTATAATCAACAGTATATTTATATTTTTATATTAAAAACAAAACAACAAATCGTAATGATGCACCTATGCATGTACACTAAAAGATAATCACAATTTATAGGTTAACTAACTAACAGTTGAGCGAATGACTGTACGCTAATATCTCGTAAGCCACAGAACCGAAATACTAAATGTGAATTAGGTGTCATGTTTGGGTTACGAGATTTTTAAAAAGGTGGGTTACGGGGTATTGCTATTCATACTCTCAGCAATGGGAATACGAGCTATTAGAAAACACATTTAATAATATAAATAATAAAGTATGGCTTACAAGGTTTTTTGTACAGGCGAGTTTAGCTTTACATTATACTAATATGTAAAAAACGCATTTTCCAATTTTTGTGGGTTACGAGGTATTAGAACGACACAGACGATATCTAGAGCTACATAGTTTGTTGGCTTTTGTAACATTAAAAGTGTTATCTTCAGTATTTGATTGAAATGTTCTATATTTTTTGTCAAAAGTATCATGAATCTTTCACATTTTATTTTAAAATTTATCGCTTTTTACAATAGTATTGATCAATAATACTAGACAATTTTGCTTTGTTTGGTTTTCAACAGTTTCAAGAGATTTTCTTTATTTTAAAACTGTAGAACTGTAGAAAATGATCTTTTTTGTGAGGGGCGGTGTTAAATCAAGACCCTCGCACTTGTCAGAGAATTTTGATTGGTTTATGTTCTTTTTTGTACATTGAAAAATGTTCGTTTATCCTATATATAAATATGTATATTATTTGGAGAACACATTATTTATTTGCTTTTACAGTAATGTACAGTAGTAATAGATTTTTGTACAGTAACGAATATGTTTCCTTTAATTGCCTGTTAAAGAGGCCCAATATAGTTTTTTTGTACTATGTATATTATGTAAGATTATAGGTTTGAATAAGAAAATGTTTATTACAATCCTTTGTTTTTTTTATTTATAAACTAATTTCCTTTCCCTTGAGAGTCTACAGAATACAGCAATGGCAACGTGGTGAAGGTTTAGATTATTGGAATGCTAAAGAAGTGGCATACGAAATTTGGCGGGTGGTGACATTTTTACTTGCTGAAAAAACAGAATAATACGGTCATAATTTTTAATCAACGATAAGTAAGAGAAACAAGCATGAGTCATGAGTGGCAGAAGCTTGCAATGATATTGAGATACAAAAATTTTCCCGCCCCAAGCAATTACTTCTCTCTCTCTCTCTCTCTCTCTCTCTCTCTCCTCTCTCTCTTACTAGTCTATGATTGCCTGCTGATAGTTTATTGAATACAGTTTCGACTTGAATTATTTGTTTTGTCTGTTATTATATAATCATATTCACTTTTATCCACGGACTGAACTAAGCCACGTCCATTTTCTATTCTGTTTCGTCATAAAACAAGGGTTCATTGTATATACTTTGTGTTACAACACAAAGTTAGTCATCATTACGCTTCTCTCGTTTTCTATTCTGATTCAAAAATCTCTTAATCAGATTCTAATGAGGCGGTTCTTGCATTTTTTCTCTTTCGATTTCCTTGTAGAAGGCTTTAACAAGTTCATCTTCGTTATCGTTGGTAGGGGCGTATACCTGGGTTATATCACTTGTTCAGTCTTAAATTTATATACATAACTCATGCATTCAATATTGTGTATGTTTTTTTGCAAACGCATAGTTTGGAATCAATTAAACCAACTGGAAACATGATTAAAAAGTATAGGCGAAACTCTACAGAGTAATAATCTGTCAAACCTCTTTGAGATGGGTACACATTTGCGAGCTGAACAGTTCGTTGAAAATATGTTTACAGCGAACTCATTGAACCAAATTCAAACTGGAAACAAGTCACACAATCTCGATGCGACTACACGAACAGACAATATCACTGCGAATACCGTCCAAATTGAACGGCGAATATCCTTCGTGTTCGTCCCAAAACCGACAGACCGTGGTTCATCACGAGCGATGAACGAACAGGTCGCAAGCCGTTCGTCCCGCCGTACAAATTATACGAATATAGCGTTCGCGAACAGTTCGGCTCGAATATGTGTACTCACCTTTACGAATCGACGATCACAATATATAGACCACTAATAACAGATAACCTACAGAGGTAGGTGATTTGTGATATAGACTGGGTAAAAAACGCAAAACTTTTGCGAGAAAAATAACAACCAAAGACGAAAAGATTAACAAAGATACAAAAAGTCTAATGGAAATAGGCCGAAACATAAGCGAGAAAGAAAAGGGAAAAAAGAATATAGAAAACTAGATAAAAGAGTTCCAGCAAAAATTCGAAAAGATCTGATAATAAGATAATTACAGAAACAGTAGAAAAGGGAAACATTAATTTAAAGATAATGAGAAGTGTACTAACAACACAAAATAAAAAAGATATACAAGCGAGAAATACGGAAAGGCAACAACAGATACACAAGACATTCTGAAAATAACTTGGGAATTTTACAAATATATCAGATAAAGTCCACATGACAATATGCGGACACGTGGGTAAGCTATCTCATAAATCAGGGATCTGAAGTAATTTTACCAACTGTAGTGTCAGGAGTAAGAGCGTAAAGGAAATAAAGAACCATCGGTCGTCCTGGTTATGATTTACTCTTAAGGCAATAAAAGTAGGAGGAGAATTCTTATTAAAATCAGTAAGCGAACTGTTTAATAAATGCTTACACGAAGGTACAATTCCAAAAGACTGGAAACAATGCAGTGATAGTCCTGTTAGTGACAAAATAGTGACATTACTAAATTAGACAATTATAGACCCATCAGCCCCTTGACACATGTACAAACTCTATGAAAATCTTAACGAAGAGACTTCGTTACACATACTCATGAAGCGAAAACACCAATAATTGTGGTGTTACCTCTAAAAAATTTTAATTTTGTTAGGTATATCCATTCATTTATGTATAATTAGATTTCTATTCTAGATGTTCACTTCTTGTTTATTAACATAACTACACTGCAGCAAGCTCTTTCGTTTTGATCTCTACTGATCAATGTCTAATCGTCCAAATTTTTTAG